>CP136054.1:17496354-18146983 GCA_032464435.1 Aegilops umbellulata
ATATTTTATTTGTGTGTATGATTTGGAAATTTCAAACATGATATTCATTAATATTAAAATATAAATATGAACACATGCATAAGCATGCAAATATATGTGTATACACTATATACTTTATGCAATAGTTAAAAATATATTTAAGTGATTTTTCTGGAAAAATAATTTGTTACATCATACAATTTTAATTTCATACAAGAAAATATCCAATGAAATATATGTTAGAACTGTATGAAATATAATATATCTATTATCTAGAAATATTGTTATGTGTCTAACTATGATAACTAAGTATAAAAACACTAATTAAAATTGTAATATGGTACGATTAATTTAAAATAAGTATAAATGTTTATTATAAATAAATATTATTTCATATTGCCTCCAGTCTAAAAATGACTTGGACCGGCTCTGTTAATTTGCTGGTTGGTTCTATTTACAGTAGAAAATTTTCTTGTTGGCTTTGGAGGTCGAACAACGAAGGTGAGATGACAATTACAATATCCGAATCAATTTGATTTTGATTTTTGATCGTAATTCAATCTTTGAATTTTGTATTCGGGAAATTTGTATATCGTTCTGCATGGTTCTGTGCCCAAGGATCAGGAATACAATAAATTTTCTTTTCATTTGACAATGTGGGACTTGTACTGCACGATCATTTAAAATGTAGACAACTAGTTCACTAGTACCACAATCCCAACATGGGTAATAAAAAACCCTTCTGTGTTGTAATGCATTTCAACGTTGTGCATACAAATAAATATTTTCATAAAGATAACAAGGTGCTTGAGTATAAAGTAGACAAAAATCAAAACAGTAGTGATGATCACATTGATAATAAACAAAGGGGTGACTAAGGTCAGAAAAAGACGAAAAAGACGTCCAAGATAACAAAAAGAACGACCAAGATAATAAGACTCGGTTCTACCAAGCCCCAGTGATGGCTTACGTCCAGGATGGCAAAGCAAAATTCTATTATTATATTATCTTTAGCAACTAAATAAGTCTAAAAATGTAAAACACCTTGTTTCATTTGGCTGAATATTCAAATGCAACATCTTTGTGTCAATAGCTAGATAAAACTCACGGATCCAACTTTTCAGGCCCATGATGAAGTGATACGGCAAGGGCCTTCACAGACAACTGTTATTTCATTAGAGAGCATATATAAGTTCTTGGGAGTGCGAGACTGTTCAGTTAAGAAATATCATCCCTATAAGAAGTCATATTTTCCATATCCTAAAATTTAATGTGGCAAGTCAATGATACAATGATTTCACTGCATGTATATGTATTGGTTATTGAACAACTACAAAAGCACACTAGTATATTCCATGTCATCAACGTGCAATAAATTAAATGCACTGGAGCTGGGTTACATGTCGTGGCCAGTCTCGTGGGGTTTGTGTCCCTGGAGCATGTGCTAGGATCATTACACTTGTTGGTGGTCCATCTACTGAGGGACCTGATTTTTTAAGTCCAAATACTATTAAACGACCACCACTTCTTTGAGTTGTTTCGGGCCTTTTCCACCGCCGCAACCTTTTGTCCCCGTGAGATCCCATCTTGGGGCCTTTTCCAGCGCTCCGCCGGAGGGGGAATCGATCATGGAGGGCTTCTACATCAACAACATAGCCTCTACGATGATGTGTGAGTAGTTTACCTCAGACCTTCGGGTCAATAGTTATTAGCAAGATGGCTTCTTCTCTCTCTTTGGATCTCAATACAAAGTTCTCCTCGATCTTCTTGGAGATCTATTCGATGTAATTCTTTTTGCGGTGTGTTTGTCGAGATCTTATGAATTGTGGGTTTATGATCAAGATTATTTATGAACAATATTTGAATCTGCTCTGAATTCTTTTATGTATGATTTGTTATCTTTGCAAGTCTCTTCGAATTATCAGTTTGGTTTGGCCTACTAGATTGATCTTTCTTGCAATGGGAGAAGTGCTTAGCTTTGGGTTCAATCTTGCGGTGTTCGATCCCAGTGACAGAAGGGGAACCGATACATATTGTATTGTTGCCATCGAGGATAAAAAGATGGGGTTTATATCATATTTCTTGAGTTTATCCCTCTACATCATGTCATCTTGCCTAATGCGTTACTCCGTTCTTATGAACTTAATACTCTAGATGCATGCTGGATAGCGGTCGATGTGTGGAGTAATAGTAGTAGATGTAGAATCGTTTCGGTCTACTTGTCGCGGACGTGATGCCTATATACATGATCATGCCTAGATATTCTCATAACTATGCACTTTTCTATCAATTGCTCGACAGTAATTTGTTCACCCATCATAATACTTATGCTATCTTGAGAGAAGCCACTAGTAAAAGATATGGCCCCTGGGTCTATGTTCCATCATATACGTTTCTAATCTATTTAATTTTACAATCTTTACTTTCCAATCTATAAAACAAAAATACCAAAAATATTTATCTTATTATCTCTATTAGATCTCACTTTTGCAACTGGCCGTGAAGGGATTGACAACCCCTTTATCGCGTTGGTTGCAAGGTTCTTATTTGTTTGTGTAGGTATGAGGGACTTGCGTGTGGCCTCCTACTGGATTGATACCTTGGTTCTCAGAAACTAAGGGAAATACTTACGCTACTTTGCTGCAACACCCTTTCCTCTTCATGGGAAAACCAACGCAGTGCTCAAGAGGTAGCAATGGCATATTTTCTAATCTTTCTAATCTTCAAGCGCATTGCATCCATCTTGATCTTGTGATCATCGACGACGTCCGCAACATGCGACTCCAATATCATCTTCTCCTCCTTAATTTTTTATTTTTTCCTTCAAGTAATTGTTTTCTTCTTCAACTAAATTTAACCTCTCGACAATAGGGTCGGTTCGAATTTCCGGTTCACATACCTCCTAGATAAAAAAATCTATGTCACGTTGGTCGGCATAATTGTCATAAAAAATAAATGAACCAAATAGTTATAAAAGATAATATATACCATATCCGAATCATAGACAGGACGAGGGCCGACGGAGGCGGATACCAAAACCATCACACTATATAAAAAACAAACTATAATAGAAGTAAGAAAATTACACAAGTATCTATCAAAATCATACAAGTAAGAACTTTTTTCTTTTAGAAAGAAGATAAGATCAAGAGGCTCACCACGGTGGTGCCGGCGACTAGATTGGCGCGGGCGATCAACGGCGGTGAGGACGGGGACGGGACAGGACGGGCCTCCAAACATAGACAAATCTTGAGGAAAATGGAGCTTGGACAAGGAGCTTTGAGAGGAGAAAGCTTAAGTGTGGCTCGGGCATTTCATCGAACACCTCATGTGAATAGGACGTGAGATAGAGCACCACAAAGCTCTCCAACGGCCGGCCAGAAAAACAGAGCAGTGGAGTGCTCTGCTCGCGTGCGAGGGGGTATATATAGGCATCTCATTGGTCCCGGTTCGTGGCTGTACCGGGACTAAAGGACCCCCTATGGTCCCGGTTCTAGCCCCGAACCAGGACCAATGGTTGTGGGCTAGGAGCGAGGCCCATTGGTCCCGGTTCGTGTCTGGAATTTGTGATAGCTATCTTGTTGAATTTGCTTATGATCCCACATGTAATTATGAGAGAAAAAATAGGGTTGTGGAAATTTTCATGATAACAAATTACCTCTCGTTATGTTGAGATTGCTATTGTTTCTTTCCGCTTCCTTGCATATGCTAGTTTTTTCTTGCTATGATAATTTGTTTGCCTATAAGATGCCTATGCGTAGGAAGTATGTTAGACTTAGATGTGTTTGTTACGTGTTTCATGATTCTCTCTTTGCACTTCAATTCTTGTCTTTCATGTGAGCATCATCGAAATCTCAATGCCTAGCTTGGGGCGTTAAACGATAGCGCTTGTTGGGAGGCAACCCAATTTTATTTTTGTTCCTTACTTTTTGTGCTGTTTAGTAATAAATAATTCATCTAGCCTCTCGTTAGATGTAGTTTTGTGTTTAAATTAGTGTTTGTGCCAAGTAGAGCCTTTGGGAAGAGTTGGGTGAAGTCTTTGCGATCTTCCTGTAAAAAACAGAAACTTTTGCGCTCACGAGATTAGCTTTCATTTTTTACCCCTGCTTGCTTTGAGGTCGATTCTTTTTGCAGATAATTAATAGACAAATTCCTCATGTCCACCAATTTATTTCAGATTTTTCGTAGTTTCAGAAGTATTCGAAAGTTACAGATTACTACAGACTCTTCTGTTTTTGACAGATTGTCACGGCAGATGTCCTCTTGCAAGGACTTAGTCGTGGAGCCATCGCAACTAGGAAGCTTAAAGGGGTTAATCGGGACAAAGGACACGAGAGAGTTTATACTAGTTCGGCCCCTTACGGTGAAGGTAAGGCCTACGTCTAGTTGGGTTGGTATTGCTGAGGTTTCGATGACCAGGGAGCGAGATACGCTATTCCCGGTTCTTGATGTGTTGTTCCTTACCCTAAGCCGCCAGCGGGTCGTCCCCTCATATACACGGGTTGACGCCCTGCGGCCTACAGAGTCCCGGCCAGCTTATAGATAGTGTCCGGCTCGGTGACTAGTTAATTCTACCTTATAATACAAGTCATGCCATGATGGCGGTTTATCACTATGGGCCTTAAGTCGCCTATGGGCCTTAGACCCTTTATTGAACCGCCATCTTCATACTTGGTCTTGGGCTTCTTCTGATGAGTCTCTCTTTGCGTAACCTGGCCCCTCCTGGGCGGCTTACACAAATAGTCATATCCCCAACATTAGGCCCCAGATTGATTTGAACCGGTTCATGTCATTCTTAAAATACCTTAACAACCAGTCCTTCTATCTTCAGTCCGCGAAAAGGTCATAACCCGTCGTGACGTCATCTTCTGGATCCGTGTTAACCCACCGTGACGTCATCTTCAATTAAATCCCTATTTTATTCCATCATATCTTCAACGGATCCTTGCCTTTACTGACCATCTCGAAAACTAAGGCGTCGTGGTCGCTGGATAATGATACTCGGTCTCCTCGTTTCTCGTGCCGTCTCAGTCGGCCTTCCCTTATAAATAGGCATGACCTAGGTCTTCCATTCTCTCCTCTTTCAGTCGTCTTCTTCCTCTTGCTGCCTCTCTGTCTCTCGAGCTCCGCCGCCGCCGCCGTCGAACCCCTCGTCTTCACCGACTCAGGCCGCTGCATCAACCTGAATCTGACCAGAAATCGACGGCGAACCTCCGCAGCTCGTCCACATCTGTGAGTTCCTCTCCTTCCCTTTCTTAGATCTGCATTGGAATTTTTTTAGTTCGTCTGTGTTCATCGCCGCCCACTGCAAACCCTCGATAGTTTTTACCTCCAATGCCCTGTTTAGATCGTAAAAATAACGTAGAACTGCTGCGGTGATTGTTTGTGCTTATCTTGCATAGAAACATATCACATTTCCCTTGTTCGCAAGCCCTCTTCAAGTGTATGAGCTTCTCTGCACTATTTTAGGTCTAGAAATTTTTCTTTTCAGAGCAACCGTTTGATCCAAAATAATAACTGCAACTTGTCAAACCTGTTTGTTCCACACTTAGCAAAAAATTGTATCTGTTGAATCTGTTTTAGCCATAGTAGTCCATGTGACCGGGTTAAGACAACACCGGCTGTCAGTATCGCTTGCTTCCGGCGACTTAAGAAAATTTCAACTACCTTTGATACCGGTAGCGACTTAAATACCATTGCATAGTTACCCATATGTCATTAGGCCCCTTCTTAAGCCGCCACCTTGAATAAATTAATAATGCTCTCCTCCGGGTTATGAATTGAGCCAAAAAAATTCTTTTATCTTGTCATAGGCTTCGATTTACACAATGGCACCCAAAGCTCCCAAACCTCTGGTGACCTGCAACTGGGTCAAGTCCATTGTCACAGAGAGCACATTGTCTGAATTTGTGAAATCTTGCTATCTGCCCAAGAAGGAGATCATGTCTTATCGCGCTCCTGACCCGTCTGAGGAGAAACCTCATCCCAAAGAGGGGGAAGTGATCATTTTCACTGATCATATGAGCCGGGGATTTGCTCCACCCGGTTCAAAATTCTTCAGGGATGTTCTGAAATTCTTTGACCTGAGACCTCAAGACATCGGGCCCAATTCCGTGTCAAATATTTGCAACTTCCAAGTCTTCTGTGAGGTGTACCTTGGAGAAGAGCCCAGCTTACTTTTATTCAGAGAGCTGTTTTACCTAAACCGGCAGAACGAGCGTGCCAACGGGCCCAGTCTAGAACTTGGTGGTATCTCGATTCAGCGGCGGAGAGATTGCCTTTTCCCTTATGCTGAACTGCCGAGTCATCCAAAAGATTGGAACCAGACGTGGTTCTACTGCCAGGACACTTCTCCGGCTGGTGAGAACCCGCTGCCCGGCTTCCGCGCCTTTCGCCTTGAATCCAACCACCCGCTGCCGGACAAGTTGACTGCTGTTGAACGTCTGCCACTCACCCCCACTATCAAGAAGATCAAAGCTCTTTTGGGGAACGTCTTAGACGGCATCGACCTGGTCCGAGTCTGGGTTGCTTGGCGAGTGATTCTATTAAGCCGCCGCCCCAGCTTAATGTGTACTTACTCAGGTGAGAAGGATGATCCCCTGCGTCATAGTCCTGACGACTTACCAGATGACACGGTGGAGGCTACAACCCAGTCCTTATTGAAAGAGGGCACGGTGACCAGTAATGCCTTCGGCTTACTGCCTTTCTGCAAGAAGAACCCGGCTCCTGCAGTGAGTCATCAGCCTTAATGATTACTCTTTACTATGTTATACCTTATTTTTACTCATAACCCTTTATCATCATTCACAGGCAAATGACAACTTCTGGAAGGTCCAGTATGACCATGAGGTTGCCAAACAAGCCAGAGCAGCCAAGAGAGCTGAAAGGAAAGCCGCCAAAACCGGAACCTCAAGGAAGAAGAAACCAAGCGCCTCAGATATGTTTAAACTTGACGATTCTGACGACGATGAAGAAGAGGTAGCTTCTAACTTCCTTGACTCTTCTATCATCATTTTATTGATATCACTTACTTTCAGGAGGACACAGGAAACAACCAAGCCGTCGAAGAAGAGGTAACTATAATATCCTCCGACTTCGAGCCTTTGCCTCGGCAGTAAATTCGAAAAGTGACCCGGAAAGTAAGATTTTCACATCCTTTGGCTTACCAAGATCCTCAATTTCTTTTGAAGCAACAACTTTTTGAAAGCCGGAGGCAGATCCGGACCAGCAAGGATGCAGAGCTCTCCTCCGGCTTGCCTGACACAACCAGGAAGCGTCGGACTAAGGTTATCTCCGATTTACGCCCTGTTTTACCTTTGGCGGGTTTAATCCGTCAACCTCTCAATTCATCTGACTCCAATTATCAGGATACCTCTCCTTCCTCCGGCGAGTCTATGCAGTCCAACATGCCGGCTTTTAAAACTGCCCCCGGGTAATGCAAATTGGTTTACCTGATGCTTTACCTTACTCATGCTTTTTGTGCTCACTCTTCTGCCTTATCCACAACATGCAAGTGAAGCCCAGGAAGAAAGCGAAGAAAAATAAGCCGGCCCAAGACCCTGTAGTGACTGAGCCGGAACTTGGCACAACTGCTCCTGACACTTCCACTCATCAGCCGCAGCCTGAACCAGTTTATGACATCCCAGCGCCGACCTCTGATCTGTCTGCTGAAGAAACGCTCGACGGCTCTGATAAACCGGAAACTCCTGACCGGGCCAAAACAATTGATCCGGACGTTGAAATTCTCAAGACTCAGTTCGTTGAGCCGGTCCAGCCCACTGTTCTTGCCAAGTGCTCTGCCAAGGAGGAGCTTTTGGAACACCGAAAGGCCAAGTTAGACGTTGCTGATTATACTCATTTGAGTATTGGAGAGATCGTCTCTGGCTATATTAGTCAAGTGCATAGCATCCGTGACCTGGAAATTGATATGGTGAAGCAGATACAACAAAAATCTGAGCTATGACTTTTCCTTAACCATACTTACTATACCAGCCCCCAAGTCTATTGCTTATGAATAAATATGCTGTAGACTTTTAGGAAACGGCCTAACACCTCTTATCCGGTTTAAAAAGAAGATATGTAACCCGGTTGTAGCATGATATTTTCGAACTTGCGATACACATTAGCCCCCAAGTGCCACGTATCTTTGCTTGCAAAGTGCTTGGGACTTTAATTTACATAAGCTGGCGTAGTAATTTAGAATTCTACAACATACATTAGCCCCCAAGTGTCAAGTGTCTTTGCTTGCAAAGTGCTTGGGACTTATTGTTATTTTACCATGATCCTGACTATAACCCGGCATCAATGCAGGCCACCATAAGTCAATTTGAGTCGGAGATTGCTGACCTGAAGAGCCGCTTGACAGCCCATGAACTTGAAATTCAAAAGGCCAACTCCAAGTTTGAATTCAGCGTCTCTGAACAAGAGAAATTGAAGAAGAACTTTGAGGCGGAGAAGAAAACCTGGGCTGATGAAAAGGCCTCTCTGGTGACCCGGGCCGAGACATCACTTGCGGAAGCAAAAACCAAGCTGTCCGGCTTAAAGTGCCAGATATCTCAAATGGTCTTAGCCATCTTCGGTAAGTTATGATATATAAACCTTAAGTACTGCAAGCCTTCCTTTGACGACTATTTTAACTGTTATCTCCGGCTTACCGTATGTTTATGAACACAGGCCCCAGGAGCACAAACCTCAAATAGAACATGTTGATCAAACTGAAAGCGGTGTACACTCTGGTGGAGCAGCTTTACACCGGGTCACAACGTGCTTTGGCCGTTGTGGATTTATCAAATGACGTTCCTCACCTCCTGCAAGACGTACTGAAGCGGCTTGCTGTATTACCTCAGCGCGTCCAAGAACTAAGGCAGGCGTTCGCAAGAGCCAGGGCCATAGCCGCGTTGAGCCGGGCTAAAGCATGGATTCCAGAACTAGACCCGGCCGACCTTGCTCTTGGATACCCGAGTCTGAAGGAAGATGGCACTTTATTCAATGAAGGAGACTTCACCGCCTGTGTGAAAGACATACGCCCTATGGCTACTGTCATTGGGAACGATACTGATCTTACCAAGTATCAGCCAGGCTATGACAGCGAAAACCGGAGGATTCCAACACCTCATTATGATGAAGTCAGCCTGATCCCTCCAACTCGTAAGCATACCTTTGCCCCTGAAGTCGACCCAGCCGGTTTAATAGATGATGAAGCTGAGTTTGAAGCCTTGAATGGCATTGACTGGGCATCGTCCACCTTCCAGGACAGGGCAGCCGACGGAGAGGCGGAGAAGGATAACCCGGAATCTTCAGGTCAACCCCAGGAGTAAACCACCAGGCGCCATATGTTTATGTCTTTGTAGAAAAACAATGCTTCATCATTTAGACTCGGGGAGTCTTGTAATAGGGTAGAAAACACTTTGATTTTATCATGCCTTCGCGCATGCTTATGGCGCTCAATACTTTCATAAGCCGCCATCACTATGCACTTCCAGTTTATATTGAGCTGCTTATTTCGTTACAGAAACTTGCTTGCCTTATCCTGCATATGAGACAAATAAAAATACTTTGGCGACTTATCGCATCAGGGGTCACATAAGGCATTGATAACCCGGTGTGTCTACCAAACAATCTTCGGAAGGCCGACTTACGATTAGACCTATTAGAGATAATCATAACAGCATACCTGTGATTCTTGTGGTTATCTCACCGGCTTATACGACCCAACCCATCAGGGTAAGTTTAACTCCTGAAAGTTGGCACATATAAAGTTCACCTGGCACTTAACAACCTGAGGCAACCAATATTAAACCGGTGGAACGAAATCCACTCCATGGTACTTTCAAAATGGTCCCAAGATAGTTAAATATTTACACTTACAAAGTATGATGAATAATAAACAAAACCTAAAGGCTTCTGATTCGAATACGATCAGTAAACCGTTCCAAAGGGGTTAAGCTAAGATTCGGATACGATCATATAGCCCCCAGTGGCTTTGGCGATGCCGATCAAGTGGGTATCGACAGCTATGTTCTCTTTGGTTCGAATACGACCTATGTTTGAACAGGAAGCCCCCAAGTGACCATAAGAGTTGTTTAATGACGCTGATTCGAATACGATCCACGTTAGACCCAAAGGGGTTAAGCTATGATTCAAATATGATCAAGAAGCCCCCAAGTGGGTTTGGCAGTATGCCGATCAAGAGGGTATCGACAGTTATGTTCTCTTTGGTTCGAATACGACCTATGTTTGAACAGGAAACCCCCAAGTGATCATGGCTAGATTCAGATATGATCATAAGCCGGACCAAAGGAAAAGCTGGATTCAGATATGATCCGCTCCCTGTTGGTTGTTTCCATCACATGATAAGAAAGATCTGTAAACTTTTGAGGGTAAAAAGGACAGAGGTCCTGCTTTATTGCTTTATATAATACATAATATATACATCTTGAGAGCCGGTGGCTCAAGTATAGTAAGGCCGAAGATGAGTGATGTTCCACGGCCGGCGGGTCTCCTCCTCCGACTTACGTGAGTCTTTGGGCTCTCGAACGTCAATAAGGTAGTATGACCCGTTGTTCAGATTCTTGCTGACCACAAAGGGTCCTTCCCAAGGAGGGGATAACTTGTGCATATCAGACTGATCCTGGATGAGCCGAAGCACTAAGTCGCCTTCCTGAAAGGTTCTACTTCTAACCCGGCGGCTGTGATAGCGGCGCAGGTCTTGCTGTTAAATCACCGAGCGGGCTATTGCCAAGTCTCGCTCTTCATCCAACAAGTCAAGTGCATCTTGGTGAGCTTTTTTGTTGTCAGCCTCAACGTAAGACGCCACGCGAGGTGAGTCATGACGGATGTCACTTGGCAGGACCGCCTCTGCCCCGTACACCATGAAGAAAGGTGTGTAACCCGTAGATCTATTAGGTGTAGTGTTGATGCTCCAAAGCACAGAAGGCAACTCCTCCACCCAACAACCCGGCGTCCACTGTAAAGGGACTAAGAGCCGGGGCTTGATACCATTCAAAATCTCCTGATTGGCTCTTTCTGCTTGACCATTGGATTGAGGATGAGCAACAGCCAAAACATCAAGCCGGATATGCTCTCGTTGACAGAACTCTTCCATGGCTCCTTTGGAAATATTAGTGCCATTATCAGTTATGATGCTGTTTGGAAAACCAAAACGAAAAATCACCTTTTTCATGAACTGAACCGCCGTGGCTACATCACACTTACTGACTGGCTCCGCCTCAACCCACTTTGTAAACTTGTCCACTGCCACCAGGAGGTGTGTCTTTTTATCCTTAGACCTTTTGAAAGGCCCGACCATGTCAAGCCCCCACACTGTGAACGGCCAAGTAATTGGAATCATCCTCAATTCTTGAGCCGATACATGGGCTCGTCGTGAGAATTTCTGACACCCGTCACATTTATTGACCAGATCTTTTGCATCAGCATGAGCCGTCAGCCAATAAAATCCATGACAGAAGGCTTTGGCCACAAGAGATTTTGAGCCGGCATGATGACCGCAATCCCCTTCATGGATCTCACGAAGTATCTCCTGACCCTCCACGGGTGACACACAACATTGAAACGCTCCAGTGACGCTGCAGTGATGTAACTCGCCATTAATGATTGTCATGGACTTGGACCGCCGGACGATTTGTCTCGCCAAGGTCTCTTCCTCAGGCAACTCTCCCCGGGTCATATAAGCCAAATAAGGCACTGTCCAATCTGGGATGACGTGGAGAGCCGCTACCAGCTGCGCCTCCGGATCTGGCACTGCTAGATCTTCTTTTGTGGGTAACTTGAGAGAAAGATTATGCAAAACATCGAGAAAGGTGTTAGGCGGCACCGGCTTACGCTGAGATCCCAGCCGGCTTAAGGCATCAGCCGCCTCATTCTTCCTTCGATCAATGTGCTCCACTTGATAACCTTTGAAGTGCCCAGCCACATCATCAACTTCACGACGGTAAGCCACCATAAGGGGATCCTTGGAATCCCACTTGCCTGACACCTGTTGAGCCACGAGATCTGAGTCACCCAAACACCGTACCCGGATCAAATTCATCTCCTTGGCCATCCGGAGACCATTGAGTAAGGCCTCGTACTCAGCTGCATTGTTAGTACAAGGAAACATAAGCCAGAGCACATAACAGAATTTGTCACCTCGAGGGGAAGTTAACACGAATCCAGCCCCCGAGCCTTCCAACTGCCTGGACCCATCAAAGTGAATAGTCTAATATGTGTTATCAGGCTTCTCCTCAGGTGCCTGCAGCTCTGTCCAGTCATTGATAAAATCCACCAAGGCTTGAGACTTAATGACAGTACGTGGCATGTACTTCAGACCATGAGCCCCGGGCTCAATGGCCCACTTGGCGACTCGTCCTATGGCCTCTCTGTTCTGGATCATGTCTCCCGAGGGGGCAGAACTTACCACAGTGATAGGGTGACCTTGGAAGTATTGCTTCAGCTTTTGGCTTGCCATGAAGACCCCGTAGACAAGCTTCTGCCAATGTGGATATCTTTGCTTAGACTCAATGAGCTCCTCACTGACGTAATAAACCGGCTGAGGGAGTCCTGGATTAGGGGGTGTTCGGATAGCCGGACAATACCTTCAGCCAGACTCCAGGACTATGAAGATACAAGATTAAAGACTTCGTCTCGTGTCCGGAAGGATCTTTTCTTGGCGTGGAAGGCAAGCTAGGCGTGCGGATATTCAAGATCTCCTATCATTGTAACCGACTCTGTGTAACCCTAACCCTATCTGGTGTCTATATAAACCGAAGGGTTGTAGTCCGTAGGACGAACCATCATCATACACAATCATACCATAGGCTAGCTTCTAGGGTTTAGCCTCCTTGATCTCGTGGTAGATCTACTCTTGTACTACCCATATCATCAATATTAATCTAGCAGGAGTAGGGTTTTACCTCCATCGAGAGGGCCCGAACCTGGGTAAAATAAAGTGTCCCTTGTCTCCTGTTACCATCCGACCTTGACGCACAGTTCGGGACCCCCTACCTGAGATCCGCTGGTTTTGACACCGACACCGGCCATTGAACCGGATGCTCCTTGCCAGCCTCCTTGCGCTCCACCATGATCGCAACACTGACAGCTCGTGAGTTAGCGGCCACATATAACAGCAATGACTCTCTATCAATGGGAGCTGCCAGGACCGGCAGCTCAGATAACTGTCTCTTTAAATCCTCAAAGGAAGTATTAGCAGCATCGCTCCAGACAAAAGTGTCTATTTTCTACATCATCTGATACAGCAGTAGGGCCTTCTCACTTAACCGGCTTATGAACCGGCTTAAAGCAGCAACACGACTCGCCAGTCGCTGAACATCATTGATGCACGCCAGTTTAGCGAAAGAGGTAATTGCCTTGATCTTCTTCGGATTAGCTTCAATGCCCCTGTTTGAGACCAGAAATCCCAAAAGCTTGCCTGCAGGTACACCAAACACACACTTGTCCAGGTTAAGCATCATCTTGTAAACTCGGAGATTATCAAAGGTCTCCTTTAAATCAGATATCAAGGTTTCCTTCTCTCTGAACTTCACCACTATTTCATCCACATATGCATGAACATTGCGCCCAATCTGATTGTGGAAACAGTTCTGTACACACCGCTGATAAGTCGCCTGGGCACTCTTGAGCCCAAAAGGCATAGATACATAGCAGAAGGCTCCAAACGGAGTGATGAAACCCGTCTTCTCCTGGTCCTTAACTGCCATCTTGATCTGATGCTATCCAGAATAAGCATCCAAAAAGCTCAAACGCTCACAACCGGCCGTAGCATCAATGATTTGGTCAATACGGGGGAGAGCAAAAGGATCGGCCGGACAAGCCTTATTTAAATCCGTGTAATCCACACACATCCGCCAGGTGCCGTTCTTCTTGAGTACGAGCACCGGGTTAGCCAACCACTCTGGGTGAAAAACTTCAACAATGAATCTAGTCGCTAAGAGTCATGCGACCTCCTCTCTAATAGCTTTCCGTCTTTCTTCGTTGAATCGCCGAAGAAACTGCCTGACCGGCTTATACTTCGGATCAATATTAAGAGTGGGCTCAGCGAGTCCTCTCGGTACACCCGGCATGTCAAAAGGTTTCCATGCAAAGATGTCCCGGTTCTCACGGATGAACTCGATGAGCGCGCTTTCCTATTTAGGATCCAAGTTGGCACTGATGCTGAACAACTTAGATGAATCGTCTGGAGTAAAATCAACAAGCTTGGTTTCAGCCGCCGACTTAAACTTCATCACCGGGTCATGTTCCGTGGTTGGCTTCTTGAGGGAGGTCATATCTGCCGGGTCGACGTTATCTTGATAAAACTTCAGCTCCTCCGCTGCACAGACAGACTCGGCATAAGCCGCGTCGCCTTCTTCACATTCCAGGGCTACCTTCCGACTTCCATGCACAGTGATGGTTGATACGTCTCCAACATATCTATAATTTTTGATAGCTCCATGCTATATTATCTACTGTTTTAGGCAATATTGGGCTTTATTATCCACTTTTATATTATTTTTGGCACTAACCTATTAACCGGAGGCCCAGCCCAGATTTGTTGTTTTATGCCTATTTCAATGTTTCGAGGAAATGGAATATCAAACGGAGTCCAAACAGAAAAATCCTTTTTGGAATGTGATTTTCTCACCGGATAAGACCCAGGGAACTTGGAGTGCACGTCAGGGGAGATACGGGCTGCCCACGAGGGTGGGGGGCGCGCCCCCTGCCTCGTGGGGCCCCCGTGGCTCCTCCGACGTACTTCCAGCTCCCATATATATCCACGTACCCTAAAACTTCCAGAACAGAAGATAGATCGGGAGTTCCGCTGCCGCAAGCCTCTGTAGCCACCAAAAGTCAATGGGGACCCTGCTTCGGCACCCTGCCGGAGAGGGGGAACCCTCACCGGTGGCTATCTTCATCATCCCGGCGCTCTCCATGACGAGGAAGGAGTAGTTCACCCTCGGGGCTGAGGGTATGTACCAGTAGCTATGTGTTTGATCTCTCTCTCTCTCGTGTTCTTGATTTGGCACGATCTTGATGTATCGCGAGCTTTGCTATTATAGTTGGATGTTATGTTTCTTCTCCCCCTCTTCTCTCTTGTAATGGATTGAGTTTCCCCTTTCAAGTTAATTTATCGGATTGAGTCTTTAAAGACTTGAGAACACTTGATGTATGTCTTGCCGTGCGTATCTATGGTGACAATGGGATATCACATGATTCGCTTGATGTATGTTTTGGTGATCAACTTGCGGGTTCCGCCCATGAACCTATGCATAGGGGTTGGCACACGTTTTCGTCGTGATTCTCCTGTAGAAATTTTGGGGCACTCTTTGAGGTTCTATGTGTTGGTTTCAGTAGATGAATTGAGATTGTGTGATGCATATCGTATAATCATACCCACGGATACTTGAGGTGACATTGCAGTATCTAGGTGATATTAGGGTTTTGATTGATTTGTGTCTTAAGGTGTTATTCTAGTACGAACTCTAGGGCTGTTTGTGACACTTATAGGATTAGCCCAACGGATTGATTGGAAAGAATAACTTTGAGGTGGTTTCGCACCCTACCATAATCTCTTCGTTTGTTCTCCGCTATTAGTGACTTTGGAGTGACTCTTTGTTGCATGTTGAGGGATAGTTATATGATCCAATTATGTTATTATTGTTGAGAGAACTTGCTCTAGTGAAAGTATGAACCCTAGGACTTGTTTCCTATCATTGCAATACCGTTTATGCTCACTTTTACCACTTGTTACCTTGCTGTTTTTATATTTTCAGTTTACAAAAACCTATATCTACCATCCATTTTGCACTTGTATCACCATCTCTTCGCCGAACTAGTGCACCTATACAATTTACCATTGTATTGGGTGTGTTGGGGACACAAGAGATTCTTTGTTATTTGGTTGCAGGGTTGCTTGAGAGAGACCATCTTCATCCTACGCCTCCTACAGATTGATAAACCTTAGGTCATTCACTTGAGGGAAATTTGCTACTGTCCTACAAACCTCTGCACTTGGAGGCCCAACAACGTCTACAAGAAGAAGGTTGTGTAGTAGACATCAAGCTCTTTTCTGGCGCCGTTGCCGGGGAGGCTAGGTAAGTGAAGGTATATCTTTAGATCTTGCAATCGAATATTTTTGTTTCTTTTTTTAGCACTAGTGTAGTTTATAAAAGAAAACTACCAAAAAATGGAATTGAGTTTGTCTCACACGCTTCACCTATTTAATATCTTTCGTGAGTATGATGGGAAGGAAAATTGTGCCAACGTGTTAGAAGAAGAATGCATTAAATTGTTTGGCACTAAGTCTTTGAATGATGGGCATGATTGCAATGTTGTTAGTATGAATTCCTTGAATATCCATGATGCTAATGATATGCAAAGCCACAAGCTTGGGGAAGCTATGTTTGATGAAGATGATATTTTTTGTTCCCCAAGCTTTGATGAGCAAATTTATTACGATGAAAGCATGCCTCCTATCCGTGATGATTATTGTGATGACACGTATGCTATAAAGAATAATGATAACCATGAAACTTGTCAGCTTGATCTTAATTTTCAATCACATGATAGCTATTTTGTTGAGTTTGCTCCCACTACTATTCATGAGAAGAAATTTGCTTATGTGGAGAGTAATAAAATTTCTATGCTTGTAGATCATGAAAAGAATGCTTTAGGTGCTGGTTATATTGTTTAATTCATTCATGATGCTACTGAAAATTATTATGAGGGAGGAATATATGCTTGTAGGAATTGCAATAATATCAAGTTTTCTCTCTATGTGCTTAAAATCTTGAAGTTATGCTTGTTTTACCTTCCTATGCAAGTTGATTCTTGCTCCCATAAGTTGTTTGCTCACAAAATCCCTATGCATAGGAAGTGGGTTAGACTTAAATGTTCTAGTCATATTCTTCATGATGCTCTCTTTATGTTTCAGTTCTTATCTTTTATGTGAGCATCATTGAAATCATCATGCCTAGCTAAGGGCATTAAACGATTGCGCTTGTTGGGAGGCAACCCAATTTTATTTTAGTTTATTGCTTTTTGGTTATGTTTAGGAATAAATAATCCATCTATATTCTGTTGAGATGTGGTTTTATGTTTTAATGAGTGTTTGTGCCAAGTAGAACCTTTGGGAAGACTTGGGTGAAGTCTTTATGATCATGCTGTAAAAAACAGAAACTTTAGCGCTCACGAGAATTGCTTCAACTTTTTACTGGAGCGTCATATTTAGTTGATTCTTTTTGAAGATGATTACTAGACAAATTCCCCAGGTACACCAATTTATTTTAGAACTTTTGGAGTTCCATAAGTATACGTTTTATACAGATTACTACAGACCGTTCTGTTTTTGACAGATTCTGTTTTCATTGTGTTGTTTGCTTATTTTTATGGCTCTATGGCTAGTAAAATATTTTATAAACCATAGAGAAGTTGGAATACAGTAGGTTTAACACCAATACAAATAAATAATGAGTTCATTACAGTACCATGAAGTGGTGTTTTTTTTTTCTTTCGCTAACGGAGCTCACGAGTTTTCTGTTAAGTTTTGTGTTGTGAAGTTTTCAAGTTTTGGGTAAAGATTCGATGGACTATGGAATAAGGAGTGGCAAGAGCCTAAGCTTGGGGATTCCCAAGGAACCCCAAGGTAATATTCAAGGATAACCAAGCGTCTAAGCTTGGGGATGCCCCAGGTGGCATCCCCTCTTTCGTCTTCGTTCATCGGTAACTTTACATGGGGCTATATTTTTATTCACCACATGATATGTGTTTTGCTTGGAGCGTCATTTTATTTTCTTTAGCTTTGCTTGCTGTTTGAATAAAATACCAAGATCTGAAATTCTTAAATGGGATAGTCTTCACATGGTTGCATAATTATTCGACTACTCATTGATCTTCACTTATATCTTTTGGAGTAGTTTGTTGTTTGCTCTAGTGCTTCACTTATATCTTTTAGAGCACGGTGGTGGTTTTATTTTGAAGAAATAGATGAAATCTCATGCTTCACTTAGATTATTTTGAGAGTCTTAAATAGCATGGTAATGTTCTTAATTCTAATATGCTAGGTATTCAAGACTAGAAAAAACTTTCTTATGAGTGTGTTGAATACTAAGAGAAGTTTGATACTTGATGATTGTTTTGAGATATGAAGATGGTGATATTAGAGTCATGCTAGTTGAGTAGTTGTGAATTTGAGAAATACTTGTGTTAAAGTTTGTGATTCCCGTAGCATGCACGTATGGTGAACCGTTATGTGATGAAGTCGGAGCATGATTTATTTATTGATTGTCCTCCTTATGAGTGGCGGTTGGGGACGAGCGATGGTATTTTCCTACCAATCTATCTCCGTAGGAGCATGCGCGTAATACTTTGCTTTGATAACTTCTAGATTTTTGCAATAAGTATATGAGTTCTTTATGAATAATGTTGAGTCCATGGATTATACGCACTTTTCCCATCCTTCCACCATTGCTAGCCTCTCTAATACCGCGCACTTTTCGCCGGTATCGTACACCCACCATATACCTTCCTCAAAACAGCCACCATACCTACCTATCATGGCATTTCCATAGCCATTCCGAGATATATTGCCATGCAACTTCCCACCATTCCGTTTATTATGACACGCTCCAGCATTGTCATATTGCTAGCATGATCATGTAGTTGACATCGTATTCGTGGCAAAGCCACCGTTCATAATTCTTTCATACATGTCACTCTTGATTCATTGCACATCCCGGTACACCGCCGGAGGCATTCATATAGAGTCATATTTTATTCTAAGTATCGAGTTGTAATTGTTGAGTTGCAAGAAAATAAAAGTGTGATTATCATCATTATTAGAGCATTGTCCCGGTGAGGAAAGGATGATGGAGACTATGATTCCCCCATAAGTCGGGATGAGACTCCGGACGAAAAAAAGAAAAAAAAGAGGCCATAAAAAAAAGAGAAAGGCCCAAATAAAAAAATAATAAAAAATGAGAGAAAAAGAGAGAAGGGACAATGCTACTATCCTCTTACCACACTTGTGCTTCAAAGTAGCACCATGATCTTCATGATAGAGAGTCTCCTATGTTTTCACTTTCATATACTAGTGGGAATTTTACATTATAGAACTTGGCTTGTATATTCCAATGATGGGCTTCCTTAAAATGCCCAAGGTCTTCGTGAGCAAGCGAGTTGGATGCACACCCACTTAGTTTCTCTTGTTGACCTTTCATATACTTATAGCTCTAGTGCATCCGTTGTGTGGCAATCCCTACTCACTCACATTGATATCTATTGATGGGCATCTCCATAGCCCGTTGATACGCCTAGTTGATGTGAGACTATCTTCTCCCTTTTTGTCTTCTCCACAACCACCATTCTATTCCACCTATAGTGCTATATCCATGGCTCACGCTCATGTATTGCGTGAAGGTTGAAAAAGTTTGAGAATGTCAAAAGTATGAAACAATTGCTTGGCTTGTCATCGGGGTTGTGCATGATTTAAATAATTTGTGTGGTGAAGATAGAGCATAGCCAGACTATGATTTTGTAGGGATAACTTTCCTTGGCCATGTTATTTTGAGAAGACATAATTGCTTTATTAGTATGCTTGAAGTATTATTATTCTTTATGTCAATATGAACTTTTGCCTTGAATCTTTCGAATCTGAATATTCGTATCACAAGTAAGAAGAATTGCATTGAAATTATGCCAACTAGCATTCCACATAAAAAATGATCTTTTTTATCATTTACCTACTCGAGGACGAGCAGGAATTAAGCTTGGGGATGCTTGATACGTCTCCAACGTATCTATAATTTTTGATTGCTCCATGCTATATTATCTACTGTTTTAGGCAATATTGGGCTTTATTATCCACTTTTATATTATTTTTGGCACTAACCTATTAACCGGAGGCCCAGCCCAGATTTGCTGTTTTATGCCTATTTTAGTGTTTCGAGGAAAAGGAATATCAAACGGAGTCCAAAAAGAAAAATCCTTTTTGGAACGTGATTTTCTCACCGGATAAGACCCAGGGAACTTCGAGTGCACGTCAGGGGAGATACGGGCTGCCCACGAGGGTGGGGGGCGCGCCCCCTGCCTCGTGGGGCCCCCGTGGCTCCTCCGACGTACTTCCGGCTCCCATATATATCCACGTACCCTAAAACTTCTAGAACAGAAGATAGATCAGGAGTTCCGCCATCGCAAGCCTCTGTAGCCACCAAAAGTCAACCGGGACCCTGTTCCGGCACCCTGCCGGAGAGGGGGAACCATCACCGGTGGCTATCTTCATCATCCCGGCGCTCTCCATGACGAGGAGGGAGTAGTTCATCCTCGGGGCTGAGGGTATGTACCAGTAGCTATGTGTTTGATCTCTCTCTCTCTCGTGTTCTTGATTTGGCACGATCTTGATGTATCGCGAGCTTTGCTATTATAGTTGGATGTTATGTTTCTTCTCCCCCTCTTCTCTCTTGTAATGGATTGAGTTTCCCCTTTCAAGTTAATTTATCGGATTGAGTCTTTAAAGACTTGAGAACACTTGATGTATGTCTTGCCGTGCGTATCTATGGTGACAATGGGATATCACATGATTCGCTTGATGTATGTTTTGGTGATCAACTTGCGGGTTCCGCCCATGAACCTATGCATAGGGGTTGGCACACGTTTTCGTCGTGATTCTCCTGTAGAAATTTTGGGGCACTCTTTGAGGTTCTATGTGTTGGTTTCAGTAGATGAATTGAGATTGTGTGATGCATATCGTATAATCATACCCACGGATACTTGAGGTGACATTGCAGTATCTAGGTGATATTAGGGTTTTGATTGATTTGTGTCTTAAGGTGTTATTCTAGTACGAACTCTAGGGCTGTTTGTGACACTTATAGGATTAGCCCAACGGATTGATTGGAAAGAATAACTTTGAGGTGGTTTCGCACCCTACCATAATCTCTTCGTTTGTTCTCCGCTATTAGTGACTTTGGAGTGACTCTTTGTTGCATGTTGAGGGATAGTTATATGATCCAATTATGTTATTATTGTTGAGAGAACTTGCTCTAGTGAAAGTATGAACCCTAGGACTTGTTTCCTATCATTGCAATACCGTTTATGCTCACTTTTACCACTTGTTACCTTGCTGTTTTTATATTTTCAGTTTACAAAAACCTATATCTACCATCCATTTTGCACTTGTATCACCATCTCTTCGCCGAACTAGTGCACCTATACAATTTACCATTGTATTGGGTGTGTTGGGGACACAAGAGACTCTTTGTTATTTGGTTGCACAGTTGCTTGAGAGAGACCATCTTCATCCTACGCCTCCCACGGATTGATAAACCTTAGGTCATCCACTTGAGGGAAATTTGCTACTGTCGTACAAACATCTGCACTTGGAGGCCCAACAACGTCTACAAGAAGAAGGTTGTGTAGTAGACATCAATGGTGCCTTTGTAACCCGGCATCTTGAGCTGTAGATATACATAACACGGCCGCACCATGAACTTAGCATAAGCCGGCCGCCCAAATAGAGTATGATATGGACTCTTTATTTTGAGCACCTCAAAAGTTAACTTTTCAGCCCTGGAATCGTACTCATCTCCAAAAGCCACTTCCAGCTCAATCTTTCCAACAGGGTACGCCGACTTACCATGTACCACTCCATGGAAAACGGTGTTGGGCGTCTTTAAGTTTTTGTCAGTTAAACCCATACGCCGAAAGGTCTTGTAATAGAGGATGTTGATGCTGCTACCTCCATCCATGAGCACCTTAGTGAATTTATATGCACCGACCTGAGGTGCCACCACCAAGGCTAACTGACCCGGATTATCAACCCGGGGAGGGTGATCCTCTCTACTCCACACAATAGGCTGCTCTGACCACCTCAAATAACGGGGAACCACCGGCTCAACAGAGTTCACGGCCCTCTTATGGATCTTCTGGTCACGTTTGCATAAGCTAGTGGTGAACACATGATACTGTCCACTATTCAGCTGCTTCGGATGGCTTTGATAACCCGACTGCTGCTGCTGTTTGTTGGGGAACGTAGCATAAATTCAAAATTTTCCTACGTGTCACCAAGATCAATCTATGGAGTCATCTAGCAACGAGGGAGGAGTGGATCTACATACCCTTGTAGATCGCGCGCGGAAGCGTTCAAGAGAACGGGGTTGATGGAGTCGTACTCGTCGTGATTCAAATCACCGATGATCCTAGTGCCGAACGGACGGCACCTCCGCGTTCAACACACGTACGGAACGGAGACGTCTCCCATGCCTTGATCCAGCAAGGAGGAGGGAGAGGTTGATGGAGATCCAGCAGCACGACGGCGTGGTGGAAGTAGCGGGATTCCAACAGGGCTTCGCTAAGCGCTGCGGGAGGAGGGAGATGTGTCACGGGAGGGAGAGGGAGGCGCTAGGCCTTAGATTGGTTTGCTCCTCCTTTTCCCCACTATATATAGGGCCAATGGAGAGGGGGAGGCGCAGCCCTTGCCCCTTCCTCCAAGGAAGGGTGCGGCCAAGGGTGGGGAGGAGTCCATCCTCCCCAAGGCACCTCGGAGGTGCCTTCCCCCTTTAGGACTCTCCCCTTTTTCCTATCTCTTGGCGCATGGGCCTCTTGGGGCTGGTGCCCTTGGCCCATATAGGCCAAGGCACACCCCTTACAGCCCATGTGGCCCCCGGGGGCAGGTGGCCCCACCCGGTGGACCCCCGGGACCCTTCCGGTGGTCCCGGTACAATACCGATGACCATGAAACTTGTCCCGATGGCCGAAATAGTACTTCCTATATATAATTCTTTACCTCCGGACCATTCCGGAACTCCTCGTGACATCCGGGATCTCATCCGGGACTCCGAACAACTTTCGGGTTACCGCATACTAATATCTCTATAACCCTAGCGTCACCGAACCTTAAGTGTGTAGACCCTACGGGTTCGGGAGACATGCAGACATGACCGAGACGTTCTCCGGTCAATAACCAACAGCGGGATCTGGATACCCATGTTGGCTCCCACATGTTCCACGATGATCTCATCGGATGAACCACGATGCCAAGGACTTAATCAATCCCATATACAATTCCCTTTGTCTAGCGGTATTGAACTTGCCCGAGATTCGATCGTCGGTATCTCGATACCTTGTTCAATCTCGTTACCGGCAAGTCTCTTTACTCGTTCCGTAACACATCATCCCGTGATCAACTCCTTGATCACATTGTGCACATTATGATGATGTCCTACCGAGTGGGCCCAGAGATACCTCTCCGTTTACACGGAGTGACAAATCCCAGTCTCGATTCGTGCCAACCCAACAGACACTTTCAGAGATACCCGTAGTGTACCTTTATAGCCACCCAGTTACGTTGTGACGTTTGGCACACCCAAAGTATTCCTACGGTATCCGGGAGTTGCACAATCTCATGGTCTAAGGAAATGATACTTGACATTAGAAAAGCTTTAGCATACGAACTACACGATCTAGTGCTATGCTTAGGATTGGGTCTTGTCCATCACATCATTCTCATAATGATGTGATCCCGTTATCAACGACATCCAATGTCCATGGTCAGGAAACCGTAACCATCTATTGATCAACGAGCTAGTCAACTAGAGGCTTACTAGGGACATGGTGTTGTCTATGTATCCACACATGTATCTGAGTTTCCTATCAATACAATTATAGCATGGATAATAAACGATTATCATGAACAAGGAAATATAATAATAATCAATTTATTATTGCCTCTAGGGCATATTTCCAACAGTCTCCCACTTGCACTAGAGTCAATAATCTAGTTCACATCGCCATGTGATTAACACTCACAGGTCACATCGCTATGTAACCAACATCCAAGAGTCTAGTTCACATCACTATGTGATTAGCACTCAATGAGTTCTGTGTTTGATCATGTTGCTTGTGAGAGAGGTTTTAGTCAACGGGTCTAAACCTTTCAGATCCGTGTGTGCTTTACAAATCTCTATGTCATCTCCTAGATGTAGCTACCACGTTCTATTTGGAGCTATTCCAAATAACTGTTCTACTTGGAGCTATTCTAAATTGTTGCTCCATTATACGTATCCGGTATCCCTACTCAGAGCTATCCGGATAGGTGTTAAGCTTGCATCGACGTAACCCTTTACGACGAACTCTTTTACCACCTCCATAATCGAGAAAATTCCTTAGTCCACTAGTTACTAAGGATAACTTTGACCGATGTCCTGTGATCCATTCTTGGATCACTCTTGTACCCCCTTGACTGACTCATGGCAAGGCACACTTCAGGTGCGGCACACAGCATAGCATACTGTAGAGAGCCTATGACAAAAGCATAGGGGACGACCTTCGTCCTTCCTCTTTCTTCTGCCGTGGTCGAGCTTTAAGTCTTAACTTCATACCTTACAACTCAGGCAAGAACTCCTTCTTTGACTGATCCATCTTGAACACCTTAAAGATCATGTTAAGGTATGTGCTCATTTGAAAGTACCATTAAGCGTTTCGATCTATCCTTATAGATCTTGATGCTCAATGTTCAAGTAGCTTAATCTAGGCTTTCCATTGAAAAACACTTTCCAAATAACCCTATATATGCTTTCCAGAAATTCTACATCATTTCTGATCAACAATATGTCAACAACATATACTCATCAGAAATTCTATAGTGCTCCCACTCACTTCTTTGGAAATACAAGCTTCTCATAAACTTTGTATACACCAAAATCTTTGATCATCTCATCAAAGCACACATTCCAACTCCGAGATGCTTACTCCAGTCCTTAGAAGGATTGCTGGAGCTTTCCATACTTATTAGCATCTTTCAGGATTGACAAAACCTTCTGGTTCTATCACATACAACCTTTCCTCAAAAAAAACGTCGAGGAAACAATGTTTTGACATCCTATCTGCAAGATTTCATAAATAATGCAGTAATAGCTAATATAATTCCAACAGACTTTTAGCATCGCTACGAGTGAGAAAATCTCACCGTAGTCAACTCCTTGAACTTGTCAGAAAACATCTTAACGACAAGTCGAGCTTTCTTAATGGTGACATTTACCATCATTGTCCGTCTTCCTTTTAAAATCCATATGTACCCAACAGCCTTATGACCATCAAGTAATTCTTCCAAAGTCTACACTTTGTTTTCATACATGGATCCTACCTCGGATTTTATGGCCTCGAGCCATTTATCGGAATCCAGGCCCACCATCGCTTCTCCATAGCTCGTAGGTTCATTGTTGTCTAGCAACATGACTTCTAAGACAGGGTTACGTACCACTCTGAAGTAGTACGCATCCTTGTCATCCCACGAGGTTTGGGAGTGACTTGATCCGAAGTTTCATGATTACTATCATAAGCTTCCACTTCAATTGGTGTAGGTGCCACAGGAACAACTCTTTGTGCCCTGCTATACACTAGTTGAAGTGACGGTTCGTTAACCTCATCAAGTCTCCCCATCCTCCCACTCAATTCTTTTGAGAGAAACTTTTCCTCGAGAAAGGACCCGATTCTAGAAACAATCCCTTATTGCTTTCGAATCTGAGACAGGAGGTATACCCAACTGTTTTTGGGTTGTCCTATGAAGATGCATTTATCCGCTTTGGGTTCGAGCTTATCGGCCTGAAACTTTTCCACATAA
The DNA here is from genome assembly GCA_032464435.1 of Aegilops umbellulata. NCBI lineage: Eukaryota > Viridiplantae > Streptophyta > Magnoliopsida > Poales > Poaceae > Aegilops > Aegilops umbellulata. Next base: position 17,521,943 of record CP136054.1, read on the forward strand.
GCGTCGCAGCCCCAAACTTTTAAGAAATGACAGCTTAGGTTTCTCTAAACCATAGTTCATACGGTGTCATCTCATCGGAATTACGTGGTGCTCTATTTAAAGTGAATGTGGTTGTCTTTAATGCCTAACCCATAAACTATTGTGGTAATTCGATAAGAGACATCATGGTATGCATCATATCCAATAGGGTGCAGTTATGATGTTCGGACACACCATCACACTATGGTGTTCCAGGCTGTATTAGTTGTGAAACAATTTCCACAATGTCTTAATTCTGTGCCAAATTCGTAATTCAGATATTCATCTCTATGATCATATCATAGATCTTTTATCCTCTTGTCACGACGATCTTTCAACTTCACACTGAAATTACTTGAACCTTTCAATAATTCAGACTCGTGATTCATCAAGTAAATGCACTCAACATCTACTCAAATCATCTGTGAAGAAAGAACATAACGATATCCACTACATGCATCAGCACTCATTGGACTGCACACATCAAAATGTATTACTTCCAACAATTTGCTTTCTAGTTCCATTTTACTTAAACCGAGGCTTTCAGTCATCTCGCCCATGTGGTATGATTTGCATGCCTCAAGTGATTCAAAATCAAGTGAGTTCAAACGGTCCATTTGCATGGAGTTTCTTCACGCATATACACCAACAGACATGGTTCGCATGTCTCAAACCTTTCAAAAATGAGTGAGTCCAAAGATCCATCAACATGGAGCTTCTTCATGCGTTTTATACCGATATGACTTACGTGGCAGTGCCACAAGTAGGTGGTACTATCATTACTATCTTTTGGTATGAACATGTGTATCACTACGATCGAGATTCAATAAACCATTCATTTTAGGTGTAAGACCATTGAAGGTATTATTCAAACAAACAGAGTAACCATTATTCTCCTTAAATGAATAACCGTATTGCGATAGACATAATCTAATCACGTCTATGCTCAATGCAAACACCAATTTCAATGGTAGAGGGAGCGTGCGATGCTTGATCATATCAACATTGGAAACACTTCCAACACATATCGTCAGCTCACCTTTAGCTAGTCCCCGTTTATTCCATAGCTTTTATTTCGAGTTGCTAACACTTAGCAACCGAACCGGTATCTAATACCCTGGTGCTACTAGGAGTACTAGTAAAGTACACATCAACACAATGTATATCCAATATACTTCTATCGACCTTGCCAGCCTTCTAATCTACCAAGTATCTAGGGTAATTCCGCTCCAGTGGTTGTTCCCCTTATTACAGAAGCACTTAGTCTCGGGTTTGGGTTCAACCTTGGGTTTCTTCACCAGAGCAGCAGCTGATTTGCCGTTTCATGAAGTATCCCTTCTTGCCCTTGCCCTTCTTGAAACTAGTGGTTTCACTAACCATCAACAATTGATGCTCCTTCTTGATATCTACTTTTGCGGTGTCAAACATCGCGAATATCTCAAGGATCATCATATATGTCCCTGATATATCATAGTTCATCACGAAGCTCTAGCAGCTTGGTGGTAATGACTTCGGAGAAACATCACTATCTCATCTTGGAAGATCAACTCCCACTTGATTCAAATGATTTTTGTACTCAGACAATCTGAGCACAAGCTCAACAATTGAGCTTTTCTCCCTTAGTTTGTAGGCTAAGAAAATCGTCGGAGGTCTTATACCTCTTGACGCGGGCACGAGCCTGAAATTCCAATTTCAGCCCTCGAAACATCTCATATGTTTCGCGACGTTTCAAAAACGTCTTCGGTGCCTCAACTCTAAACCGTTTAACTGAACTATCATGTAGTTATCAAAACGTGTATGTCAGATGTTCGCAACATCCACAGACCACGTTCGAGGTTCAGCACACTGAGCAGTGCATTAAGGACATAAGCCTTCTAAGAAGCAATGAGGACAATCCTCAGTCTACGGACCTAGTCCGCATAATTGCTACTATCAACTTTCAACTAAATTTTCTCTAGGAACATATCTAAACAGTAGAACTGAAGCGCGAGCTACGACATAATTTGCGAAGACCTTATGACTATGTTCAGGATAATTAAGTTCATCTTATGAACTCCCACTCAGATAGACATCCCTCTAGTCATCTAAGTGATTACATGATCCGAATCAACTAGGCCGTGTCCGATCATCACGTGAGACGGACTAGTCAACGTCGGTGAACATCTTCATGTTGATCGTATCTTCCATACGACTCATGCTCGACCTTTCGGTCTTCTGTGTTCCGAGGCCATGTCTGTACATTCTAGGCTCGTCAAGTTAACCCTAAGTGTTTTGCATGTGTAAAACTGTCTTACACCCGTTGTATGTGAACGTAAGGATCTATCACACCCGATCATCACGTGGTGCTTCGAAACGACGAACTGTAGCAACGGTGCACAGTTAGGGGAGAACACTTCTTGAAATTGTTGTAAGGGATCATCTTATTTACTACCATCGTTCTAAGCAAATAAGATGTATAAACATGATAAACATCACATGCAATCAAATAGTGACATGATATGGCCATCATCACTTTGCTCCTTTTGATCTCCATCTTCGGGGCTCCATGATCATCATCGTCACCGGCATGACACCATGATCTCCATCATCATGATCTCCATCATCGTGTCTTCTTGAAGTTGTCACGTCATCTATTACTTCTACTACTACAGCTAACGGTTAGCAATAAAGTAAAGTAATTACATGACGTTTATGTTGACACGCAGGTCATGAATAAATAAAGACAACTCCTATGGCTCCTGCCGGTTGTCATACTCATCGACATGCAAGTCGTGATTCCTATTACAAGAACATGATCAATCTCATACATCACATATATCATTCATCACATCCTTTGGCCATATCAAATCACATAGCATACCCTGCAAAAACAAGTTAGACGTCCTCTAATTGTCGTTGCATGTTTTACGTGGCTGCTATGGGTTTCTAGCAAGAACGTTTCTTACCTACGCAAAACCACAACGTGATATGCCAATTGCTATTTACCCTTCATAAGGACCCTTTTCATCGAATCCGATCCGACTAAAGTGGGAGAGACAGACACCCGCCAGCCACCTTATGCAACTAGTGCATGTTTGTCGGTGGAACCGGTCTCACGTAAGAGTACGTGTAAGGTTGGTCCGGGCCGCTTCATCCCACGATGCCGCGGAATCAAGATAAGACTAGTAACAGCAAGCATATTGAACAAAATCAACGCCCACAACTACTTTGTGTTCTACTCGTGCATAGAATCTACGCAATAGACCTAGCTCATGATGCCACTGTTGGGGAACGTAGCATAAATTCAAAATTTTCCTACGTGTCACCAAGATCAATCTATGGAGTCATCTAGCAACGAGGGAGGAGTGGATCTACATACCCTTGTAGATCGCGCGCGGAAGCGTTCAAGAGAACGGGGTTGATGGAGTCGTACTCGTCGTGATTCAAATCACCGATGATCCTAGTGCCGAACGGACGGCACCTCCGCGTTCAACACACGTACGGAACGGAGACGTCTCCCATGCCTTGATCCAGCAAGGAGGAGGGAGAGGTTGATGGAGATCCAGCAGCACGACGGCGTGGTGGAAGTAGCGGGATTCCAACAGGGCTTCGCTAAGCGCTGCGGGAGGAGGGAGATGTGTCACGGGAGGGAGAGGGAGGCGCCAGGCCTTAGATTGGTTTGCTCCTCCTTTTCCCCACTATATATAGGGCCAATGGAGAGGGGGAGGCGCAGCCCTTGCCCCTTCCTCCAAGGAAGGGTGCGGCCAAGGGTGGGGAGGAGTCCATCCTCCCCAAGGCACCTCGGAGGTGCCTTCCCCCTTTAGGACTCTCCCCTTTTTCCTATCTCTTGGCGCATGGGCCTCTTGGGGCTGGTGCCCTTGGCCCATATAGGCCAAGGCACACCCCTTACAGCCCATGTGGCCCCCGGGGGCAGGTGGCCCCACCCGGTGGACCCCCGGGACCCTTCCGGTGGTCCCGGTACAATACCGATGACCCCGAAACTTGTCCTGATGGCCGAAATAGTACTTCCTATATATAATTCTTTACCTCCGGACCATTCCGGAACTCCTCGTGACGTCCGGGATCTCATCCGGGACTCCGAACAACTTTCGGGTTACCGCATACTAATATCTCTATAACCCTAGCGTCACCGAACCTTAAGTGTGTAGACCCTACGGGTTCGGGAGACATGCAGACATGACCGAGACGTTCTCCGGTCAATAACCAACAGCGGGATCTGGATACCCATGTTGGCTCCCACATGTTCCACGATGATCTCATCGGATGAACCACGATGCCAAGGACTTAATCAATCCCATATACAATTCCCTTTGTCTAGCGGTATTGAACTTGTCCGAGATTCGATCGTCGGTATCTCGATACCTTGTTCAATCTCGTTACCGGCAAGTCTCTTTACTCATTCCGTAACACATCATCCCGTGATCAACTCCTTGATCACATTGTGCACATTATGATGATGTCCTACCGAGTGGGCCCAGAGATACCTCTCCGTTTACACGGAGTGACAAATCCCAGTCTCGATTCGTGCCAACCCAACAGACACTTTCAGAGATACCCGTAGTGTACCTTTATAGCCACCCAGTTACGTTGTGACGTTTGGCACACCCAAAGTATTCCTACGGTATCCAGGAGTTGCACAATCTCATGGTCTAAGGAAATGATACTTGACATTAGAAAAGCTTTAGCATACGAACTACACGATCTAGTGCTATGCTTAGGATTGGGTCTTGTCCATCACATCATTCTCATAATGATGTGATCCCGTTATCAACGACATCCAATGTCCATGGTCAGGAAACCGTAACCATCTATTGATCAACGAGCTAGTCAACTAGAGGCTTACTAGGGACATGGTGTTGTCTATGTATCCACACATGTATCTGAGTTTCCTATCAATACAATTATAGCATGGATAATAAACGATTATCATGAACAAGGAAATATAATAATAATCAATTTATTATTGCCTCTAGGGCATATTTCCAACACTGTTGTCCTCCTTGACCAGACTGTTGTTTGTTATAGCCGCCTTGGTTTCCCTGAAAACCGGAACTTGAACCGCCGCCCGGGCCATGAAAGCCGCCGGCACCTGAGCCGCCACCCGACCCATGATTGCCATCGAATGTGCTGGAATTCCTGAAAGCCTTCAGGATTGCGCAATCCTTCCATAAGTGGGTGGCTGGTCGCTCCCGGGTGCCGTGTCTCGGGCAGGGCTCATTGAGTAGCTGCTCAAGAGATGGACCTGACCCGCCAGATCGAGGGGGCAGTTTTCCCTTACGTCTCTGATTGTCACCCTGCGCATTGGCGTTGGCCACAAACTCCGGGTTACCCTCCGCCTTACACTTATTTCCTCCTTGATTCATCGGGTTATGCTGCTGACCCTTTCCATTGTCGTTCTTCTTTCCCTTCCCTGACTTTTCCTCATCAGACGCGGGATCCTTGGTACTATCAAAGTCGGCGTACTTGACTAAAGCTGCCATGAGCGTACCCATATCATTGCAATCACGCTTAAGGCGCCCCAGCTTCTGTCTCAGCGGCTCAAAGCGGCAATTCTTCTCCAACATGAGAACTGCTGAGCCGGCATCCATCTTGTCAGATGAATGTATTATCTCCTTGACCCGGCGCACCCAATGGGTTGTGGATTCACCCTCCTCTTGCTTACAATTTGTTAAGTCCACAATCAACATAGATTGCTTGCATGTATCCTTGAAGTTCTGGATGAATCAGGCCTTTAACTCTGCCCATGGACCAATGGAATTAGGTGGCAAGCCCTTTAACCAAGACCGGGCCGTTCCATCCAACATCATGGTGAAGTATTTAGCCTTTGCTGCGTCACTAACCTCCAATAGCTCCATGGCCATCTCATAGCTTTCAATCCATGTCCCAGGTTGTAAGTCGGCCGTATAGTTTGGCACCTTTCGAGGCCCTTTGAAGTCCTTAGGGAGACGCACATTACGTAAAGCCGGCACCAGACACAGTACGCCACAGGTTCTGGTGGCTACTCCCGCCTCAACAGAAGTCGTCGGATAATCCGGAAAGGCCGGGTGAGTCATCTGCTGAGTCGCTAGCTGAGCCGCCCGCTCGTCCTCCTGACGTATCCGGTCCTGCACCGGATTATATCCGCCGGGCTGGTTACGGCGCTGAGCATTGCTTGACAGAGCTTCTGACTCCATGTGCCTGGTGTAACTTGGGCTCTGGTTTGGACGAGACGGAGCCAACCAAGGCGGAGGAGTTGAATGAATTATGTCCCGGCTATAAGAATAAGTCTCTTGCTGAGCCATGGCCGTCTGAACGAGCTCCCTGATCCTCCGGGTCTCCACTGCTGTTGGATCGGCACCGTCCACTGGGAGAGCCGCCGATCGTGTCGATGCTGCGATCAAGTTCTCCATAGGGTTAGAAAAGTGACCCGGTGGTATCGGTACATGACGGGGCGGTGTCATATTCCCATGAGAAGGTGCCGTCACCCGAGGCTGAACCGGCCCTCCTGCTCCGGCTGTCATGAACTGATTTGCGTCTGGCGGGTTACTTGGACCGGCCCCGGGTGTAGCAAAGAGATTCCGAGGATCGTAAATTGGAGGTAAACAGGATTGTGTTTTCCGATGCCTCCTCCTCATCACCTCGTTGGACGCGTTCAGGCTCATCGTAAGCTGAAAAGCCTCTGAATGGAGCTGTTGCGCCCGTGCATCCAAAGTCGCCCGTTCTGTGGCCAATCTGGTGTCCTCAGCTGCCAAGGCCTCCTTGGCCCGAGCTATCTCCTCACGAACCTGTGCCACCTCTGCATTATGCTCATCTTGATTCGTAGGGATAACTGTGGTGGTTAACAGGGTTGTAAGCTTATCCATCAGATCCATCAGCACCTAGCCGGCGGGCGCACAGGGCCTCCTGCCCCGGCTGCTCCTGACCCGGACGTTATCGCTGCTGCGGCCGTAGAATTTTGGTCGGGTTGAGTACCAGCCATGAAAACTCCTGCCCAGCTTGGCGGCTCATAGGGGTCTGGAATACTGCTACCATAGGAACAGCCCCCAAGCCCACCATCTTGCACTGGATATAGCGAATCTGTTGAATCGGCGGACGAATCACCATCGGAGAGGACGGCCGTCTCACCACCACCTTCAGATCCTTCAGAAAGTTCCCCTCCGTGGATGCAGCCCACGAAGGCACGCTTCACGACGGGTTGAGCCCAGGCAGGTTTCGCGCCTGAGCCGTGTCGATGAGGTCGGTGCAGTTTTCCGGCTCAGGGCCCGGTTCACCAATCCGGCCGATGAAAACGTGGATTCCGCCGAAGGGGACCCGGTACCCGTACTCAATTGAGCCGGCGTCGGGGCCCCAGCCTTCGTCGTCGATGTAGATCTTGCCGCGACGACTCTTGGTCATCCAGCCCACTGCATATCCCTTGAGACCTTCGAAGCTGCCCTTCAAGAACTCAAATCCACCATGCGCTAGCCCCATGGTGGACACCAACTGTCGTGGAATTGTCACGGCAGATGTCCTCTTGCAAGGACTTAGTCGTGGAGCCATCGCAACTAGGAAGCTTAAAGGGGTTAATCGGGACAAAGGACATGAGAGAGTTTATACTAGTTCGGCCCCTTACGGTGAAGGTAAGGCCTACGTCTAGTTGGGTTGGTATTGCTGAGGTTTCGATGACCAGGGAGCAAGATACGCTATGCCCGGTTCTCGATGTGTTGTTCCTTGCCCTAAGCCGCCAGCGGGTCGTCCCCTTATATACACGGGTTGACGCCCTGCGGCCTACAGAGTCCCGGCCGGCTTATAGACAGTGTCTGGCTCAGTGACTAGTTAATTCTACCTTATAATACAGGTCATGCCATCATGGCGGTTTATCACTATGGGCCTTAGACCCTTTATTGAACCGCCATCTTCATGCTTGGTCTTGGGCTTCTTCTGATGAGTCTCTCTTTGCGTAACCAGGCCCCTCCTGGGCGGCTTACACAAATAGTCATATCCCCAACACTCTGGTTAGATGTGGTTTTGTGTTTAAATTAGTGTTTGTGCCAAGTAGAACCTTTTGGGAAGACTTGGGTGAAGTCTTTGCGATCTTGCTATAAAAAACAGAAACTTTTGCGCTCACGAGATTAGCTTTAATTGTTTACGCCTCGGTGTGTTGAGGTCGATTCTTTTTTGCAGATGATTAATAGACAAATTTCTCATGTCCACCAATTTATTTCAGATTTTTCGGAGTTTCAGAAGTATTCGGAAGTTACAGAATACTACAGACTGTTCTGTTTTTGACAGATTCTGTTTTTCGTGTGTTGTTTGCTTATTTTGATGAATCTATGGCTAGTATCGGAGGTTATGAAACATAGAGAAGTTGTAATACAGTAGGTTTAGCACCAATATAAATAAAGAATGAGTTCATTACAGTACCTTAAAGTGGTGGTTTGTTTTATTTCGCTAACGGAGCTCATGAGATTTTCTGTTGAGTTTTGTGTTGTGAAGTTTTCAAGTTTTTTCGTAAAGATTTGATGGATTATGGAATAAGGAGTGGCAAGAGCATAAGCTTGGGCATTCCCAAGACACCCCAATGTAAAATTCAAGGACAACCAAAATCCTAAGCTTGGGGATGTCCCGGAAGGCATCCCCTCTTTCGTCTCCGTCCATCGGTAACTTTACTTGATGTTATATTTTTATTCAACACATGATATGTGTTTTGCTTGGAGCGTCTTGTATGATTTGAGTCTTCGCTTTTTAGTTTACCACAATCATCCTTGTTTTACACACCTTTTGGGAGAGATACACATGAATCGGAATTTATTAGAATACTCTATGTGCTTCACTTATATCTTCTGAGCTAGATAATTTTGCTCTAGTGCTGCTTCACTTATATCTTTTTAGAGCACAGTGGTGGTTTTATTTTATAGAAATTATTGATCTCTCATGCTTCACTTATATTATTTTGAGAGTCTTTTAGAACAGCATGGTAATTTGCTTTGGTTAAAACTTTAGTCCTAAAGGGATGAGCATCCAAGATAGGTATAATAAAAACTATCATATATAAAGTGCATTGAATACTATGAGAAGTTTGATACTTGATGATTGTTTTGAGATATGGAGATAGTGATATTAAAGTTGTGCTAGTTGAGTAATTGTGAAATTGAGAAATACTTGTTGAAGTTTGCAAGTCCCGTAGCATGCATGTATGGTAAACGTTGTGTAACAAATTTGAAACATGAAGTGTTCTTTGAGTGTCATCCTTTGTCCGGAGGTCGGGATCGCGCGATGGTTAACTCCTAGCAACCCTTCCCCTAGGAGCATGCGTGTAGTGCTTGGTTTCGATGACTTGTAGATTTTTGCAATAAGTATGTGAGTTCTTTATGACTAATGTTGAGTCCATGGATCATATGCACTCTCACCCTTCCATCATTGCTAGCCTCTTCGGTACCGTGCATTGCCCTTTCTCACCTCAAGAGTTGGTGCAAACTTCGCCGGTGCATCCAAACCCCGTGATATGATACGCTCTGTCACACATAAACCTCCTTATATCTTCCTCAAAACAGCCACCATACCTACCTATTATGGCATTTCCATAGCCATTCCGAGATATATTGCCATGCAACTTTCCACCGTTCCATTTATTATGACACGCTTCATCATTGTCATATTGCCTTGCATGATCATGTAGTTGACATCGTATTTGTGGCAAAGCCACCATGCATAACTTATCATACATGTCACTCTTGATTCATTGCCCATCCCGGTACACTGCCAGAGGCATTCATATAGAGTCATATTCATTGCCCATCCCGGTACACTGCCAGAGGCAGTCATATAGAGTCATATTGAGTTGTAAATAAATAGAAGTGTGATGATCATCATTCATAGAGAATTGTCCCAAATAAAAAAAATAAAAAAAATAGAAAGGCCAAATAAAAAAAGAGGCCCAAAAAAGAGAAAATAAATAAAAAGGGACAATGCTACTATCCCTTTTTCCACACTTGTGCTTCAAAGTAGCACCATGATCTTTATGACAGAGAGTCTCTTATTTTGTCACCTTCATATACTAGTGGGAATTTTTCATTATAGAACTTGGCTTGTATATTCCAACAATGGGCTTCTTCAAATGCCGTAGGTCTTCGTGAGCAAGCAATTTGGATGCACACCCAGTTAGTTTCTTTTCTTGAGCTTTCATACATTTATAGCTCTAGTGCATCCGTTGCATGGTAATCCCTACTCCTTACATTGACATCAATTGATGGGCATCTCCCTAGCCCGTTGATTAGCCGCGTCAATGTGAGACTTTCTCCTTTTTTGTCTTCTCCACACAACCCCCATGATCATATTCTATTCCACCCATAGTTCTATGTCCATGGCTCACGCTCATATATTGCGTGAAAGTTGAAAAAGTTTGAAAATTCTAAAGTATGAAACAATTGCTTGGCTGAAACCGGGGTTGTGCATGATTTGAATATTTTATGTGACGAAGATGGAACATAGCCAAACTATATGATTTTGTAGGGATGAACTTACTTTGGCCATGTTATTTTGAGAAGACATAATTGCTTAGTTAGTATGCTTGAAGTATTATTATTTTTATGTCAATATTAAACTTTTATCTTGAATCTTTCGGATCTGAATATTCATGCCACAATAAATAAAATTACATTGAAGAATATGCTAGGTAGCATTCCACATCAAAAATTCTGTTTTATCATTTACCTACTCGAGGACAAGCAGGAATTAAGCTTGGGGATGCTTGATACGTCTCCAACGTATCTTTAATTTTTGATTGTTCCATGCTATTATATTATCTATTTTGTATGTTTAATGGGCTTTATTATACACTTTTATATTATTTTTGGGACTAACCTACTAACCGGAGGCCCAGTCCAAAATTGCTGTTTTTTTGCCTATTTCAGTGTTTCGCAGAAAAGGAATATCAAACGGAATGAAACCTTCGGGAGAGTGATTTTTTGAACAAACGCAATCCATGGAACTTGGAGTGGACGTCAAGAAAGAAGTGAGGCGGCCACGAGGCAGGGAGGTGCGCCTGCCCACCTGGGCGCGCCCCCCACCCTCGTGGGCCCCTTGTGGCTCCCTTGACTGACATCCTTCGCGTATATATACTCTTATACCCCGAAAACATCCGAGAGCACCACGAAACCCTATTTCCACCGCCTCAACCTTCTGTACCCGTGAGATCCCATCTTGGGGCCTTTTCCGGCGCTCCGCCGGAGGGGGAATCGATCACGGAGGGCTTCTACATCAACACCATGGCCTCTCCGATGATGTGTGAGTAGTTTACCTCAGACCTTCGGGTCCATAGTTATTAGCTAGATGGCTTCTTCCCTCTCTTTGGATCTCAATACAAAGTTCTCCTTGATCTTCTTGGAGATCTATTCGATGTAATTCTTTTTGCGGTGTGTTTGTCAAGATCCGATGAATTGTGGGTTTATAATCAAGATTATCTATGAGCAATATTTGAATCTCCTCTGGATTCTTTTATGTATGATTTGTTATCTTTGCAAGTCTCTTCGAATTATCAGTTTGGTTTGGCCTACTAGATTGATCTTTCTTGCAATGGGAGAAGTGCTTAGCTTTGGGTTCAATCTTGCGGTGTTCGATCCCAGTGACAGAAGGGGAACCGATACGTATTATATTGTTGCCATCGAGGATAAAAAGATGGGGTTTATATCATAATGCTTGAGTTTATCCCTCTACATCATGTCATCTTGCCTAATGCGTTACTCTGTTCTTATGAAATTAATACTCTAGATGCATGCTGGATAGCGGTCGACGTGTGGAGTAATAGTAGTACATGCAGAATCGTTTCGGTCCACTTGTCGCGGACGTGATGCCTATATACATGATCATGCCTAGATATTCTCATAACTATGCACTTTTGTATCAATTGTTCGACAGTAATTTGCTCACCCACCGTAATACTTATGCTATCTTGAGAGTAGCCACTAGTGAAACCTATGGCCCCCGGGTCTATTTTCCATCATATAAGTTTCCGATCTATTTAATTTTGCAATCTTTACTTTCCAATCTATAAAACAAAAATACCAAAAATATTTATCTTATTATCTCTATCAGATCTCACTTTTGCAAGTGGTCGTGAAGGGATTGACAACCCCTTTATCGCGTTGGTTGCAAGGTTCTTATTTGTTTGTGTAGGTACGAGGGACTCGCGTGTGGCCTCCTACTGGATTGATACCTTCGATCTAAAAAACTGAGGGAAATACTTACGCTACTTTGCTGCATCACCCTTTCCTCTTCAAGGGAAAACCAACGCAGTGCTCAGGAGGTAGCAATGGCATGTTTTCTAATCTTTCTAATCTTCAAGCGCATTGCATCCATCTTGATCTTGTGATCATCGACGACATCCGCAACATGCAACTCCAATATCATCTTCTCCTCCTTAATTTTTTTATTTTTTCCTTCAAGTAATTGTTTTCTTCTTCAACTAAATTTAACCTCTCGACAATAGGGTCGGCTGGAATTTCCGGTTCACATACCTCCTAGATAAAAAATCTATGTCATGTTGGTCGGCATAATTGTCATAAACAATAAATGAACCAAATAGTTATAAAATATAATATATACCACATCCGAATCATAGACAGGACGAGGGCCGACGGAGGCGGATACCAGAACCATCACACTATATAATAACAATCCATAATAAAAGTAAGAAAATTACACAAGTATCTATCTAAATCATACAAGTAAGAACATTTTTCTTTTAGAAAGAAGATAAGATCAAGAGGCTCACCACGGTGGTGCCGGCGACGAGATCGGCGCGGGCAATCAACGACGGTGAGGACGGGGACGGGACAGGACGGGTCGCCAAACCTGGACAAATCTCGAGGAAAATGGAGCTTGGACAAGGAGCTTCGAGAGGAGAATGCTTAAGTGTGGCTCGGGCATTTCATCGAACACCTCATGTGAATAGGAGGTGAGATAGAGCACCACAAAGCTCTCCAACGGCCGGCCAGAAAAACAGAGCAGTGCAGTGCTCTGCTCGCGAGCGAGGGGGTATATATAGGCATCTCATTGGTCCCGGTTCGTGGCTGGAACCGGGACTAAAGGACCCTCTATGGTCCCGGTTCTATCCATGAACCAGGACCAATGGTTGTGGGCCAGGAGCGAGGCCCATTGGTCCCTGTTCGTGTCTGGAACTGGGACCAAAGGGGCCAGATGAACTGGGACCAATGTACCACGAGGCCCGGCCGGCCCCCTGGACGCACGAACCGGGACCTTTGCCCCCATTGGTCCCGGTTCGTGACTGAACCGGGACTAATGGGCTGGCCCAGCCTGGAGGAAAGCCCTGTTTTCTACTAGTGTAATGATCGGCACCAAAAAAGATGTGAAGGACTACATCCTGGGTATCAGCGAGTCACATCCCCAGGTTTGTTCTTTCACAAAGGGATCAACGTATGCATGCAATTCATTTTCATTTTCCAGGTGAGTAGTTGCCATACTGTTGCCAAAATTATATATTGGGAATTCACAGGTACATACTCACACATCATCATGGAGGCAGTAAGGTTGATGAAGATGGCCTCCACAATGGTTTTCCCCTCCAGCAGAGTATCGAAATAGGGCTCCAGATGAGATCACTTTGGAACAGAGACTTCTGGTCCCAGTGGTTAGAGAAAACTCACGACACCAACTTTTCAGGCACATGATGAAGTTATACGGAAAGGGCCTCCAGAGTCAGTTGTTCTTTCATCAGCGATCATCACTAGGTTATTGGTGTCTTCTTGGGGGTCCAAACAAGGGTTTCATAAGTCGGACGCTCAAATTAATACTAGCAAGAATACTGGGCATCTAGCCTTCTACTTCTTGGATGCCCCCTCATGGCCATCGTCTGGGTGAGGATGCTTCCCGCTGACTGTCGGCTGGTCATCGTTGTTGTTGTCTCATCCACCAGCTCCTCCGACCTAGAATACTCTAGTTTTTATGTGGTTTGTTCACAAGGAAGTGATCTAAACATAACTTGGCAAAACATAGTGTCGGTGTCAAAACCGGCGGATCTCGGGTAGGGGGTCCCAAACTATGCGTCAAGGTCGGATGGTAACAGGAGACAAGGGACACTTTATTTTACCCAGGTTCGGGCCCTCTCGATGGAGGTAAAACCCTACTCCTGCTAGATTAATATTGATGATATGGGTAGTACAAGAGTAGATCTACCACGAGATCAAGGAGGCTAAACCCTAGAAGCTAGCCTATGGTATGATTGTGTATGATGATGGTTGTCCTACGGACTACAACCCTCCGGTTTATATAGACACCGGATAGGGTTAGGGTTACACAGAGTCGGCTACAATGGTAGGAGATCTTGAATATCCGCACGCCTAGCTTGCCTTCCACGCCAAGAAAAGATCCTTCCGGACACGGGACGAAGTCTTCAATCTTGTATCTTCATAGTCCTGGAGTTCGGCTGAAGGTATAGTCCGGCTATCCGAACACCCCCTAATCCAGGACTCCCTCAGTAGCCCCTGAACCAGGCTTCAATGACGACGAGTCCGGCGCGCAGATTGTCTTCGGCATTGCAAGGTGGGTTCCTCCTCCAATTTCTTCAAGAAGATTGTAAACACCAAAAATAGTGTCCGGCTCTGCAAAATAAGTTTCCACATATTGCCATATAGAGAATAGTATTAACACAAATCAAAACTGTTGACGTATTCTGCAGTGTGTCATAACACTGCGGCCAAGCTCTTTATATAAATTGTTTTCATTGTTCCACCTCAGCGTGTTTAGCGAGGCGGATTCCTTGGCACGTCTTGTCAAAGCAGAGATCGTGTGCCCCTTTTAACGGGATTCTCATCAATACAGAAGTGGGTAACCCAACCGCGCCATTTACCACGGCGCTTGGGAGGCAAGTGAGTTTTATTAGGTAGGTGGGGATGCCTAACCGCACCCGCTTGTATAAAGGGATAAGGATTCACCTTTTTAACCTACGCCTTCTTCCTCCTTTTCCAATCCATCTCTCGCGCACTCAAGCTCCAGCGCCCAAGTCCGCTCTTCCTTCCTCAACCTTCTCCAACAATGTCCGGAGCGGGAGGCAAGTGGATGGCCTCCTCCGTTACGGAGGCCCAAGTAAAAAAGCTAAGGAAAGCCGGATACTTGTCCAAGGACATCCCGCATCGGCTTCCTGAGAAGGGGCAACTTCTTCCTACCCCAGGGCCCCATGAGAGGGTAGTTTTTCTTCCCCACTTCCTCTGCGGACTGGGCTTTCCACTTCACCCATTTGTCCGGGGGCTCATGTTCTACTACGGCCTGGATTTTCATGATCTGGCCCCGAACTTTGTCCTCAACATCTCGGCGTTTATCGTCGTGTGTGAGGCCTTTCTCCGCGTCCGCCCCCACTTCGGCCTCTGGCTCATGACCTTCAATGTCAAGCCCAAGGTGGTGTCCGGCACCCAGGCGGAGGCGCTATGGCCGGCAAGATGGCCAACGTCCTCTGGTTCGATGGCTCCTATGTGGAGTCCCTAAAGGGGTGGCAGGCCGGGTGGTTTTACATCACGGAGCCACGTGATCCGAAATGGGTCGCAGCCCCCGAGTTCAGATCCGGACCCCCCACGCGGCTCATGTCCTGGAGAGAGACGGGCCTGTCGTGGGGCAACGAGGAAGAAGTGACTGGGTTGCAAACGTGCATCCAGTCCCTGGTGAACAGGCCAATCCGGCTGATCAATGTGATCCAGGTCATGCTCGTCCGCCGGATCCTCCCGTGCCAACATCGGGATTTTACTTTGTGGGAATTCGACCCGGCGCAGCACCAAACCCTCAGTAGGCTCTTCGACACGACGTATGAAGACATCTGGAAGGTGCTGACCAAAGGCGCCGAGTCCCCCACATCCGCTTCCGAGGACCGCGGATACAGCTCGCAGCATCATGCCAGCGAGGTGAGCTATCTATACCTTTGACAGGTTTGTTAAGCTCTTCTTCATAGATTAACTCTATGCGGGATCTAAACTCCCTTTACCTTTGACAGGCTTGGCAGGCTATATCCGGACCAATTAACTGTCCGGCTCCCCTACCCGAAGACCCAGCCCCAGCTCTCTTGGTGAAGCTGCTGGCTCCAGCACCTTATGTGGTGCCGGACAAGAAGGCCAAGAAGAAGAAAACCACCGGGACTCGAAAAGTTCCCGCAACATGGTGGTGCCGGACTCGTCATCTGATGAGTCCGCGACGCTCTCCTCTCATGAAAACGAGGAGGAGGAACAAGAAAGCTCCCCCCCCCCAGCGAAGGAAGAAAAGAAGAAGAAGGCCACCCCAACGGGGGAGGCCGAGGGGTCGAGGAAAAGGAAGACCCCTCCGCCGACTACTCCCACGACGCCGAAGAGGGCGGAGAGGAGCGGCCGGACAGAACCAAGCGTCCGGCGAAATCGTAAGTATTTATATACCAGAGTGACTCATGATATTCTTTTAATGCGCGGCTTTCCCTAATATCGCTCATAATTTATGCAGCCCGCCCCGGGCCGAACTCGACGATTCGTCGAGCGGCTCCCTGGATTCGTCGGACGTGAACTCTGTTCCGCCCACTGTCTCCCCCTGCAGGGCGGACGACGCCGAAGTGGCGTCCCGCCAAGCTCCAGGGCAGGAGGAGATAGTCCTGGAGGAGCCGCAAGGCAATCCTCCGGACCCCAGGAGTAAAGGGGATGAAACCCCCCAGGGCTCCAAGTCTGGCTTTGTGCCGGACACCGCGCCGGACTCGACGGTCCTGGTCCGCGGTGGGCGAACTCCTTTCGAGAGGAGTAAGCCGTCTGAGCCGGCGACCTCCGTCCAACCAGAGGCGCCAGACAATCTGGTAGAGGTGCTTGAGGGCGCCGCCATCGACGAGGAGCACCATATTGTTATGAGTACGGTGATCCAAAGGGTTCAGTCCGCCAGAGCGAACTGACTGAAGCTTGCGCTAGCCTTCTAACAGGCTTCGAGGTAAGTAAAAATATGTCAAATTATTTACCGTATAGACAGTAGCCCCTGATGCTCTGTTCGGTGTTCGGAAAGAAAAGCCGAATAGAGGATCTAGTAATTTTTGCAGGAGTCTAACAACAAAAAGTCAAATATGCGTATGCAGGCTTCGCTGTTGTCCACCGCCGCACTGACTGCGCAGGTGGATGTCCTTAAAAAGGACCTCAGGCGGACCGAGCAAGAGCTCGGCCTTGCCAAACGGCAGCTCGAGGAGAAAGAAGGTAAGAAATACCCTAAAAAAAGAGAAAAGGTGCCTATAGAGAGGCTTGATTGCAGAAAGAAATAACAGGATTGTACTGTTTATTGTAGGGGCCACAAACGAGGTGCCAACCCTGAAGCAGGCGCTGGCTGAGGCCGGAAAGAAAACGGTCGAGGAGCGCACCGAGCGAGAAAGGCTTGGGGTTCAGGTCGGCGAGGTGCAGCAAGAGCTGCAAGCTCTCATGAAAAAACATGAGAGTTTGGAGCTTGAGTCAAAAGCGCAAGCATCCGAGCTCGCGTCGGCCCTTGAGACCGCCAAGAGCGCCAAGGCCGAAGCCCAAAAGGCCCTCCAAGAGTTGGAGTAGGTGAAAAAGATAGCAACGGGTAAGGCATTCTTAACGCAAAGTAGGAATATAAAAGTAAACTACCTGTTACTTACCCGAATCCGGAGTTCTCCAGGGGCGTTCGCCAATCTTCCCCGCAGCGTATCCGCCGCCGCCGCGTTCTACCGAGCTGAAGAGGGCAGCTCGACGGAGAGTGTGTTCTGGTCTCAGTATTCTGAGGCCGGACACCCCGTGCCTTTGAGCGATCAGCTGAAACAGTTGGTCGAGCTCCACAAGGCGGCCGAACAGGCCATGAAGGGCTTACTAGTTCGGATGTGGCCTGGAGAGGCCCTGCCTGGGAGCTATTTCGGGCTAGTGCGGCGGCTGGTGGAGGCCTGTCCACGTCTTGAGGTCATCAAGCGCTCCGCCTGCATTGAAGGTGCCCGGAGGGCCCTTGCGCGTGTAAGGGTACACTGGGGTAAGCTGGACGGAGAGAAGCTGGTGAAGGACGGGCCGCCGTCGGGGAAGGAGCATCACAAGCCCGAGAACTACTACAAGGAAGTTCTTGCCGGAGCCCGCCTTGTCGCGGATGAATGTACTAAAGATGTAGTATTTGAATGAACTCGCTCGTTTGTATCCTGTGCGCTGAAAACTTGTTCATATGCGCTAAGCAATGCTTATTGAATTTAAAATATTATTTTCTGTGCGGCCGTTTATCAAAAATTGTGAGATGGCCAGTCGTCGGCTTCTGCCCCGATGCCACTAGTGCTGGGGTGTTCGGGATAAACCTGAGGGCTCTTTTTCCCATAGTTGGGTCCTTCGAGGGAGGCGCTCAGCACAACGAACCAGGCAATCGGACTATAATGCTTGAACACTCTCACTTAGCCATAGAACGTTATAATTTTAAATTTCGGCGAAGCCCCTAGTTCGGAAGGACGAATTCGGGGCGCTATCCACGCCTTTGGCCGGACATAGCCAGCTCCTCGCTCGAAGCGGCATAAGTCTTTAAGGACTCGAAAAACCTCTCGAACAGCGACCGGTCTCACGCCTTATCATGACAGTCTGTTTTAGCTTTCTCCACTGAGGTGCTTAACCCAGCTGAACTGGGGCACAATCGTAGTGGTTCTCCTAGTGCTACCTTAGCCGTTGTAGCGGAACGTAAAGCACCAAAACATAGGAGCCGGGCAAACCCAACATGTGACCAAAATCATGATTCGGAGCCGATGCATATAGTGCTATAAGTTTGGGGTGCCGCACTTGTGAAAGTGTACGGACTTCTCACACCAGATAGAAGGGTAATGAAGCCCCTGGCGTGTTTTTGCCGTACCATGGTGTACGGTTGCGATCATGTTTTTTTAATGAACATATATATTAAAAGAGGACAACGCAAAAAATAGGCGAAAAGCTATGCATTGTTTATAGAGAGGCTATTTATCAAAGCCGAACGATACAAGTAGTGCGATAAGCAAAAAAGATATTAGACTATTTAACATGTCCTGACCAGGCGCAGGCCGCGGAATTTAGAAACAGATATATCGCTCGAAATAGAGACCACATGAGAGTTCCGTAATGCGGCGTAGCTTTGTCTGCTTTCCTGGGTCTTGCATCGTCTGTGCGGCAGCAAAGCCGAACAGGTTATCCAGAGTGTGGAGTCCTGAAAGTAAAAAAAAAATCCGGCAGCCCCTAGTACGTTTGACGCCGTATTGTAAGCATGCCGTTAATGTGCCCCTCCCCCTGTGCCCATGGAATTTCGAGGGCGTAATTGTGTACTCGGGGTACTAGCTCCGCAATGTTGCGATGGCTGGGGTTGGGGCCGTATTGCTACGCTTGCTCCGAACGTGTCAGGCCGTCTTGTTGCAGGTTACTGTGGGCGCGCTTTGCATTGTCCGGCTTTTTAGCGGCCGGACTGGAGAGTTGCCTTGAAAGGCTGCTTTGTACTTCCGCTGCGAGGGCCGCCGTGTGCTCCTCCGTACGGATGGAGCGTTCTGTGTTTCCGTTGACCGTAATTACTCCTCGAGGACCTGGCATCTTGAGCTTGAGATATGCGTAGTGCAGCACCGCATTGAATTTAGCGAATGTAGTTCGTCCGAGCATGGCGTGATAGCCACTGCGGAATGGGACTATATCGAAGATTAACTCTTCGCTTCGGAAGTTATCCGGAGATCCGAAGACCACATCAAGTGTTACCGAGCCTGTGCAATTGGCCTCTACACCTGGTATGACGCCTTTAAAGGTCGTCCTTGTGGGCTTGATCCTTGATGGATCTATGCCCATTTTCCGCACTGTATCCTAATAAAGCAGGTTCAGGCTACTGCCGCCGTCCATGAGGACTCTTGTGAGATGAAATCCGTCAATGATTGGGTCAAGAACCAATGCGGCAAAACCGCCGTGACGGATGCTAGTGGGGTGGTCCCTTCGATCAAAAGTGATCGGGCAGGAGGACCATGGGTTGAACTTTGGGGCGACTGGCTCCATCGCGTATACGTCCCGAAGCGCACGCTTCCGCTCCCTCTTGGGAATGTGGGTCGCGTATATCATGTTCACCGTCCGCACTTGTGGGGCAAACCCCTTCTGTCCATTGTTGTTCGGCGGCCTGGGCTCCTCCTCGTCGTCGCTATGCAGCCCCTTGTCTTTGTGTTCGGCTCTTAACTTGCCTGCCTGCTTGAACACCCAACAATCCCTGTTGGTGTGATTGGCTGGCCTTTCGGGGGTGCCATGAATCTGGCACGGGCGGTCGAGTATCCGGTCCAAACTGGACGGGCCCTGGGTATTCTTTTTAAATGGCTTTTTCCACTGACCGGATTTGTAGCCTCTGAATCCGGCATTTACTGCCGTATCCTCATTGTTGTCGCTGCTAACGCGGCGCTTTTGCTTATTTCGACGTGTCCTGCCACGTTTGTCCTTGGTATCCGAATTACCAGGGTTCTTCGATAAGTTGTTGCTGCGAGCTAGCCAGCTATCTTCGCCCGCGCAAAAGCGGGTCATGAGTGTCGTGAGGGCTGCCATAGATTTCGGCTTTTCCTGTCCCAGGTGCCGGGCAAGCCACTCATCGCGGATGTTATGTTTGAAGGCTGCTAGGGCCTCTGCGTCCGGACAATCGACTATCTGATTTTTCTTTGTTAGGAACCGTGTCCAGAATTGCCTGGCCGATTCTTGTGGCTGCTGAATTATGTGGCTTAGGTCGTCGGCATCCGGTGGCCGCACATAGGTCCCCTGGAAGTTGTCAAGGAATGCGGCTTCCAGGTCTTCCCAAGAACCGATTGAGTCCGCTGGTAGGCTGTTAAGCCAGTGCCGGGCTGGTCCCTTGAGCTTAAGGGGGAGATATTTGATGGCGTGTAGATCGTCGCCACGTGCCATGTGGATGTGAAGGAGATAATCCTCAATCTATACTGCCGGATCTGTCGTACCATCGTACGACTCGATGTTGACGGGTTTGAAACCCTCTGGGATTTTATGATCCATTACTTCATCTGTGAAGCATAGTGGGTGTGCGGCGCCCCTGTACTGGGCTATGTCACGACGCAGCTCGGAAGAGCTATGCCTGTTGTGTTCGGCCCAGCCGGATTTATTGTGTCCGGAGTGAAGATCATCACGTGTCGTCGGGCGTCTACGCGATCCATAGATCGATCTTGTTTGCCTTGCTTTATCCTCCAGTACGTCTCGCAGGTCTGGCTCATTTTCCCGTGCCTTAGTTGAGCGGCACCGGGGCATGGCTTGTTTAGAGGTTCGACGGGCCTCTCTGTCGCGGCCGCGAGGTGGTCGGTCTGCCATGTCATGCATTGGTAATGTAGGTGTTTCCCCCTCTGATTGGGGTAGCGGCCTGCGCTTAGGATAATTTTTGGAGGGGCGCTCGAGTTCATACTCTTCGGCCGCAAGGACTTCAGTCCATCTGTCAGCTAGCAAATCTTGATCAGCTCTAAGCTGTTGCTGCTTTTTCTTTAGGCTATTCGTCGTGGCTAGAAGCCTGCGTTTAAAACGCTCTTGTTCGGCGGGGTCTGATGGTACGACGAATTCGTCGTCGTCGAGGCTTGCCTCGTCTTCGGAGGGAGGCATGTAGTTATCATCCTCAACCTCTCGCTCTGCCGCTCTCTCATGAGGGCTGGCTTCTCCATCTTCCTGCGCCGAATCTTGCTGGATTTGGTGTTCTTCGGCGCTATCCGGGGTAGTATTATCTCCCATGCCGGAATCACCGTTTTTGCTGTGGCGGGATTTAGAGCGGCGCCGTTGACGCCGGCGTTTTGGCTGTTTTTTCGAGGTGTCATCCTCCGCTGTTCCATCGCCATTTCCATCCTTTGGAGCGTCCACCATATATATGTCATATGACAAGGTGGCGGTCCAGCGCCGTGCTGGTTCTTGTTCGTCTCCTCCTTCGTCGTCCATACCGTCGAAGTCTTCGGAGCCGAAGTCAAGTATGTCGGTTAAATCATCGACAGTGGCTATTAAGTGGGTGGTGGGTGGGCTTTGAATTTCTTCGTCATCCGAATCCCAACCTCGCAGACCATAGTCCGGCCTGGGCTCTCCTGATAGAGAGAGAGACTTGAGAGAATTCAGGATATCACCGAAAGGTGAGTGCTGAAAGATGTGCGCGGCGGTGAACTCCATTATAGGCGCCCAATCGGATTCGATCGGCAGGGGCACGGGAAGCCCGGAGTTCGGAAAAGAATCCGACTCCTTGGAGTCATGGGCCGTGCGGAGTACGGGGCTGGCGTTCGGCTCGATCGCCTTCAAGATCGCAGCCCCCGAGGTGACGTCCAACCGTTCATCCTCAAATAACGCAGCGGGCTCCGAGTCGAGGATCGGGGCCGGTGCGTGTGCGGCCTCCAGGGCACTATTCGGAGGCAGAGCTATATCATGCCCCTCGAGGTAGTGCGGCGCGCTTGGTTGTGGCTCGAACCCGTCGAAGATCAAGTCTCCGCGGATATCTGCCGTGTAGTTTAAGCTTCCAAACCTAACTTGATGGCCAGGGGCGTAGCTTCCGATCTGCTCCAGACGACCAAGCGAATTGGCCCGCAGAGCGAAGCCGCCGAAGACGAAGATTTGTCCGTGGAGGAAAGTCTCACCCTGGACCTCATCGTTGTTGATGATCAAAGGAGCCATCGGGCCTAAAAGCAACGACACAGAGGAACTCTCAATGAAAGCACCAATGTCGGTGTCAAAACCGGCGGATCACGGGTAGGGGGTCCCGAACTGTGCGTCAAGGTCGGATGGTAACAGAAGACAAGGGACACTTTATTTTACCCAGGTTCGGGCCCTCTCGATGGAGGTAAAACCCTACTCCTGCAAGATTAATATTGATGATATGGGTAGTACAAGAGTAGATCTACCACGAGATCAAGGAGGCTAAACCCTAGAAGCTAGCCTATGATATGATTGTGTATGATGATGGTTGTCCTACGGACTACAACCCTCCGGTTTATATAGACCCCGGATAGGGTTAGGGTTACACAGAGTCGGCTACAATGGTAGGAGATCTTGAATATCCGCACGCCTAGTTTGCCTTCCACGCCAAGAAAAGATCCTTCCGGACACGGGACGAAGTCTTCAATCTTGTATCTTCATAGTCCTGGAGTCCGGCTGAAGGTATAGTCCGGCTATCCGAACACCCCCTAATCCAGGACTCCCTCACATAGTTAGGAGGGTAGTAAACGGTGTTGTAATTGTTATCAAGATGAATTGATCCAACATATTTTTACTTGAATGCCCACTAGCCAAGCTACTGTAGCGCATAGTGCATGTGGCCTTTAATGTCAGTCTTCCTATTACCATAGCCACTTTAGTTTGGACTTGGCTAAATGGGGTAGATCCTAAAGTAGCTGTGCTTATTTGAGTCGGAGTGTGCCCATTACTTTGGGCCATATGGAACTGTCGGAATGACGTGATTTTTAACAGACAAAACATAAACAAAATTTTGGTAGGTTATCATAGAGAAAATGGTTGGATCCCTATGTGGTCGTTACTCAGCCGTGTGGAAGTCAAGAAACATATGAAATATAGATGCAACCGTTAAGAGACGGTACCACGGTATACCTACAACCAGTTTGGATGGCAGTCCAACAATAGGATATGTGTATAGTCATCAATTCCTATTTTTGCCGGTTGTTGTTTTGTTCATCTCTTTTTAGCTGAGTTTGAGTTCTTGCATCGTACTACATACTTGGTGGGTACTTTGATCAATAATATAGTTATATGCATCATTTTGATACAGAGGCTGGGGGAATCCTCCTTTTCGAAAAAAAAATCACATTGGTAAGCCATAATGATCCTTGTCTAGTATCATCGTCCGCTGAAATGAATTCAATGGATGGGGATATGTCCAAAATGGAGACACATCATATATAAATAAACACATAAACAATTGCATGCATGCATCGATATATAAATAACATGTCATACCACAACCCAAATAGCAGTGTCCAAATTAGGGTTCCATAAGTCGGACCCTCAAATTAAGACTAGCTAGAGTACTGGGCATCTAGTCCTTCTTCTTGGATGCCCCATCCGGGTCATCATCTGCGCGAGGACGCTTGCTGCTGACCATCGGATGGTCGTTGTTGTCCTTGTCCAACTCCTCCTCCAACTTGGAATACTCCAACTCTGAGTCGGTCTCCTTTGTCCCCTCCATGACCTCGATAAAGTTGAAGTCGTCCAAAGTGTAAGGGCCGAAGGGCAGCGGCGGCGTACCCGAATCCTCTCTTAAAGCGGGACTGCTGTTGTCGCTGTCGCTTGAGGAGTCGACATTCGATGACTCATTCCAGGCCATGGATGCGCTGCATTTTTTACATGAATTAGTAGTTGCAAATATCTACCTAACTATCAAAAGTTAACAAACTACGTATAACTAGCATTTGCAAATAACTTTTATTTTTAATCAAATAATATGTTTCCATGTGGGGAGGGGATGCTAGAAGCAACCGTAATAAAGATAATTAAAATACCTACTTTGTTTCGTCTCTGGTAGCTCGGATAATGGTGGTTGCCGGCAACATCTCTTCTAGCATGGGCAAAATCTTATTGATGCGTCGAGTACCTTGTCTTCTTCCTGGACGGTCGTCATGACGATCATCATCTATGTACTTAATTTCTACTAGCTTCAGGCTGGAGGCTGCACTCAGCTTTCGACTCTCTTGTTGCTTCTTCCCTTCCGAAGCAACCACAAACTTTCCGCACTACGCGAATGAATTTAAGAATGTTAGCACCACCCATAACAGCTAAGATGGATCAAGATAAAAGGTGCTTAGAATTACCTTGCAATGTTGCACAATAAGCTTCTCGATGACAGGGGTGTATGGCAGAAAATGACTTAATGTGTTGATGATGTTGCCCATCACACATTATCAAAGATAAGGGTTCTTAGGTTATCGAATACTGGTAAGCCATAATGATCCTTGTCTAGTATCGCCACAAGTATCGCCGTCGCGGTCCCCTGAAAAGGATGGGGACCTGTCCAAAATGGAGACCCAGGATATGCAGACCGAGGAGGTGCAAGTGACGTGCGCTTGGCTACCGTCTGTGTGTTGAAGACACCAAAACCGATCGAGTTAATATTGACGTGAATTAAGTAGTGAAACGATGAATCATATATACATACAATTAGGAGAAGACACTTACTATTTTCTGGAAGCCTGACAACTCCAATCTACTAACGTTGGATAGAGAGCTGAGAAGCTTGCATAAGGTTGTTAGCAAGTATGCAGCCACCTCCGGTTTCTCATAATCCATCGCGGCCGAGAGGCGGATGGATGCTTGGAGAAGAAGAGAAGGCGCCACGGTGATATCACGGTACTGCTGGCTCCTGTAGCTGCTGCAGAGATCAAGGCCGAGGTGCAGAGAGGCGAGGCGTGGGACGACCACAGCGAAGGCGGTGCGCGGGTTGCCATAGTTTTTAGTGCAGCTGTAGGGGTCGACAATGAGGTTCTTGAGACTGGTGGACGCGATACCGGAGACCCCGTGCAACGAGCTGCTCCTGATCTCCAGGTCTTCCAGGACGGGGAGGCCCGAGCTGAGCAGCTCCTCGAAATCCCAGGGGAGGAGCACGCGAACAAGGCGTAGCTTTGTGAGGCGATGGGCACCGGAGGAGGAGGAACACAGCGGAGGTAACACGACAACGCCGCGCTCTCCGCCGTGGGAGACGTCGTGCGTTGCCGGGGAGCACCTGAGGCCGCGGCGAACCCACCGGCCGTAGGTCGTTGGCCGGCCGAAGTTGTCATGGATGTGCAGCCGCATGGTATCCAGCGTCGACCTGGCGGCGCTGCGGTGGAACAGGAGGTAGTCGACGAAGTCCTCGAACTTGCCCAACTCCACCTCCTGCTCTTTCTGCTGCTCGATCCTGTTCCCGTGTTGGTGCTGATATTCATGCGCGGATCGGATCCGGAACTCCCAGGTGTCGATGTGGAGGCACGGCACGTCGAGCCAGAGGTGCCGCCATCGCCGCGAGAGCGCTAGGGTCTGCACCACCTGCCGGCCGTTGAGACGGGACAGGATGCTGTGGAGGAGGCAGTCCGGCAGGTTGCTCAGCCGGTCGCCCGCCGGAGATTCTCTCATCTCATGAACGCTGCTTTGGTTGTTTCCCGGCCTCCCCTTCTCGACATGTACGTATCCCTACAGATCGAAGTCGTCCAATATCCATATAAAAAAAAAGTCGTCCAATATATGAACGGATTCCTCTCCAGCATGTTGATTCTATTCCTTTCCAAGAAACAAACGGGGGCATTACGGAGTTGGTACCATTAAAATAGCTGGGTGTCTCGCTCTTCGCCGAGTGCCAACCCACGAGCACTGGGTAAACAAACATACGCCGAGAGTGACACTCGGCAAATATGGGTTCACGACAACGAGCTAATGTTGCCGACACAACATCACGGCGAACAAAGCATAATCGGCAAACGGGACATACACTGAGAGCACCACATGGCAAAGACTAGCCATGTGGCACCTTACAGACGGCTCCGTGACTTTCTGATATCTATACCGAGAGCCACGAAGCACCGCTCAGTAATGCACCTGTCACCGAAACATTCTGACCTGACATGTGGACCCAGTAGACCTAGTTGTCTGTGAAACATTCAAATTATTTGTTAAATTTTAAAGAAGAATAATATGATGTGCTTTCTTTACCGAGAGCTATGTTGTACCGCTCGGCATCACACCGTTGACTTAAACTTTTGAACCTGATTGTGGGCCCTCATGTCCCACATGGCAGTGGTATGTTATGTATTTTTTTGGAAAAGTCAACTAAAATTTTGTTTGAGTTCAAATAAAGTTAAATTTAAATATCTAGATAAAAGAAAATATAGCGCAGAATGAGTGTATGTAAATTCTTTGGGAGAAATCAACTTAATTTTTGTTTGAAATCAAATAATTTTAAATTTACAGATCTAGATAACAGGAAAGATAGTGCACTATGAATGCACGCAATTTTTTGCACAAATAAACTAAATTTTTTTTGGATTTGTTTTGTTTTAATTTAGAAATACAGACAACGGAAAATATAAAATGCAGAATGAATGTACGGAAATTCTTTTGGACAAATCAACGAAATAAGAACAGACAAAATAATTTTCTTTTATCCCCATTTTACATCATGTGTCCTCGTCGTGAGGATGGTTAGCTCAGTCACACGCGACGAGCGACCACGAGTTTACAGGTTCAAACCGCAGGGCTACTTATTATTTGGTTAGATTTTGCCTTTATTTTTTTCAGTCAATCTTGAAATGATATATAAAGATTAATTGTGCAAGAAGAACCTGAAAATGATATTGGTTTGGTGATTGTACGAGTTAGCCTACGAGCAATGGCCGTGTATTTGAAACCACCGGCCCCACTTTTTTCCTTTTATTTGAGGGACTCTGTGTGCATCAACAAAAAAATACAAGGTTCTTTTCTAAAAAACAATCCACTGCAGCCACTACGGACCACTGGCAGCGGGCCCCTGTAAGCAGGCACGCCAAGCAAAATAAGTTCACCAGATACAGCCGGGTACCGCAGGAAGCACTGTATTTGAATGACTAGACAAGTTCGTAAAAAACATGTATTTTATAAGTTTATGCATCAAGCTCACCGGCACGTGCAAGTTTAATGACTCACCATGTATTTACCTCATTTTATTAGGTATATTGGCCATGAATTTATTTAACCCGGTTTATAACAAAAGGCCAACCTGATATATAGAAGGATAATTAATTATTTCCTTCCTTATTCCCTGAGCCTCTCTTTCCTTCCTTATATATTTGTTAGTTATAAATATCTAGGGATGAAAAGGGAGCGAAAACGGTCGAAACTGAGTGCTACCACATTTGTTTTCACATTTTTCTATAAAGTGAAAACGAATACAGAAACCCCGAAAATGAATACGAAAACAGATACTACCAGAAACAAA
Organism: Aegilops umbellulata; assembly: GCA_032464435.1. NCBI lineage: Eukaryota > Viridiplantae > Streptophyta > Magnoliopsida > Poales > Poaceae > Aegilops > Aegilops umbellulata. The sequence goes on from CP136054.1 coordinate 17,549,792, forward strand.
CAGACAGAGAGCGAATACAAAGCGGACACGGAAACAGAAGTGGGTGCTGACCGAAAATTAAAAACCCCTTGAATCATATACACACAAAAATAAATAAATATAATTAATTGGTAGCATGGCTACAAAATATTATGATTATGTTGGCAACTTAGTGTAGTATTGTAATAGTAATGGACAATTGCATATATGGTCTACTTGAGTACACGTGTGGTAGTGGAAATTGGGTTTCAAATGATCCATTATGCTCATTGTGTCGTTGTATGTTGCTTGGTGGCTGAGCTACAAAACAACCATATGCCTATAGTAAAAAAATAGAAATTCCATATTCGCGGAAATGAAAAGTTTCGCTTCCACGTCTGTTCCACCGGAAAACACTGTTCCATTTTTGTCTACGTTTCCACATAAAAATTTCCATTTTCACTTCCATTTCGAAAATTTCCGTTTCTATTTTCATATTTTCTTTTAGTTTTCATTTTTCCTACGAAAAAGCGAAAAATTTCCACTCCATTTTCATGCCTGTAAATGTCCACTCTTTCCATCCCTATTTGTCCGGCCGTGCTGAAAGCCTATCTTTCCTTATTATCTCTGTCACGATTCCCATGACAGAAAACTAAAAGATGTATATAAATTGAGTAAACTGGATGTAAATGAATTGAGTAAACTGGATGTAAATGAGCGAGGAGAGACTATTTAATACGTGAATTAACCTTCAATTGAAAATACAACACGAGCTAGTTTGTTTAGCTTTATATACGCATAAGGCATGACGCTGGATTAGGCCCTATAGTCCATCATGGACCAGAAGACCTTCACTTGAAGCTTGGCAGTACCACAAGAGATCTCCTTTTTCTCTTCACCACGGTGTCGTGGTGTGAATTCAAGTTTCCATTGTCTAGTAGCAACAGCACCACCACCACAGACTGCAAAGCCAAATGTAAGCATACCATTCAGACGGAGGGTCATGACACGCCGCCGGAGCGTGATAACTGCACGGTCTTCACAAGACACCACACCGTCTTCCTCCCTATTATAAATCACAATCAAAGGCTCGATGCCCTCTATGCCAGCCACGATCTTTCCACAAAAACGTCCCTCGATTAACTTGATCTCGAACGTACCCTCAATAGCATTAAGAAGAGTTGCATACCTCACGTCCACAACACTAAACCAGCTCTCAAGAGTTTGATGTCCAACAGCAACCTTTTCGTCTCTAGGCAGAACTCGTCCATCAATCATAAGCAAACCCTTGCTGATTTGCTCGCTTAGAGGCTCTTCACCAACCTTGATTTTAAGATCAATCTCCAGATATATGAAATCAAGTAATACCAGACCTCGACCTGGGCCAGTTAAAATCAAATTTTCATCCTGTGAAAAGCAATAACTCAAAAGATTAGATTAAGAAAATCCAAATACCAATAAAGCCTGCAACGGAATATACAATAGAGTTACAAACTAAATAAAATCAAGAGGCACATAAGCAGTGATTTTGAAGCAAAGACGTACGTACCATAGACTTGATAGGTTGGCAATTGTCCCCGGTGCGGTTAAAGAGGTACATGCACTTGTGGTCGATGCTGTCTCTAGCGATAATAGTGCCATACACATTGATGGGGAAGCCTTTATCCGAGGAGACTATCTTGACAGAGAGTATGTTTGCAGTGTCTTGGAGTTTCAAACCATCTACATACCTCTTGGTGTATCGCATTGGAGGGATAGGCGCTGGGATGGAAAAACAAAAGCAGCAGCAGCTAATTGTGAGGGACAAAAAGAATTATGTAAAGCAAAAAATGCACCGCAGCAGCACGGCAAGGATATAATTCAGTTTTATATTCATATTCATACTGCGAGAAATTCACTTTTCAGACCATGTTTGCCTCTCGACACAGCAAACTATTCTTATTTCACTTAGACAGTACAAATCAAATCACTCAACAACAATAGCATATATAGTCGGCAAGCATAACAAGTAAGGGTACTCAACGCAAATCGTTTTTGGTCTCAGGAATCTATGACTATACTACTCTTGTTAGTATATTCATTCATTTTAAACAATGAGCCAACAAATGAGCAGTAATCGACAACGCATCATGTGCAATTGTTCTGAATTATCAAATATGGCACTGAATATTGTGCAATTGTTCTAAACATAACTATCTGTAAGGGAGATTCCAGTAATCATGTAAACAACTTCCAAGAAATGTAAACACACAATTGGAAATGTAGGCCTTTAAAACGGAATCGGGATCTAGGTTTCGATGGGCCAACTTACACTCCTCGTTGATGTCGAAGACGCCGAAGTCGTTGAAGGAGTAGCGGGTGTAGACCTTGCGCTTCGTCTTGGGGTCGTACTCGACGATGGATGCCATGACCCGCTTGTGATCTAGGCCTCGCCGCCGTCTCTCCTCCGCCTTCCACGCCTTCTCCTCTTCCTGCCGCGCCTTCTCCTCTTCCTTCCGCCGGGTCATCTCCAACGCCCGAGCTCGCATGGCTAGATCCCTCGCCTCGTCGTAGAAGATAGGCTCCACGAAGCAGAAGTCATCCTCCTCGCCGCAAGCCATGACGATCCCTGTCGCCGCCGCCGCCGTCGCCGATGAAGCTAACCCTAATAAGTCGAGGCCTGCCCGACTCCACGCCCTCCTCCTTTATTTCCTTCAGGCTAGGCCAAGGCCCAAGCGACCTTTGCTCACTCCGTTTCTGCTTGTACTGAGCGCTATTATATGATCAGCCCATTTAGCAGTCAAAGCTGACGACCAGTTGCAGGAATCTTCTGGAACCTACAGCAAGATTTTGGGAAGGTTACAAATATATTTATATTTATTCTGTATTTACTGTTTTTTTGGTTACCTTTTTTTTCTATTTTTCTAATTTATTTAAAACGTTGATGCTTTCCTTTATTAATTCAAAACTTAAATTTTTCTAACATTTTTGAAATCCAAGAACAATGTGAAATTTCGAAAAAAATATATAAAATTCTAGAACATAAAATTAATTCGTTAAAATTTTGAATTCAGGATTAATTTAAAATTGGTTAACATTTTAAATATGCACAGTTTTTAAATTTTGTGAACATTTTTTAGATTTGTGAGAATAATTGAAATTTAAAAAGTATTGAATTCAAGGCTAATTTCAAATCAAAGATCATATTTTAAGTCAAGAGTATTTTCAAATCTTTGAAAATTTTAAAATTTTACAATAAAATGTTGAGAATTTTTTAATTTGGCACATTTTTTAAACTGTAAACATTTTTTAAATTATCAGATTTTTTAATTCAGAAACTTTTACAAAATCATGAACATTTTCTAAATTTTATGAATTTTCCAAAGTTCACAAACATTATTTTAAGTCATGAGATTTTTTCAAATTTATGATCGTTTTTTGAATTCGTGAACATTCTTTCACTTTCATGAATAATTGAACTCAATAATATTTTTTCAATTTTGTTATTTTTTAGTTGTGAACATTTTTTTACTTAGGTTGGGGGTACTTTTTGGGTCCAACTTGCATGAGGACGAAAAATGATTTGGTGATAACCAAGGTTGTTAGAATCGCTATTTCATTATACATTTCTACGACTTCACGATCCAAGCTAACCCCTTTTATTCTACGATTTTTGCTAGTAGAATCTACATTTCCATGATTCTGATAGTGAAGATTCTATGATTTGCGATCCTACCATTGAAGCTCCGATTCGATTCAGAATCACGATTCTGACCCCTAGAAGGCCTGCTCTATTCAGTACCCGTCCTTTGACTGTGTAGGCTAGTAAATGTATCATGCTCAATTATGTCATTACTAGAAAAAGCCTTATAGGCAAACTCAAAAGAGTGGCGGGCACGACGAGGCACCCGTCACTGCAAATTAGGAGAAGTAGAAGTGGCGGGCAGGGCCGGCCCTGGGCCAGGGCAGCAGGGGCGACGGCCCGGGGCCCAGCCAAACTAGGGGCCCCGACCTAGGGCCGTAACCTGCAGTGTATATATAGATATGGGCCCTGACAAATTCGTGCAAATAAAAAAGGCCTATAGACAGAGAGGCCCATCTCGTACAGATGGCAGAAGCCCAATAGCCAAGAGGCCTGAAACTAAAGGGGCACACTCACAGGCACGGGCGAGCGACTCTGTTCCTCCTGAGACTGCACGCCGACGCCGATTCCTTTTCTCGCTTGTTCGCTTCCACAGATCGGCCGATCGGGGCAACGGGCGACTGGGAGTCTGCGACAGCGGCCAGCGCGGATGCTAGCACATAGGGTGCGCTTGCAAGGAATAGCAGGAGACAAGGGTAAATCTCTAGATGAATTTCTCGTAGCCCTCAATCTTAATCTAGTGAATAGTGATTCATCTATAATCTTCTTTTTACAGCAGAGTTTGATCATTTGTTCCTGCCGACTTGGTCCTGAAGACTTGGACTTCTTGTTTCCTTGATGATTGATGGATAGCTGAAGCGTGAAGAACACATATTGTCACTGATTTACTGCAACCTTCCGCCTTCAGGTGCCTTCACTCCTTTTCTTGTAGCTTCGCAAAAAAAATCTATCTATCAATGTATGGAATCAATTTTTTCCTCCAATGTCGCCACAGGGTCCTTTCATTTGAGTTCGCCCCGGGGCCTCCGAAACTCCAGGACCGGCCCTGGTGGCGGGTGACACAACGCAACCGCCAGAGATGTTGGGGATATAACTATTAGGTATGACCCGCCCAGGAGGGGCCGGGTTATACCAAGCCCCTGAAGATGTAGAAGATGGCGATTCATGAAGGAGACTTATTATGACCCGCCCAGATGGGAAGGACCTGACGGGATCCTTCCCATGCGTGTGGGGTTTCGGGTCTACAAAAGCATCCGCCAGATTGCTTGCGTACCGCGCTTTCTGACGGGTCTACTTCGACGTGAGCTGCGGTGCATCACCCCCGGCGTCGAGGGTACACGGTGACGTGTTCGTGTGTGAAAAATAATTAGACGTGATTAATGCCAAAATCCTGTAATTAATGGGAAGCATACATAATTACGCTCTTTACATCCTCTCGCGCAGGTCCTAGGAGGCAAATCAGACGTCCTTGCTTCCTCCGATCCTACGGTGCACAGGTGGGCTGATGGATGCATCCATCTATGGTCTGATGTCTAGGGCTCCCCTGCATACAATCAATTAGGCTAGTCATAGTGGGAGTAACTTAGGTAGTAACATAGCACACTTCGAGAAATTTTTGCTTGTGTGGCAAGTAGTTAATGAGAAGTGGTAACATAATATGTTATTGCAACATAGCGCTTTCGAAAATAAAATGAGTCTTCTACAAGCTATTAAATGAAGCCACGTATGACACTACTACTATATTACTTTGCATTATGAAGCTAATAACTTAGACTAGCGTCATATGCATGACACTAGTATAAGTTACTCCCCACTATGACCAGCCTTAGCTAGACGATTAATTACATGTGCAATTAATTAGATCCATTTAAATGGGGATTTTTTTTGTGCCAAATTGATTTAAAAACTAAGTCATTAATGCAACTAATTAATTAGGCCTACAAATAATTAAAGTAGGGATTTTTTAGTAAGTGAGACAACTCATTAATTAAACATATAGTTAATCACGCAGATTCAGTTTGAAAGCGCTAGCGGGCGAGGAGGGCCAGCAGTATCTTGCTGACATTGGCGACTACCAGCAGACTCTTAGCGCATGACCAATGCCTGCCAACATGGACAATGGTCAACAAGCGCTTGCGACATGGGCAATCAAACCTTCGGCAAGATGGATGTCGGCCATGCTCTGCAGGACATCCAGACGCTAATGGTTGCCGAACCGTTCGCTAGCAACATGACAGTCGCTCGCTCAAGGTCGACCAAGCGTTGATGGTTGAGGGTTGCGACCGTGCCTTCGAGGACAAAGGTGACAACCGAAGACAGTCGGTTTCAAATACTAGGAAATTGCTCGTGCATTGCAATGAGGATAAACTATTAAAACCCTATCATTTACAGCAACTATGATCTGTACCCGGTAGAAAAATGCTATCATGACAATGCATCTCGACTCCCTTGGAAGAAAACGCTCGCCTACGAAAATTCTACCGTGAAAACCAGTTGTTTGCAATGTGAGCATACATGACAACGCTAGGGGTTAGCCGTCCGATCTTCCATGTCCGCCGTTTCTTTATTCCACTTTGCGACGACATCGCTTCCGCATAGGTACCATTCCTATGTGTGACTTGTGCATCTGCCCAGGACCTCGTAGCACCTATAGGCTATAGGAGTTAATTGCAGGGAAGTACCACACTTGGGGCAGTTGTAACGGGTCAGTACCACTATTCAGATTTTTTGCAAGTCAGTACCACGTTTGAGGCGAGTCGTTGCAATACGGGCTAAGCCGCGTATAACTCTGTATTGACGCTGTATCTTACAACCCGGCCCCATCAGTCAGCTGACCAACCGCCGAACCGGCTCGGTCAGTCTACCTGGTCGAACCCAACTCCATCGAACCCAACTCACTCACTTCCCACGAACCCTAGCTCTCGCCCCGCTCGAGCTCTCGCCCGCCGCTTCGCCGCCGACCGCCGCGCATTCCCCCCCCCCCACCCCCCCCCCCCGCCACCGCGCCATGGTCCACGAGGATGAGAGCAGCGACGACTACTCCAGCCTACAGTATATGAACTCCTCCGACGACGACAGCATGTTGTACCGGGTTAGTGGTTTAGCTAGGGTTAGGGTTAGGTTCCTGCTTTGGGGATTTGATCTTTGATTTGGGGGGTTTTGGTTCATTTTGCTACTACAGATCCCTGCCAGCATTGAAGACCAAGACTACATGGGCATTGAGACTGGAACCATTGTTCCCTGCCAGCACCATGGGCTGCCATGTGAGAGGCATGTAGCCTTTGAGGGATTTGACACGGGCAGGAGGTTCTTAGCCTGTCCTCTGAAAGTAAGATTCTGCGCTTTCTATGTTCTGTTTATTAAAATGAGTTGGTAGTAGCCCCACAGTATTTTTAATTAGTAGTAGTTTGGTCCAAGTTAGATTATCTTCTTGTGATTGGCATTCTTTATCCAATTACTAGTACTGATGCACTGATGCTGGTCATTGGAGTAGGCATCTGTTAATTTAATATGTGGCCAAGAGCTTAGTTTCAAGTGCACAACATTGTTTAAGCTTTGATCCTGATAGTTTAGTGCTTTATGAGTGCTTTATAGTTGCTGTACTTTTTGTTATGATTAAATAATGTGGCTATGTGATTTGGTTGCAGTGCACATGCTGTGTTGTTCTTCAATTAGTTAGTTCTGTTGTTCTTTAGTTCTTTACTTAAGATCATATTCTTTAATTGTAATATTTAGTGTAGTTGTGATGTTCTTTACAATCAAATCCTTTAACAAATATTGCAGGAAGGTCAGAAATGTGGCTCTGTTGAATGGGTTGACCCAGAGTGGCCTCCTACGATGCAGAATGCATTGTTGAAGCTATGGGAAATGTATCAAGATAGTAGGAGTGATAGGAGGAAGGATAACCTGGAGAGTTCACTCACTATTCACCATTTGACAGAAGAAAAAAATAAACTGGAGGCCAACTATGACAAATTAGTTGAAGATGTTCATCAACTTTTGAATGCCCAAGAGGATAGGGTGCTGGATTTCAGATATTTGCAGTCTAAGATGGAGAGTGCAGAGGAGAGGAAAGCTGAGGTGACCAACTCAGTTGTCTCAGATATGAAGACTGAGATGGAGAAGAAAGATGCAGAGATATTCAAGCTGCAAGGGAAATATGTAGTCCTGATGAACCTGACAAAAGCCCAAGGCACTGTCATCAGGAACATGAAGTTCAACCATTTGAAAGAGAAGGAAGTGCATAGTGCAGCCATGAGGAACTTGCAGTTCCAGGTTGAAGAACTAACTAAGTCTATGGAGAAGCTGAAGCAAGAGAATGTGAAGCTGATGCAGGTTGATGAAGTCACTAAGTCTCAGGAAGAGCTCACCCAAGAGAATCTGAAGCTGAAGGATCACATTGGTGATCTGAAAAAGGGACATGATAAGCTCATCCAAGAGAATCTCCAGTTGAAGGGTCACATGGGTGATCTAAAAAAGGGACATGACAAGCTCACTAAAGTCAGGGATCAGCTCAAGCTTCAGATTGCTGATATGTTGAAGGCAGAGGAGAAGAACAAGCAGAAGATGAAGGGGATCCAGGCCATCTTGGATGAATGAACAAGATGAAGAGGGTGCTTAGCTGAACTTTTGTGAAGTAGTATCAATGGATCTGTTCTGTATGTGTGTATGGTTCTGTAAGAATCTATTAAGTATGTTTAACTCCAGTATGTTGAACTCCAGTTTGAATTATGGGTCTGTTAGAAGTTATGAATTATGTTGAACTCCAGTATGTTGCTGTAAGAATCTATTATGGTTATGTTCTGTGTGGATCTATTAGTTGGAATTATCTTGCTTTCATAGATGCTTCATAGAATGGTAAAGTTATATTGGGTAGATAGATAGATAGAATGGAAAAGCTATCTTGGGTTCCGTCGACGTCGTCAACCCCTAAAGACTAAAATAACAGAAAGAGTACACACATAACCCCTGATATCTTGGGGCATAACTGACATAGTTTAGATTCATGAATAATAACAGATAGAGTACTCTAACAGATAGCATACATAACTTGCCCCTCATAACTTGCCACTGATATAGTTTAGAAACATGACTCATACATAATAGAAAGAGTACTCCTCCAGAAAGCATGTCAACCCAAAATGATAACTGACATAGTTTAGAAACATGACAAATGACAGTCAGGTATTTCCACTTGCAGTAAAAAAGGCCATCCATCCAGTATGACTTGTAGGGCCAGCAGAAGTGGAAGCCCCAGCAGCAGAACTCCCAGCAGCAGCTCTTGGTGCAGAGAATGGCCTTGAATGCCTTGCAGCACCATGCCTTGCATAAGGATGTGCTCTTCCAGGTGCAGCCTGTGCTCTTGCTGGTACTCTTCCTGGTGCAGCCTGTGCTCTTGCTGGTGCTGCCTGTGCTTCATCAACATTCCTTGATCTTCTAGATGCCTTGCAAAAATGAAGGAAACATGAAGAGAATGAAACATACAATAAATACAAAACATATATAGTACTAGTTAACAAGGTGCTTACCACATGCTTATTTTTCCTCAAAGCCAACTCTGGTTTCAATTGTTTGCTGCAGCTGGTGTATCTATGGCCTTGGAGCCCACAGTTGTTGCATGTTATAGTGGCCATTCTTGAACTCTCCTTTGGCTTTGGAACCTCAAATCTGCCCTTTATCCTCTTCTCTTTCCTTCTTCCCTTCTTCACATGAAATTTAGGTGACTCTATGTCTGGTCCTGTTGTCTTTGTCCAATCATGTTCACCAGGAACAGGATATATCATTGGTTCATATGCTGCTAGATAAAATGGTTTTTTGAAGAATTTGCACACATAGTCCTCTGGAAACCTTTTTGCCTTGTTAATTGCTGATATTGCATGGTTGCATGGTGTGCCACTCAGGTCCCACTTTCTGCAACCACATGTATGAAGTTCCAAGTTGACAGCATGTGTTTGCTGCCCACTGGTTACTTGCCATAGATTAACACCAGCTTGAATGGGTTTACAGAATCTGGCCCTTTCCTTTTCCACCTCTAACTTCTCAGCATAATGGGGTGTGATCTCCCACAGAGCTGCCTTTCCACTCTCTCTATTCCTATGCCACCTCACCATCTGCTTATTCTTAATACCATCAATCATAGTCCTAATGGGTTTTTTCCTAAAATTAAGGATGTACTTGTTGAACACCTCAGATAGGTTGTTAACAACCAAGTCTGTCTTACAGTTTGTGTCAAAAGCATGCCTAGCCCAGAATCTTGCAGGTATTCCACTCAGCCACTTCCAAGCTTCCTCACTCTCATTTTTTAGATCATTCATTGCAATGTCAAACTTGTGTTGGTTATAAGCATAACTAGCATTATCCATGCATTTCTTAAGATCTTCTCCCCTAAACCCAGCATTCTGGAAGTTTGCATACAAGTGCCTAAGGCAAAATCTTTGGTGGCAGTTTGGAAATACTTGATTAATTGCATTTAGTAGGCCCTGTTGACATAGCATATCATACTAAGCTACTGACATCATAGTATAAGGACCAAATTTGCATAAATATAAACAAGGGGATGCATTCATACCTTCTGTCTATCAGACATGATAGTATAAGTTCCAAATTGTCCAACTTCTCCTCCTAGACATATCTTAAGTTGGTGCAGAAACCAACACCAATTTGCTGTATCCTCTTGTCCAACAATACCAAATGCCAGTGGGAAAATGTTGTTGTTGCCATCTCTGCCAGTGGCAGCAAGTATTTGAGCTCCAGTGGTGAGCTTAATAAAGCAGCCATCAACACCTATATTGCATTTGTAAGACCAAATTCAGTAACCATATGAAACTATCAAACTATTCTATATATGTCATCTACACACTACTAGAAAAAGGGCTACTAATGGCGCACCTAATTTGGCCATTAATGGCGCATTAGTGGTGCGCCATTAGTAGCACGCCATTAGTAATATTTACTAATGGCGCACCACCGGTGCGCCATTAGTATCTGGTATACTAATGGCGCACCACGAGTGCGCCATTAGTATGGGGCACGGTGCGCCATTAGTATGCCTACCAGCACCATGTATAGCCAGGTGCTTTGGTATACTAATGGCGCACCTCTGGGTGATGCGCCATTAGTAACCTAGGCATACTAATGGCGCACTTGTTGGGGATGCGCCATTAGTATCCTCTGGAATACTAATGGCGCACTTTTGTGTGATGCGCCATTAGTATGAATATTAGGTTTTTTTTATTTTTTAGTTTTCTGTTTTTTTGCACAGGTTACAAAATGTATAATTGGACAAAATATAAACAGCACACATCAACAACAGATTCATCGAATACAATAAAAGATTAGTCTCTGAATACAATTCATCATATTAGTCTCCGAATACAATTCATCATATTAGTCTCCGAATACAATTCATCATATTAGTCTCCGAATTGAAAAGACCGAACAAAGATAGAACATTATATTACAAGTCTCGAGACCGCGAGTAGCGAGTTTGTCTTCACATTACAAGTCGATATCGATCATCTAAACTACCATCACATAGAAGAGAGCTGCGGTCATCACGATGAGCATCATCACGATGGAACTCGTCTTCATCCGGTTCCTCCAACGCTCCCTCCCCTCTCCCGCTAGATAGCGGGCGTATCTAGATTCGGCCTCGGCCCTAGTGGTGTACCCTTTGTAACTGTTTCCGCTGAATCGGTGAACCTGTCTCCGACACTCCTCCCAGTCGTCGTAGACTCCGGGAACCTTACCCTTGTAGACGACATACGATGGCATCGCTATGCACTAGCCAAACGTTAGTACCAATTCACAAACAATACATAAGCAATATATAAGTATGCAACAGAACGATCGGAAGAGAAAAGCAAGACATTAATAGCATCGATTACATCTAAGTTTAACGACTCTCGAAACCAAAGAGACATACTACAAGTTCATTAAAGTTTAATTACAAGGAGCGACTCTCGACTCAAGGGACCGGAGCGTGGATGAAGCCGCCGTCTATCGTGGGAGTCATGAAATTACGGGCGTTGTCAGCCTGCATTTGTAGCATTCCGTCTATCTCACTGTTGGACGGTTGATTTCTGAGGTAGAACTGCCCCGAGGTACGAAGGACATCTTGATGGATGATTTCCGCAAACTCCGACTGGATGCGAAAGAATTCTTGTCTGATGTCCGCGTCCTGGATTGCCGACACGCTCGCGGCCCAACCTTTGAGTTTACTCGGTAGCAGAAGTTGATGATGGTCCCGTACGATCGCCCGCATGTGATGGATGGCGTAGTAGGCACCCTTCTGACCGCCAGTCGGCTGCTTGACGCAGCAGAACGTCGTATTGTGGGAGAACACGTGCTTGCCGTACTTACGAATAGGCCTGTTGAAGGTGCCTCCAGATTGGGCGTAGCCGGGGAGAACATCATCAAGAACCTTCTTGACATTTGTGTAGTCTACGTTCGACTGACGGTCCGGGTCGAAATACGTGGCCATGGAATATTTGGGGCTTAGGAGGATGAGCGTGCAATGTGTGTCACTGCAGAAAACACGGAATGTTAAAAAAAAACGATCAAAATCTAAGAATTCGTATGTTAGGGGCGGTTGAGGGGAGGACTTACTCGGGAAAGTAAGGCACGAGGAAGTTATCCTTATCTGGGTTTGCCAGAATGACGCCTTCGAGGTAAGAACTCGCGACTTGCCGGTCCCCAGCGCTGCCCAAGATCTTGGCACGCATGTAGAAGGGGTCGACTATCACGATGTCCGGGGTCTTGTCGCGAATGATCCGCATCTCCATACTCAGCGAAAATAGCCGAACGAAGGTGTAGTGCAGCGGATGAAGGTTCAACATAGCGTGGATGTCATCAAACCGTAGGACGATCGTACCCCCGATGGAGTTATCCACAAAGCCCTTGCCCTCTGGCACCTTGGCCACGAAAACCGGGTATGCCACATCCTTCTCTCTGAGACGCCGCTTCTCCAAAGCAAGAACACTGTCATGCAGACTCCGCATAGAACCGGTTGCAACATAGAGCATATTTCTCGGTAGCATCGGCCTACCGGCCACATGCACCCTCCTCATTAAATCCTCAGGTGAAGGTGGCCCGTCCTGAGCACGGATCGTACTCGTTGCCGGCTGGCCCGCACCCTTGTTTGTCTTTCTTTTGCGTGCCTTCTTCTTCTCCTGTAATGGGACCGAGTTCTGCTCACAGACCGCCTTCTTGAGTGTGTTGGGGCTGAGAATATTTCGCACCTCGCCTATCTGAGGCTCGGTGAAGTCGGCAGCTGGAGGCGTCTCCTGAGAGCTGAACGGCAGACGACGCCTGTTGCAACTTGGCTTCCCCGCGGTACCAGCTACATCGCGCACGTCTTTTGTTGGGTTGGGTTCTTGAGAAGCAGGCCCCATGAAGTCGCCATCGTACCCATGATCGGCAAAGTACCGATCGACGTTGACAAATGTATCGTCGTCGTCGTCGTTCTGATCCTGTGCCATATGCATGTTTGGATCCAGTGGCATAGGGATGTCCGGCACCGTTGCGGCGGTCTTGCCATGGGGCCGACTTGGTGCCGGCACGACTGGCGGTGTTGTCTTTGGGGTGGTGTCCCCCGCCCCCAAACGAATCTGGCTCTTCGGCCAAAGCAGGGGCCAGCCGATCAGGCAGGCGCTGAGGGTCATCACGTCATCATCGTCGGCCCCGACAGGTCGAATCGGAGGTAGCAACTCATCGCAGCCTGGCAGCACCCGAACCAGTTGAACCCTAAACAAGTTGGGTGGCATCTGCGTACCGTGGAACAAGGGGTTGCCCGGTTGAACGATTTTGCCCTTGGCGACATCGACCAACTCATTGTTCACGAAGTGCAGGAGAGTGCACGGAACGTCGGCGGCGCCCTGCGAAAACATGTAGGGCGTCAGGGATGCCCAGTCAAAGGCAAGGAGATGAAGTCCTCGGCCGAGAGAGGCTTAATTAGTTACCGTGATGATGGCGTCGAGCTCGGCTAATGTCGAGGCACCGCCAACGGCGGGCGTGCAGTTGACGGAGGGGCCGCTTGCTGCAGAGGTGCCGGCCGGCGTACACCCGGGTGCATTAAGCTCCCGTGCCGGCGTCGAAGACACCAATGCCGCCTCCGCCGGAGACCCCAATGGCCCCGCCATCGCGTTCTGCGAGTTGCTGGCCGTGAAGCTAGGAATCGGGGGCGGCCCCTGTTGGCCGACCGCAATCCACGCACTCAACCCCTGCATCAAGGTAGGCACAATGGCGGTGATCGTCGCTCCGAGTTGTTGTTGCACTTGCTCTTGGACAATCTCCGGAATCCGCGCCACCTGTGCCCTGAGTTCTTGAACCTCGCGCGCCTGGCTTTCCGAGCTGGTCTTTTTCTCCTTTCGTCCACCAGTGTTATAGTATGACCCCCATTTTGTCGACAAGCCTTTGCCGGCCACACGACCAGCTGACGTCGGCTTACTGAGCTTATCCTTGTTCTTCATTACATTCAACGCCCTATTTAGAGTGGTGTCCCAAGGGTTGCTCTTAGTCGAACCCGCGCTACTGCTTTCACTCGCCTGCGGAAGGAATGTGAACCATTTAGAAATTTGGCTTCATTAATTAGAATGCAACCATATGGAGCTAATTACGCGGGGGTGTATTCCTTACCAGAACAAGCTCAAGCACCCTGGTCTTCGGATCCGTGGTAAGCTCCTTTGTTTTCGGGTCCTTCTTGTACCGGGCCCTGACATAGTTCCTGGTCTGCTTGTCACCGTATTTATCGAAGAGGGGCGGTAGGCCTTGCTCGGCACGGTCCGCCTCCTCCTTGTCCCATATAGGCTCCGCCACTCTATAACCGCCGGGACCGAGTGTGTGTTCCCCTAAGTTCAGCTCCCGCATTTCTTTCCCCCACTGACTTGATTGGGAGTGTGCGGTGCTCGAGCAATTGATCTTGAAGTCATTGTAGTCATCTTCGGTGATCGAAGGATTTTTCTCCTTGATCTTCTCATAACTCTCACCTTTCTCGATCATTCTCTTCACATTGCTTTTCCAAGTAGACAGGGCCTTGCTCATCTTCGTGAGGGCAGCATTGTTCACTTTATTCCCTTTGAGGCTTGTGTTTTCAAATTCAGCGGGGAACTTGTATCGTTCGTGCAGCTTCGTGAAGAGGAGGTTGCGCAAATTCCCTCGGTCAGGATGCCTCAGGTTCTCGGTGTTGATCGAGACGGTGCTCCGGAGAATGCACCCGAGCTGAAGCGAGTACCCCTTGACTATTCGTTCGGGCGCCGTTGGATTCCCGTCGGAGTCCACTTCAGTAACTTCCTCCTTGAGGGTGCGGAGCACGGTCGGGCGCCGGTCCTTCCGTTGCCTCTTCTGGCTGCCATCTGTGCGTGCGCCGCCATCATCAGTGGTGGCATCCTCGGCGGCACCATCAGTGGTGGCATCAGTGGGGTCATCCTCGGCGGCACCATCAGTGGTCTCAGGATCGGTGGGGAAGGCGGTGTCCTCATACAAGTGAGGTTGTTCCTCCATCTCCTGGGACAGCTCCCAGAATGCCTTGCCGCCCGAACCCCCGGCCTCATCGTTGTGGGCCATGTTTCTCTCTAAATAGAAACAAAGTTTGGTCAAAAAGTTGGTTATTGTCAAGGAACAAGATCATGGTCTCATCATTTAGGGTTTGTCGACACCGAGGCATCCTAAAATCTAAGCTTTTATCATTGAGGGTTTTTTGACGCCGAGGCACCCTAAAAGCCATGCATTAGTCACAAGTACCCCGGGGCACTTGATCCTACTTAATTAACTACTAAGATACCCTGGCCCATGCATTAGTCACAAGTACCCCATATGTCCTATTTTTAGCAAAGTCATGCTAAAATTCACGGAAAATTTCAGCATGACCTTTGCTGAAAATAGGACATATGGAGTACCCGAATTTGCCGGAACGGAAGTTAATCGACATTCCGGCAAACTCAAGGGCCTCTCGGGGTACCTGCAAAATCATTATCCCAGGAGCTCTGCTAACAAATGTGCTCTGCTTCAACACAAATGTGCTCTGCTTCAACACAAATGTGCTCTGCTTCAACACATTGGAAACTGAGTTCTGACTGCTACAAATTCAGTTTTCAGATACCAGCAATCAGGAGCCTACATGGTACCATTTTGTTATCCTAGCAAGAACAGCATGAGCCAAACAAGTAAATGGAAAACATGTTTCCTCAACAAGCAAAAAGGGAAAATGCAATTTATGGCACATAGATGTTGATCGACTGACATTCGTAAATTTCAGAAGAGAAAACAGCAGGCATTGCCCATGCAGTATTTACTGCTAACCAGGGAGAACAGGTTCTTATTTTCACTCCCAACAACAAGCAGGAAAACGTCTACATCGATGCACTCGGACGAAGAAAGTGCAGCATACATATAGTTCATAACAGAGTGCACTGTGTTATGCTATGAAAACATATTCAGTTATGCTATCCCTCAAGTTATGCTTCAAACTTCAGGTCAGACAACTATGCATATAGGACAACTTCAGGTCAGACAACTATGCATGAAACAAGTTATACATATAGTTCAATTGCAGAGCACTGAACATTCATAGTAGGAAACATATTAATAATTCATATGTGATTCTCTTTCATGTCCCGCCGTCCCTCTTTCCTCTACAAGTGATGCATGGCTATAATTCCTAAATGTGCTAGATCCATGCTCCTCGATTCAGTTCAAAAGAGGAACAAGTTTGGAGTGCTGGAGTCATTGTAATTGGACATATCTCCTCCCCCGCATTGAACAATGGAACGTAGATGATGTGCTGCCACACCCACACCAACAATGACAACACCAGGAGTTGCATATATTCCGGACTGTATAAATCTATTCAATCGAGAAGATGATACAACATCACCAAAATAACACAATCTTCTGTTCACACACAGACTACACAAACATTAAATCAATTAGGGTGAGAGTGAGAAGTGCATCGCTGCATCTATTTGGATTCCCATTCTCGGGATATTGCAGCTAGCTCACTATTAAACCCTCACACGTGATCCCTAGGTAATATTCCCAGATTCATACTTCTAGATCTGATCCCTCAAATGGACACCATCACATCAGCAGTTTCTCAATTTGCCTACAAACTTAGGCAGATGAAGTAAGAAAAAGGGCGTACATCTGATCGAGCTGCTTGTTGACCTCCTCGACCTCTTCGAGATCCGTGAGCAGCTGCCGCACGATGGCGCCGTACGTGAGCGTGAAGAGCTCGGCGTTCTGCAGACCAACACAACCAGATCAGCGCGGGGTGCAGATGTACGGGCGGCCGGGGGGGGGGGGGGGGAGATGGTTTGGAAGCTTACTACGCGCTCGACGCTGGCGAAGAGGGCGTCGCCGGACGGTGGTGTCGGGGCGGCGCTGGCGAAGACGGCGCGTCGGGGCGGCGTCGAGGGCGGCGGGGCGACGGTGGTGTCGGGGCGGCGCTGGGGCGGCGGGGCGATGGTGGCGTCGAGGGCGGCGGGGCGACGGTGGTGTCGGGGCGGCGCTGGGGCGGCGGGGCGATGGTGGCGTCGAGGGCGGCGGGGCGACGGTGGTGTCGGGGCGGGGCGACAGTGGCGTCGAGGGCGGCGGGGCGACGGTTGAGTAGGTGTGGGCGTAGAAGGGTATGGATGGGGCCTAACAATACTAATGGCGCACCACCCCTCGGTGCGCCATAAGTACATCCATACTAATGGCGCACCGCACCCTGGTGCGCCATTAGTATTTTTTTTATTTCAGCTCGAGCCAACAGGTTTATCTCCCACCTAACCTGATCCACAACAAGTCTTCTCTACTAGCTCGATTGGTCAGCAACTACTTCTCACACCAGGAGGTCGTAGGTTCGATTCCCAGGCTTCACAAAATTTTTTTATGCATTTAAAATGTTGTTTGATACTTATTTGTGTTTAAATATGTTCAAACTTGTTTAAATCATAACAGTAATATTTTTTATAAGACAGTAATAATTTTTTAAAAAATATCATCAAACAGTAATGCCGGTGGAGCGGGGGAGGGTGCAGGGGGTCGGCGGCGGCGGTTGAGTAGGGGAGGGGTGCGGGGGGTCGGCGGCGGCAGTTGAGTAGGGGAATCGAGGGTGCGGGGGGTCGGCGGCGGCGGCCGGTGGACCGGGGGGGGGGGGTGCTCGGCGGTGAGTGGGACCGGATCTGGCGAGGTGGGATAGCGATCGAGATGGAGGGGAATCGAGATCGAGTGTCCAGGAAATTTAAAAATATTCATGATAGTTCAAAAAGTGCCCATGAAATACAATCGAGAAATGAAGGCTACGATTTAATTAAATACAATCTTCTTGCCCTTCTTTTTCGCAAATGGAGTTCTTCTGTGGAACGGACGTCCTTTAGGTAGGGTGGTCCTGCTTCTTCTTGTTGTTTGATACTTATTTGTGTTTAAATATGTTCAAACTTGTTTAAATCATAACAGTAATATTTTTTATAAGACAGTAATAATTTTTTAAAAAATATCATCAAACAGTAATGCCGGTGGAGCGGGGGAGGGTGCAGGGGGTCGGCGGCGGCGGTTGAGTAGGGGAGGGGTGCGGGGGGTCGGCGGCGGCAGTTGAGTAGGGGAATCGAGGGTGCGGGGGGTCGGCGGCGGCGGCCGGTGGACCGGGGGGGGGGGTGCTCGGCGGTGAGTGGGACCGGATCTGGCGAGGTGGGATAGCGATCGAGATGGAGGGGAATCGAGATCGAGTGTCCAGGAAATTTAAAAATATTCATGATAGTTCAAAAAGTGCCCATGAAATACAATCGAGAAATGAAGGCTACGATTTAATTAAATACAATCTTCTTGCCCTTCTTTTTCGCAAATGGAGTTCTTCTGTGGAACGGACGTCCTTTAGGTAGGGTGGTCCTGCTTCTTCTTGTGGTGTATGCTGCTACTTCATCATCGTCGTCATGTTCGATCCTCGGGTCGCCGTACTTGTCGAAGTCTTGCTCATTGGCTACGCCATCCATTCCGATGATCTTCCTTTTGCCTCTCCTCACGACAACACGGCTGGTCTTTGATGGGTCGGTAATGAAGAAGCATTGGTCCACTTGGGAAGCCAGTACCCATGGCTCATTTTTCGCGGTGACGTTTGCGCCCGCGGTCTTGGATTTGGCTTCGGGTATAACCATGGTGGTGAAATACCGGTCTTCTTTTAGGACGCTCTTGGCCCATCTGACACGGAACATCGGGACCTTCTCTCCAGCGTAGCTCAGCTCCCAGATCTCCTCGATCCTTCCGTAGTATCTGTCCTTGTCGTTACCGGTGTAGGATTCCATCGTTACCCCGGAGTTCTGTTAACCATCGCTCTTCATGTCCTTGGCCTCAGTGTAGAATGTGTAGCCGTTGATATCGTACGCCTCATAGGTCATCAGGTTGTGCTCGGCGCCCTGTGACAAGGCGAATATGAGTTGTTCTTCCGCGGAAGAATCCTCATGTAAAGGGTACGACAGAAGCTTCTGCTTGAACCAACGCGTGAAACATGAGTTGTGCTCTTTGAGTATATCTCCGTCCGTCCTCTGTTGGCCTCAGTCATTGTACGTCTTCTTAATAAAGGTTTTGTGCTCTACCACCCAAGGATCGACCACGTCTATGTGTTGTAGCGCGACTAGGTTTGCTCTTTCAAAGTCGGCGAGTCGACCCTCGAAGTCGACATGCATTTCGCGGCGACCCTCACGGTGACCCCATCCAGCGAGCCTGCCGAGGTGCCTGTTGACGGGCAGACCAACGGGGTTCTCGATGCCTAGATAATTCGTGCAGTACGAGATGCACTCTTCGGTTAGAAAGCCCCTGGCTATGCTTCCCTCTGGACGTGACATGTTACGAACGTATCCTTTGATGACACCATTCATCCTTTCGAACGGCACCATGCTGTGCAGGAACGTCGGCCCGAGTTGGATGATATCCTCCACTATATGGACCAGCAGATGCACCATAACGTCGAAGAATGCGGGCGAGAAGTACATCTCAAGCTCGCATAGTATCACCACGATCTCTTCCTGTAGCCTTCTGAGTTGCCTTACGCCAATCGACTTCCGAGAGATGACGTCGAAGAAGTTGCATAGGCCAAATAGCGTTTCACGGACGTGAGCGTCCATGATCCCACGGATTGCAACTGGAAGTATCTGCGTCATCAGCACATGACAGTCGTGAGACTTCATCCCGCTGAACTTCTGCTTCGCTGGGTCTAGGTATCTGCTTATCTTCCCCGCGTAACCGTAAGGAAGTTTTACTCCTAGGAGGCAGGTGAAAAATTGCTCGATCTCCTCCTGACTTAGAGTGAAGCACGCGGGAGGGTAGTCATTTCCGGTCTTCTTGGCCTTTTTGCCTTTGCGACGACATTCTGTGTCCTGCTTCGCCTCATCATCATCATCATCATCATCATATATAGCGTGAAGCTCCTGCCTGATGCCCATTGATTTCAAGTCTGCCCTTGCTTTCGGCCCATCTTTGGTCCTCTCTGGCATGTTGAGCAGGGTACTAAGCAGACTCTCGCACACGTTCTTCGTGATATGCATGACATCAAGGCTGTGAGGCACACGGTGGATCTTCCAGTACGGCAAGTCCCAGAAAACAGACCTCGTTTTCCATACCTTCAGTAGCGGCTCTGGCGCCTTTCGCTTCTTTCCCGGCTCTGGCGCCTTTTGCTTCTTTCCCGGCAGTGGGCAGTCTTTCCAATTTTTCAACAGCTTGTCTATTTCCTCGCCGCTCCTCGTACACGGGCGTTTTCGGGGTTCGGTTTCACCATCGAACAGATCCTTGCGTTTCCTCCACGGGTCATCGTCGCGAAGCCACCTTCGATGTCCCATGAACACGGTTTTCGAAGACCCGGGATCTCTATCTAGCTGGCGATACGTTGTGTCGTCCATGCACCGTACGCATCCAGAAAATCCGTGGACTACCTGCCCCGCGAGATATCCATAACCGAGATAGTCGTGCACCGTCGTGAGCAGTGCGGCTCTCATAGGGAAATATTCTTTCTCTGCGGCGTCCCACGTATTGGCTGGCGTTTTCCACAGCGTGTCTAGCTCCTCCTTCAGCAGCCCCAGATACAGATTGATGTCGTTCCCTGGTTGTTTCGGCCCTTCAATTAGCATACTCATGTGAATGTACTTCCTCTTCATGCACAACCAGGGGGGAAGGTTGTACATCCACACAAACACAGGCCAGGTGCTATGTGTGCTTCTCTGGCTGCCAAACGGATTGACTCCATCGGTGCTCGCGCCCAGCACGATGTTCCTTGGATCCTTCCCAAATTCTGGGTATTCAAAATTCAACGCTTGCCACTGGCTCGCATCCTTAGGGTGACTCAGCATCTTGTCTTTTTTATCTATCTCCGGATCATTTGCGTCATCTTCTCGCTTCTTCTCCTCCCTATCCGCGTGCCAACGCAGGAGCTTTGCTACCTTAGGATCCACGAAATACCGCTGCAGACGAGGAGTGATCGGAAAGTACCACACCACTTTTCGAGGAGCTTTCTTCCTCTTCTTGTATCGAGTGACGCCGCACACCGGACATATGGTAGACTCCGCGTGCTCGCCCCGATAAATGATGCAATTGTTCATGCAGACATGGTATTTCACGTGCGGTAAATCCAGAGGACACACGATTTTCTTCGCCTCCTCCAAACTGGTCGGGCACTTGTTCCCCTTTGGAAGACGTTCGTGCCAGAATGACATGTTCTCGTCGAAGCATGCGTCCGTCATTTTGTGTTTTACCTTCATCTCCAGAGCCATGAGCGTTACTTTCAGGCGGGTATCCTCGGGCCTGCATCCTTCATACAATGGAGTAACCGCGTCTAACTCAAGTTGATCCACCTTGGCTTTCTCTCGGGCGGCAGCTCTTGCGTTATCCGTCTGCTTGAGAAGCAGCTTTTGAATATAAGGGTCCTGCACCCAGCCCATCGATGGTCCACCGTCGTCTGCTCCGCCGGCATCATCATCTTCATGATCATGCCCGTCGTCTGCTCCGGCATCTTCCTCATCATCATGACTGTGTACAGCATCACCGTCATGATCATCTCCTGGGGATTCTTCGTCTTCTCGCCCGCCCGAGCCGCGGTGGTTGTCTTGCTGCCCTTCCTCATTTCTTGCCCGGCCCCCATGGACGACTTCGTAGTCATCTTCATCACCTTGCCACCGATAGCCATCCATGAAACCACGCAAGAGCAGGTGGTCCCGCACCTGCCCGGAATCCGGGTCCGCAATAAGGCTCTGCAGCTTGCATCTTCGACACGGACATCTTATCTCCGTCTCGTTCTTTTGAAGCATCTCGGCCTTCGCGGACCTCAAAAACCTATTCACGATGCCTTCGGTCATCGTGCGGACCATGGTTGCCTGCGGGGTAGAGCAAAACAATATTTTAGAACCAAGAAAAAATTTGGCATGACTTTCCCTAAAAATAGGACCAAAAAGAATGCTTAATGCCAAAATTATCGCCGAAACGAAAATGAATCAACATTCCGGCAAAATATTGGCAACTATCGCATTTCAAATACCGGTACACCTCCAACCACAAACACATATGCAACACCACTAACATATGCAACACCACGAACATACATAGATCTAGCTAGGCCATAAAAAGTGCATGTGCACATTGTTGTAGGAAGAACAACGTAAATATAGCTTCCCCTTACTTACCTATCAAAACAAGGTAATTTAACCACTTAATTTGAATGAATCTATGGTGGAAATGAGGAGAAAGAGAGGAGGCACCCGAGACAAGGAGGAGGTGGAGAATGAAGTGGGGGAGAAAGTGAGTGTGGGTAGGAGAGGCTGCCCAAAATATCTTGTTGCTGCCCACTTACTAATGGCGCACCTGACATAAATGCGCCATTAGTAATCCAGGTTACTAATGGCGCACCAGCGCCTGATGCGCCATTAGTAGTTTTGCGAAAAAAGTAAATCATACTAATGGCGCACTCTATCATAGTGCGCCATTAGTAGTTTGAACTAGTAATGGCGCACTTTGAGACAGTGCGCCATTAGTAGTTTTCCAACAAAAGGAATAAAAAATATAATTAAAAAAAATCATTAGTGGCGCACCCTGTCACTGGTGCGCCATTACTAGTTACAACTAGTAATGGCGCACCGTACCAGGATGCGCCATTAGTATGTTTGGCCAGACGCGCTAGTTCAAAAAAAAAATTTAGGAAACTAATGGCGCACCCCAGGCCAGGTGCGCCATTAGTAGTTTCAACACTAATGGCGTATCAGAAGGTGGTGCGCCATTAGTATATACTAATGGCGCACCACTTGTCTGGTGCGCCTTTAGTGTCAATCCCATCTATAGCCCTTTTTCTAGTAGTGACAAGAATGGATACATAATTCTATATATGTCATATAAAAGCAATGAGAAAGTTCATTCACTATATAACACTACTAAACATACTTAAGATGTACATGTCACTAACCTACTAAATAAAGCACTAAAATAAAGCATATGAAGCATACAAAATATGTCACTAACCTATGAGTGGTCTGCATCCACTAAGAAAGCCCTCCCTTGCTCCATTGATGCAGAAGAACATAGCATGAAACCTTGGTCCCGGATGTGGTATTTTTGTAGTAGGTTTTGGAGTTACAGTTGTAACTATAACTCTACTCCCAGGGTTTGTATCCATGATTGTTTGAGCATAGTCCCTCAGCCTGGGATATTGTTTCTTGTGCTCTCCTAAAACAGCCTCCACAACAAGGTTTTTGGCCCTATAGGCCATGTGCTTGGGCACATCAACACCATACTTCTCATTGCAGTTGTCAATCAGAGTCAAAATACTTGTGTTTGGATCTGACCTGAACAGTGACTCATATGTCTGTGCAAGCCACTTTGCACTAACCCTTGATGTCTCTGTAGTGCTAGGGCAAGTGTGTTGCAGCCTCATTTTTTTTATTGAAAATGTCTTCTCCCCTTTGATAATTGCTGCAACTATGAAGAACTGACAATGCTCTTGTTTGCAGCAAACAATTATCCTTTTGTCTGAGTTTCTATGATACCTGAAATTTCTGGCCTGTGTAATGTGCAAGCTCAATAGAGCATCTCTGAATTGTTGCTGATTTTTGAAACACATGTGCATACATAACTGTTGATGTGGTTGCTCCAGTTTTTCATTATACCATATCCTTGCTGGCCTTTTCATGGCCCTACTCTTCCTTCCTTTTGGTAGGACAAATGCTAGTGGCTCAAATTGATCATCTTCACTATCCAATAGCAACCCAGTATCTTCTTCATCTGATGATGGTCTGAAATCTGGTTTCAATTCCTCTAACACATTAGAATGTGTCCTAGTGGTGGGCCCTCTCCTAACTGGCAGCTTTTGCCTCTTTTTACCAGCTGCTTTCATGGGTGGTTCCTTCTCCTTCTCAGAATCTTCCTCCTCATCCTCCTCAATCTCAAACAACTCCTCAACCTCAGTGTCACCCTCATAGTGTAGTTGTTCCTTATCTGAATGTTCATCTGTTTCTTCATCTGAATCTTCATCCTCTTCTAGTTCTTCATCTGCTAGCCTCTTTCCCTCTATTATCTCTGTGTCTTCAGCAATCCTGTACTTCTTCATGCAGAAAGGGTTGTTGTCACTGTCATATGCCCCTTGAGAGTCATCATTACTCTTATATCCCTCCTCTTCCTCTTTTTCCATCACAGATTTGAGCTTTCTTTTGCTGACATTTCTGCTCTTGTGTGCACATACCAGTAGGTTGTACTAGTGCACTACGGTTGCTGCTTTGACTCTCATAAACAACACCATTATCATTAACAGCAAGCACAGGAGGATATCTCAGATCATACACAACAGGTTCTTGATATAAAACCGTGGCTAATTTTTCCTCACTAACATGAGATGCAGTACTGACAAATGATGTGGCCCTGACTAACAAGTTCAGAACTAAACTGTCCTCATTCTGCTTCTTAATTTCCTGCAACTTGATGTTTGTGTCTATCAAATCTAGGCCATGCTCTCTCTGCACTCCTATGCCTGTATTCCCCATGTGGTACAATTCATCACTGAAGTTAAATCCTTGTGTTCGCATCAGTGCATACAAATTCAAATATGTGACATCTGAGTTGCATATCTTCCTATCCAAATTATGCTGAGCATCGAAATGAATCCTAACATCCCAAACAGCATCATCCAAACTACAATGGACAGCAAAATTGCACATTTTCAGTTCAATAAACCTAACCCTAGCCCGAATCATGGCACAGAGAGTAGAGAGGGAGAGGAGAGAGCACTTACAGCAGGCCACCCAATCCATGGCTCCAGTGATGGCTCGTGGTAGGGTTGGCCACCCAGATCTCAGCCAGCCGCAGCCGCTGCTCCATGGACAGCGGCGCCTCCATGCCCTCGTCGTCGTCCCTGTAGTAACCTGACGAACTGGACTCCCCACCCTCGACTTCGATTCCTCTGTGCGCATCGCTCCCGAGTCCGGGGAGGTCTTCGTACCCGCCCACAACGCCACCGCTGCTCCGGCCACCGCCACCGCCGCCGCCGCCGCCCAGACTAGCCATCGCGAGGAGAGGGAGAGGGAGAGGAGAGAACTGCTAGGTTTCGACCGAGCCAAGACCGACCGAGCCGGGTTCGTCCTAGCCAGCCGAGCGACGCACCGGTTCGGCGGTTGGTCAACTGACTGGTGGGGCCGGGTTGTAAGATACAGCGTCAATACAGAGTTATACGCGGCTTAGCCCGTATTGCAACGACTCGCCTCAAACGTGGTACTGACTTGCAAAAAATCTAAATAGTGGTACTGACCCGTTACAACTGCCCCAAGTGTGGTACTTCCCTGCAATTAACTCAGGCTATAGAGACCCCAGAACACCACCACTTCCCCTTGCTCATGCACAAGATCACACGTGTTACAGTGGCAAGCAGCTCTAACAAGCAGCAGCGCCATCGATCGGCTGATTCTAGCATCGGTGGCGTCCCTTTCAGCATCACCGCAGCTCCACGCGTCGCTGCTCGACCGCTCGTAATGGTGGCTACATTAGCTTTAAGATGATGTCTAACTGAATCATTGTTATTTGATGAAATTAGCTATTTGGTTGATCCTGTCGTATAGATAAACATCTGTATCATCGGATAAACGGAGCAGGTATATTTTTGGCAGGGTGACCAAGTCACGTAATTGAACAAAAGTTGAGACAAAAGTTCTGTATAAAAAAACGTATGGGAGATTATTTTTTCGAGACCGTATTTTTTTAGAAGGGAGAGAAACATAGTTACAAGAGATTGTAGCGGATGCGAACATCACCAAGAGAACACCCACTTCACTGAAAAAAACAAAAAGTAAAAGCCTACTCTCTCACAAATCTAGCTAAGCCCTCGACTGCCACTCCGGCCATTTCCACGATTTGATCTCTTCGAAGATTTGATGCACAACGGCTGGGGGATTTACATGGACAAGAGGACTCGATAAAAAGCACGCCAAA
Organism: Aegilops umbellulata; assembly: GCA_032464435.1. Classification (NCBI taxonomy): domain Eukaryota; kingdom Viridiplantae; phylum Streptophyta; class Magnoliopsida; order Poales; family Poaceae; genus Aegilops; species Aegilops umbellulata. Next base: position 17,575,794 of record CP136054.1, read on the forward strand.
TATATTTTTGGCCCCGAGCCTAGCAAATCGTGTATCATTGTTGTGGACTTGTGGTCTACACGGTCTTAATTGGTAGATAAAATCCGGCTCCTAAAAATCAACTAAATGCTACCAAGACACTGTGAGCTACTCCCTCCGTTCACGACAAGTAATTCCGAACGGAGGGAGTAGAAACGAAACAAAAACAGAAAAATTAGGAGCAGTAAGGTCGTGAATTCCTGCATCTGCCCGTGACCTCATCGCGCGTACGCTCACCGGCACGTATTTTGGCCGCACGGTCTCTGCTCCATTTCGTTAGGCGTCATGCATGCATGCATGCAGGCGTAGATACTTGTGGTGAGACGAGACAATATAATGCACCTACGTGGATAAGGCGGCGCGCGCGGAACAAAATAACAACTATCCAAGGTGGACGCGGCGCACACAGGAGGGAGGTTCGTTGCTGACCCCGGAGAGTTGTTGGCGGCATGCTTATCCTAATCCATACTTCTCTCCTATAAATACACACGGCAGCAGCCCTCGTTCGCATCCACTTCACTCCATTCTTCTCCATAATTAATATACTCGTCGCGCCTAGCTGCTTCTCGCCATGGAGCGCGTTTCGTCGCTGCCAGTTGTGCTTCTCGTGCTCGCGGCGGCCGCCGCCGTGGCCAGCGGCACGGAGGTCGCCTACAACGACCGGGCGCTCGTCATCGATGGCGAGCGCCGCATCGTCATCTCCGGCTCCATCCACTACCCCAGGAGCACGCCGGAGGTACGCACGCACCTGATCGGTCAACCTCCAGATCGATCCATCATCTCTCTAGTGTTCATTCCCATGAATGAATGAATTTATACGCGTGTCTCGTTCGTTGCTTGCAGATGTGGCCGGATCTGATCAGGAAGGCCAAGGAGGGCGGCCTTGACGCCATCGAGACGTACGTCTTCTGGAACGGCCACGAGCCGCGCCGCCGGGAGTACAACTTCGAGGGGAGCTACGACATCGTGCGCTTCTTCAAGGAGATCCAGGACGCCGGCATGTACGCCATCCTCCGCATCGGCCCCTACATCTGCGGCGAGTGGAACTACGGCGGCCTGCCGGCCTGGCTGCGCGACATCTCCGGCATGCAGTTCCGGATGCACAACCACCCCTTCGAGGTATACGCGTACTGAAATGTTCTGAATAAGCTAATCATTTTCTGACGTAAAATAGAGACGATTAAGTTGAGGATAATGAATCATGATTTTCTAAACAAAAAATAATGTAGAGAGAAATGGAGACCTTCACGACCCTCATCGTCGACAAGCTCAAGGAGGCCAAGATGTTCGCCGGCCAGGGAGGCCCCATCATCCTCTCTCAGGTAACTCATCTACCATTGATGTATAGTGCGTATTATAGTATATATGCTGTAAAACTTAACTTGCACTATATTAAAAAAATGCATCCTCAATGTTACCATGCATGCGTAGATCGAGAACGAGTACGGGAACATCATGGGCAAGCTCAACAACAACGAGTCGGCGTCCGAGTACATCCACTGGTGCGCCGCCATGGCCAACAAGCAGAACGTCGGCGTGCCGTGGATCATGTGCCAGCAGGACGACGACGTCCCGCCCAACGTGGTCAGTTTTTATTTGATTTCTTTTTTCGTTGGAAAACTCGTAAAATATTTATATTACGTGTTTTGGTTTTCAAACTATCTTAATGAATTCTTTCAGATCAACACCTGCAACGGGTTCTACTGCCACGACTGGTTCCCCAAGAGGACCGATATCCCCAAGATCTGGACTGAGAACTGGACTGGCTGGTACGTACATACCTCCCCAATTTTTTTCTCTCCAGTCTGTTTTCTTACGAAATCTACGTGAAATTTGTTAGCACGTATACTACCTTTTAACCTATATATACTAAATTTCAAAACGATGTCCATACTAATCAGGTTCAAAGCATGGGACAAGCCTGATTTCCACCGGTCGGCCGAGGACATCGCCTTCTCCGTCGCCATGTTCTTCCAGAAGCGTGGATCCCTCCAGAACTACTACATGGTGATTAATACCTAACTAATTCATGCTTTACTAATTCACGTTATTTTCTTCCACATTTCCATCCTCTAGCTTGAACCGAATTTTACATTTGACATGATCGTCAATGTATATATGATCAGTACCATGGTGGCACCAACTTTGGCCGCACCTCAGGTGGACCCTACATCACAACCAGCTACGACTACGACGCCCCTCTGGATGAGTATGGTATGCCATCTTATTACAGATTTGTTTGCAACATATGTCTTTAAAGATTCAATAAGTTTATCTCGCATTGATCTATCATTATTGTTTTCAGGTAACATCAGGCAGCCAAAATATGGGCACCTCAAGGACCTCCACAATGTCCTAAAATCCATGGAGAAGATCTTGCTCCATGGCGACTACAAGGACACCAACATGAGCAGCACCAATGTCACGGTAACTAACATTGACATACATATACAAAAATCCTGCTAGTGTTTTTAATGGTATATTCACAACAAAATCGATTCATTGGGTTCATCAATATAAACACATAGGTGACTAAGTACACGCTAAACAACTCCTCCGCCTGCTTCATAAGCAACAAATTCGACGACAAGGAGGTCAACGTGACCCTCGACGGCGGCGCCACCCACGTCGTCCCCGCGTGGTCAGTGAGCATCCTGCCGGACTGCAAGACCGTCGCGTACAACAGCGCCAAGATCAAGACGCAGACTTCGGTGATGGTGAAGAGGCCCGAGGTGGAAACGGTGAGGGAGGGCCTGGCTTGGTCGTGGATGCCCGAGAACCTCCAGCCTTTCATGACCGACGAAAAGGGCAACTTTAGGAAGAACGAGCTTCTCGAGCAGATCGCCACATCCGGCGACCAGAGCGACTACCTATGGTACAGGACAAGGTAATCAAGCTCATAAATTACGTCTGAACCCATCATGTGTTAACTATATGCATTAGCATTGTTGCTAGAATTTTATGTACATTCGTCTCTGATGACGTAGAAGTTTTTACTTTAAACACTCATAAGTTTGAAAAATATAAACAGTTTATGATGCTCAAACTGTGCAGCTTTGAGCACAAGGGAGAAGCGAGCTACAAGTTGCACGTAAACACGACAGGGCATGAGCTTTACGCTTTCGTCAATGGCAAGCTTGTTGGTGAGTAACACAAAATACGTTTTCTTCTGCGCTTATTTTTTGCTATGGCACACTGATTATTAATTTGATTTGATTAACTTGCAGGGAAGCAGCACTCTCCTAATGGTGGATTCGTCTTCCAGATGGAGACGCCCGTGAAGCTCCACTCGGGGAAGAACTACATCTCCCTCCTCAGTGCCACCATTGGCCTCAAGAACTACGGCGCGCTGTTCGAGATGATGCCCGCCGGTATCGTGGGAGGACCCGTGAAGCTCGTCGACACCGTCACCAACACCACCGCCTACGACCTCTCCAACAGCTCCTGGTCCTACAAGGCCGGCCTCGCCGGCGAGTACAGGGAGACCCACCTCGACAAGGCCGACGACCGTAGCCAATGGAGCGGAGGCCTCAACGGCACCATCCCGGTGCACCGCCCGTTCACCTGGTACAAGGCCACGTTCGAGGCGCCCGCCGGCAAGGAGCCCGTCGTGGCGGACCTGCTCGGGCTCGGCAAGGGCGTGGTGTGGGTCAACGGGAACAACCTCGGCCGCTACTGGCCGTCCTACGTCGCCGCCGACATGGGCGGCTGCAAGCAATGCGACTACCGCGGCACGTTCAAGGCGGAGGGCGACGGGCTCAAGTGCCTCAGCGGCTGCAACGAGCCGTCCCAGCGGTTCTACCACGTGCCACGGTCGTTCCTCAAGGCCGGCGAGCCCAACACGATGGTGCTGTTCGAGGAGGCCGGCGGCGACCCGACTAGAGTGAACTTCCACACCGTGGCCGTGGGCGCGGCGTGCGCGGAGGCCGCCGAGGTCGGCGACCAGGTGGCGCTGGCGTGCAGCCATGGCAGGACCATCTCGAGCGTCGACGTGGCTAGCCTTGGCGTGGCGCGCGGCAAGTGCGGCGCCTACGAGGGCGGCTGCGAGTCCAAGGCGGCGCTGGCCGCATTCACGGCGGCGTGCGTTGGCAAGGAGTCGTGCGCGGTGCAGCACACGGAGGACTTCCGCGCCGGGTCCGGGTGTGACTCCGGCGTGCTCACCGTGCAGGCCACCTGCTGATCCAAATGAATGAATAAATTAGTTAGTGTCCTTTAGGTTAAGTGTTAGCTAGCGTCAGGAGCTAGCTAGGTTATTCGCGGCATATGTGTTAGGGGGCTAATTAGCCAAGAACAAATGCATGGTTCAATTCATGTGATTTTTCAATGGATCGAGGTTAAATCAAGAATTTGTTGACATGATATTTTGCTGCCCGGTTTTGCTTTGGTGATGGTTTTCCGTTGGAGAAACAGACACAGGATATGTACACGGGCAATCTTTATTTCTTATCCGGTCTAGATAGCCTCATATCTAGATCGATATCACATGATCCATATGGTAAGCAATCCAAATTATTTGACTTCACAAATTTAGCAAAAGGTGCCTCTTGCATTTCTTTAGAAAAAAGTTACGATGTGCGAAAAATTTATGTGGCACTAGGACGGCTGTTTTCAACTACGTCGACGACCCAACTGTTTTGAAAACTTTGGCGATAAGGGAGGCGCTGGCACTGGCCAAGGACCTTTATATTATATATTAACCAAAGTCTCAATGGCTTCTGATGGTAAGGTGGCGGTTGATGCTATTGAAGAAAGGAGCGCGGTGCAATCCGGAGCAGTTGCATGTGAAATCATAGCTAGGCTAGTACTTCAATTTCTTGTTCTTTCAAACATGAGTTTAGGACCTCGAATGTCGAGGCTCACAATCTCGTGAAACATTCACTTACTCAGTGTTGGTTTCCATACTTTGTTAGGTTATCCTGAAGATCTTTTGTTCGTCCCTGTAAACATTGACGCGCGTGGTAATAGAGTTTGCCTTCAAAAATGTATTATTATTCTGTACTTATAAGTTTTATATGCTTCAGAGTTATACCAGACCAGGAGCATCTAGAATTTTAGATCTCATATCTGCGGTGCAACGTACTACCTGAACGAATTCCATGTATCATTCCTATGCATGTGATAATGCAGGGCGCTTCTGTTAATTATGGTATATGCCTATGGCACCTCACTTGGTACATGCATGTGTTATTCGCCAGTACGTATCACCAGGTAACACCCTCATATTCTTCTGACACAGAGTTGGCAATAATACTAGCGATCGAATTACACCTGGGAGGGGTAGGGGGCGAGGGAGACTGCAAGGAGGACGAAGCTGGGTCAGATCTGACGGTTTTACTCGCGTGTATCGGGCGGCCAAGGCTCGACCGGCTCAACCATTCGGCCGGTGCGCTGGCGCCTAGCGTCGCCCAAAAGAAAATCGGTGCGGGTGGGTGGGAATCGATTAGTGTCTTCATTCGATCAATGAAACAATTTAGCAAACTCCCGAGATTAGAGATGTGATCGGACAACGTATGGTAATTTAATTAATGCAATTTTGGTGATGTATGGAAATATTAATTAACGTGATGTAAAGTTAATTAATTTAGATTTGGTCTTTTGAGATTGATTGTGATTGATTCTTTCGCATATAAAAACATTACTAAATAAGTTGCACCCGCATGGAAAGTTCTGATCCGTTTATATTTTTTTCGTTTGCGTGAGAGTTGAGGTGAAAATAAACTAGTGAAAGGGGGTGGTGAGAGGTGGGACGAAAAAAAACCGGACAAAAATAAACCGTACCAGGCTATCAAGTGCTCCATTAGGAGTAGAGATGTAAGTAGTAATCTCTATTCCCACTAAGAACTGGAGGTACGTAAACCTTTTGAAAAATACTTTTGTCAATGAAAAATGTAATGTATGTTTTTTCTCCATCCTTCTACAGTGATTTTTTTTCAACGTTACATTAAAATTATTAAATGTCATATGTTTAAATCTCTACAAAAAAGTGAGAAATAATGCCTCTAGAAATTTGAATACTAGACTAAATTTCAAAGGCGTCAAATACCATATTTGGATACTTTCCCTGATCATCAAGGAAAAAGTAGGAGTGGCGATAACATAAATCGTTCTCATCTTAATTGCTTGAAGAGTACTATTGGAAGAAAATAAGCTGCTTCTTCATCTGTGTCTTCGAAAACCTTGATGTCACATATCGTTCATAAACCTTGATGTCATTATTTCATAGTAACAACAGTCCACCACTTCCACCATCACTATCATGCACTGCTCTTCTACTCAATTTTTCTTCTATAACTCTTCCCAAATGTATTTCCGATGAAGAAAAAAATATACTGTATTTGAATATTGTTGTCCTTGGACACAATGAACTACCCCAGCACTATCTAACTGTGGAACTTCAACTTCTTTCATACAGTGGTTCTTCTTTATCTGGGTCTTTCCTGGTGTTCCTTTCTGCTATTCTCCCCCACATGTTGGTATGGTGACTACTGTATATCCAATCAAATTTCATGCTAGCGACTATATGCATTTGCTGAGCCTCAAAAGAGGCATGTCCATGAAATTTGATTGCCCAATTGAAATGGGTATTCGAAAAAAGGTGCTCTCTTAATTGATGCTTCGACTAACTGAGAGTAGAACTTGTATGCATTCACAGACTGAGGCAACATGACCCACGTTGCCTCGGACTGTCGAGGCGACTATACACAGGACTGCCGTACAATTTGATTGCCTAAGTAGTAATCTTATCGTGTTTACAGAGCAAGCTATAGGAACTTAGTAAACAATGATCATGCTTATGGATGTAGTAGTATTTTAGGTTTTCCCTGCAACTACTGGTCTTGCTCACATCTGCATTTCAGTCTTATGGTGGTTCATTATGCTTAAAACACCGGGAAAAATTTAGCAAGCAACCTATTGCCAGATGTGTTTTGAGGTTTTGGTCACATTACTCTCACTGCGCAAAGGCCAAGTTTTACTCAATAAGAATACTGCGTACAAGTCGATGTGTGTCGCACAAAGCGACATAAACATAGTTTACAGTCTATCAAGTTACATAAAAGATCTATAACAGGTGGCGGTTAGTTGACACTCTGCATATTTATATATCTTGCTAGGTTCAGTAATAGGTCGACGACCAAGAAACTGTCACTGACACCACAGCACCGTTGCTGAAATGGTATTCTCTCTCTTGGCTGCCATGAACTGCTGCCTTGAACGGAATCGACAGCTTTCCCTCCATGAAGTCAACAAACAGCGTATCTTCAAACGGCACAGCCGCTATGAAGTACTGTGGATGTTTCCCGGCAGAGGTAACGAACCGATCACACTCACGCTGCTCGCCCATGAAGTCGTAAAGGCTCTTCGAGATCGCCGTGTACCCACACATCTTCACCTCCATGCCTCCTGTAGGCACCTTTGTGAAATTCAACTCTATCGTCGCCTCGAGCGCTCTACGAAAGATGATAAAATCGAACATGGCCGCACCATTTGTATCATCCATTGTGCACTCAATTTCTGTGTCATATAGACAACGACTCTCGATAAGATCGGAACACCCATCGACTAGAGTGACATCTTCTATGTCTCCCTTCATTCTGATATCAACTTCGATTAAGCATTCAAATGTCATGGACATGCCCCTTACCGGACTCATCAAAGGCAGGTAGTCGCTGGTCTGTATTTCGACAGGGAAAAGAATTAGCATGTCAGAATCTTTTCTTGATGGCAACATATCAGAGACAGAGATGTTGCAACTATATAGCCAAGTTAGTTGAGACGTCAAAAGAGATGGAACTTTTCAGAACAAATCAGCATGAATGTCCTAAAAATAATCTACACGTGCTTAATTTTATTTATCATGTCATCTAAGTTAAGCTTGCCAAGGAAGTGTGCTGTGATGCATTCACATTTGAGGGCTTTCAGAGACAAAAAGAAGTGAACAGAGCGCATTTCTAAGTTAGATATGCTCACAAGTTCTAACTTTAATGTCAAGTCTTATGCTAATCTTGTACCGTGATCAATGAATGTAAAAGCATTATATCCAAGACAAACATACAAATTTACTTAGATTATGTAAAGAGTAAAATACACATCAAGTCCTAAAACTATTTGAGGGATGCCTAGTTAGTCCTAATACTATGCACTTCTAGGTCATAAAAGTTTGCTAAGTGTGTCACCCGCAGTCCTACCCACGTTGTATCAGCTTTGACTTGCACATGTGGCAGGTTCACCGCTGTCATGTGGCAGGTCGCCGCCGCCACCAGCAATACTCGGAGCATGCTGAACCGATTCCACCCACGTAGAGGAGCACTACAACGAGCCAGACACATCCCCACCACAGACTTGTTGTCCCACGTACCACAACGTTTCAATTGGAATGTTTGTCCCCGACATCAGATGTCGAGCCGCTGCCCTCCACCTCCACCATTGGTGAGTTCTAGCTCGATTAGTCTAGTGTGCGCCTTCCTCTCTGCCCCCTTGTTATTTCCCATTGGTCAATTTTGGTGCTGCTATTGTAGCTCTGCCTCCACATGTGATGCACACCACCATGATCGATCCCCTTTCCTTCCATGTTTCGTTGTCTTGTTTTTTTTCTTGCTTTATGCCACGCTAGTAGCCTATGTACGAGGATTTCAAGTGTTTTGGTTAGGTTGATGGCTAGATGATATCAGCATAGGTGGAGAGGAAGGCAAGAGAGAGGAATAGATGATACGTGCAAAGATGAGGGGTAATAAAATTCAAAGAGAGGACCTTTCCGGGGGTTTTGTGCAAAAAGTTGCCACATGGCAGTGATCAACCTGCCACCTGTGCAAATCAAAGCTGATGCAGTGCAGATAGGACTGCATGTGACACACTTAGCAAACTTTTAGGATCTATATGTGCATTTTCTTAGTATTAAGACTAGCTTGACAACCCTTGAATAGTTTTAGCACCTACTGTTCATTTTACTCTAATGTAAACATGTCCATACAATTTTTTTAGTAAAAAGCCGCAAAAGCTTAACTGGACACTACAGAAGACCATTATATGCTCATTTACAACCAAAATATCAAGTCAAATTTAAGGCGTAAAAGTAATCACCGTGTTGATGGTCACTGGGTCAGTTCGGGGTCGATTGAAAAGATAATTTCGGTGATAATCCTCACCATCCCGGACTGCAACAAAACCATATACATCGACTGAACTGCCTATAGCTTGGAGATATGACTTCAGCTTGATAGAAAAAACCTGGAGCATAGCCTGTGGCTCATGAAAGCACCGCACCGCAGTCGAAGGTTCGCACCGAGTATATCGCTTTGGTGGCAAAACAGCTAAAAAAAGGATACTTATTCAGTACATAAGTACGTGTCTGCAAATAAAGTGAATAGACACAGGGTAAGGAAAAAGTTGCTTACTCTGAGATACTTCACTCATGTGATAGTACTCGTGCCAACAAAGATCACCACTATGCCTAAAATCTCTCAAAGATTCTGGAATCATACTTAACTTCGTATTGACACCTAACTCAGCAGAAGAGATACTCAACGCAGATCTCTTCAATAGTAGCCTTTTGATATATTCCATAGGACTAACCCTTTGGATAATTCCTATCCCTGATACAGACAAGTAAACAGAATTTGCCCTTGAATGCCAATTCTAATACTATTCTTCAATAAGAAAACCTTAGCATCCATACACGTAAATGAGAGTGGGGCAGGGAGGGAGAGGAAGTACCATCATCATGTGTAAGCGTATCAACGGAATCATCCTCAAGAGGGAGAAAATCATCGTAACAAGGGATGTTTCCAAGACTGTCATCATTTTTTAGGTCGAGATTGTTGCTAAGGCTGTCCTTAGCAGCAGTGGCGTTGCCATTATCACTGGGGCAACTTTCAGCACCGGTGGTGTAAAGCAACCGATGGCTGACATGTGTCGTTGGGAACTCATAGCCATGCTTCTGAAATCCTTCACAACTCAGCATGAGATCAGAACTCAACAATGAAGCCTACAAAATAATAAATCGAAGATATGTTACACATGGAAATCTTATAATCACTTTTTTAGGGACTTTGAAACACAGGTCTGAGAAATGTATGCACTAATACGACATACAAAAAAAAAAATACTTTGGCTGAGAACTAAGCAAATGAAAACAAGCGCAAGTGAAACAATTTAACTGAATCTGAAAAGCAGCCCTATCAACGTCGAGTAAGCAGCTACAAACCTGTCTGCCTGCCATAGAAGATTGAGATGGTGAATTAGCTAAGTTTTTCTTGCTTGTGCCCTCCTCAGCAAACCCATAGCGTATAATGAACGCTAGCAACTCATGTGATGAACACCTAACAGAGCAGTAATGTTTCCTGACGTAGTAGAAACGATAGAAACCAGAGAGAAATCGATAATAACACGCTAGGCGCAACTCGAGTTTCGAGAACGACCTCGTTCGCCATGTGAACGGGTGGCGCGCCTCCTCCCGAGAGAAACCCTAGGCTGAACTGAGGAACCGGGGACCGTGCCGTCGACGCGGCGGCCCTGGATCTCCGCTGGATCCGGTGAGGCGACGGGGAGCGGTGCGAGGCGAGGACCGGCGACGGATTTTGGTGGAGGGGGCGGCGGCGGCGGCGGTGTGGTGGGAGGGGACGGAAACTGTGGGGCGACGACCCAATTTCTATTTGGCAGCAAGCGGCCGCCTCCCGGGTTCCGTCCGGCTCTCGGTTCTGTTTAAGTCGTGTGCCTTGGGACTCCGATTTCATTAAGAAAAAGAAGTTGTCCGGTTAACTGCGAAAAAACCGGTCAAAAAAACGATACAGCAGGCGCACAAGCTGGGGCACACCGGCCGATCTGGCTACCAACAAGACTCACGCACATCGTCGAGGTTGTCTACAAATGTCATCGTCATCACTATTCTTCGGGCAAACGGCTCTGACTTCACGGCAGACGGCCTCGCAAGATCTCTCGGAACAAAATTGAGGGCTAGGCAGCTTCAACTTAAAAAACAAGCATCACGAGAGAAAGAAGCATGCCTTGCATCAACATAATAGCCTCACCTGTCAATCACATGGTGTAGTTGCCCGTTGCATTGCCTTGCGTCGCCGCAGCTCCGACTTCATGGTCAGGGACATGCCAGGCGATCGACCACGAAAACAAGTTGCGGCCTTGCTCCTCTTGCTATCACCATCATTGTCGCAATGCATGCGGCAACGTCGCACCCACGTCGCATCTCAGATACCTGATGATCATGATGATGTTTGTGTCCTGCCCTTTGAAAGTGCGAGAAGGATCACTGTTAAAATTGTGTGTGAATATGTGCATTGGGCTACAGTTAAGCTTGGTGTACACAGAGGGTTAGTTGTTTGTGTCGAACACATGTAACCTAAGCTACTATATAAAGGCACTCGGCGTGACCAAAGAGATTAGACATAAACTGGTAGGCTAGACAAAGAACACAAGTGGGACGGTCCTACATCCTATATAAAGTGATTTGGTACACAGGGAGGAGCGTTTGTGGTCAATGCCCCGAAAAATAGTCATGTTGATGAACCTCGCTAACAAATCCCGGAGTCAGGCTCGTGTTGTGTGATTGCTTGTCCTCAACGGAGATGTGCACCTTGAATTATTCTAAAAGAACAGCGTTGACCTTCTCGAGTTAAAACTAGAGCTGGACATTCTGCTCCCCTCCCTGCGGGCGACTCGGGCGGTGGCGCGACCACCCCCCTCCTTTCCTCCTCCCCGCCCTCCCTCGTCCTCGCCGCTGGCCGCAGCCGCCGGGGCAAAGCCCCTCGCGGTGGCTGGCAGCGGGGTCCCTCTATCCGCCGCTCGAGGGTGACCGGTGCGGAGCGGTCTGTCCTCGCGATGGCGTGGGGCGTGCGTGGGGCTCGGCGGTGGCTCCCGGCGGCGGCGTGGTGGGTGACGGCGGCGACGCGGCGGCTACGTGCTTGTGGTGGCGGTGGTGGTTCAGATCCGGCCACGGGCTGCAGCGAGCAGGTTCCGGTGGACCCCTTCTCTACGAGCTACGACTCGGCCTCCCTCTCCTCTCGGTCGGGGCCGGGAGTGGGCTGGAGCTGGTGGAAGTGGGGACGTATCGGCCGGATCTGACGCAACTTTTCCGGCAAGCGCGCGCGGGTTGAGCAGCGATCGGGCGTGGTTGTTGCTCCGGCCGTGGGTGGCGGCGCGGGGAGGTCCGGGGGTGGTGGCCTCCCGATGGCGCAACGGCTACACGGTGGCCGGTGGCTCTGCCCGCGACGGCGGCCGGCTTCTCCGGCGTCGCCTCGTCTGCGGTCGGGCTGTTTTGACCTTCGCTTCATCTCCTCGTCATCCGGGCTCTACTTGCATCAAAGGGCTGGCCCGCTCCCAGTTGCGGTCCATCGCTCGTCTCCCGCCCGGTGCTGCAGGACCGAGCTCGTCTCCCGCCCGGCAGCAGGATCGAGCTCGTCTCGTGCCCTGTGCTACAGGACGGGGCGATGGTGGCCAGTTTTGACCGGCCTATTTGGTCTCGGCGCTGGGGGCCGCTCAGGGGTGCGAAAGGACGGGCCTTTCCACTCATCTCTTTGGTTGGGGTAGCGACGGGTCCCGGTGAGGTGTTGTCTTGGTCTTGGATGCCAGGGCGGCGGCCCTGGTGATGGTAGCGCGGTGCTCATGGGAAGAGCCCGTGGCTTGGTGATGCCCGGCTGCCATGGCCATGTGGGCGGCGTGTAGGGGCGGATCCAGCTATATGGCGAGGTTTGGCAGCCGCCATACCTAAAATTTGGCAAAAGTATTGCATATATATACTGTATGCATGAAGCTTTGAGCTGAGTCAATGGATTTTTGGTCAGTTTCGTCAATTTGGAGGATGAATACTCGCAAGGAGCAGGCAACTCATGGCCTCGAATGTATTTCGCCAGGTAGTTGTGTTGTTACCTACGTGTTTCTGCCTCATTAAAGGCCTAACTGCCGCTGAAGGAGAGAATTAAGCAATAGGTGACTTGCATCACATAAGCCCATGACCCACAAGCCCATGTTCTAAACGAGGACACCATTGTTGCAAATCAATTCACATGTACTCTAGTTGATTGGACATGCTAAAAAGAATGTACTAGTTGATTGGAGATACACGAGCTATTTCGTTCAAGCACGGTTGATCAGGAATCGCCTTGCAGCCGCCGCTCAAGCTTGTCTCTACTGTGTGATGAGCAGTGCCAACTCCGCGAAACCCAGAGCCTCGCCGCTTTCCATCTCTCCAGTGAAGAAACTAGATCTAATCGGACTCAAATCGTCTGAGGTATTACAATATACAACTAGGAGCAACGGCTACTCCTCCAAACTCACGACAATGTATGTCTTGTTGTGATATTTGTCCCTACTGCCGACCGACCGACCCCTAGTCGGCTAACCCCTAAGGCATGCAACAGAGGCAGCGATTACAGAGCAACCACACGATCTTTAGTCAGCGTGGTGGGCATGGCAGCGACCACCGTCAAGAGAGGCAGCAAGCAGGAACGTCACATAGTTATATGTTACTACATTGTTTTTTCCCCTCACAAACTCTGCCACACCTAAAAAATATTCCTAGGTCCGCCACTGGCGGCGTGGTGGCTGGGGTGTAGCGTTCGGTGGCGGTGAGTGTTGGCCGGGGTGAAAACCTATTCTATCCTTGAACGGACCGACAGTGGCGAAGCTCGTTCCCTTCTTGAAGGCGTCGTCGCAGCTGTTGACAAATCCCGGAGTCAGGCTCGTGTTGTGTGATTGCTTGTCCTCAACGGAGATGTGCACCTTGAATTATTCTAAGAGAACAGTGTTGACCTTCTCGAGTTAAAACTAGAGCTGGACATTCTGCTCCCCTCCCCGCGGGCGACTCAGGCGGTGGCGCGGCCACCCCCACTAGTAGAAAACCGGCCTATTGTCCCGGTTCGTAAGGGCCTTTAGTCCCGGTTCCTGAACCGGGACTAAAGGGTCGTTACTAATACCCTCACCCTTTAGTCCCGGTTCAAACCAGAACCGGGACAGATGGGCCTCCACGTGCCCTGTGCGCCGAGCCCAGGCAGGAGGGCCTTTGGTCCCGGTTGGTAGCACCAACCGGGACCAATAGGCATCCACGCGTCAACATTTCTGTGGCTGGGGTTTTTGATTTTTTTTTTGAAAGGGGGGAGGGGGTTTGGGGATTTTGGGGGGTTAATTTAGGTATTTCATATATTGTGTTAGCTAGATAGCTAATTAATAGAGAGAAGTGTCCTCTCTTATGTCCGTGCTTGGTCGACGTTACGTACTAAACATACGTATAGAGAAGACTAGGCATATGCTAGCTAGTAAGCAAACGAAGGAAACAGAAGATCGTCATGAACATATATGCATACAGAGAGAAGTGATATCGACCACATCTCCTTCTCCGAGAGATTGGTCGAACAACAAGTTCTCGTATATCTATCGTCCGACACTACCGGCTACATATATACAATAATTATCTTTTACAAATATAATCTCTTAAATTACGGACGCATGGTCCACATAGTATTCTCCGTCTTCAGCGATCACGTGGTCAAGAAAGAATGCCGCCAATTCCTCTTGAATTGCTCGCATGCGATCTGGTCCTAGGAGTTCATTCCGCTGCCGAAACATCTAATTTGAAGAAGGGGGTCAATACACACACACACACACACACACACACACACACACACACACATATATGTATATATATATGAATGAATGAAACTCAACACAAATGATGGTAATAAAAAAAATTGTGAATATTATTTCTTACGCACTTCATATTGTTTCTCAGAGTACCCGCCCCGCTCACAGGTCGTGTGGCGGATGGACTCGCAGACGTAGTATCCACAGAAATCATTCCCTTGTTCCTGCCACAACCACTTTACAAGAAATAGAGGTCAATTAAACAGATAAGCAAGAATGCCAAATGGTATTGATGAAACTAGCGCTTGAATCAATAGCTAGGAGATGCGCGGAACATGGTACTATAGTACTTACTTTCGGGTATCTAAATTCCAGCTCCTTCGGGAGTCCTGGGGAATTTGTGCTGAATTTTCTCCAAACACTGCCAGACAAAAGAAAACAATTACTTGATATCAGGAAATGAACAAATTTGCTGATATGGTGGATAATGATCGATTTAACTTACTTCTTGAGGATTTCAGTCATGTCCGCATACTCCTGGGGATCTTTTCGTCTCGAGTCCAAGACAGTTACTACTCCCTTCTCAAGCCTAATCTCCAGGAGAATATAGTGGAAACTGCGCACGCATGCATAACTCATCAATTACATTACTATAACGTGGACTAATATATTGTTGGAAATATGCCCTAGAGGCAATAATAAATTGATTATTATTATATTTCCTTGTTCATGATAATCGTTTATTATCCATGCTAGAATTGTATTGATAGGAAACTCAGATACATGTGTGGATACATAGACAACACCATGTCCCTAGTAAGCCTCTAGTTGACTAGCTCGTTGATCAATAGATGGTTACGGTTTCCTGACCATGGACATTGGATGTCATTGATAACAGGATCACATCATTAGGAGAATGATGTGATGGACAAGACCCAATCCTAAGCCTAGCACAAGATCATGTAGTTCGTATGCTAAAGCTTTTATAATGTCAAGTATCATTTCCTTAGACCATGAGATCGTGCAACTCCCGGATACCGTAGGAGTGCTTTGGGTGTGCCAAACGTCACAACGTAACTGGGTGGCTATAAAGGTACACTACAGGTATCTCCGAAAGTGTCTGTTGGGTGGCACGAATCGAGACTGGGATTTGTCACTCCGTGTAAACGGAGAGGTATCTCTGGGCCCACTCGGTAGGACATCATCATAATGTGCACAATGTGATCAAGGAGTTGATCACGGGATGATGTGTTGCAGAACGAGTAAAAGAGACTTGCCGGTAACGAGATTGAACAAGGTATCGGGATACCGACGATCGAATCTCGGGCAAGTATCGTACCGATAGACAAAGGGAATTGTATACGGGATTGATTAAGTCCTTGACATCGTGGTTCATCCGATGAGATCATCGTGGAACATGTGGGAGCCAACATGGGTATCCAGATCCCGCTGTTGGTTATTGACCGGAGAACATCTCGGTCATGTCTGCATGTCTCCCGAACCCGTAGGGTCTACACACTTAAGGTTCGATGACGCTAGGGTTATAAAGGAAGCTTGTATGTGGTTACCGAATGTTGTTCGGAGTCCCGGATGAGATCCCGGACGTCACGAGGAGTTCCGGTCCGGAGGTAAAGATTTATATATAGGAAGTCCTATTTCGGCCATCGGGACAAGTTTCGGGGTCATCGGTATTGTACCGGGACCACCGGAGGGGTCCCGGGGGCCCACCTGGTGGGGCCACCCATCCCGGAGGGTCCCATGGGCTGAAGTGGGAAGGGATCCAGCCCAAAGTGGGCTGGGGCGCCACTTCCCTTATGGCCCATGCGCCTAGGGTGAAGGGGGAACCCTAAGGAAGAGTCCCAAGGAGGGAAGGCACCTCCTAGGTGCCTTGGGGGGGAGGGAAACCTCCCCTGGCCGCCGCCCCCTAGGAGATTGGATCTCCTAGGGCTGGCGCACCCCCCCTTGGGATCCCTATATATAGTGGGGGTAGAGGGCCTCTTGAGACACACCTTTTGCCTTTGGTGCAGCCCCTCCCTCTCTCCCAAGTTCTTCTCCTCTCCCGTGGTGCTTGGCGAAGCCCTGCAAGATTGCCACGCTCCTCCACCACCACCACGCCGTTGTGCTGCTGCCGGATGGAGTCTTCCTCAACCTCTCCCTCTCCCCTTGCTGGATCAAGGCATGGGAGACGTCACCGGGCTGTACGTGTGTTGAACACGGAGGTGCCGTGCGTTCGGCACTTGGCCATCGGTGATTTGAATCACGACGAGTACGACTCCATCAACCCCGTTCACTTGAACGCTTCCGCTTAGCGATCTACAAGGGTATGTAGATGCACTCTCCTTTCCCTCGTTGCTGGTTTCTCCATAGATAGATCTTGGTGACACGTAGGAAAATTTTGAATTTATGCTACGTTCCCCAACAGTGGCATCATGAGCTAGGTCTATTGCGTAGATTCTTTACACGAGTAGAACACAAAGTAGTTGTGGGCGTTGATTTTGTTCAATATGCTTACCGTTACTAGTCAATCTTGATTCGGCGGCATTGTGGGATGAAGCGGCCCGGACCGACCTTACACGTACACTTACGTGAGACAGGTTCCACCGACTGACATGCACTAGTTGCATAAGGTGGCTAGCGGGTGCCAGTCTCTCCCACTTTAGTCGGATCGGATTCGATGAAAAGGGTCCTTATGAAGGGTAAATAGCAATTGACATATCACGTTGTGGTTTTGCGTAGGTAAGAAACGTTCTTGCTAGAAACCCATAGCAGCCACGTAAAACATGCAAACAACAATTAGAGGACGTCTAACTTGTTTTTGCAGGGTATGCCATGTGATGTGATATGGCCAAAAGGATGTGATGAATGATATATGTGATGTATGAGATTGATCATGTTCTTGTAATAGGAATCACGACTTGCATGTCGATGAGTATGACAACCGGCAGGAGCCATAGGAGTTGTCTTTAATTTATTTATGACCTGCGTGTCAACATAAACGTCATGTAATTACTTTACTTTATTGCTAAAGCGTTAGCCATAGTAGTAGAAGTAATAGTTGATGTGACAACTTCATGAAGACACGATGATGGAGATCATGATGATGGAGATCATGGTGTCATGCCGGTGACGACGATGATCATGGAGCCCCGAAGATGGAGATCAAAAGGAGCAAAGTGATGATGGCCATATCATGTCACTATTTGATTGCATGTGATGTTTATCATGTTTTTACATCTTATTTGCTTAGAACGACGGTAGTAAATAAGATGATCCCTCATTAAAATTTCAAGAAAGTGTTCCCCCTAACTGTGCACCGTTGTGAAAGTTCGTCGTTTCGAAGCACCACGTGATGATCGGGTGTGATAGATTCTTACGTTCACATACAACGGGTGTAAGACAGATTTACACACGCGAAACACTTAGGTTGACTTGACGAGCCTAGCATGTACAGACATGGCCTCGGAACACAGAAGACCGAAAGGTCGAGCATGAGTCGTATGGTAGATACGATCAACATGAAGATGTTCACCGACGTTGACTAGTCCGTCTCACGTGATGATCGGACACGGCCTAGTTGACTCGGATCATGTAATCACTTGGATGACTAGAGGGATGTCTATCTGAGTGGGAGTTCATAAGATGAACTTAATTATCCTGAACATAGTCAAAAGATCTTTGCAAATTATGTCGTAAGCTCGCGCTTTAGTTCTACTGTTTTAGATATGTTCCTAGAGAAAATATAGTTGAAAGTTGATAGTAGCAATTATGCGGACAGTAGAAGGCTTGTGTCCTTAATGTACCGCTCGGTGTGCTGGACCTCGAACGTGGTCTATGGATGTTGCGAACATCTGACATACACGTTTTGATGACTACATGATAGTTCGGTAATGATAAATGGTTTAGAATTGAGGCACCGAAGACATTCTTGAAATGTCGCGGAACATATGAGATGTTTCGAGGGCTGAAATTGGGATTTCAGGCTCGTGCCCACGTCAAGAGGTATAAGACCTCCGACGATTTTCTTAGCCTGCAAACTAAGGGAGAAAAGCTCAATCGTTGAGCTTGTGCTCAAATTGTCTGAGTACAACAATCACTTGAATCGAGTGGGAGTTGATCTTCCAGATAAGATAGTGATGTTTCTCCAAAGTCATTGCCACCAAGCTGCTAGAGCTTCGTGATGAACTATAACATATCAGGGATAGATATGATGATCCTTGAAATATTCACGATGTTTGACACCGCGAAAGTAGAAATCAAGAAGGAGCATCAATTGTTGATGGTTAGTGAAACCACTAGTTTCAAGAAGGGCAAGGGCAAGAAGGGATACTTCATGAAACGGCAAATCACCTGCTTCTCTAGTGGAGAAACCCAAGGTTGAACCCAAACCCGAGACTGAGTTCTTCTGTAATAAGGGGAACAGCCACTGGAGCAGAATTACCCTAGATACTTGGTAGATGAGAAGGCTGTCGATAGAAGTATATTGGATATACATTATGTGAATGTGTACTTTACTAGTACTCCTAGTAGCATCAGGGTATTAGATACCGGTTCGGTTGCTAAGTGTTAGTAACTCGAAATAAAAGCTACGGAATAAACGGAGACTAGCTAAAGGTGAGCTGACGAGATGTGTTGGAAGTGCTTCCAAGGTTGATATGATCAAGCATCGCACGCTCCCTCTACCATCGAGATTGGTGTTAAACCTAAATAATTGTTATTTGGTGTTTGCGTTGAGCGTAGACATGATTGGATTATGTCTATCGCAATACGGTTATTCATTTAAGGAGAATAATGGTTACTCTATTTATTTGATTAATACCTTCAATGGTCTTGCATCTAAAATGAATGGTTTATTGAATCTCAATCATAGTGATACACATGTTCATGCCAAAAGATATAAGATAGTAATGATAGTACCACCTACTTGTGGCACTGCCATGTAAGTCATATTGGTGTAAAACGCATGAAGAAGCTCCATGTTGATGGATCTTTGGACTCACTCATTTTTTTGAAAAAGGATTGAGACATGTGAACCATGTCTATTGGTATATACGCATGAAGAAACTCCATGCAGATGGACCGTTTGGACTCACTTGATTTTGAATCACTTGAGATATGCAAATCATACCACATGGGCAAGATGACTGAAAGCTTCGGTTTCAGTAAAATGGAACAAGAAAGCAACTTGTTGGAAGTAACACATTTTGATGTGTGCAGTCCAATGAGTGCTGAGGCACGCAGTGGATATCGTTATGCTCTTACTTCACAGATAATTTGAGTAGATACTGAGCATATTTACTTGATGAAACACAAGTCTGAATTATTGAATGGTTCAAGTAATTTCAGAATGAAGTTGAATATCGTCGTGACAAGAGGATAAAATATCTATGATATGATCATAGAGATGAATATCTGAGTTGCGAGTTTGGTACACAATTGAGACATTGTGGAAATTGTTTCACGACTAGTACCGCCTGGAACAACATAGTGTGATGGTGTGTCCGAACATCATAACTGCACCCTATTGGATATGGTGCGTACCATGATGTCTCTTATCGAATTACCACTATCGTTCATGGGTTAGGCATTAGAAACAACCGCACTCACTTTAATAGGGCACCACGTAATTCCGTTGAGACGAAGCCGTTTGAACTATGGTTTGGAGAAACCTGAGGTGTCGTTTCTTAAAAGTTTGGGGCTGCGACGCTTATATGAAAAGTTTCAGGCTAATAAGCTCAAACCCAAAGTGGACAAATGCATCTTCATAGGACACCCAAAACAGTTGGGTATACCTCCTGTCTCAGATCCGAAAGCAATAGGGATTGTTTCTAGAATCGGGTCCTTTCTCGAGGAAAGGTTTCTCTCGAAAGAATTGAGTGGGAGGATGGTGGAGACTTGATGAGGTTGTTGAACCATCACTTCAAGTAGTGTGTAGCAAGGCACAGGAATTGTTCCTATGGCACCTACACCAATTGAAGTGGAAGCTTATGATAGTGATCATGAGACTTCGGATCAAGTCACTCCCAAACCTCGTAGGATGACAAGGATGCGTACTACTTCAGAGTGGTACGTAATCCTGTCTTGGAAGACATGTTGCTAGACAACAATGAACCTACGAGCTATGGAGAAGCGATGGTGGGCCCGGATTCCGATGAATGGCTCGAGGCCATAAAATCCGAGAGAGGATCCATGTATGAAAACAAAGTGTAGACTTTGGCAGAACGGCTCGATGGTCGTGAGGCTGTTGAGTACAGATGGATTTTAAAAGGAAGACGGACAATGATGGTAAATGTCACCATTAAGAAAGCTCGACTTGTCGTTAAGATGTTTCCCGACAAGTTCAAGGAGTTGACTGCGATGAGGCTTTCTCACTCGTAGCGATGCTAAGAGTCTGTTGGAATTATGTTAGCGATTACTGCATTATTTATGAAATTGTGCAGATAGGATGTCAAAACATTGTTTCCTCGACGATTCTCTTGAGGAAAGGTTGTATGTGATACAGGCAGAAGGTTTTGTCAATCCTGAAAGATGCTAATAAGTATGCAAAGCTCCAGCAATCCTTCTGAGGACTGGAGTAAGCATCTCGGAGTTGGAATGTACACTTTGATGAGTTGATCAAAGATTTTAGGTTTATACAAAGTTTATGAGAAACTTGTATTTCCAAAGAAGTGAGTGGGAGCACTATAGAATTTCTGATGAGTACATGTTGTTGACATATTGTTGATCAGAAATGATGTAGAATTTCTGGAAAGCATATAGGGTTATTTGAAGAGTGTTTTCAATGGAAAACCTGGATTAAGCTACTTGAACATTGAGCATCAAGATCTATAAGGATAGATCAAAATCGCTTAATAGTACTTTCAAACGAAGGAAACAGAAGATCGTCATGAACATATATGCATACAGAGAGAAGTGATATCGACCACATCTCCTTCTCCGAGAGATTGGTCGAACAACAAGTTCTCGTATATCTATCGTCCGACACTACCGGCTACATATATACAATAATTATCTTTTACAAATATAATCTCTTAAATTACGGACGCATGGTCCACATAGTATTCTCCGTCTTCAGCGATCACGTGGTCAAGAAAGAATGCCGCCAATTCCTCTTGAATTGCTCGCATGCGATCTGGTCCTAGGAGTTCATTCCGCTGCCGAAACATCTAATTTGAAGAAGGGGGTCAATACACACACACACACACACACACACACACACACACACACATATATGTATATATATATGAATGAATGAAACTCAACACAAATGATGGTAATAAAAAAAATTGTGAATATTATTTCTTACGCACTTCATATTGTTTCTCAGAGTACCCGCCCCGCTCACAGGTCGTGTGGCGGATGGACTCGCAGACGTAGTATCCACAGAAATCATTCCCTTGTTCCTGCCACAACCACTTTACAAGAAATAGAGGTCAATTAAACAGATAAGCAAGAATGCCAAATGGTATTGATGAAACTAGCGCTTGAATCAATAGCTAGGAGATGCGCGGAACATGGTACTATAGTACTTACTTTCGGGTATCTAAATTCCAGCTCCTTCGGGAGTCCTGGGGAATTTGTGCTGAATTTTCTCCAAACACTGCCAGACAAAAGAAAACAATTACTTGATATCAGGAAATGAACAAATTTGCTGATATGGTGGATAATGATCGATTTAACTTACTTCTTGAGGATTTCAGTCATGTCCGCATACTCCTGGGGATCTTTTCGTCTCGAGTCCAAGACAGTTACTACTCCCTTCTCAAGCCTAATCTCCAGGAGAATATAGTGGAAACTGCGCACGCATGCATAACTCATCAATTACATTACTATAACGTGGACTAATATATTGTTGGAAATATGCCCTAGAGGCAATAATAAATTGATTATTATTATATTTCCTTGTTCATGATAATCGTTTATTATCCATGCTAGAATTGTATTGATAGGAAACTCAGATACATGTGTGGATACATAGACAACACCATGTCCCTAGTAAGCCTCTAGTTGACTAGCTCGTTGATCAATAGATGGTTACGGTTTCCTGACCATGGACATTGGATGTCATTGATAACAGGATCACATCATTAGGAGAATGATGTGATGGACAAGACCCAATCCTAAGCCTAGCACAAGATCATGTAGTTCGTATGCTAAAGCTTTTATAATGTCAAGTATCATTTCCTTAGACCATGAGATCGTGCAACTCCCGGATACCGTAGGAGTGCTTTGGGTGTGCCAAACGTCACAACGTAACTGGGTGGCTATAAAGGTACACTACAGGTATCTCCGAAAGTGTCTGTTGGGTGGCACGAATCGAGACTGGGATTTGTCACTCCGTGTAAACGGAGAGGTATCTCTGGGCCCACTCGGTAGGACATCATCATAATGTGCACAATGTGATCAAGGAGTTGATCACGGGATGATGTGTTGCGGAACGAGTAAAAGAGACTTGCCGGTAACGAGATTGAACAAGGTATCGGGATACCGACGATCGAATCTCGGGCAAGTATCGTACCGATAGACAAAGGGAATTGTATACGGGATTGATTAAGTCCTTGACATCGTGGTTCATCCGATGAGATCATCGTGGAACATGTGGGAGCCAACATGGGTATCCAGATCCCGCTGTTGGTTATTGATCGGAGAACATCTCGGTCATGTCTGCATGTCTCCCGAACCCGTAGGGTCTACACACTTAAGGTTCGATGACGCTAGGGTTATAAAGGAAGCTTGTATGTGGTTACCGAATGTTGTTCGGAGTCCCGGATGAGATCCCGGACGTCACGAGGAGTTCCGGTCCGGAGGTAAAGATTTATATATAGGAAGTCCTATTTCGGCCATCGGGACAAGTTTCGGGGTCATCGGTATTGTACCGGGACCACCGGAGGGGTCCCGGGGGCCCACCTGGTGGGGCCACCCATCCCGGAGGGTCCCATGGGCTGAAGTGGGAAGGGATCCAGCCCAAAGTGGGCTGGGGCGCCACTTCCCTTATGGCCCATGCGCCTAGGGTGAAGGGGGAACCCTAAGGAAGAGTCCCAAGGAGGGAAGGCACCTCCTAGGTGCCTTGGGGGGGAGGGAAACCTCCCCTGGCCGCCGCCCCCTAGGAGATTGGATCTCCTAGGGCTGGCGCACCCCCCCCCCTTGGGATCCCTATATATAGTGGGGGTAGAGGGCCTCTTGAGACACACCTTTTGCCTTTGGTGCAGCCCCTCCCTCTCTCCCAAGTTCTTCTCCTCTCCCGTGGTGCTTGGCGAAGCCCTGCAAGATTGCCACGCTCCTCCACCACCACCACGCCGTTGTGCTACTGCCGGATGGAGTCTTCCTCAACCTCTCCCTCTCCCCTTGCTGGATCAAGGCATGGGAGACGTCACCGGGCTGTACGTGTGTTGAACGCGGAGGTGTCGTGCGTTCGGCACTTGGTCATCGGTGATTTGAATCACGACGAGTACGACTCCATCAACCCCGTTCACTTGAACGCTTCCGCTTAGAGATCTACAAGGGTATGTAGATGCACTCTCCTTTCCCTCGTTGCTGGTTTCTCCATAGATAGATCTTGGTGACACGTAGGAAAATTTTAAATTTATGCTATGTTCCCCAACATATATAAGGGAAACCGAATATGCACAAGACAACACTCACTTGAAGTTGTAAGGAAAGAGTATTATATTTTTGTGTTCATTTATTTTGAATGATCGTAGCAAGCTGGCCTCGGTTTCTGCGGCATGATCTTTAACCTGAACTGCATCTATGAGATTTGTGTTAATGAACCCAATATCACCGATTTGTCTTTTCTTCAATTCGGCGATCTTCAATCTGCATAATATAGTGAGGATAATTATAAATACATGCAATGAAAGAGCTGAGCTATGTAGAGAGACTTAATGACAGAAGTAGTAGTACTTACAGACAGTAGCAGGTGACCGTTGCTTTATCGAGGGCCAATTGATTGAAAAACTGATAGAACTCCTCAAATGGAACATGCAACAGTTCAATTCCAACGAGGTCATGCTCCGATTTAACTCTCATATATAAAGTATTCCTCCCCCAGACTCTCTGCAGGTTTTCATGTACCAATCATGCAATCTTCGCATCATCGTTGTTAGAGATCTTTCATCTTTGACGAGAGGCTTCCCGTACTCGTATCTGTGTATCTGCACGTCCAGGAAACCATAATCTACATCGTCGGGCAGATAATCGTCAAGATTGGTATAACCGGGCGCCATCCTCGGATCGACGCTAGGCACCTTGAGCGGGGGGCACGATTGTTTTGCTTGTTCGCCGAGCTGAGCAATTTGTTTCCCAGCTACTCGTCGTTCTTTCAGCCTTTGAATACTGACTGTACTTCCCGACCGCGACGCTTCGACCCATGTCTTTGCAATAATGCGCTCATAGTTGCCTTTCGGCGGAGACTTGGGTGGTTTTGCCAGGGCAGCCAGAGTGCGCTTCACTTTCACCGAATCTACCTTCTCCTTCGGAGGTGGATGTCTCTGTGCTTTCAACCCTTGAAACCAGTCATCCTTCTCGGTTCGCGCGATCCTCGCGTTCTCCTCCGGGATCATCTCGTATGGTAACCTCTCTGGAGATTTCAGAGAAGGACCGAATTTGTATTTTCTCCCGCCTCTGGCTGTACTGCTAGACGCCAGCAGAGCAGACGGAGCGGCAGTCTTCTTTACTGCTTGCTTTTTGCGAGGCGGAGGAGAAGGACTATGACGCGCCGGAGCAGCTGCTGGAGCGGCGGCGGGTCTCTTCCGCCCTTGCTGACGAGGCGGAGAAGGAGTAGGCTGGCTGCTCGGGCGCGCCGGCGCAGGCGGAGAAGGAGGCGGAGTGCCGCCACGCGCCGGAGAAGGAGCCGGCCGAGGGCCCTGATCGTCACTCGCCGGAGGAGGAGGCGGTGGAGGAGGTGGAGTCCCCTGACTCGCCGGAGGAGGAGGAGGAGGCGGAGGCGTCCAGTTTGGAAGGTTGATGAGCTCCTTCCGCCATAGGCATGGAGTCTTCAGAGCAGAACCCAGCCGAGTCTCCCCTTCTCCGGTAGGGTGGTGAAGCGGGAGGTCCTCAAATCCCTCCGTTATTTCATCCACCATCACCTTAGCATATCCTTCTGGAATCGGCCGGCAGTGAAAAGTTGCGCCGGGTTCATTTGGATAAACAGAGCCAACAGCCGCCTTGACCTTCATATTCATCCACTGCGTCATAAGGTGGCAATTTTGAGCCTCCGTGATAGCATCCACGGGATAGCTGGCAGGAGCCGTCAAGACAAGCTCTGGCTGAAGCATCTCGGTGGAAGCCACGCTGCTTCTCCGCTGAGATGGCGGGGTAGCTTCAGGAGAAGCTTCGGCAGTTCGTTTCTCCCGGTCTGCTTCTCGTTCCTCTATCCCGAGTACCCTTTCTTTAAGCGCCTGCAGTTCGGACTGCTGCACTTTCTTCCTCCTCTCCTGGCTTTTGTAACCGCCTGGGTCCGTGCCTCGTGTCCGTCCAGGGTGCTCAGGATTCCCGAGGGCCTCTCTGAGCTCGTCGTTCTCTCTGTCTGGAAGGAACGTCCCTTCCTGCACTGCAGCGATATAGTACCGAAGCTTTTTCAAGGTTATGTCAGCTTGCTCATCCGTCCAAATGCACTTCCCTGTTACAGGGTCCAAGGTTCCGCCAGCCCCGAAGAACCAAGTCCGGCAACGGTCTGGCTAGCTCATTGTCTCTGGTTCAATCCCTTTTTCAACCAGATCATTCTCAGCCTTGGCCCACTTAGGCCGGGCTACCAGGTAGCCACCTGACCCCATGCGATGGTGAAGCTTCTTCTTCGCAGCATTTTTCTTGTTTGTCTTCGACATCTTCTTACTCTTTTCCGATGTCTTGTGGGCCACAAATGCAGGCCAGTCATCTCTGATCTTCTCATATATGCCCTTGAATTCTGGTGTCTCTTTTTTCTCGACAAACCTATTCAGGTCTTTCTTCCACCTCCTGAATAGGTCTGCCATCCTCTTAAGAGCAAAAGACTTGATTAATTGCTCTTTAACTCGCTTCTCCGGATCATCCTCTGGCGGTAGGGTGAAATTTGACTTCAGCTCAGTCCAAAGATCATTTTTCTGCGGATCATTGACATAAGACTGAAGGAAATATGCCCTAGAGGCAATAATAAAGTTATTATTTATTTCCTTACATATCATGATAAATGTTTATTATTCATGCTAGAATTGTATTAACTGGAAACATAATACATGTGTGGATACATAGACAAACAGAGTGTCACTAGTATGCCTCTACTTGACTAGCTTGTTAATCAAAGATGGTTAAGTTTCCTAACCATGGACAAAGGAGTTGTCATTTGATTAACAAGGTCACATCATTAGTTGAATGATCTGATTGACATGACCCATTCCATTAGCATAGCACCCGATCGTTTAGTATGTTGCTGTTGCTTTTATCCATGACTTATACATGTTCCTTTGACTATGAGATTATGCAACTCCCGTTTGCCGGAGGAACACTTTGGGTGCTACCAAACATCACAACGTAACTGGGTGACTATAAAGGAGTACTACAGGTGTCACCAAAGGTAGATGTTGGGTTGGCGTATTTTGAGATTAGGATTTGTCACTCCAATTGTGGGAGAGGTATCTCTGGGCCCTCTCGGTAATGCACATCACTTAAGCCTTGCAAGCATTGCAATTAATGAGTTAGTTGCGGGATGATGTATTACGGAACGAGTAAAGAGACTTGCCGGTAACGAGATTGAACTAGGTATTGGATACCGACGATCGAATCTCGGGCAAGTAACATACCAATGGACAAAGGGAACAACGTATGTTGTTATGCGGTCTGACCGATAAAGATCTCCGTAGAATATGTAGGAGCCAATATGGGCATCCAGGTCCCGCTATTGGTTATTGACCGGAGACGTGTCTCGGTCATGTCTACATTGTTCTCGAACCGTAGGGTACGCACGCTTAAGGTTTCGATGACAGTTATATAATGAGTTTATGAGTTTTGATGTACCGAAGGAGTTCGGAGTCCCGGATGAGATCGGGGACATGACAAGGAGTCTCGAAATGGTTGAGACGTAAAGATCGATATATTGGACGACTATATTCGGACATCGGAAGGGTTCTGAGTGGTTCGGGTATTTTCGGAGGTACCGGGGAGTTACGGGAATACGAGGAAGAAGCAATGGGCCTTGATGGGCCTTAGTGGGAAGGACCAGGAGGTGGCGCGCGCCCCTCCCAAGCCCAGTCCGAATTGGACAAGGGGTTTGGGGCGCGGCCCCTCTCTCCCTTCCTTCCCCTCTTCCCCTCTTTCCCCCCTTGACCTAGTTGGACTAGGAAAGGTGGAATCCTACTCCCGGTGGGAGTAGGACTCCCCTGGCGCGCCCAAACCTAGGGCCGGCCTCCTCCCTCCCTTGCTCCTTTATATACGGGGGCAGGGGGCACCCCATGGACACACAAGTTGATCTTCGTGATCGTTCCTTAGCCGTGTGCGGTGCCCCCCCTCCACCATATTCCACCTCGAATATATCGTTGCAGTGCTTAGGCGAAGCCCTGCGCCGGTAGAACATCAAGATTGTCACCACGCCGTCGTGCTGACGGAACTCCTCCCCGAAGCTTTGCTGGATCGGAGCTAAGGGTGCGTCATCGAGCTGAACGTGTGCCAAGAACTCGGAGGTGCCGGAGTAACGGTGCTTGGATCGGTCGGATCGGGAAGACGTACGACTACTTCCTCTACGTTGCGTCAACGCTTCCGCTTCGGTCTACGAGGGTACGTAGACAACACTCTCCCCTCTCGTTGCTATGCATCACCATGATCTTGCGTGTGCGTAAGAATTTTTTTTTTGAAATTACTACGTTCCCCAACAGTGGCATCCGAGCCAGGTTTTTATGGTTTGATGTTATTTGCACGAGTAGAACACAAGTGAGTTGTGGACGATACAAGTCATACTGCCTACCAGCATGTCATACTTTGGGTCAGCGGTATTGTTGGATGAGACGACCCGGACCAACCTTACGCGTACGCTTACGCGAGACCGGTTCCCTCGACGTGCTTTGCACACAGATGGCTTGCGGGAGACTGTCTCACCAACTTTAGTTGAACCGAGTATGGCTACGCCCGGTCCTTGAGAAGGTTAAAACGGAGTCTATTTGACGAAGTATCGTTGTGGTTTTGATGCGTAGGTGAGATTGGTTCTTGCTTCAGCCCGTAGCAGCCACGTAAAATTTGCAACAAACAAAGTAGAGGACGTCTAACTTGTTTTTGCAGGGCATGTTGTGATGTGATATGGTCAAGACATGATGCTAAATTTTATTGTATGAGATGATCATGTTTTGTAACCGAGCTATCGGCAACCGGCAGGAGCCGTATGGTTGTCGCTTTATTGTATGCAATGCAATCGCCCTGTAATGCTTTACTTTATCACTAAGCGGTAGCGATAGTCGTAGAAGCATAAGATTGGCGAGACGACAACGATGCTACGATGGAGATCAAGGTGTCGCGCCGGTGACGATGGTGATCATGACAGTGCTGCGGAGATGGAGATCACAAGCACAAGATGATGATGGCCATATCATATCACTTATATTGATTGCATGTGATGTTTATCTTTTATACATCTTATCTTGCTTTGATTGACGGTAGCATTATAAGATGATCTCTCACTAATTATCAAGAAGTGTTCTCCCTGAGTATGCACCGTTGCGAAAGTTCTTCGTGCTGAGGCACCACGTGATGATCGGGTGTGATAGGCTCTACGTTCAAATACAACGGGTGCAAAACAGTTGCACACGCGGAATACTCAGGTTATACTTGACGAGCTATGCATATAAGATATGACCTCGGAACACGGAGACCGAAAGGTCGAGCGTGAATCATATAGTTGATATGATCAACATAATGATGTTCACCATTGAAACTACTCCATCTCACGTGATGACCGGACATGGTTTAGTTGATTTGGATCACGTGATCACTTAGAGGATTAGAGAGATGTCTATCTAAGTGGGAGTTCTTAAGTAATATGATTAATTGAACTTTAATTTATCATGAACTTAGTCCTAGTAGTATTAGCATATCTATGTTGTAGATCAATAGCTCGCGTTGTTGCTTTCATATGTTTATTTTGATATGTTCCTAGAGAAAATTGTGTTGAAAGATGTTAGTAGCAATGATGCGGATTGGATCCGTGATCTGAGGTTTATCCTCATGGCTGCACAGAAGAATTATGTCCTTAATGCACCGCTAGGTGACGGACCTATTGCAGGAGCAGATGCAGACGTTATGAACGTTTGGCTAGCTCAATATGATGACTACTTGATAGTTTAGTGCACCATGCTTAACGGCTTAGAATCGGGACTTCAAAGACGTTTTGAACGTCATGGACCATATGAGATGTTCCAGTAGTTGAAGTTAATATTTCAAGCAACTACCCGAGTTGAGGGATATGAAGTCTCCAACAAGTTCTATAGCTAAAAGATGGAGGAGAATCGCTCAACTAGTGAGCATGTGATCAGATTGTCTGGGTACTACAATCGCTTGAATCAAGTGGGAGTTAATCTTCCAGATAAGATAGTGATTGACAGAATTCTCTAGTCACCATCACCAAGTTAGTAGAACTTCGTGATGAACTATAGTATGCAAGGGATGACGAAAACGACTCCCGAACTTTTTCATAATGATGAAATCGATGGAGGTAGAAATCAAGAAAGAGCATCAAGTGTTGATGGTTGACAAGATCACTAGTTTCAAGTAAAGGGCAAAGGGAAGAAGGGGAACTTCAAGAAGAACGGCAAGCAAGTTGCTGCTCAAGTGAAGAAGCCCAAGTATGGACCTAAGCCTGAGACTGAGTGCGTTTACTGCAAAGGGACTGGTCACTGGAAGCGGAACTGCCCCAAGTATTTGGCGGATAAGAAGGATGGCGAAGTGAACAAAGGTATATTTGATATACAGATTATTGATATGTATTTTACTAGTGTTCATAGCAACCCCTCGGTATTTGATACTGGTTCAGTTGCTAAGAGCGAAACGGGAGTTGCAGAATGAACAAAGACTAGTTAAGGGTGAAGTGACGATGAAAGTTGGAAGTAGTTCCAAGATTGATATAATCATCATCGCACACTCCCTATACTTTCGGGATTAGTGATGAACCTAAATAAGTGTTATTTGGTGTTTGCGTTGAGCATAAATATGATTTGATCATGTTTATTGCAATACGATTATTCATTTAAGTTAGAGAACAATTGTTGTTTTGTTTACATGAATAGAACCTTTTATGGACATACACACCCAATGAAAATAGTTCATTGGATCTCGATCGTAGTGATACACATATTCATAATATTGAAACCAAAAGATGCGAAGTTAATAATGATAGTGCAACCTATTTGTGGCACTATCGTTTAGGTCATATTGGTGTAAAGCGCATGAAGAAACACCATGCTGATGGGATTTTGGAATCACTTGATTATGAATCACTTGATGCTTGCGAACCATGCCTCTTGGGCAAGATGACTAAAACGCCGTTCTCCGGAACAATGGAGCAAGCAACGGATTTGCTGAAAATCATACATACTGATGTATGTGGTCCGATGAATATTAAGGCTGGCGACAAGTATCATTATTTTCTAACCTTCACAGATGATTTGAGCAGATATGGGTATATCTACTTGATGAAACATAAGTCTGAAATGTTTGAAAAGTTCAAAGAATTTCAGAGTGAAGTAGAGAATCATCGTGACAAGAAAATAAAAGTTACTACGATATGATCGCAGAGGTAAAACATTTGAGTTACGAGTTTGGCCTTCAGTCAAAACAATGTGAAATAGTTTCACTACTCACGCCACCTGGAACACCACAGCATAATGGTGTGTCCGAACGTCATAACCGTACTTTATTGATATAGTGCAATCTATGATGTTTCTTACCGATTTACCACTATCGTTTTGGGGTTATGCATTAGAGACAACTGCATTCACGTTAAATAGGGCACCATCTAAATCCGTTGAGACGACACTATATGAACTGTGGTTTAGCAAGAAACCAAAGTTGTCGTTTCTTAAAGTTTGGGGTTGTGATGCTTATGTGAAAAAGGTTTCATCCTGATAAGCTCAAACCCAAATCGGAGAAATATGTCTTCATAGGATACCCAAAGGAGACAGTTGGGTACACCTTCTATCACAGATCCGAAGGCAAGACATTCGTTGCTGAGAATGGATCCTTTCCAGAGAAGGAGTTTCTCTCGAAAGAAGTGAGTGGGAGGAAAGTAGAAAACTTGATAAGGTAATTGTACCTTCTCCCTTATTGGAAAGTAGTTCATCACAGAAATCTGTTCTTGTGACTACTACACCAATTAGTAAGGAAGCTAATGATAATGATCATATAACTTCAAGATCAAGTTACTACCGAATCTCGTAAGTAAACCAGAGTGAGATCCGCACCAGAGTGGTATGGTAATCCTGTTCTGGAAGTCATGTTACTAGACCATGATGAACTTGCGAACTATGAGGAAGCGATGATGAGCCCAGATTCCGCGAAATGGTTTGAGGCCATGAAATCTGAGATTTGATCCATGTATGAAAACAAAGTATGGACTTTGGTGGATTTGCTTGATGATCGGCAAGCCATAGAAAATAAATGGATCTTCAAGAGGAAGACGGACGATGATAGTAGTGTTACTATCTACAAAGCTAGAATTATCGCAAAAAGGGTTTTCGACAAGTTCAAGGTGTTGACTATGATGAGAGTTTCTCACTCGTATCTATGCTTAAGTCTGTCCGAATCATGTTAGCAATTGCCGCATTTTATGAAATCCGGCAAATGGATAAACAAAACTGCATTCCTTAAAGGATTTATTAAAGAAGAGTTGTATACGATGCAACTAGAAGGTTTTGTCGATCCTAAAGGTGTTAACAAAATATGCAAGCTCCAGCGATTCATCTATGGACTGGTGCAAGCATCTCGGAGTTGGAATACACGCTTTGATAAGTTGATCAAAGCATATAGTTTTATACAGACTTGCGGTGAAGCCTGTATTTACAAGAAAGTGAGTGGGAGCACTACAGCATTTCTGATAAGTATATGTATGACATATTGTGGATCAGAAATAATGTAGAATTATTCTGTAAAGCACAAAGGAGTGTTTGAAAGGAGTTTTTCAAAGGAAGACCTCGGAAAAGCTGCTTACATATTGAGCATCAAGATATATAGAGATAGATCAAGACGGTTGATAAGTTTTCAATGAGTGCATACCTTGACAAGATTTTGAAGTAGTTCAAAATGGAACAGTCAAAGAAAGAGTTCTTTCCTGTGTTACAAGGTATGAAGTTGAGTAAAGACTCAAAACTCGACCACGGCAGAAGATAGAAAGAGAATGAAAGTCATTCCCTATGCCTTGGCCATAGGTTCTATAAAGTATGCCATGTTGTGTACCAGATCTATTGTATACCCTACACTGAGTTTGGCAAGGGAGTACAATAGTGATCTAGGAGTAGATCACTGGACAGCGGTCAAAATTATCCTTAGTGGAATAAGTATATGTTTCTCGATTATGGAAGTGACAAAAGGTTCGTCGTAAAGGGTTACGTCGATGCAAGTTTTGACACCGATCTGGATGACTCTAAGTCTCGATCTACATACATATTGAAAGTGGGAGCAATTAGCTAGAGTAGCTCCGTGCAGAGCATTGTAGACATAGAAAATTGCAAAATACATAACGGATCTGAATGTGGCAGACCCGTTGACTAAACTTCTCTCACAAGCAAAACATGATCACACCGTAGTACTCTTTGGGTGTTAATCACATAGCGATGTGAACTAGATTACTGAATCTAGCAAACCCTTTGGGTGTTGGTCACATGGCGATGTGAACTATGGGTGTTAATCACATGATGATGTGAATTATCGAGTTAATCACATGGTGATGTGAGTTAATCACATGGTGATGTGACCTAGATTATTGACTCTAGTGCAAGTGGGAGACTGAAGGAAATATGCCCTAGAGGCAATAATAAAGTTATTATTTATTTCCTTACATATCATGATAAATGTTTATTATTCATGCTAGAATTGTATTAACTGGAAACATAATACATGTGTGGATACATAGACAAATAGAGTGTCACTAGTATGCCTCTACTTGACTAGCTTGTTAATCAAAGATGGTTAAGTTTCCTAACCATGGACAAAGGAGTTGTCATTTGATTAACAAGGTCACATCATTAGTTGAATGATCTGATTGACATGACCCATTCCATTAGCATAGCACCCGATCGTTTAGTATGTTGCTGTTGCTTTTATCCATGACTTATACATGTTCCTTTGACTATGAGATTATGCAACTCCCGTTTGCCGGAGGAACACTTTGGGTGCTACCAAACGTCACAACGTAACTGGGTGATTATAAAGGAGTACTACAGGTGTCACCAAAGGTAGATGTTGGGTTGGCGTATTTCGAGATTAGGATTTGTCACTCCAATTGTGGGAGAGGTATCTCTGGGCCCTCTCGGTAATGCACATCACTTAAGCCTTGCAAGCATTGCAATTAATGAGTTAGTTGCGGGATGATGTATTACGGAACGAGTAAAGAGACTTGCCGGTAACGAGATTGAACTAGGTATTGGATACCGACGATCGAATCTCGGGCAAGTAACATACCGATGGACAAAGGGAACAACGTATGTTGTTATGCGGTCTGACCGATAAAGATCTTCGTAGAATATGTAGGAGCCAATATGGGCATCCAGGTCCCGCTATTGGTTATTGACCGGAGACGTGTCTCGGTCATGTCTACATTGTTCTCGAACCGTAGGGTCCGCACGCTTAAGGTTTCGATGACAGTTATATAATGAGTTTATGAGTTTTTATATACCGAAGGAGTTCGGAGTCCCGGATGAGATCGGGGACATGACAAGGAGTCTCGAAATGGTCAAGACGTAAAGATCGATATATTGGACGACTATATTCGGACATCGGAAGGGTTCTGAGTGGTTCGGGTATTTTCGGAGGTACCGGGGAGTTACGGGAATACGAGGAAGAAGCAATGGGCCTTGATGGGCCTTAGTGGGAAGGACCAGGAGGTGGCGCGCGCCCCTCCCAAGCCCAGTCCGAATTGGACAAGGGGTTTGGGGCGCGGCCCCTCTCTCCCTTCCTTCCCCTCTTCCCCTCTTTCCCCCCTTGACCTAGTTGGACTAGGAAAGGTGGAATCCTACTCCCGGTGGGAGTAGGACTCCCCTGGCGCGCCCAAACCTAGGGCCGGCCTCCTCCCTCCCTTGCTCCTTTATATACGGGGGCAAGGGGCACCCCATGGACACACAAGTTGATCTTCGTGATCGTTCCTTAGCCATGTGCGGTGCCCCCCTCCACCATATTCCACCTCGAATATATCGTTGCAGTGCTTAGGCGAAGCCCTGCGCCGGTAGAACATCAAGATTGTCACCACGCCGTCGTGCTGACGGAACTCCTCCCCGAAGCTTTGCTGGATCGGAGCTAGGGGTGCGTCATCGAGCTGAACGTGTGCCAAGAACTCGGAGGTGCCGGAGTAACGGTGCTTGGATCGGTCGGATCGGGAAGATGTACGACTACTTCCTCTACATTGCGTCAACGCTTCCGCTTCGGTCTACGAGGGTACGTAGACAACACTCTCCCCTCTCGTTGCTATGCATCACCATGATCTTGCGTGTGCGTAGGAAATTTTTTGAAATTACTACGTTCCCCAACAAAGACACCTCAGGGTCTTCGTTCTTAGGCTTATTCCATTGTTGGATGCTGATCGGGATCTTGTCCCTAACCAGAACACCGCACTGAGCAACAAATGCCTTCTTTGTTCGGATGGGTTCAATAGGTTGGCCGTCGGGCGCGATTTCTATGATCTCAAACCTTTCATCCGAGCTCAACTTTCTCTTCGGGCCTCGTCTCTTTACCTCAGTTGTGCTCGATCCGGAGGGCTAGAAAAAAGAACAAAGACTTAATTAATATGTGTACATACCAAAACAATGAATGCATGAATTAGCTAGTCAGCGCAGGCTTAACTAATATATATACCTGGCCGGACTCGGCTCGGTCGCCGGACTCGTTTCGGTCACCGGACCCGTCGTCACGTTCTTCTTCTTGCACCGGCATTAGGTCACCAGAGCCAGCTTCTTCACCCTCTCCTTCCAGAGTACCATCGGTGTCGTTGAGATATAACGAGACGGCATCACTTCCTTCTGCGATTATGTCCCTCAACAACGCTTCTCTTGCTTCGTCTCGGGCGATAGTGTCCATAGTTTCTACAAATATTTACAACATGGCAATTATTATTCAAACATGAAAAATGGATATATTAGTGGCAAACGTAGAACCCTCGGCGATCCTCGACCCCTGGAACCCTCGATGACCCTGGAACCCTCGACCCCTAGACGACCCTGCTGGAACCCTCGACCCTAGAACCCTTGAACCCTCGACCCTGAAACCCTCGACCCTTGACCCCTTAACGACCCTCGACCCTCTACCCTAGTTCCCGACCCTCGACCCCTCGGCGATCCTCGACACCCTCGTTCCCGATAAAAATTAAGAAGAAGAAGAAGAGGAGGAGGAGGAGGAGGAGGAGGAGGAGGAGGAGGAGGAGGAGGAGGAGAAGAAAGGAATAGCTAGCGGAGAAGATCGAAGAAAAAAAAAGAAAAAAAGAGGAGAAGAAGAAAGGAATAGTGGAGAAGAAGAGAAAATAGAATATTCTACTTTCTCTTCCTCTCCACTATTCCTTTCTTCTTCTCCTCTTCTTTTTCTTCTTTTTTCTTCTTCTTATTTATTTCTCCTCTTCTTTTCCTCTCCTCTTCTTCTTTCTTTCCTCTTCTTATTTTCTTCTTTCTTTCCTCTTCTTTTCCTCTCCTCTTCTTCTTTCTTATCCTTCTTTTTCTAAAATTGTAACTTTTGCATATATAAAACTTCTCTAAAATTGTAACTTTCTATATATAAAACATTTTTAACATATATATTTTTAACATCACATACACATATACATTATAGCCACATACACATATACATCACATATGAAAAAAATAAACTAATAAAAATAAAAAATAACATATTGCAACATATGAACAGAAACATATAGCCATATACATACACATACATTATATATATATATATATGAAAAAAATTAAACTAATAAAAATTAAACATATATATATGGCGGCAGCGGTAGCGCCGGCAGGGCAAGGCAGGGCGGCTGGGTGGCGCGCGGCGCCAGCGCAGGGCAGGGGGCGGCGCACGGCAGCCGCACAGGGCAGGGGCGGCGGCGCGGCGGCCGCGCAGGAGAGGGGCGCAGGGGCGCGGGACGGGAGGGGGCTGTGCTTACAGGGGGCGGCGGCGACGGCGAAGGCGATCAGCCTGACGGCGTCGGTGGCGGCAGCGACGGCGAAGGCGAGCAGCCTGACGGCGTGGGGCGGCGACGGCGACGAGGAGGAGCAGGGGCGTCGGGCGGCGACGGCGACGAGGAGGAGCAGGGGCGTCGGGGGAGAAGTGCGTGATTTGGTCGAAAACTGCTAAGTGTTTGCTTATATAGAAAAGGCTTTAGTCCCGGTTGGTGGCTTAAACCGGGACTAATGCCACCCTTTAGTCCCGGTTTGTGCCACCAACCGGGACCAAAGGCCTTTTTCAGCAGCCCAAAGGGCGGGAAGCGGCGGCCTTTGGTCCCGGGTGGTGGCACCAACCGGGACTAAAAGGGGCGCATTGGTCCCGGTTGGTGGGACGAACCGGGACCAATGCACCCCTTTGGTCCCGATTCGTCCCATGAACCGGGACCAATGGCCTTGTGCTGGAACTGGCGCGGTGCGATGGGATGTTTAGTCCCACCTCGCTAGCCGAGAGGCTTCAGCAGTGGTTTATAAGCGCTGCTGCGCCGACCACTTCGAGCTCCTCTCAAATGCAGGCTTACGGGCCTAAAGTCACTTTATCTGCCTGTGGGCCTACTGGGCCTCCTGCGGGCCTGAATCCTGGCCCATGGTAGGGTTTCTAGTCGTATTCAGACCGTGTGGGCCCAGTAGGTGGCACTTTTTTGTTTTCTTTGTTGCTTTATTTATTTTATTTTGTTTCTACTTACAACAAAATACTTATTGTTGCTATTCTTATTTTTTTCCAGTTTTTTTGTTTTGTTTTCTGCATTATTAATTTTCTTTTGTTTTTTGCTTTATTTTTTAATTCATTTTGCTTTTAGGTTTAGAAAAATTATAAGCTTTCTGTTAGTGCCATTAGTTTTCAAATTTGAAAACACTTTTTTTCTTTGTTGCTTTATTTATTTTATTTTGTTTCTACTTACAACAAAATACTTATTGTTGCTATTTTTATTTTTTTCTAGTTTTTTAGTTTTGTTTTCTGCATTATTTATTTTCTTTTGTTTTTTTACTTTATTTTTTAATTCTTTTTGCTTTTAGTTTTAGAAAAATTATAAGCTTTCTGTTAGTGCCATTAGTTTCCAAATTTGAAAACACTTTTTTTCTTTGTTGCTTTATTTATTTTATTTTTTTCTACTTACAACAAAATACTTATTGTTGCTATTTTTATTTTTTTCCAGTTTTTTTGTTTTGTTTTCTGCATTATTTATTTTATTTTGTTTTTTTGCTATATTTTTTAATTCTTTTTGCTTTTAGGTCAGCAATATTATAACTTTCTGTTAGTGCCATTAG
Source organism: Aegilops umbellulata (assembly GCA_032464435.1). Taxonomy (NCBI): domain Eukaryota; kingdom Viridiplantae; phylum Streptophyta; class Magnoliopsida; order Poales; family Poaceae; genus Aegilops; species Aegilops umbellulata. The sequence goes on from CP136054.1 coordinate 17,614,031, forward strand.
TTTTCAAATTTAAATAGTTAAAATTTGAATTCTTTGAAATTTGTGTGAATCACAAGTTTGTGATTAACTTTAATAAAAAAATTAACATAGATGCACCTACTCGTCTGTTTTCAAATGAACTCTAAAATACTTGGCATAACATACTCGTCTGTTACAAATTTGGCATGGTATCATCATAATAGTTGCGGGAGAAAGTCTTCACTTTTTCTTCGCTTGTGTCATTTGCTTATTGCGCCGTAACCATGGATAATCTTCATCGTTTATCATGATGCTTGGGTCAGCCTTGACATTGAAGGGAGGAATTTCATGAAACCTTTCATAATCTTCAGACATGTCTGTCTTGCCCTCCACTCCTAGGATGTCCCTTTTTCCTGAAAGAACTATGTGGCGCTTTGGCTCATCGTATGATGTATTCGTTTCCTTATCTTTTCTTTTTCTCGATCTGGTAAACATGTCCTTCACATAGATAACCTGTGCCACATCATTGGCTAGGACGAACGGTTCATCAGTGTACCCAAGATTTTTCAGATCGACTGCTGTCATTCCGTACTGTGGGTCTACATGTACCCCGCCTCCTGACAGATTGACCCATTTGCACTTAAACAAAGGGATCTTAAAATCTTGTCCGTAGTCAAGTTCCCATATGTCCACTATGTAACCATAATATGTGTCCTTTCCCTTATCGGTTGTTGCATCAAAGCGTACACCGCTGTTTTGGTTGGTGCTCTTCTGATCTTGGTCAATCGTGTAAAATGTATTCCCATTTATCTCGTATCCTTTCTAAATCAATACAGTCAAAGATGGTCCCCTGGACAACAAGTACAACTCATCACAAACAGTGTTGTCACCTCTGATACGTGCTTCCAACCAACTGCTGAAAGTCCTGATGTGTTCACATGTAATCCAGTCGTCGCACTGCTCCGGGTGTTTGGAGCGCAGACTGTTCTTGTGTTCATCGACATACGGGGTCACCAAGGTAGAGTTCTGTAGAATTGTGTAGTGTGCTTGAGACCAAGAATGCCCGTCCCTGCATATTATTGAGTCCGCTCCTAGCGTGCCTTTTCCAGTCAGTCTCCCCTCATACCGCGATTTAAGGAGACCTATCTTCTTAAGGCCAGGAATGAAGTCAACACAAAACCCGATGACATCCTCTGTTTGATGGCCCATGGAGATGCTTCCTTCTGGCCTTGCGCGATTACGGACATATTTCCTTAGAACTCCCATGAACCTCTCAAAGGGGAACATATTGTGTAAAAATACGGGCCCCGGAATGACAATCTCGTCGACTAGATGAAGTAGGACATGCGTCATGATATTGAAGAAGGATGGTGGGAACACCAGCTCGAAACTGACAAGACATTGCGCCACATCACTCCTTAGCCTTGGTATGATTTCTGGATCGATCACCTTCTGAGAGATTGCATTGAGGAATGCACATAACTTCATAATGGCTAATCGGACGTTTTCCGGTAGAAGCCCCCTCAATGCAACCGGAAGCAGTTGCGTCATAATCACGTGGCAGTCATGAGACTTTAGGTTCTGGAACTTTTTCTCTGGGATATTTATTATTCCCTTTATATTCGACGAGAAGCCAGTCGGGACCTTCATACTGAGCAGGCATTCAAAAAAGATTTCTTTCTCTTCTTTCATAAGAGCGTAGCTGGCAGGACCTTCATACTGCTTCGGAGGCATGCCGTCTTTTTCGTGCAAACGTTGCAGGTCCTCCCGTGCCTCGGGTGTATCTTTTGTCTTTCCATACACGCCCAAGAAGCCTAGCAGGTTCACGCAAAGGTTCTTCGTCACGTGCATCACGTCGATTGAAGAGCGGACCTCTAGGTCTTTCCAGTAGGGTAGGTCCCAAAATATAGATTTCTTCTTCCACATGGGTGCGTGTCCCTCAGCGTCATTCGGAACAGCTAGTGCGCCGGGACCCTTTCCAAAGATTACGTGTAAATCATTGACCATAGCAAGTACGTGATCACCGGTACGCATGGCGGGCTTCCTCCGGTGATCTGCCTCGCCTTTAAAATGCTTGCCTTTCTTTCGACATTGATGGTTGGTCGGAAGAAATCGACGATGGCCCAGGTACACATTCTTCGTGCATTTGTCCAGGTATATACTTTCAGTGTCATCTAAACAGTGTGTGCATGCGTGGTATCCTTTGTTTGTTTGTCCTGAAAGGTTACTGAGAGCGGGCCAATCGTTGATGGTCACGAACAGCAACGCCTTTAGGTTAAATTCCTCTTTATTGTGCTCATCCCACGTACGTACACCATTTCCATTCCACAGCTGTAAAAGTTCTTCAACTAATGGCCTTAGGTACACATCAATGTCGTTGTCGGGTTGCTTAGGGCCTTGGATGAGAACTGGCATCATAATGAACTTCCGCTTCATGCACATCCAAGGAGGAAGGTTATACATACATAGAGTGACCGGCCAGGTGCTGTGATTGCTGCTTTGCTCCCCGAAAGGATTAATGCCATCCGCGCTTAAAGCAAACCATACATTCCTTGGGTCCTTTCCAAACTCATTCCAGTACTTTCTCACGATTTTTCTCCACTGCGACCCGTCAGCGGGTGCTCTCAACTTCCCGTCTTTCTTACGGTCCTCACTGTGCCATCGCATCGACTTGGCATGCTCTTCTGAATAAACGTTTCAACCGTGGTATTATAGGAGCATACCACATCACCTTCGCAGGAACCCTCTTCCTGCGGGGTTCGCCGTGAACATCACCAGGGTCATCTCGTCTGATCTTATACCGCAATGCACTGCATACCGGGCATGCGTTCAGATCCTTGTATGCACCGCGGTATAGGATGCAGTCATTAGGGCATGCATGTATCTTCTCCACCTCCAATCCTAGAGGGCATACGACCTTCTTTGCTGCGTATGTACTATCGGGCAATTCTTTATCCTTTGGAAGCTTCTTCTTCAATATTTTCAGTAGTTTCTCAAATCCTTTGTCAGGCACAGCATTCTCTGCCTTCCACTGCAGCAATTCCAGTACGGTACCGAGCTTTGTGTTGCCATCTTCGCAATTGGGGTACAACCCTTTTTTGTGATCCTCTAACATGCGATCGAACTTCAGCTTCTCCTTTTGACTTTCGCATTGCATCCTTGCATCGATAATTACCCGGCGGAGATCATCATCATCGGGCACATCGTCTGGTTCCTCTTCATCTTCAGCAGCTTCACCAGTTGCAGCATCATTGGGCACATCGTCTGGTTCCTCTTGATCTTCACCAGCTCCCCCCGTTGCAGCATCACGGTATTCAGGGGGAACGTAGTTGTCATCGTACTCTTCTTCTTCATCGTCTTCCATCATAACCCCTATTTCTCCGTGCCTCGTCCAAACATTATAGTGTGGCATGAAACCCTTGTAAAGCAGGTGGGTGTGAAGGATTTTCCGGTTAGAGTAAGACATCGTATTCCCACATTTAGTGCATGGACAACACATAAAACCATTCTGCTTGTTTGCCTCAGCCGCATCGAGAAACTCATGCACGCCCTTAATGTACTCGGAGGTGTGTCTGTCACCGTACATCCATTGTCGGTTCATCTGCATACATTATATATAATTAAGTGTCCAAATTAATAGAAGTTCATCATCACATTAAAACCAAAGTACATACATAGTTCTCATCTAACAACATATAGCTCTCCAGAGCATCTAATTAATTAAACCATACATTAATTAAAACAAAGGCAATCATAATCGCAACCAAGGTAACAATTGATCCAACGGCATAATGATACCAAGCGCATTGCATCCATCTTGATCTTGTGATCATCGACGACATCCGCAACATGCAACTCCAATATCATCTTCTCCTCCTCAATTTTTTTTATTTTTTCCTTCAAGAAATTGTTTTCTTCTTCAACTAAATTTAACCTCTCGACAATAGGGTCGGTTGGAATTTCCGGTTCACATACATCCTAGATAAATAAAATCTATGTCACGTTGGTCCGCATAATTATCATAAACAATAAATGAACCTATAGTTATAAAGATTAATATATATACCACATCCGAATCATAGACAGGACGAGGGCCGACGGGGGCGGATACCAAAACCATCGCACTATATAAGATGCAATAATAAAAGTAAGAAAATGATACAAGTATCTATCTAAACATACAAGTAAGAATATTTTTCCTTTCAGAAAGAAGATAAGAGCAAGAGGCTCACCACGGTGGTGTCAGTGATGAGATCGGCGCGGGTGGTCGACGGCGGTGAAGACAGGGGTGGGGCGTGACGGACCGCTAAATCTAGACAAATCTCGAGGAAAATGGAGCTTTGAGGTCGAGCTTCGAGAGGAGAAAGCTTAACTAGTGTGGCTCGGGCATTTCATCGAACACCTCATGTGCAAAGGAGGTGAGCTAGAGCACCACAAGCCCCTCCTCTCGCCGGCCCAGAAAAACAGAGCACTCAGTGCTCTGCTCCGGCGCGAGGGGTATATATAGGCGGCACCACTGGTCCCGGTTCGTGGCATGAACCGGGACTAAATGGGAGCCTTTGGTCCCGGTTCATGCCACGAACCGGGACCAATGGTGGTGGGCCAGGAGCCAGGCACATTGGTCCCGGTTCGTCCCACCAACCGGGACCAAAGGGTCCATACGAACCGGGACCAATGGCCCACGTGGCCCGGCCGGCCCCCTGGGCTCACGAACCGGGTCCAATGCCCCCATTGGTCCCGGTTCTAGATTGAACCGGGACTAATGGGCTGACCCGGCCTGGACCGTTGCCCCCTTTTCTACTAGTGCCCCCCTCCTTTCCTCCTCCCCGCCCTCCCTCGTCCTCGCCGCTGGCCGCAGCCGCCGGGGCAAAGCCCCTCGCGGTGGCTGGCAGCGGGGTCCCTCTATCCGCCGCTCGGGGGTGGCCGGTGCGGGGCGGTCTGTCCTCGCGATGGCGTGGGGCGTGCGTGGGGCTCGGCGTTGGCTCCCGGCGGCGGCGTGGTGGGTGACGGTGGCGGCGCGGCGGCTACGTGCTCGTGGTGGCGGCGGTGGTTCAGATCCGGCCACGGGCTGCAGCGAGCAGGTTCCGGTGGACCCCTTCTCTACGAGCTACGGCTCGGCCTCCCTCTCCTCTCGGTCGGGGCCGGAGGTGGGCTGGAGCTGGTGGAAGTGGGGGCGTATCGGCCAGATCTGACGCGACTTTTCCGGCAGGCGCGCGCGGGTTGGGCAGCAGTCGGGCGTGGTTGTTGCTCCGGCCGTGGGTGGCGGTGCGGGGAGGTCCGGGGGTGGTGGCCTCCCGATGGCGCAACGGCTACACGGTGGCCGGTGGCTCTGCCCGCGGCGGCGGCCGGCTTCTCCGGCGTCGCCTCGTCTGCGGTCGGGCTATTTTGGCCTTCGCTTCATCTCCTCGTCGTCCGAGCTCTACTTGCATCAAAGGGCTGGCCCGCTCCTAGTTGCGGTCCATCGCTCGTCTTATGCCCGGTGCTGCAGGACCGAGCTCGTCTCCCGCCCGGCAGCAGGATCGGGCTCGTCTCGCGCCCGGTGCTACAGGACGGGGCGATGGTGGCCAGTTTTGACCGGCCTATTTGGTCTTGGCGCTGGGGGCCGCTCAGGGGTGCGAAAGGACGGGCCTTTCCACTCCTCTCTTTGGTTGGGGTAGCGACGGGTCTCGGGTGAGGTGTTGTCTTGGTCTTGGATGCCGGGGCGGCGGCCCTGGTGATGGTAGCGCGGTGCTCATGGGCAGAGCCCGTGGTTTGGTGATGCCCGGCTGCCATGGCCGTGTGGGCGGCGTGGTGGCCGGGGTGTAGCGTTCGGTGGCGGTGAGTGTTGGCCGGGGTGAAAACCTATTCTATCCTTGAACGGACCGACAGCGGCGAAGCTCGTTCCCTTCTTGAAGGCGTCGTCGCAGCTCTCATTGCCCATTGTGTTGCTCCAAGGGAAACTTTGACCCTCGGGTCGGGCGGTGGCGGCGCTCCGGTGTCGTATCCTTCCTGATCGCGCCGCCTTGGAGCCACGATTCGTCGTATGCGGCTTCATCTCTTCGTAGATACGAGTGGTGTTGCTGCGATCAGCGCCTATGTATCCTGCCTTGCGTGTGTGCGTGTGTTGTGGTGGCGTGCGTATGTACCGTTATGTTGATGATCGTTGCTTTATATGTAAAACGGGGCGAAAGCCTTTTCCGGTAACAGTCATGGGTCTTCAAAGCAACGCCCCAAAGGGAAGATACACCGTAGGAACGACGCTGTCACCTAACCCAACCGAGTCTAAGCTTTGGACCAAAAAGGGAAATATGGAGATGGAGCGGGTCGAAGAAACACCACGACGGTGCCTGGAAGAAGGCAAACTCCACGACGACCCCCGCGACGACCCTCTCACTTGTAGCTAGATGAATTGTACGCTCGCAAGGGGGTTTCCTCCCTCTGTAGCTACTTCGCCGGCCCATTGTTGTACTTTTGTTCGAAGTTTGATAAATCCTGTTTGCTCGCCTGCTTATCCTTTTGTTGTTTTTGCACTGGAAACAGAAGTCCTTCTAAAGGGTTCAAATGATTTAATTTTTCATCCGTTGTACAACAACTTACGATTGGCTTAGTTGGTTATTGGACACATTTACCACTTAAACGACCCGGGTCGAATCACATGCACAACCACATGCATGTAACTTTAGAAGCTGGATATTTTATAACCAATCAAAGGTAAATTATATACTTTAGAAAATTGTTCAGCTTATGTTTTATAAAAAAATAAATTCACCATATATTAGAAACATTGTTTCGTGTGTATTAGAATAATACTGATAGCTTAAATTAAAAAGATTCAAAGTATATTAAAACATGTTCAATATATATAAAAAATGTTCAACGTATATAAAAAAGTTCAATGTTCATTTGAAAAATGTCAGTCTTATAGTTTTAAAAGTTCAGTGTCGATTTGAAAAACATGTTCACCGTATCTTGAAAAAAACTATAGAAATATGTGAAAAAGCAAACAAAATAAGAAAAACCAAATCTGAAAACACTGAAGAAGAAGTACAAAACAGAAAACTCAAACAAAACCCGAAATAGAAAAACAAATGACTTCCAAATCACGAACGAAAAAAAAATGAAGCACAAAGACAGCACAGTCACTGCCGAATGGGCCAACCGGTCCTGCCTCTGGGTCAGCGAAGCCAAGTCTATATGATGCTCATGAGCATCATATAGGATCACCCCACTTGCAAGGGCTCCTAGCGGGCGCATGGGGGTGTGTCGAGTGGTGCGCGTAGCTGCCACCACGTGTCGCATGTTGGGCGAACCCGTGGGAACACAATTGTTTCTGCACTTGTTTTATTTTTTTGGATATTCTAATCTTTCTTGGTTTTTTCTAAGTTCTCTGACAAAATCATTTTTTCACACCATGTGAATAGTATAGTTGTGCTTCACGGTGAAGCAAAACTGTGCTTCTCGAAAATTGAAAGTGCAGGTGTGCTTCATAATGAAGCACTATATGATAACTAAAGTTTTCCTGGGGCAAAAACTACGGAAGACTTGCGACACCATAAGTTCTAGGTCGACTTCTTATAAATCCTTGGTTTGACAAGCCATTTGTTCGAGTTCTCATTTTCTTTTGGTTTTTCTCAGACTTCTTATGGAAGTGAACAAATATGTTATGTAAGTAGTAAGCCAATTTTGGTTCCCACTAACAGCATCTCCAATAGATGCTCTAAAATAGGACATAACCGCTTTTTAGGGTCCAAGAGGGCAAAAACGTTGCCCCAATAGGTGCCCTATCTGCAAAAAAAATTACTCTTAAGGATATGGCAGTTGCAAAATATTGCACCAACTGCTAAAAATTTGCAACATTTGGGCATCTGCCACAAAACAAAAACAGCAGCATGCGAGCAGCCAACAGACACGCGGATGCTTCACGGGCCGCTCATCCGCCCTCACCTGAGTCCGATGCGACCATTTGTGATGTGCCATTCACATCGGCCATAGGACAGTAGTGATGAGCAAAATACATCTGCGATGAGGTGTTTCGCCCATGTGTTTGTGATCTGTGTGTGGCGCCGCTCTAGCTCGTCGTCGGAGACCAAATCCGGCTATTTAAATCGATCGGCGTCCCGCAACCCTAACCCATCCACCTCCCCCCTCTTCGCGCCGCTAGTCCAAGCCCATCCACCTCCTCCCTCTCCCGCTCTGGTGCTCCGCCCACGGTCCGACGCTCCGCCCACGCTCCCGCACTCTGCCATGGTCCGGAGGAAGATCACCTACTATGCAATGCAAACGTCGGAGCTGCTACGAGATCCAGTAGGAGATCCGGGAGAGACAAGCCGTGTGCGCCGCCCACAACGCTGTTGGGCTGCCGCAGGACTTGTCGGAGCCGGAGGAGGAGGAGGAGCCGGGGGAAGAGGAGGAGTAGGAGCTGTCTCCAATGGAGGTGGAGGAGGCGGAGCAGCAGAGCCAGAGCTGCCGGAGCAGCAGCTGCCGGGCTTCAATAGGCCGAGATGGTGTTCGGCGTCGCCCAGTCGAAGGAGATGTTGGAGCAACAGGCCACCCTGGAGTCCATCCTGGATGAGGCCTATGTGAAGGCCAACCAGGCGTTCCTCCGCTAGCAGCAGGCGGCGTCTGCTGCGCTCTTCACCAAACTCGACCCGGAGATAGATGCGGAGGATTCAGAGTTGCAGCTGCCGGTCATGCTGCCGGAGCCGGGCACGGAGATCGTCTCTGTAGACAGGAAAGTTTGCAATACAATAGATGTTGTATTCATGGGGTGCTGGCTACTCGGCCTCCTTCGTGTGTCCTAGTCCATGGCACCGCGAAAAAAGTAAATCAAAAGCGAAGGTATTTATTGGTGAAGGATCCACCCCTTCTTCGTTCATGGAGATTGGTGCGGCCAATTCTGGTATAAACACGTCAATGTTTTCCCATTGAATACAAAGGAATATTACTGTTACAAGGTAGGTCCCCTGGATGCACCAACAGCTTTTCTCAGTTTGTGTATAGAGGGAGTACGGTTGTGTGCAAAAGTTTTGAGAGTCAATCTCCCATACAAATAATACCTATTTAGTGTCATAGCAAAAAAAAAGATTAATATTTACTGTCATAGCAAATAATACCTATTTAGTTACTTTTATTCAAGTAAAATAACTGAAGTGGCATTTGGTAACCCCACAGTAACAATTCGGTATGTTGATGTACAATATTCTCATGGTCTAAATAACTAAGCAATCATGAACGAGTTATATGAAATGTCGATAACATAACAATGATCACATCTCTTAGTAATTGATAAGTTGGGTCTATCCAACACCATTGTTCCAATAACAATGTGTTCTTCTTATTGATAGCATTCTTATTGCTATAACTATGCTCATGATCAGGAAAACAAGATCATCATCAACACTTAAGCTAGCCCTAGAGGCATGACTAGGGATCATCTTGGTGTTCATGTTTCCACGCATGCAATTGTGTACTTTGAATGTCATATTCAATAACCAATGCAATTATGGAACCAAAACATAAACTTAATAATGAACATGGAAATGTGATAATAAAATTATTATCGCCTCTAGGGCATATTCCCAACAGTCTCCCACTTGCACTAGAGTCAATAATCAAGTTACATAACTCTCTAACACCAATAGCATTCCGGTGTTGCTCATGTTTTGTTTGTGGTATAGACTTTGTCAATGGTTATGGCTTCTTCAGCTCCTTATGTATCTTGCATAGCTTTGCATCTCCACGCCCCACAAAATCCGTAATTTATGCGGGATCAGCTTTGTATATGTTTGAACTTCTGGTAGGACCTCGTCTTCTTGGCTTGGACTGTGGTGCCACTATTCTCGGTAGTCCTTCATTGGCTCAAGCGCACTTCAAACCATAACAAACTCGGTGACGACCTTCTCTAGTTCAAACACCCTCCGTTGCCGCTTCCAAAAGCGGCGATATATATAGCTTCTGTTGTTAAATCCGCCACAGTATTCTGCTTGGAACAATTCCAACTTACCGTGCCCCCGCTCTGTGTATTCATAAAACCTTGATTGAAATCGAAGATCGTCTGGATTAATGATGAAGATTGCATCAATGTAAATCCTTACAATGATCATGCATCAATGTAACACTTTACAACAGAACTTTTAATTTAGAAACTAGAAACAAAACTCATATAAACAAGATGATACCAAGCACATTGCAAGTGGGCACATCAAGTAATTGGATTGCGTACATGCAGAAGTACTAGCCACGGTATTTTATGTTTGTCGGTGATTGCCATAGGTAAGAAGTTTCAGTACAAATAGCACACACCCCACATCAACTTAGTGATGAATCTTAATTTGCATGATATATTCAACTATGAAAATACCGGCAAAGAATAAATGCCACAATTCAAATTATATTCTAGAAGTTTGTATAAATATGCTTACCTGAGCATAAATCAGAAACCATTACAAGATATTAGTTTAATCAAACACTTAAGAGATGTCGACATGATATTTAAGCATAACACACACACACACACACACACACACACACACACACACACACACACACAATTCATACTATATAATTTGTGACATTGTTAAAAATAATTCAAGAAGGATTTTTGTTGTAAAATACAATATAAATTTAGCAGAATGCAAATATATTTAATAATGGTATACATCACAATTGTATAAGAAAGCAGACTATAACTAATATTGAGGAACAATGATATGTGATTAACTATGTAAATAGTACTCTTAAGCCTGCAACATGATGAATGTACTTATAAATAGGTATAAAAGTTGAGCATAAATCACATTTATAATTTGACCCATTTTCTTCTTTGGACTAGTGTTGTTCAACTTAAGTATGCATTTGCCTTATATGACTTCAATTTGATACACAAAAAACATACTGACTTAAGTTAATTTTAAATGTTTGAATGGGTCAATAAGCCATTTTTTAGTGTGGCAAATACAAAACACATCATGATGAAACTTGATATCTAGTTCCTTTAGCATTAGTAGTTTCCAGTTTTTGCTCATCCGTCAGTGTATTACTCGTCTTCCCCTGATCTGGATCCTCTCGCTTATATTTCATGAGGGAGCATCTGAAAGCATAAATTGATTAGGATACACCACATTTCTTCTTAATATCATAACTGCTAATAAAACATACTATAAATTCCTTGACGTTGTTCCCTTGACATGAAGGAAGGCCTTGCCATCAAGCACAAAAATAATAGATTTGGAAAGTTTTAAGTAGTTCGGCACAAATGGCTCAATATTAGCAGTAATCTTAATTAATACATGCACTCCACGGTCAATAGATAAAGACATTTGTTTGACCAAATATATAGTTTGATCACACCAGCTTCTAGATCTAAAAGAACCAATATTTGCCACTGCACAGGATGAGGCTCAGACTTACTCACTGCAACAACAAACTCTCATATTCCTTGTATTGCATCACACAACTACCATTTTCCAATTTTGATTTTGAAATCTTTTTAGTCCTTCTATAATTTCCATCATATGCAAGAGTGTATGTTCTGAAACAATCTAGGATAGAGTCTATTCTAGCAAATTGCAACACGAACTCAATACCATAACGAACATCTTGGGTTATGGTAACTTCCACCCAACCACATTGTTTGTCGTTGATTAAGCCAACACTACTACAGGAATGCGTAGTAGTGGCAGGCGGGAAAAGCCGAGCAATGGTGGGCCAGGCTCCCAGGGGCGCCCGCCACTGCTATAATGGCATCACTAGATATCCAGGATGCCGACATGTACGCCATCCCCCGTATCGGCCCCTACATATGCGGCGAATGGAACTACGGCGGCCTGCCGGCCTTGCTGCGTGAGATCTCCGACATGTAGTTTAGAATGCACAACCACCCCTTCGAGGTACGCACTAAAAAATTCTCAACAGACATTTTCTGGCGTAAAAATGATTTGATTTCAGCATGATTAATCTTTGTAAACATGAATTAATGTAGCGGGAAATGGAAACCTTCACGACCCTTTATGTAATTAATATAAGACTGAAATAACTGAACTTTATACGATTAATATGAATGTGTCTGTAGACATTTTTTTAAAGAAAATAAAATGACGTTGAAATTACTAAAAATAATAAAGTTTATATATTCACAGAAATAATAGAATAGATTTTCAAATGGGGCAAAAATAAGATACCTTGCTCTTTTCGAAACTTCTACAAAGAAATGTTTTGAAAACGTTTTATTTTTCCAAAGAAAAAAATGGTGGACCCATCATAAATAAACGAAAAATAAATGGAAATGGACAAAGTAATGCAAAATACAAGAGAATAAATATTGATGTATATCCACACCTGCTTAGCTGGAGCTACTTGTTAGTCAAGCTCACTCTGCCAAATAGCGCCCACAACGCTGTAATATTCTCTTCAGTGGCCCACTCATACTCCTATATAAGCGACCTGACCAGACCAGGGGATCACAAGTTCACAACAAAGAGCACTTGCGTTACAAAGAGCTAAGCTAGTGGGGATGTTTTGTTTAAAAAAAACTAAGCTAGTAGTTGCAAGATGAGGAGCTCCCGCGTCTGGCTCCTCCTCCTGTGCTCTTGTTCATGGCTGTGCTGCCTCTCCCAAGCCCAGACAACATTTACTCCGCCCTGAATCCGGCTTCTACACGCCCTCTCATTCGGGCTGTGAACCTTGGAGGCTGGCTTGTCACCGAGGGCTGGATCCTGCCCTCACTTTTCGACGGCATCCCCAACAAAGATCTCATGGTAAGCAATCAACCTAGCTAGCCAGCTTATCTCTGTTTCGTCAAAAAATGCCATGATGTTTTCTTGATTTCTTTCTTTTTCTGCCAGGCAGGATGGCACGTAGCTGCAGTTCAAGTCTGTGACGCAGAACGCCTACTTGGCTGCCAAGCAGGGTGGCGGCGCCGCCCTGGTCGCTAACCGGGCTTCAGCCTCCGGCTGGGAGACCTTCAAGCTCAGGCGGATCGACCAGACGACCTTCAACTTCAAGGTGTTCGGGAACCATTTCGTGGGTATCGGAAGCACCGGTGTTGTGGTGGCGACAGTCACCATGCCCGGGGCCGTCCAAGAACAACAAGTGACCAGAATAGGATGAGGATCAGAGCACCAAATGGGCTCTTCCTCCAGTTAACACTGCTCGTACCCACTTGGCCTAATTTATATTTCCTTTTTTGATTTGAAGTAACTACTCGGTTGACCTCATTAGTTCTCTTTTTTTTGAACTTGACCTCAATAGTTTCTTAGTAGTACTAGATTCATAAACTAAGTCAATTTGCATTCCTGGCAGGCCAATAACGATGGTTCACAGCCGGCCAACTTAGGCGAGAGCACGAGCTGGGGCGCGACGATGACCCGTCGGTGTTTCCGATTACCATAGTGAGGGGGCTAGAAGGGGAGTACCAATTCTGCAATGGCTTTGGCAAAGACAAGGCTGGAGAGGTCATGAGGGTAAGTAAGACGAGCCCAACTTGTTGATTGCTAGCTAGTGTTTCAATTAAAAATAATTGTCATTTGTTTTTCAGTTGTCACTGTTCGTAGCTCGGTAGTCTTTAGGGTTCTTATATTGATTTACATTTTGGTGTTCTATAGTTACTCAAGCTTAGTATCTCGAGCAACTCCAAATAAGTATCATGCGTTCTTGGCAGTTCAACTTTGTTGATTCCATGTTTGGCAGAACCATGTTTGGCAAACTTTGTTGATTCCATGTTTGGCAGAACCATTGGAACACATACATCGTCGAAGAGGATTTCAGCTTCATGGCAGCAAACGGGCTCAACGCAGTAAGGATACCGGTGGGATGGTGGTTCGCTAGGGCTCCAACCCTCCGGCTCCGTTCATCGGAGGCTCTCTCCAAGCCTGGGACAACACCTTCAGATGGGAAGAGTTTTTTTAGAAAAGGAGGATGACCCCCGGCCTCTGCATCTGGGAGATGCATACGGCCATTTTATTGATTATTCTCGAGGACCTTATAAAGTATTATAACAATATGCCTGAATCCATCATCTTGGCAACATATGCCGCTACTCCTATCCATACAATGAAGGGGTGCTAGCGCGGCCACTCAGACCACTCACCTAAGCCTAACATCAAAAGCCGGAAGCCCCAGCCGAGCCACATACCTGGTCTGGGGCACAATCCGGTCAGACGCACTCGTGTGTCGTCGCCGCCATCTTCCACAGGTCCGTCTTCAGATCATATTGATGCATCTACCTTGTCTGGCCACTCAGCCATCGACGTCGCCATGACGCCAGACAGCTACCTCCTCCTGCATGAGTCCATCCCACGCATCGGACGTCGAGCCTCCACAACGCCATGCCGCCGATAACCGCCGCCATCAATGTGTGAGATGAAGCACCGCTCCGCCGAGTCCGGCAGGGCTGCTGAAGACCAAGCACCGTGGAAGAAGGACTCCGAGGCTGAGCACATAGGCGGCAGAGCGCCAACGCACCGCCACTAGACGAACTCCGACCACGCCACCAACCGCCGCCAAGCAACCAAAGCATCACATCCACCCCAAGCTCACCACGAACGACGCCCCCAAGAGGGTGACGACGCTCGGAGCGCCGCTATCACTCGATCCGGCAAGGATTTGGGCTTTCGCCCGGCATACGAGCTAGGTGGAAGGAGGAGGGGAAGGAGGCAACCTGGACGGCGCCTACGAGAAGGGTGCGGCGCCCTCGGGCGTCGCCGCCGTCGTGGCCAGCATTGCTGGCCTCGGATTTCTCCGGAGCCACCTCCCACCTCCAGCCGCCAAACAGGTACAACTCCGGCGACAAAGGCCGCCCAAAGCAGGACCAACGGAGGCAGCCCTGGTTGAAGTAGACGGAGGCCTTCAGATCTGGATCGGGCGCCGCCGAGACGCCCGCACCACAGCCGCCACCTGCCGCCGCCTCGCCGCCCCCGCGGCCGAAGAAGAACGGCCAGCACCAACAAGCACCGGTCACCGAAGACCCGGCGTCGATCCACCAGCCGAGGCCGCCGCCACGGATCCAAAGCCCCCCGAGGAAGAACGGGGCAGCCAGATCCTCACCGCCACCTTCACTGGCGGCCGAGCGGCGAGCCGGAGGCCACCTCCGGTGGCGACAAGGGAGAGGAGAGGTGGGGGAGAGGGCCGGCGGTGGGCTAGGGTTACGCCGCCCGAGTCGCCCCTGCGGGAGCGACGCGGGGCCAGAAAGAAAGCTGAATGGGATTATGGGAAGAGTACATAGTCTAATTCACAAACTTTAATATATTGTTGGATGTACATGCAGGGCACACAAGCTAGGCGTGATCATAGACTTGCACGCAGCTCCAGGGGGGTAGAGCCCCAATGAGCATAGCTCTACCAGGGACGGCACACGGAGCTGGGGAACCACCAACTCCAACATCGTGCAAACTGTGCAAGTGATTAATTTCCTCGCACCTAGGTACTATGTACTATCTGTAAATTAATTCACCAAAAAAGTGAAACAAAATTTTAGTCATGTTTTCTCAGCATGTATTTATGTAGATTGACGGTGAAGTTTGTTAATTCGCATTGGAATCATAATCAATCAAATAGAGAGAACAAGAAAAGGCCAATACCAAATATATAAATAACATAGTAAAATAAATCTAGCAGCTCCCAGATCATTTGGAGCATTCAGGAAACCAGCTGAGTCATGTGATCTCCCTTCTAACTTTTCTCTGCATTTGATGTACATACAGGTATGCCGGGAGACCAGGCCTCCTCGCGGTGGAGCTGCTGAACGAGCCCCTGGCTCCTAGCATGTCCCTGTATAGCCTAAAAAGGTACTATTGAGACGCCTACAACATAGTCAGGAAGCACACGCTCAGGACCTATGTGATCATGTCCAACCGACTGTCCACGCCATCGACCGAGCTCCTTGACTTTGCTGGAGAGTTGTCCTGATCCGTCATTGATGTGCACTACTACACATTGTTCGACAACAAGTTTAGTACATTCACTGTGCAACAGAACATCAATTACGTGAGGAACACCATCGCCAATGATCTCAGGTCTAACAACGCGAAATGGTGCTCTCACCTTTGTTGGTAAGTGTGTTCGAACATGAACTTTTTGTAATTGTCGCAAAAAGATCAGTGTTTGCCAGGTCCTAAATATCTCATGCATGCCATGTGTTTATAGGTGAATGGGTGGCTGAGTGGAAGGTATCTGGCGCAACTTAGGAAGAGTACCAGAGCTTCGCGAATGCACAGATGGACGTCTATAATCAAGCCACATTTGGATGGGCTTATCGGACCTACAAGAATGTTAACAACCACTGGAGTATGGAGTGGATGATCAAGAACGGATACATCTCCTTAACAAATGCTTGAGGAAAATAATCTGCAATAGTGAATGAATAAACCAACAACTACTTGGATAAATTGTAAGAGCAATTGGCACACCTCAAGAAGATATTTGTATGTAATTTTTGGGTAAAGACGAATTTATTATGTAATTTTTGGGGGGTAAATATGAATTTATGATGTACGATTTGATATTTTTTTGGAATGAACTAAATTGTATTTCTATGTTAATTCACCAAGAAGAATCATTGTGCAATGAATCTTGGACTCATAGATTTGTCATACCATGCTAGGTTGTCTTTGCAAATTTGTTTTTCTAGTTTCCATCTCCCTCCTATGTGTACCACATTGGCTGCTCGACCTCCTTCTTATGTCCTAGTCCATGGCACCGCCAAAAGAGTAAATCAAAAGCGAAGGTATTTATTGGTGAAGGATCCACCACTTCTTTGTTTATGGAGATTGGTGCGGCCAATTCTGCTATAAAAACGTCAATCTTTTCCCATTGAATACAAAAGAATATTATTGTCACAAGGTAGGTCCCCTGGATGCACCAACAGCTTTTCTCAGTTTGTGTATAGAGGGAGTAAGGTTGTGTGCAAAAGTCGTGAGAGTCAATCTCCCATACAAATAATACCTATTTAGTGTCATAGCAAAAAAATATTAATATTGCAAACCATAAATTCAATAAGTGGTATTTTTATATTATTGAATCCCTCTCATCAAGGCGTTTAAAACAAGATCAATATTGGATACAATTAGACCAATTAAGATTCCGGTCTATTTCAGATACAGTTATTTCCAATGTTTAATTTCACTTTTTAATTATTCCACTCAGTTTTGGCAAACATACACATATTTAAGCTATTTATACTGTTTTCAATGATATATTCAACACATATTATAATTAGTTCGCTTGATTTCAGAAGAAAAAATATATGTTTTTTACACATGTTTTGATCATATTTGAAATCAATTGCATATACATTACGTTATTTACAAGAAATATTAAATATTTTGAAATAATTTAAATCCATTCTTTTGAAATAATTTAAATCCATTCTTTTGAAATAATTTAAATCACTTCTGTAAAATAGGAAAGCTTTGTGAAAATAATTGAAGATGATTGAAATTATTTTTGAGGAAAAAGGAAATACTTTTCCTGAAATAATGAAACAACTAAAATCACTTCTTTGAAATAATTGAAACTTGTTTTTTCGAAATAATTATATCACTTTTCGTGAGCATATGAAATATTTCTACAATAATTTGTATAAATCTAAAAATATATGAAATGTGAAACTTGCGAGACTAAACTTGTGAAATTTGCTACCAAAAGTGAAAGTTGTGAAAAAATTAGATAGTTCAATCATTCTTTCTGAAAAAATAACACACTTCATTTATTTCACTCAATTTCAATAACGTTTAAAATTAGTTTCATAAACGTTACATTGTGTCAAATGAAATTGACCACATATTGAAATTTTTCACTCAGGTTCCAAAAAATTGTATTCTTACTACTTCACATATAGTTGACACATATTTCGCTTATTTCACTCAAGTTTAGAAATAATGAACAGATATGTCAATTATTGCACTCAATTTTAGTGAAATGAACGCACATATCAAATATTGGTCTTGTTTACAAGTCAATCGGCAAGAATTTAAATATATGCAAATAATCTAAAATGGAGTCTCATTTTTAAAATTTAGGTATGTCACAAGTCTTCTTGAACTTTTTACCTTAAGAAAACTTGATTTAACAAGACATGCTAAAATAGTACATCAATCAACACAAGTTTTGTTCTCTTCCGAGTTCCCATAGCTTGTTCTGCAAATGTTACGGAATTAACCTCCAATATATATTTCCCCCCTTTTTGCGGGAACGATATATATGTTCCTTAATAGAGGACAGTTCAACCAGGAGTACCAGCTTGACCACGGAGCAATTTATCATGTTTGGCTTTCAGCTAGTTGCAGCTTTACTAATGAAAAACGTATATGGGAAAAGTCTATTTGGCTGGGTGACATGAGAAGTAAAATGAAGGGGGTATCCACTACTGGTGGTAATGGTGGATAATTTTTCTTCGAGCTCCACAAGAGCTCTTTGAACTAGAGTTTTTGAAGCACCCCCTAATAGCTTCACAAATAGGGAGCTCCACCTAGTTTTAAATTATTATTTCTTTTCTGAAGTGAGACATCATGGAGCTACCTCGTTTGGCTTGCATCTTTTTCAGAGCGGAGCTGGATTTTAGGGAAAAGAGCAGTTTCAAACAGGCCCTTAGCAGGGTAGACCGGTTCCAAGTCGATTCAAACAAGCAGGCCCAATATCTTGTGAGGTACCTCCCTCCAATAGTAGGGTGGCCCAAAAGGGGATTCTGAAAATAAAAAGGTGGACCAAAAGGAACACGGGCTTGACCTTACCCCCAACGAATTCTCCCATTCGCTCAAAAAAAAAAACGAATTCTCCCAGGAACAAAGAAAGAAAACCCTAACCCTCGCGTACGTATCGCCGCCGCCCCCGAATTCGCCAGCCCCGAATCCGTCTACATGACCTAATCTCTACACCCCCAAATCCAATTCGGACTGGATGCTCTAGCAATTTATTTACCGAGCCGGCTCGATCGATCTCTTCATACGAATATTTCGTTTTCCCTAAAAAAACATTATACATTTGAGTCGTTTGCAGATCTGTATGTTTGCATGTTCGATCTACGAATTCGGAATTTCAGGACTCATGGATCTCTCTCACGAGGAGGTGGAGCAGCAGGAGCAGGAAGACGATGATCTTGAGGACGCCCCCCTAAGCCCCGAGGATGGTAACATTCGCTAATTTTTCTTGCTGGTTACTTATTTCTATGGATGGATGCAGTTCTAGGCTACATGTGCAGCTGGTTATAATTTTTATTAGTTGATGTGTTCTTTTCCTTTGCATCATCATCAGTGCTGCGATTTGTCGAGAGTGTTGGTTCCGTGGAGCCTGCCAAGAGGAAACAGTTGATGAAAGACACTATGGGGGTTCCGCCCGAACCCTATGACTGGCCGAACATCTGCCCGCTCCCCGGGTCGTCCAGAGATCGGAGGCTTGCGTGTGATCTTTACTGGCACCAGGCCTACCAGATGAATCAAGTCTCTGAGAGTAAGCAACTCAACTGCAAGCGCTCTCCGTGTTACAATACAATACACATTTCTGTCTAGATTGTTTTTGCTGCATCATCCTTGTGCTTAATATGTTGCTCCCTGCCTGCCTTTGAATGAATAGCTTGCCTGCCTCCTATGCGGTATACTCGCTGTTGCAGCGAAGCTTCAACTGGGCAGCAAAGGTGTTTTCACAAGCCGCGCCCTATACTCCAACTCTTTTCTACAACGGTGCATACCTTTCTGGAAGATTGCACCGGACCAGTCGAGGTATACGGTTATATCGCGGCCCGTGATGACGAGGATTATCGCCGCAATTATCTTTTCAACCGATCCCGAGATGACCCGCTCACTATCAATTCGGTAATCCTCAAGTTTTATTTATTTATTTTTAACTGTTTGGCTGTGTCCTAAGTACAGCATATGTTGCCATGTTGGTATGCTGACTCTGCTACTCGATTAAATTTCAGGCCGGCGACTATTTGCGCTTGTTGAGCCCCAAAAGAGGCATCTCGATGAAATTCGATTGCCTAATTGAAGTGGATATTAGAACAAAGGCATCGTCGGGTGATAGTACAGATGATAAAAATCTTGTTGACGGATGCTTCGACCTAATCGAGGGCCGGTCTAGTTTCGACGTCCTTTCTAGAATCAAAATGGAAGGTGAACATGGTGCTCTTGTTTTTAATCTTATCATATTTCAAGACAGTGTCGAGGCGACCATACATATGAACTTTTTGGAGGTGCCTGGAGATGGGTTTGATATAAAGATGTGTGGGTACACTGCCATCTGGAAGAACTTGTATGCCTTCATAGACGATAAAGAATGCGACTGCAATAGCTTCGTGTCTTCAACTGGGAGTTTTTCACAATATTTTGTAGCAGCTGTGCAGATGGATGACACACTGTTTATTGATTTTATGGAGGGGAGTATGCCAATTTCATTTCAAGCGGATATTCATGGCAGTGAAGAAAAAGAATATTATTTCCGTAATAGTGCTGTGGTGTCAGTGAAAGTGTCTTGGTCGACAGTCCTCTACTAAGGAATATATATATATATATATATATATATATATATATATATATATATATATATATATATATATATATGTTGGAGGTTAATTCAATAATATTTGCAGAGGAAGAGAACAAAACGTGTGCTTATTGGTGTACTATTTTAGCATGTCTTATGAACTACTCCCTCTGTCACAATATATAAGAACGTTTTTAACACTACACTAGTGTCAAAAATGTTCTTATATTATGGGACGGAGGGAGTAGATGTTAAAATCAAGTTTTCATAGCTCAAAAATACCAGAAGACTTGCATCATTCTAAATTTTAAATGGAATTCTTCCGAAAGCTAAATTTGCAAGTCATTTATTTGAGTTCTACGTTTTCTTTTGGTTTTTCTTCAACTTCTTATGCAAGTAGTAACCAGTTTCGTTTCCCACTAAGAACTGGAGGCTCGAAACCACTTCTTGATATGTTTAGTCAATGAAAAATATAATGCAAGTTTTTTCTCTATCCTTCTACCCTGAAAATATTTCAAAGCTGCATTAAAATTCATCCGCTAAAACCTCTACAAGACTAGTTTTCATTTTTAATGTCATTGCTTGAATAGTATCATTGAAAAACAGAGGACATCATGCTCCCATCATGTATGATTCTTAATACCACAAACCGGAAGTCCATGACTTTCCTCACCATGCTTGTCTGCTGGTTCATTTGGAACGGGAGAAATGCTAGAGTTTTCAGGAAGAAAATCGACTCCGCCATTCTACCTACTTGAGCTTATCCAAGACGAGGCTAAACTCTGGACCACCACAGGGGCTAGGCACTTAGCATCATCATGCTGCGAGAGTAATCCATTGTTGTTTGTTTGTTTGTTTTCTCCTCTGGCAGGCTATGTTGTGGAGCCACTGTTATGTAACATACACTCTTCCCTCTTAATTAATGAACTGAGGCAAGTCTTTTGCCTCGATTTAAAAAAAACATTCTATTACTATCAGTATGAACCCACATTCCATCTCACAAGTCTTGGATATGATGCTGAGTTTTGTTAAGTTTCATGTACGATATCCGATGAAGCTTATTTAAGTTTGAAAGTCTACCTCGTCAACACTTCTCTCTAATCGTAGCTATGGCCTTAGGCGCCCCCCTCCTCACAGTAAAAGGCAGCTATTTCTAGATTGATTGATAATCAACTAATAGAGCCCCGCTGCTAGCAGGTCCTTTTAACACCTTGATTTTTTAGAAGAACACCTTGAAATTTGTTCGACAATTGCCATAGATATTATATTTGTGTGTGGCTCTCCAAATATGGTTGGTTGGTAGCTGAGTTACAAGTCATAAAATGATCGTAGTTAACATTCTCACTGAACGACCACCCCGTGGCCTCATGAGGAACCAATGTTGAGGCCATGTCGCATCATCGCACCTATATTGAGCCCTTCCAACAACTTAAGGGCCACAACTGCACGCGCAATGAACTCATCCTCGTCTCACATTTTGTACTATATGGCCCTATTTTTTGTCACTCGAGTTTATATGACAACCTAAGCTATCTCAAGATTTCAGGCATAAGTTGCATCAGCAGTTCCTGCGAAAGAAAGCAAGTTGCATAAACAATTTGTCTAACATGCACAAATATTTTACACAGAACTAGAATATCTTTTTCGAGAAAATTGCACAAAACATATTTCAGAAAAATATATTGCATAAATTGGAAATTTTTATTTGCTAACCATGATTTATAAATTGTTTGATCTGATTCTATATGTTTACAGATGGAAAGTTTGGGGAAAAGGTGGGTCTAAGGCCTGCACCCCATGTTACAGTGTACGTTGCATTTAGGGAAAAAAGGACTTCATACTAATTGTTGTACAACTTCATAGCAACCATAAACAATACTAGTCCCTCTGTAACATAATATAAGACATTTTTTGACACTGTCATGGACTCTAAAAACGCCTTATAAAACGTTGGAGGGAGTACAATACAACGGAAGAAGGAAACGTTTACACAGATGGAATGGAAGCAACTCGGCAAGAAAGGGCAACCATGTGGGAAAAAAACCCAAATATGCAAGCGCAACATCACGGGAATCTGCAACCATGTGCACATGGTACGCCATCAAATTATGCTCTGTTGTACTACATAGCAATTCGGTCTGGCTTTGGCGAGTTCATTAATTTCGAATCTGGCAGAGCGGCAAATAGCTTCCTCATCTCGTACTCTCATCTGCAACAACTACGTAACAAGGTAAGACAGACAGATGTTTCGGATAGCAGTAGCAGCGTATGTCCGATTCTGTATCGCGTCTTGTGTTCTCAAGTTGGCAGGTTAGTGTACAGCAGCAGCAATGTTTTCCTTGGCAAACCCTGCCTTCAGATTTTCTTCAGTTAGAGGGCAGGCCAGGCAGTGGACAAGGAATCGGACAAGGGCAGTACAGATTGCATGCTGCCAGAAATCCTGGAGCCAGCTTTTCTGCTTTGCGCCTTATACCTGAAAACACAACATGCCGTTTATGTAACATTTAAAATAAATCAAGAAACTGCTTCTGAGGCTGCGATGGGCCCAGTGTTCTAACTACTTTATGCCTCTGCTTCATATGTTTAAACATTGTCAGACTATAATGTGGATAGGCCCAGTGTTCTAACTACTTTATGCCTCTGTTTTCTTTCTTCTCTTTTAGGAAGACAGATTAATCAATTACCAAGGCATCTAACTGTGGGATAGGAACAGGGTTTTGCATCTCTTTAGAGTGGCTAGCAACTGCATCTCTCAACAAGCTTATCTTATGCCCAGTCCCAGTCCCACTCATAAAATGAGTCGACAATTCTGCTTCCTTGGTCGCCATGAGATGTACCTAAAACAATCATTCGACGGAGATGTAGTAACTCAATGAATATATCCTCTACCAAAAAATTAAAGTCAAGGAAAGAAACAAAGTACAGTCACAACAGAGAGAAGGAAAACAATCAGATAGTCTATCTTCACATACATTTGTCACGGGAATAGTTCTGGACTCAACATCTTCTGCCAAAGTTGCATGCGAACCTAAAGAAAGGCAAATTTTGATAAGACTTCAACTCCACCCATGATATGTAAGAATATTACAAGTAGAAGGGTTGAGCTTGTAAATCATAATATGAATTCAGTGAACAGGTGGTGAAGAAAGATCCATATTTCAAAATATACAAGCAAATGAAAATTACATATTACCACCATGAACACTGTTCTACTGAAGTGAATTATCCCCTAGAAGTACAAAGCGAGCATCTCGCCTTCTAAAGTACAAAACCAGACGATGTGGAACGAACGATTGACCATATAACATGTGAACAATGCTATGGAAAATTTTAAAATAAATAATAATCACAGTAACATCCAGCAATACGGTTCAAGACATGCTGGCTTGACATGAGTTTGTGCATCAACAAATCAAATGCTGATATTCCTTTTTACTGAAACATGTTGTTTCTATATTTTCAAAATATGGTAACCAGCTCAATTATCAAGTGCCTCGAGAGTCTGCACAGTAGCCTTGTTTTCTGGAATCAATAAATACAATTTATGCCTATCTTCAATGTGGAAAAATCATGAAATTAAAGTAGCACACTCTATCTGGTCATTTTCTAGGAAAAGGCTACCATAAAGTACCCATGTCATGTCACTATGTGAAAGATGAAATGTTAAACGCTTTGATGACAAACAGTACCATGCTATCAAATGCACCAATGGGGTTGTGATAAATCAAGGTAAAAAACATTCCTGAGCCAGTACCCATCAGTCCACCAGCATTAATTTAAGACAGGCTCCAAGCGAGTCTGAAATAAACTGTAGCCTTAGTAGTAGGAAACAGACAGGGAATTGGCCAGAAACAAAGGCTGGGTTGGTATTTAGCCTGTTCTGGGTTTCTTAAAAATAAATAGTTCATATATATTATATATATAGGTAAAAAACAGACTGTAAGAGAATAAATATAGACAAACCTGACAATTTATCAGATAATTCCCTTTGTGTACTAGCACGGCAAGTTTCTTCATGCTCAGCCACCATTAACTTGGCCTTCTTATTTTCAGCATGCATGTTGTCAGTTACTCTAGCAATGAGTCTTTTCATGATTTTTGGCACTTGGCCATTATCAGCTCTCAGGGCCATGTGCAACCTCCTTCTGGGTTCATCATGCCACGGTTCCTCTGCGAGTAGAAAATCAGTACAAAAGAGTTAATTGCACATTTAAGCGCTTCGCTATCCAGTCATCCTAAAATGTCTGATTAGGCCAACTGTGTACTTTTCAAAAAAAGAAAAACATGCGAGAAGAGAATCTCAGCTAAAGGAGTACCCATGGTTTTGAGATTTCAGTATAGACATTGCAGAATAAAAAATACGCATGTTGCAGGAATATGACATGAATTCCCTGAATCCATGACCATGGTCCACACAAATTGCAAAAACATCATCCAAACAAGATTCCAAATATAAACAAAGTTCGCCTCTTCTATGTGGTAGTTACACTGACATGAATAAAAGTTCACATCAGTAGAAAAATATTCCTGAGCAAGTACCCATCAGTCCACCAGCAGTAATTTAAGACAGGCTCCAAGCGGTAAACAAAGGCTGGGTTGGTATTTAGCCTGTTCTGGGTTTCTTAAAAAGAAATAGTTCATATGTAGGTAAAAAAAACAGACTGTAAGAGAATAAATATAGACAAACCTGACAATTCATCAGATAATTCCCTTTGTGTACTAGCATGGCATGTTTCTTCATGCTCAGCCACCATTAACTTGGCCTTCTTATTTTGAGTATGCATGTTGTCAGTTATTCTAGCAATGTGTCTTTTCAAGATTTTTGGCACTTGGCCATTGTCAGCTCCCAGGGCCATGTGCAACCTCCTTCTGGCTTCATCATGCCACGGTTCCTCTGCGAGTAGAAAATCAGTACAAAAGAGTTAATTGCACATTTAAGCGCTTCGCTATCCAGTCATCCTAAAATGTCTGATTAGGCCAACTGTGTACTTTTCAGAAGAAAAAAAACGTGTGAGAAGAGAATCTCAGCTCAAGGTGTACAAATGGTTTTGAGATTTCAGTACAGACATTGCAGAATAAAAAATACGCATGTTGCAGGAACATGACATGAATTCCCTGAATCCATGACCATAGTCCACACAAGTTGCAAAATCAATTTGTTGCTTAAGTAATAAATGTTCATCCAAACAAGATTCCAAATATATACAAAGTTCGCGTCTTCTATGTGGTAGTTACCCTGATATGAATAGAAGTTCACATCAGTAGAAAACTTACCATCTTTTATACATCAGTAACACCAACATGAATCCCGGTTTTACATCAGTATGAAACTTAGAGCGCGACAGATTTACGAATCTTTAAATTGGATTCTCACGATGCTTCATTTACAGGGTCATCATGGGGGTTGTGTTGCCATGCATATTCGCCAGGGAAGATCAGATGACAAGCACAAGCAAATAACATATGATTTATTTATCATCTTTTATTTGCATCATCGTGCAATTTGTAACCAGCCAAATAAGATCAGATGGCATGTTAGCACTCTTTTTTAACTAGTCTTGAATTATTAACTTTTATACAACAGCACACAACAAAAATATGAAAGGGCAAATACAATCATCAGAGACCAAATACTAGATGGGGTTTAATAATGAAACTGATACAAAAAGAAGTTCCTGTGATAGTAACATAAAAATATAGTTACGAATGAACAAGCACCTTAATGAGAAGGAATGCCAGAAATCTGTTTAATGGAGGCATGCTATCACAAATGTAGTAGACTTTCTTGCCAAAATAAATGATCTCTTTATTGCCACCATTATGTTCACGTGACACCGAAGCAAAGGTGATTGCAAACAACTAAACATATCCGCATATTGTTCTAGTTATAGACCAACCTTACGTAGATATTTAAAGATCTTGCAAGAGTATCACAATACAGGATTCAGGATAGGGAACAGAAAATATAGGTCCTCCCCAGTGCCGCATACACATGATCGAGTCTAAAGTACATGGTGCTGCATATTTGCTTCTTTCCCGAGTACAATATGAAGAGTTAGTTTTTAAAGCAGGTATAATATTAGAAATAATTTTAGAAGAATATGCTGGCACATCTGGATAAGGAAGTTGCTTACCTTGTGTGGATGCATATGCGCGCCTTGTAGTTATATCATATTTTAACATGGAGAGACAGCATCCACCAGTTGCACTCTGATCTTTCTGCTGAGACATGAAATCATTAAATTAGATGCCTCATTTTAATAATACAAACTGCCAAGGGAGGTAAATAAGAATATAAAGACATAGTCTATTGAGAATTAACCTTTTGATGTTGGCGCTCCCAATACCATTTCTCTTGAATGGGCCTCTTTAAAGACGTCGCTGAACCAATGAACTGTTGGGCTGCAATCTGTCCTTCAGTTGAATCAAGCTTTTGGAGACCATTACGCATTTGCGATTGTAAGATCTTTGGTGTTACCTGATCAACGTGAGTTTGACAGAGAGTTCAGATAATAGTCAATAGATTTTGGGCATTTTGAATCACAAGAAATATTTGGATGTTCTCTCAGTTTACTTTTGACAATATGATGTGAAAATTGAACGTTGTATGGACATCAGTGTATACAGTAAGTGAAAAAAGATAGTAAGGTCCTTACAGCCGAAGCATCCCTGTTCAGGATTTCTGCAACCAGAGTAATTTTACTGTCCCTGACATCTGGACGCCCATTTGCAGAAACATGTTCGACGGTCATTACAACCTGAAAACAAATTGTAGTTTGAGAGAGAAGAACAATCAGAGTATGCATGAAACGTGTCAAATATTGTGGTATGTATTACCTCCTTAAATGGGTTTACCAACCAATCCTCGCAACGATAAGCAGTAGTTCCATCGTGTTTTCCCACAAGATATTTGTGACCCTCTGCATTTTCAGCTTTCAATTTATGTTTCTCAGTCAGTATTCTGCTTCCTTTACCCTGTTTTGGTTCATTCTTCTTGAATTTCATAGGTGGGGCATCCGAGAGAATAAAAGAAGTTGGAAAAATAACTTCTCTTCTTAGTATTCGGATCTCCAACAGAACTTGATAAAGGTTTCTGGGTGTTGTGCCTTTCACGTGAATGAATGGTCTACCTTCGATTGTTTCAAGAGAAACCAAAGAAAGCTTCAGATAGTTCAGTATGAATTGTTCCCCACTTGTGGGGAGTTTCAGTGTTCCATCCGGTACAATGGCAACAGAAAGAGATAGCGACGTGCGACGAAAGACATGATTAAGTCTACCGGCTTCCACTGAAAAAAGAGTCAGAACTTGCCAATGAATTGGTTCAGGTTCAGATTTTGTAACTCGAGGATCAAAACTAGCTATCTCCTCTATTGCTTTACGGACATGCCAGATCCCAAGCTTTGCTTCATATGTTTTTCCTGCTTTCGTGTAATTGCCATCATACTTCAGATTATGTGTACGAGAACTTCTAATTTAGTCAGGCTCAGAAGGTTTTCGCTGGAATTGAAGTACAGATTTACGCTCATCATCTAAGTTATTTGTAACAGCACCCTCAACCCAACCACTCTGCCCGTCAACAATCAACCCCACGACCAGATGATTGTATCTAAAATAGAAAACAAACACACCACTCGGCCTTGTAACAAACGCTCGTTTGCTCTTTGACCCAAACTGATACCGTTTGTCTGAACCAGAGTATTGCCATGATCTGTAATGTCCAGTTGAGGATATGTAATTTTGTTTAGCCTTCTTGTCATTTGTGATATCAAACATTATACTGGGCTGCACAATATATGGAAACATAGTAAACATACAGGACATAAATTTTTATTCCTAAGTTTTCCCTAAATTATCTAACTACAATAATGGACAGTAATTGTTCAAAATCCTTGCCATACATAAAAGTAAGCAAGAAGCAAGATATGATTCAAGTAGTGAGTAGCTACGTACCTAAATTAACCATTTCAAGGAAAACTAAAACATTATTCACTAACCTATGAGGCTAAAGTTGCTAGCAGATCCTCCATTCTGGTTTTGCTATTCACTCTCTCTTCTTATGCAATCTATATGTCATTATGCACAACTGTATCCTTTTGGAACAAAAAGGCTAGTGAACTGTGTGTTGTTCCAGTAAGTTCAGTTTAGCATGAATGTTTGATATTCCCATTTAAGTGCGAAGCATTCTCTTGTGTTTTCCGGTCAAAAATATAATAAATTTGTCCCATTGACACTACCTTTATGAATCTTATCACACCTGAATTGCATTAGTAGTTTAGTACAATTGTACAGTTATCTGCTTCATTTGTACGCAATCATAGCTAATGAATTTGCCTCTTGCGCTGTAAGAAGAATTATATCTGAACTTGTGTCCAACTGGAGAATGGCATTCTATTGGTTGTAGGTCAAAATTCAGAAGTTATGTTGAGAGAGATCCGTGGTTTCAGATTTATGATATTTTTGTCGTTGCTTGTTCATTTAGTAGTTGGATTCTAGAGGTTTTTATGCATTGGTTCCATTCTGCTTGAATTGTGCATGATCATACATAATGATTTTGCCCCCTTTTGCTATAAGAAAGAGGATAGCTGAACCTGTGTTCAGATTGGAGAATGATATAATCTAGCCTACAGGGATTTAGTGGACCACTGCTCATGTTATACATTGTCGATGGGAATGACACCTATGGGATCACAAGAATCCCTACTACGGTTAGCAGGGCGCGGGGTCGTGAGAAGAGCGGATCAAACAGATAGTACACAGTTTGTTTATCCAGGTTCGGGCCGCGAGGACGCGTAAAACCCTACTCCTACTTTGGTGGATGTATATTCCTGTTCTTGAGCTAGCTCAGGGGCGTTAGGAGTCCCAAAAAGTTGAATCCTTTTCCTGGTCGCCTCAGGCCTCCTTTTATTGAAAAAGGGGTTGCCACAGTGGCACACAGGAGGTGGAAAGGGTACAGTGATGCGAGGTTATCCCTCGCATTACATGACAAGGCTCATTTAATGCGTCTGCTTAGGTGTCCTTGCTTTATCGGGGGGGCGGGGGAGAAATCTGTCTCGTCCGTCGCCGCTCCTTCTTATGTCGACACGCGCCCTGACCAGCGATGCCTGTGATGCCATGTAAGTAGGCAGGCAGCTGAGATGGCGCAGTGGTGGGTCTTCACGAAGATCTGCATGCCACCACGCAGGTGCCTGCCCAGCTGGTTGGGTCGGCAGCTGCATGCGTGCGGCGGTGGAGGTTTAGTCGGCGTGGGCCTGATGGTGGCCCTGCGGATGTCCTTGGCAAGGGTCTTGCCGAGGCGCCTGCTTTCATCCCCGGCAAGGCGCTTGCCTGGGGTCTTGTGGTCTTCCTTGGCTGGGATCCCGCCAAGGGTCGTCATCTTCTATATCTGATTGTGAATGTTTCTTCACAAAGATCTGCATGCCACTGCGGAGGGGTCTCCCGAATTCTTGCCCCATGGGGGAAGTGGACTCAAGGGTAATTTTCTCCATAGGCGTGGGCGAGTTGCCGCGGCAAGGGTCTTGCCGGGGTTGCTAAAGCCGGCCCCGGCAAGGATCTTGCCGGGGGAGCCCGCCTCGTCCCTTGGCTCTTCGTGGTCCTGGCCTTGGCGTTGCTCCAGTTCCCTCGAGCTTCGGTCTTACCCTGGCTCACCTCCCTTGCCTTGCTTGGTGTGGTTGTGGGCGCGGCTCTGACTGCCCGTGCACAGTTATAGGGGTACAAAAAGTGTACCCCTCTTTTTGTACACCGACAGGAGCCCCCGGGCCTGGGCCACATATAAGCGCAACGTGTTGTTGGGCCAGGCCCAGAACGGTGCGCGGGCAGGCGGGACGGTTTTTACCGCGGTAAGATTTTCCGCGCGCTGCGCTTCCCATGATTCCCGCGCGTGGCGCGGCGTGGGGAGGTGCGCGTGACGTGGGCGGCATGCGTGAGGTTGGTTTCTGCACGCATGCGTCACGTCGTAGTGAAGGGGCGGTTTCGTGCTTTCCGCATAAACGGAGGGAGGCATGGAGGCGCGGCCCATTCACTGAATGGGGCCGAGGTGCGGTCTTCAAGGCGTGCACTCCCCACGATCACGGGGTGGGGAGAGGTCGTCTCACCGGTACCCTCGGTTCTGTACGTCTGCCACGTGTTTCCCATGCGCTTGGGGTGACAAACGGTGGAGGCGGGAAACCGGGCCGTCGCTGGTTGGGGCAGCGGGTCGGTCCTGGCTCCCTGCGCCTTCCGTGTCTTGATTGGCCGAGCGGGGCGGCCGAGCCCCAACCCCGTTCCTTTATAAAGAGCGGGAGAGTGGGGGAATGGCGCCCCGCATTCTTCCACCTTCTTCTTCCTTCAGCTTCTGCTCCTCTCTTCCACTCGTCATGGAGAGAGGAAATCCCGGTCCTTCAACGGTGGCGGCGAGGGTCGCCGCCCGACAACACGTCCCTCCTCCTCATGCGCCTGCGGTGGCAGAGCCGGCTGCGAGGGGAAGGGGGAGGGGGCGAGGCCGTGGGCGAGGCCGGGGCGCTCGGGGAAGAGGACGACGGGGTGGCGCGCTGGCCTCGCCCCCGCCAGCAGCTCCTCCTCCAATGGAGGGCCATGTTGGGGATGACCCTTGTGAGTTCTTCATCAGGCTGCGCCGGCCGCCGCGTCGTCGCCTTCGTCTCCCGACTCCATTTGTGCGGGAGATGGAGCTGGATCCGCCGGAGTCATTGCGGCTGCACATGAGGGGATGCGGGATCAGTGCCACGTGGGTCCGCGTCGACTTCCCTGCTCCTCACGTGATGTATCTTCGTCGGGGATGGAAGACGTTTGCTCATATCCACAGCTTGACGGAGGGGCTCACTCTCCATTTTAAGCTGATGGAGGGCGGCCTTCTCTCCGTCAAGGTCTTCGGGCACTTTGGGACTCGTACAAGGTGCTGCGTGGAGAGCTCTTCTGATAGTGAAGATTCCTCCTCGAGCGAGAGTGACGAGGAGGACAGCGGCAGCGACGACGAGGGTGCTAGGCGGCAGGATGACGGGTCCGACTAGGTGTCGGGTGCTGCTCTGTGTGGCACCGGCGACCCCATCATCCGTGACGCCGGCTCCTTGAACTTCTCGGGGTCGTCTCCTTGGGCGGCTGGCGTTGGGAGGCTGCGGAAGAGGAAGAGGGCGGGCGGCAAGGCCTTCAAGTCGGAGTACACGGGCACCGACGCCTTCGACGCGTACTGACGTCCTGCCGCCTCGTCTTCGAGCTCTGCTTCCGGTGCCGCCATCACCATCCAGCCTTTGGACGGCCACCAAGATGTTCTCTCAGCGTCTTCTGCCACCCGTAGCTCGCCTAGGCGCTCCTTTTGCCCTTCTCGCCTCCTTGACCTGCCTCCTGAGGAGAGGGACAAGAAAGGGATTACGGGCACCTTATCTATTTTTAGTTTGTAAGCCTTCGGGCCTTCGTTGAATTTAAAACTTGTAATCCCTTCATTCATGTTTTTCATTCCCTATGGACTGTACCTAAGTGGAATGTTTTTAATGAAAAAGGGATGTTTGCCGGGTCATTTGTTTGTGGGTGAAACCCACGACAAGGAATAAATCCTTGATATCTTTAGGATAAACATTTTCTTGCCCGGCAACAGGCCTCGCCATCTCCCCACTTCGCTCGATCTTCCTCACGCCTTTGGCGGAGGCCGGGGTGAAGGGGGTTTAGGCTCCTCGTTCTATCCTTTTGCTGCCGCGACTACGACCAAACTCGGTCCCAGGAACAGGCCCTAGGGCCTAGAGTTAGGGGAGCACGGTAGTTTGAGGATAAAACGAGGTTTCACATACCTCAGTCCGTAAGGAAATGTATGATAAGGGATAAAAAACTTATCTGAATCTGCAGCCCCCGGCAACCCTGGTTTGCCGTGGGTGAATCTTTGCTCTTGCAGCCCCCGGCAATACTGGCTTGCCGGGGTCTAGATGCTGGTATGTTCCTTTTTTTCTCCCCAAGTGGTTTGGCAAGGATATCTGTGTGTCCTGCGAACCAAAGAAGACAAAAGAAAGACAAAGAGATGCAAACTCGACCTCTAAGCTAGGGGTTAGCCGCCGCTAAGCACTATCAACCCTAACCAAGGACGAGACTCGACCTAGCATGCATGCTATAACTTAGGGCGCCAGCGCTTCATTTATTTATGCTCAGGGTCTGCGCCTGGCTTTGTACAAAGGGTTACATGCATCATCGGCAAGGCTTGTACAAAAGGTGGCTTGCCGGGGGGCCCGACAAGCCGCACCTCATGGGTAAAACTTGCGAAGATGCTCAATGTTCCAGGAGTTACTCACTGGGACGACATCTTCGGTCTCCAGGCGGACTGCGCCGGGCCTGGTGACTCGTATTACCCGATAAGGGCCTTCCCACTTTGGCGTCAACTTGTTGGAATTCTTGGCCGATTGAACGCGCCGAAGAATAAGGTCGCCTTCCTCAAAGCTTTGGGCACGAACCTTGCGGCTATGGTAGTGGCGCTAGGCTTGCTGGTAGCGCGCTGCTCTCACAGCCGCCCGAAGACGATCTTCCTCAAGGAGCGTTGCGTCATCTTGCCGCAATTGCTCTTGCTCAAGCTCGTCATAAGCGAGTACTCGAGGTGACCCTTATATGAGTTCTGTGGGGAGAACTGCTTCTGCCCCGTATACCAGGGCAAAGGGCGTCTGGCCGGTGGCTCGATTTGGTGTCGTTCTGATTGACCAAAGAACCGCCGGCAATTCATCAATCCAGCGCCTTCCACTCTTGCGCAGTCTGTCAAAGGTCTTTGTCCTCAGGCCTCGCAGTACTTCAGCATTTGCCCTCTCAGCTTGACCATTGCTTCGGGGGTGAGCAACGGAAGCGAAATAGACCTTGCTGCCGAGGTCTTGAATATATTGCATGAAGGTGTGGCTTGTGAACTGCGTGCCGTTGTCAGTGATGACCCTATTGGGTACACCAAAACGGCACACCAGTCCTTTGAAGAACTTGACGGCTGACTGCGCTATGACCTTCCTCACTGCTTCCACTTCTGGCCACTTTGTGAACTTGTCGATTGCAACGTACAAGTACTCAAAGCCCCCGACAGCACGGGGGAAAGGGCCCAGTATGTCGAGCCCCCAGACCGAGAAAGGCCAGGAGAGAGGAATGGTTTGAAGAGCTTGAGTTGGCTGATGAAACTTCTTTGAATGGAACTGACACGCTTCACACCTGGTGACTAGTGTCGTCGCATCCTGGAGGGCGGTGGGCCAGAAGAAGCCTTGCCGAAATGCTTTGCCGGCAAGGGCCCTCGACCCTATGTGGGATCCACATATGCCTCTGTGTATCTCTGCCAACAGCCTCAGTCCTTCCTCTCGGGGGATACACTTCAATTTCACACCGTTCGGCCTCTTTCTGTACAGGACGTCATCGACGAACTGGTACATAGTAGACCGATGGGCTACTTTTTCCGCTTCTTCCTGCTCCTCAGGAAGTTCCCCTGTTTAGAGGAATCGGACGGTATGTTGTGCCCACGCTGGAGCCTGGGGCTTGACGGCGAGGACTAAAGGCATTTCCTCCGCCATAGGAGTGGTTGTCTCCACGGCAAGAGCTTGATGCTCCATCGGAGCTAGCCATCCCGTGGCGGGCTCAGTGTCTCCGGCAACATCCTTGCCTGCGGCTTCGGGGAGCTCGGTGGGAAAGTACTTGCCGGGCCCTGATTTTCTCCTCTTGTTTTGTTCTGTTGATGGATCAACGGATGGCTGAGTTAGCTGAAGCACAAAGGTACCTGGTTCCACAGGTAGCTTGAGGGTAGCGCGTTTTGATAGGTAATCGGCGATGTCGTTCTCTGCTCGGGGAACGTGCTCTGCCTGTATACCGTCAACACGCTCTTCCAGCTTCCTCACTTCATCGACGTAGGCCTTCATCAACGGGCTCTGGTAATCCTTGTTGACTTGTTTGATGACAAGTTGCGAGTGGCCCCTGACAATGAGTTTCTTGATTCCGAGGTCCGCCGCGATCCTAAGACCAGCAAGCAGCCCCTCGTACTCGGCAGTATTGTTTGTCGACACCTCCCTAGGGAAGTGCATCTGGACCACGTACTTGAGGTGCTCTCCGGTGGGCGCGACAAGCAGTACGCCAGCCCCGGCGCCCTGTAAGGAGAAAGCTCCATCAAAGTACATGACCCAGTTGCAACTTGCCTCTTTGCCGGGGAGAACAGTCTCCTGGGTTTCTTCATCAGGCGTCGCGGTCCACTCTGCAACGAACTCCGCCAGGACTCGGCTTTGAATTGTCGAGGTACTCTCAAACTTGAGGCCAAAGCTGGACAACTCCAGTGCCCATTCTACAATTCTTCCCGTTGCGTCTGGATTGTGCAATATCCGTTGCAGAGGGAGGCGAGTAACGACGGTGATCTCGTGCGCCTGGAAGTAGTGACGCGGCTTCCTCGAGGCCATAAGAAGGCCGAAGAGCAGTTTCTGCACACCAGAGTACCTTGATCTAGCCCCCTGCAGGAGGGAGCTAACAAAGTAGGCCGGGTGCTGCATCATTTTCTTCCTTGGTGGCACTCCAACCGGCTGTGTCGTATCTGCACCAACGGCATCAGGCTCTGTCGCTGCTATCACCTCGTCATCAATTTCTCTCTGCGCCACTAGCGCGGCACTGACCACCTGGTTCGTTGCCGCCAGGTATAGCAGCAACGGTTCTTGTGGCCTAGGCACAACTAGTACTGGCGTGGAGGAGAGATACCTCTTCAAATCTTGCAATGCTGCTTCGGCTTCTGGCGCCCATTCCATCGGGCCCGCCTTTTTCAAAACCTTGAAAAAGGGGAGGGCGCGCTCGGCGGACTTGGAAATGAACCTGCTCATGGCGGCGACGCAACCAGCAAGCCGACGTACATCCTTGACCCGCTTGGGAGCTTCAATCTGTTCTATAGCTTTGATCTTGTTCGGATTGGCCTCTATCCCACGCTGTGACACAAAGAACCCGAGAAGCTTGCCGGACGGGACGCCGAAGACGCACTTCTCAGGGTTCAGCTTGAGATTGATCTTGCGTAGGTTTTGTAGGATCGGAAGTATGTCTAGAGGGGGGGGGTGATTAGACTACTTGACCAAATAAAAATCTAGCCTTTTCTCAATTTTAGTTCTTGGCATATTTTAGCTATCTTAGCACAAGTCAAGCAATCTCCACACAATTCAAGCAAGCATGCAAAAGAGTATATGAGCAGCGGAAAGTAAAGCATGCAACTTGCAAGAATGTAAAGGGAATGGGTTTGGAGGATTCAAACGCAATTGGAGACATGGATGTTTTTGTCGTGGTTCCGATAGGTGGTGCTATCGTACATCCACGTTGATGGAGACTTCAACCCACGGAGGGTAACGGTTGCGCGAGTCCACGGAGGGCTCCACCCACGAAGGGTCCACGAAGAAGCAACCTTGTCTATTCCATCACGGTCGTCGCCCGCGAAGGACTTGCCTCACTAGCGGTAGATCTTCACGAAGTAGGCGATCTCCTTGCCCTTACAAACTCCTTGGTTCAACTCCACAATCTTGTCGGAGGCTCCCAAGTGACACCTAGCCAATCTAGGAGACACCACTCTCCAAGAAGTAACAAATGGTGTGTTGATGATGAACTCCTTGCTCTTGTGCTTCAAATGATAGTCTCCCCAACACTCAACTCTCTCTCACAGGATTTGGATTTGGTGGAAAGAAGATTTGAGTGGAAAGCAACTTGGGGAAGGCTAGAGATCAAGATTCATATGGTTGGAATGGAATATCTTGAGCTCAACACAAGTGTAGGTGGTTCTCTCTCAGAAAATGTGTATTGGAAGTGTAGATGTGTTCTGATGGCTTTTTCTTCGAATGAAGAGTGGGTGGAGGGGTATATATAGCCTCCACACAAAATCTAACCATTACACACAATTTTCCAAACTCAGTGGGACTGAATGGTTAAACTTGGTCGGATCGATTCAACAAACCTAGTGACCGTTAGGATTTTCGGTGGGACTGAGATGCAACTCGGTAGGACCGATATGGTTAGGGTTCGGGCATAACGTAATCTCGATGTGACCGATTACACAAACTCGGTGGGACTGATTTTGGTAATAAGCTAACCAGAGAGTTGGTCAGGTAAACTCGATGGGACCGGTTCGCTCATTTCGGTGAGACCGAAATGTTACGAAAGGGAAACAGAGAGTTTACATTGCAATCTCGGTGGGACCAATCGCTCACTTCGGTTATGTGACACCCCCGATTCAATCGTACACTAATCATACACGCAAACGTGTACGATCAAGATCAGGGACTCACGGGAAGATATCACAACACAACTCTAAAAATAAAATAAGTCATACAAGCATCATAATACAAGCCAGGGGCCTCGAGGGCTCGAATACAAGTGCTCGGTCATAGACGAGTCAGCGGAAGCAACAATATCTGAGTACAGACATAAGTTAAACAGGTTGCCATAAGATGGCTAGCACAAACTGGGATACAGATCGAAAGAGGCGCAGGCCTCCTGCCTGGGATCCTCCTAACTACTCCTGGTCGTCGTCAGCGGGTTGCACGTAGTAGTAGGCACCTCCGGTGTAGTAGGAGTCGTCGTCGACGGTGGCGTCTGGATCCTGGGCTCCATCGTCTGGTTGCAGCAATCGGGTAGAGAGATGGGGAAAAGGGGAAACAAGGCAACCGTGAGTACTCATCCAAAGTACTCGCAAGCAAGGAGCTACACTACATATGCATGGATATATGTGTAAGGGGCCATATCAGTGGACTGAACTGCAGAATGCCAGAATAAGGGGGGGATATCTAATCTTGTCGAAGACTACGCTTCTGGCAGCCTCCGTCTTGCAGCATATAGAAGAGAGTAGACTGAAGACCTCCAAGTAGCATCGCATAGCATAATCCTATAGCATAATCCTACCCGGCGATCCCCTCCTCGTTACCCTGTTAGAGAGCGGTCACCGGGTTGTATCTGGCACTTGGAAGGGTGTGTTTTATTAAGTATCCGCTTCTAGTTGTCATAAGGTCAAGGTACAACTCCAAGCCGTCCTGTTACCGAAGATCACGGCTATTCGAATAGATTAACTTCCCTGCAGGGGTGCACCACATAACCCAACACGCTTGATCCCATTTGGCCGGGCACACTTTCCTGGGTCATGCCCGGCCTAGGAAGATCAACACGTCGCAGCCCCACCTAGGCACAACAGAGAGGTCAGCATGCCGGTCTAAACCTAAGCGCACAGGGGTCTGGGCCCATCGCCCTGAGCACACCTGCACGTTGCGAGGGCGGCCGAAAGCAGACCTAGCCTAGTGGCGTTCCAGTCCAATCCGGCGCGCGCCGCTCCGTCGCTGACGTCAAGAAGTGCTTCGGCTGATACCACGACGCCGAGTGCCCATATCTTTCCCGCGTAGTTGGTTAGTGCGTATAGGCCAGTAGCCAGACTCAGATCAAATACCAGATCTCGTTAAGCGTGTTAAGTATCCGCGAACGCCGAACAGGGCCAGGCCCACCTCTCTCCTAGGTGGTCTGAACCTGTCCTGTCGCTCCGCCACAAAGTAACAGTCAGGGGCCGTCGGGAACCCAGGCCCACCTCTACCGGGATGGAGCCACCTGCCCCTTCAGCCCCCATCTCCGAACAGTATCACAGGTAATGTAACAGTGTAAAGTATATAGTATATGCCCATGATCACTTCCCGAAGTGATCACGGCCCAGTAGATAGCATGGCAGACGGACAAGAGTGTAGGGCCACTGATGGAACACTAGCATCATATACTAAGCATTAGGATTGCAGGTAAAGGTAACAACAGTAGTAGCAAGGACAGGCTATGCATCAGAATAGGATTAACGAAAAGCAGTAACATGCTACACTACTCTAATGCAAGCAGTATAGAGAAGAGTAGGCGATATCTGGTGATCAAGGGGGGGCTTGCCTGGTTGCTCTGTTGCACAAGAAGAAGGGTCGTCGGTGATGTAGTCGTACTCAAACACATCAACGCCGGTCTCGGGGTCTACTGGAGAAGAAGAGGGGGAAGAAACAGTAAATACGGAGCAAACAAAGCATCACACAAAATATAACAAGGCAATACGCGGTGCCAGGGGCAATCTAACGCGGGGATAGGTGATACCGGCGAAGTGGGGAAACATCCGGAAAATTATTCCCGGTGGGCCTGGTCAACTGTTGACTCAATAGTCAACAGTTGACTGGTCAACAGTCAAACAGTGCAGGGGGGTCCGCATGTCATTGACTAGTAATTATGCAATTTAAATAAATTAATCTAATTCGCAGAGGGACCCACATGTCATTTTCTATGGCTTAATAAAACGTTTTTTTAATAGGGCGGTTTAGGACATTTAAACCTGGGTTAATTGCTAATGGGGTGGGGGTTAGCCCCCACCAAACCGAACCGGCCGGGGCCTCACCGGACAGAGGCCCACGGCGGCCATGGGCGGCTGGCCGCGCACGGGAGCGGGAGGCTCCGGCGGCCATGGCTAAGAGCAGGGGCGGAGGGCA
Source organism: Aegilops umbellulata (assembly GCA_032464435.1). Classification (NCBI taxonomy): domain Eukaryota; kingdom Viridiplantae; phylum Streptophyta; class Magnoliopsida; order Poales; family Poaceae; genus Aegilops; species Aegilops umbellulata. The sequence continues at coordinate 17,652,871 of CP136054.1, forward strand.
CTAGGAGCGGGGAGCGGGGCGCGGGGCGTGATGTACAGGAGGGGCGCGACGCTGGGTAGAGGCCGGCGCGGCGGCGTGCAGGGGCAGCGGGGCCGCACGGCTGGGGCGCCGGAACGAGCCATGCGGTGGCCAGGCGAGGCGCGAGCAGGCGCGGCGAGCGGATCTGGCGAGCGCTAGGCGGAGCAGGAGGGCGCGGGTAGGCGGCAGTGGCTTCAGGCTGGCGGCACGAGCGGCAGCAGCGGCAAATCTTAAGCAGAAGCAGCAGGTAACAGCGCGGCGGCAGCAGCACGGGAGGCCAGCGAGGCACGTCAGCTGGAGACGGGAACGAGGCAGCAGCGGTCGGCGGCTGCGCGGGCTGTTCGTGGGGGTTGCGGCTGTACCGTTGCCGGCGAAAGCAAGCTACTAGAGACGGCAGGGGCATGTTAGAGCTCGGGCTCATGCTTAAGAAGATGCAGGGGAGGAAGTGGAGCTCACAGAGAAGCTCGTGGAGGGCTCTAGGACGCCGGAGCTGCGCGGAGATGGGCGAATCGAAGAAGGGCAGTGGCGGTTGCCGACGGAGGGGATCGACAGATGCAGCATCGTCTTGGCGTTCCGGCTCGAGGAAGTCCACGTTGGAGTCGAGGACGATGGCCTACGTCTTCTGGACAAGGTGGAGTGACGAGGGGAGCACGGTGGCTACACCGGCAGCAATCCATGGCGACGGCTACCCTCGGATTCGCGTGGGAGATAAGAGAAGCGGCGCGGGGGAGGGAATGAATGGCGCTAGGGTTCGTCCTGGGCGTCGCGGGGTACTTATCCGTCACGAGGAGGGAGTGGATGCTTGACACGGCGACGATCGGTGGTGTGGACGGCGTGCGCGCACTGCCAACGCCATGGATGAACAGGAGAGGGAGACAAAGGCGTTGGTGGGCTGGGCATGCGCCTGTAGCGACCAGGCCGCAAGTGCATAGTGTCGTCTTCATTTTCTTTTTACTCTTTCTATTTTCTATTTAGTTTCAACTATCAAATGAATTTTGTTGAATACAAAATTTGGCACATAAATATTGGGTCACATAATGGAGCTGCACACAAAGTTTCAAATCATTTTGTAAATGATAACTATTTGATTATATTTAAATGGTTAATTTTAAATGCTATTTGCTTCTGCTTTATTTATCCTAGAGGCATATAAACATTCCCAATAATGTTGGTTGATGTTTGTTATTTAGTTACTGAATATTTACAACCATTTGAACATTTTTAATTTACTGTTTTAACAAATTATTATTTAACTGGTTATTTGAATTTTAAATTTTAACTCTAGTTTGAAACAAGTGAGTTTAGCAAAAAAAATAATTATGATGACTTGGCATCATTAACAGGGGTTCACTATAGCTTAAGTATTCGGGCGTCACAGGTTAGACCGAAATGTTACGAAGGGAAACAGAGAGATTACAATCCCGTCTCAGTGAGACCAAGATCCCTATCGGTGAGACCGATTTGGCTAGGGTTTGTGGCAGTGGCTATGACATTTGAAACTCGGTGGCGCCGGATAGAAAGAATCGGTGGGGACGAGTTTGACTTTTGGTTGAGGTCAAATGTGGATGTGGGAAGGTAGTTGAGGGTTTTGGAGCATATCACTAAGCACTTTGAGCAAGCAAGCCGTTAAGCAACACCTCATCCCTCCTTGATAGTATTGGCTTTTCCTATAGACTCAATGTGATCTTGGATCACTAAAATATAAAATGTAGAGTCTTGAGCTTTAAGCTTGAGCCAAACTTTTTGTCCTTAGAATTTTGAGGGATCCACTTTCCTCATCCATGCCATGCCATTCATTGAGCTTTTCTTGAAATATTAATCTTGGAATAATGTTAGCTCAATGAGCTATATGTTGTTAATAATTACCAAAACCACCCAGGGATGGTTGCACTTTCAATCTCCCCCTTTTTGGTAATTGATGACAACATATAGATCAAAACTTCGACAAATGATAATAAGAGTGAAAGATATTGTCGTTTTGAGAAGTATGTGAAAAGCAAGAGCTCCCCCTAAATTTGTGCATATCTTAAGATTTGCTTTGGACTGCAAATGCACAATGAGTTAGGATCATGGGTTACTCTTCCATGTCACATACATCTTGGTGGAGCGCTCAAAATGATAAGAATTAAATACATGCACTCATCACCAAGCAAAGTGAATGATCAAATAGGGATAACAAGATAGTATCATTCAACAAGCATAAGTGTAGCTTATGATCAACCACATGATCATCAATGTCTCACAGATAATAGCATAGTATCTCAAGCAATCAAAAGCAAACAAAGTTCAACCAAGAAGACAAGAGAGAACAAAAGCAAACAAACTCTCTCTCTCTCTCTCTCGAAGCCTATGATCTATACATTTTTCTCCCCCTTTGGCAACAAGTTACCAAAAAGTTCATAGAAAATGCATAGCACTAAAACGACACTCAGGCTTGGTCTTCAGGTGGTGGAGTCCGGATAACGCCAAGGACGAAGGCTTCAGTTGAAGTAGATGCAACTGGAGCTGGTGTAGGTGCTGGAGCTGGTGGCACTGACGCTGTAGCTGGTGCAGATGAAGTGGCTCTGGTGTCAGTTACTGGCACTGCAGATGATCTCTGAGCTCTAGGCACTCTGGCAAATGCATCAGTTGTTGTTTTGCCCTTCCTCTCCTGCATGTCATCATGTAGTTGCTCCACAGCAGACTGAATCTCAGTTACTTTCACATCTAAGTCATAGAACTTTTGTTCCACGATTCTTTCCAAGCTCTCTTGGTTTTGAGTCAGGGTGGCCAGTCCTTTCTCAATCCTCAGAGTTGATGCTATCAGATAACCGAGCTGCTCCTGCTTGTTCTTCAGAAAGTACTCAGATGCCTCCTCTTGAGTTGGCATCTTGGCAGCCTTCTCCATCTTTGCCTTCTCCTTCTTTGCTTGAGCTTATACTGATGATGGTTCATTCTCATTCATCACAACTTGATTGTCCTCAAAATCTGGATGGATGGGCAAGTGTTCCTTATCCAACAGGTATGTGCCTGTGCCCATCTTCGAGTTAATCAACTCCTGAATATGTGGGGCATATCCACAACTTCTCTTCTGATCAGCTGCTGTCCTCTTGATAGTCTCAACTATGAGGCTCATGACCTTGAACTTCAGTGGCACATCAAATATATGTAGCAAGTTAATTGCATGCCCTCTGATCATGTTGTGGTCACCTAACTTGGGCAAAAGAGTGTGCCTTAGGATCCAGTTAATTGTAGGTAGCCCTGACAGAAGAAAATGGACTGATCCAAACATGAAAGTCTCAAGAGCTTTGTCTGGGATCTCCTTATACATGTTTGACATGGAATTGTGATCCATCTTCTTCTTGGCATAAACATCCAAGTCATCTTCTTGCTCTTCTGGGGCATTGATCAACTGAGCCCATTCCTCAATAGTTGATTGGTACCTTGTACCTTCAGACGTCCATACTATCCTGCCATCTGGATAGAAATGTGTTGTGGAGTAAAATTGCATTATGAGCTCCTCATTCCACTTTGTGAGCTTCTGCCCAACAAAGTATGCAACTCCACAAGCATTGAAGCTGTCATACACACCAGGGTAGTGTGCCTCATTTTCCTTGATATAGGTCCAGTCGACCCACCTCATATCACACACTATTGGTTTCTTGTCCAGTAGCACTGTCTCATAGAAGTCTTATTGTTCCTTTGTGTGGAACCTGTAATCAACAGTAGTCCTTCTTCTTGTAGCATATGGATCTGTTTCTCTCCATTTTCTCAGCCCTGAATCTCTCCTGATCTTCATGTTCTCAGCCACAGGATGAGCATCGTTGTGGTCTGGAATCTTGGGTTTGAGCTTCCTCAGAACTTGTCCTTCATCATCTTCCTCAGCAGCAACATCAGGCACTGGGGCCTTGTTCTTCTCAGCAGCTGGTATACTCCTGGTGTTCCTCTTAGGTGCACTCTTGGGCTTGGAGGCAGCTTTGGGTGCTTCTTTGGGCTTTGATGATGCAACCCCTGACTTTATAGCATCACCCATCAGCTTCTGTGCCTTGGGTGCTGGTGCAGCAACCTCTTCTTCCTCTTCTTCCTCAGAATCTCTCCTCATGGAGGGTTTGCCAAGAACTCTGGCAGTAGTGGTTATGACTCTCTTTTTCTTTTTGTCTTGGCCAACAACTTCCTCTTCTGACTCCATGGTAAACTTCATGGTTTCTCCAGTGGCAACCTTCCTAGGTTTAGAAGTGGGAACTCTCCTTGCAGGTGCCTTCTTCTGCATACCTGGCTTTGTGGCTGCAGCTGAGCCATATTCCTTTTTGAGCACTTTCTTCTTTGAAGTGGCTTCCTCTTCTTCTGCAACATAATCTTCATCTTCAGACTCTGAAGTCCTTTTCTTGCTTGCTCTAGTGGCAGCCTTTGGCAAGTTGCTTGGGGTGCTTCTGCTACCCTCATCTGAGCTGCTAGAGGGACTAGTGCCCTCACTCAAGTGAACCTACTCCTCTGACTTGTTTTGGCTGTCACTTTGGTCAGACATGTTGCAAACACTGACTGCAGACCCTGTGAATAGATTGTAGATGAGATAGAGTGGATGAGCATCACAAAATGCAGAGATTTTTGCAAAAGAATGAGTCAAAAACTTAGTTTTAGTTTTCCACAGAAAGCATTTTGGATCAACCGATTTGCAAACTCGGTGATACCGAAGCAGCTGTTGGAACCAAAACTAGTGAACGCGGTCAGACCGAGTCACAGTTCGGTGGCACCGAGACTGCTAGGGTTTCACAAAGTCCTGAACTCGGTCACACCGATTTGCAATTCTCGGTCACACCGAGAACCACATGTGCAATGGCCTTGGCCGAATCGGTGGAAACGAGTTATGCAACCCGGTGGGTCCGAGATGGTTTCGGCGGAAACCTAACCCTAAATTTTCGATTCAATTCTAATCTACGGAGTGTTTTGACTGGATAGAAGCGTTTCAATCGTGGCAAGATTCATAATGAATACAATGTGCTAGGAATCGGACAGGGATAGCACTGTGATCGAGTCCATACCCTAGTTCGGCGATGAACTCGCTATGGCGGCAACGGCGGAGACGAAATCCATTGACGGCGGCGGAGACCAGTGACAGGAGGCGGCTGGCGATGAGGAGGACGATCCGGAGACCCAGGAGGTAGGGCGAGCTATGCGCGGGCGAAGGGGTTTTGGAGAAATTTCCAAAATTTTGCCCGTGAGTATATATAGCCCGACCCTGTCGGTGTGACCGAGTGGAACAACTCGGTGGCACCGAGATGCATAACTGTTGAAAGTTACAGCAACTCGGTGTGACCGAAAAGTTCAAATCGGTTGCACCGAGATGAAAGCCTAGATCGACTTAGTGATCTCGGTATGACCGAAATGGAGGAATCAGTCAGACCGAAACACACAAAGAAGTTTTGGAAGTTTAAGTCTATGACAAATCGGGGACTCCGAGTGCTCCTCACACAGAGTGGTTCGAATATGACTTGATCAAATTTTGTGATGTAGCATGAATAGAGTTTGAGACGAGAAAAGCATAAATAGCTAGAGAGGGTTCTTAGGCATTCTTGTTCATCCACTTGGCAAAAGAAAAGAAAACCAATCAATCAAACAACAAGTGGATGTCCTCGAATGGGTAAAATATGCAATCAACATGCTCACACAATAAAATGGCAAATGAAATATGTGGCAAAGCATGCACAACCAATTCTAGCATCTATCAAGCAATAGGCGATGACTAGGTCATCTATATATGAGTATACTGACTTAGGAGTCAAATGAGAACATTTGATCATAGGTCATACTCATCGTTTAAGCACAAGTGGGGTTACCACTTTTACATAAAGCATTGTTGTGTTCACACCATTAGAGTTGCTTTAGCTCAATTCTTAGAGTAAAGCTCCCCCTAGATGTGAGATCCCCCCTAGGAGGGATGAACTAACCTTGGGTTTTGTCGATGATGACTTCATGTAGATGTTGAAGATGTGGATGCTCAATGTTGATGTAGATCCTTTGGAGCTATCCATTGGAGTGAGTTGCACTTTCAATACCTACACGGGTTAGTCCCACAAGGAACAAACAAGGATATCCATAGACATAGAGTGATGCACACACAAGATGATGTCTATGAAAGCTTTTAGGTTACCTTGTCCCTTGTCTTACCAACAAGAGGGTTTGTGACTCCTTGAATTAGTGCAAGATGTGGAAGTTGATTGCACTTGTTCTTGCCAAGATGATAAGAGTGAAATATGTTGGCGGAGTCACCCTCAAGAACTCTCTAGTTCTTCTTGTTCTGGATCCACACCATCTTGATGGAAATCCTCGGAGTTGTAGTTGTACTTGATGAAGTGGAACTTGAAGTAGTCTAGGGAACCCATTTGACCAAGGCCTTAGGAGCTTCTTCAAATGCATCAATTTCCTCTTGAAGCTTGTCCTTGCCTTTTTGCTTGTGGTCTTGTGGTGGAAGGTCATCTTGAGCTTGTGTCCCTTTGAAAGAAGTAGGATCATAATTCTCTTGTTGAGGAACAAACTTCGTCTTGGGGTATTGATCTTCTTCCCACTCAACTCCATTGGCATTGAACTTTCGTTCAAAACCAACACCTTGATTCTTCCGGTGCCTTCCTTGCTTGCGTACAATTTCCTCGAATTGCTTACTTCCGGCAAGGCTCTTGTAAACACCTTTCTCTATAATTCCCTTCAATAAGCTATTTTCTTGCTCAAGTGTAACTTGGCTAAGAGAACCATTAGCGGAATCAAGAGAACTACTAGAAGCAACAATATTGGATTTAGCATGATCATTGTTACTACTGGAGGAAGAATCTTTCTTGTTCTTGTTACTAGACTTGACTTGAGGCATGTAAGTGGATAAGAGTAAACGCTTGGCAATGTAAGAAGAACTTTTCTTACAAAGATCATCATTGATTGATTTTAAGAACTCATGTTCTTGCTCAAGGTTGAGCTTTTCAAAGCGTAATTTCTCATGAGTCCTTCAAAGTTCTCGATGATCTCCTAAGATAGTTTCATGAGCTAACTTAAGAGTGCTTAGTTCTTTAGTTAGAGACTCAATCTTCTCCTTATCATTGTCATTCGTTTTATCTTGATTAGCATGATTAATTGACGTTTCATCATAGTATTCATCACTAGAGTTGTCAACAAGTAAATCATCATCACCTAACAAGTCATCTTCATCACTATTGAAATCAACATACTCGGGGTGTGACACCTTTGGGCCTTTGGCCATGAAGCAAGTTCCAACTCCTTCATTTGGTGAGTCAAATATGTCGTAGGAGTTGGTTGTCACAAGAGCTAGACCGGCAACACCTTCATCTTGAGTATATTCGGAATCGGAGTGATAGCTTCTCTCAGAGTGGTTGTCGGAGTCGGAGCCGGATACCCATTCACCAACATGAGCTTGATGTCTTTGTTTTGTGTAGCTCCTTGATGACTTGTCCTTTCTTTCCGAATCCTTGCTTCTCCGTGAGGGTCTTCATTCATAACGATCATCTCTACTCCTTCTTTCTCTAGATGGTGATTCTTCTCTTCTACTTCTTCTCTTGGGAGAATCTTCTCTTCTCTTGTAGGGGGTCGTACACTCATTGGAATAGTGTCTGAGCCTTCCACAATTGTAGCAGTTTCGCTCCCGACTAGAAGATCTTTTGTCATTGTAGGACCTTGACTTGGAGCTTCTATCTTTGCTTCTACTCTTGTAGAACTGGTTGAAGTTCTTCACCATTAAGCTCAATTCTTCATTGAAGGTTTGTTTCTCACTTGATGATGTGGGGGCTTCACATGAGGCTTTGTAAGCACCACTTGATTTGTTGTGAAGTTCCTCTTTATCCTTGAATGACATCTCATGAGCAAAAATTCTTCCGATGACTTTCGTTGGCTTGAGATCTTTGTAATTGGGCATCATTTGGATCAATGTGCACACGGTATCATACTTTCTATCCAAGGCTCTTAGGATCTTCTTGATGATGAATCTATCGGTCATCTCTTCACTCCCTAAGTCGGCAATCTCATTTGTGATAAGAGCAAGCCTAGAATACATTTCAGCGACACCTTCACCATCCTTCATTTTGAACTTGTCAAGTTGACTTTGAAGCACATCCAATTTGGATTCCTTGACGGAGTCGGTACCTTCGTGCATATCAATCAAAGTATCCCAAATTTCCTTTGCATTCTCAAGACGGCTGATTTGTTGAATTCTTCGGGGCACAATCCGTTGAAGAGAATATCACAAGCTTGAGCGTTGTATTGCAGCATCTTCAACTCTTCCGCGGTAGCTTCACGGTTCGGTTCTTTCCCATCAAAGAATTCACCTTGCAAACCAATACACACAATAGCCCAAATGGCGGGGTTATGTCCAAGAATATGCATTTTCATCTTATGCTTCCAACTAGAAAAATTAGTACCATCAAAGTAAGGACCTCTACGGTGATAATTTCCCTCGCTAGACGCCATACTCTCCTAGGTTGTGAAACCAAGGCTATGACCACCAAAAGCTATGGAAATCAAAGCAAATGGAGACCATCAGCTCTGATACTACTTGTAGGATCGGAAGTATGTCTAGAGGGGGGGTGATTAGACTACTTGACCAAATAAAAATCTAGCCTTTTCTCAATTTTAGTTCTTGGCATATTTTAGCTATCTTAGCACAAGTCAAGCAATCTCCACACAATTCAAGCAAGCATGCAAAAGAGTATATGAGCAGCGGAAAGTAAAGCATGCAACTTGCAAGAATGTAAAGGGAAGGGTTTGGAGGATTCAAACGCAATTGGAGACACGGATGTTTTTGTCGTGGTTCCGATAGGTGGTGCTATCGTACATCCACGCTGATGGAGACTTCAACCCACGGAGGGTAACGGTTGCGCGAGTCCACGGAGGGCTCCACCCACGAAGGGTCAACGAAGAAGCAACCTTGTCTATTCCATCACGGCCGTTGCCCGCGAAGGACTTGCCTCACTAGCGGTAGATCTTCACGAAGTAGGCGATCTCCTTGCCCTTACAAACTCCTTGGTTCAACTCCACAATCTTGTCGGAGGCTCCCAAGTGATACCTAGCCAATCTAGGAGACACCACTCTCCAAGAAGTAACAAATGGTGTGTTGATGATGAACTCCTTGCTCTTGTGCTTCAAATGATAGTCTCCCCAACACGCAACTCTCTCTCACAGGATTTGGATTTGTGGAAAGAAGATTTGAGTGGAAAGCAACTTGGGGAAGGCTAGAGATCAAGATTCATATGGTTGGAATGGAATATCTTGAGCTCAACACAAGTGTAGGTGGTTCTCTCTCAGAAAATGTGTATTGGAAGTGTAGATGTGTTCTGATGGCTTTTTCTTCGAATGAAGAGTGGGTGGAGGGGTATATATAGCCTCCACACAAAATCTACCCGTTACACGCAATTTGCCAAACTCGGTGGGACCGAATGGTTAAACTCGGTCGGACCGATTCAGCAAACCTAGTGACCGTTAGGATTTTCGGTGGGACTGAGATGCAACTCGGTAGGACCGATATGGTTAGGGTTCGGGCATAACGTAATCTCAGTGTGACCGATTACACAAACTCGGTGGTACCGATTTTGGTAATAAGCTAACCAGAGAGTTGGTCAGGTAAACTGGGTGGACCGGTTCGCTCATTTCGGTGAGACCGAAATGTTACGAAAGGGAAAACAGAGACTTTACATTGCAATCTCGGTGGGACCGATCGCTCACTTCGCTTAGACCGAAACATTACGAAGGGAAACAGAGAGATTACAATCCCATCTCGGTGAGACCGAGATTACTATCGGTGAGACCGATTTGGCTAGGGTTTGTGGCAGTGGCTATGACATTTGAAACTCGGTGGTGCCGGATAGAAAGAATCGGTGGGGCCGAGTTTGACTTTTGGTTTAGGTCAAATGTGGATGTGGGAAGGTAGTTGAGGGTTTTGGAGCATATCACTAAGCACTTTGAGCAAGCAAGCCATTAAGCAACGCCTCATCCCTCCTTGATAGTATTGGCTTTTCCTATAGACTCAATGTGATCTTAGATCACTAAAATATAAAATGTAGAGTCTTGAGCTTTAAGCTTGAGCCAAACTTTTTGTCCTTAGAATTTTGAGGGATCCACTTTCCTCATCCATGCCATGCCATTCATTGAGCTTTTCCTGAAATATTAATCTTGGAATAATGTTAGCTCAATAAGCTATATGTTGTTAAGAATTACCAAAACCACCCAGGGATGGTTGCACTTTCAGGTTTGCAAATGTTTCTTGTAAATCCGGTATAAGGGTTGCCCTGTTCTTGGTTTAGACCACTATATCATCCATATAAGCTTCCATATTTCTATGGAGCTAGGGTTCAAAACCAATCTGGACCGCCCTTGCAAACGTTGAACCAGCACTCTTCAACCCGAAAGGCATCCGTATGAAACAATACGTACCATATGGGGTGATGAATGCCGTTTTCTCTTCGTCTTCTCTTGTCATGAAGATCTGGTGGTAGCCGGAGTAGGCATCGAGGAATGACAACAGATCACACCCAGCCGTGGAGTCAACAATCTGGTCGATGCGCGGCAACGGGAAGGGGTCTTTGGGACAAGCCTTATTGATATCTGTGTAATCAATACACAGCCTCCACTTCCCATTTGCCTTGCGCACTACCACTGGATTGGCCAACCACGTTGGATGGAGCACTCCTCTTACCAAACCCACTGCTTCCAGTTTCCGGATCTCCTCTGTGATGAACTCTTGTCATTCCAAGGCTTGCTTTCTGAACTTCTGCTTGACGGGCCGCGCATGAGGGAAGATAGCAAGGTGGTGCTCAATCACCTCCCTGGGAACGCCGGGGATGTCGGATGCTTGCCATGCAAACACATCGACATTCGAGCTTATGGTGAAAGCCCCTCCCGTTTCGTCCTCCTTGACAGAAACCTTCTTGGTTCCCGGCTGTGTGGCCCTGGACTTCTTGTTTCTGCCGGTGGAGCTCTCTGGCACGTCCTCGACGGGAGCACTACACTCCGAAGAGGTGTGCTTGCCGGAGTGGGTGCCTGAGGCCTCACCAGTCTTCTTCTTCTTCCTTCCCGTGGCTCCAGCGGCAGGAGCAAGCGCCTTAGCAGTGGCGGCTGCTGCAACTGCTTGTTGGTGGAGTTGGTCAGTGCAAATTAGCGCATCCTTCTTATTCGATGGGACGGTGATGATCGTCACAGGCCCCGTCATCTTCAGGGTGTTGTAGGTGTAATGTGACGCCGCCATGAACTTGGCCAGCGCTGGGCGGCCAAGGATCCCGTTGTAAGGCAAGGGGATCTTGGCAACGTCGAACACAATCCTTTCTGTCATGTAGTTCAGATCACTCCCAAAAGTCACGGGCAACGTGACCTTTCCCTTTGGTTGACTTCTTCCTGGGTTGACCCCCTGAAATGTGCCCGTCTCTTCGAGGTCTCCATCAGGAATCTGCAATTTCTTGATCACGGTAGGCGAGATTAAGTTCAGATCGGCCCCGCCATCGACTAGCATCTTTGTCACCTTAAGGTTGCGTATTGTTGGTGAAACCAACAATGGCAAGCACCCGACTGCAGTAGTGCGATCAGGGTGATCCTTAGTGTCAAAAATGATAGGTGTGCTGGACCACTTCAGCGGCCTTTGGGCATCAAACGACGGCTCTGCCGCTGTAATCTCACGCGCCCACTGTTTAAGCTGGCGGTGAGAGGTATGCAGCGAGGCGCCGCCATCGACACACATGGCCTCTGTAGCTTTCTGAAATTCTTGGTCACCAGACTCATCGTCCTCTTCGTGATCATCGTCTTCTGGCTTTTTGTCACGGCCCCGGGCGGGCCTCTCCTGCTGTTTATCCTTGCCGCGACGGCCGGCCTGGCCGTCACGCTTCTTGCCGGACCCCTCAGCACCGTCCTGGCCGTTTTCCTTGTCCCACCTCTCATATTCATCCCTCTGCTTCTCAGCAAGGAGCTCAACCTGTCGGCAGTTCTGGAGATCATGGCCTTTGGTGCGATGGATCTTCAGTATTGCTTGTCGAGTTTCCTGGCTTCTCGGCAGCCGCCAAGGGCCGGTAGGCAACACATCCGGCAATTTCATTGCCGGGGTCATCTGCCTTGGTTTTCTTGGCGGAGCCGGCGTCATTAGATCCCTCGACGGCAAGCACAGCTTTACCTTTGCGCTTCCTGTTGCGGCGTCGGCCTTTCTTTGCCGGGGCGGCAGTATCCTCATCTGAAGAGTCGGTTTCCACGCCGGCATCTTCGCCGGGGTACTTCCTCCCCTCTTCAGCCCGGGCACATCTGTCAGCAAGAACATAGAGTTCTGCCACGTCTTTCACCTTGTTCATTGCCAGCTCTTCGCGCATCTTGCGGTTACGCACGTTCTGATGAAACGCGCTGATGATGGCGGCAGGGTGAACATCAGGGATATTGTATTGTACCCGGCTGAACCTCTATATATACTTGCGTAGACTCTCGCCTCCCTTCTAGGGAATGACGTGCAGGTCGCTTGCTTGGCCATGGGCTTGGTGACCTCCAGTAAAGGCGCCAACAAACCCATGGCACAAATCTGACCAGGAGGAAATAGAGTCTACCGGCAAGTGCATGAACCACGACATGGCGTTGGGCTTAAGAGCCAATGGAAAGTAATTTGCAAGCACCTTATCGTCGCGGGCTCCGGTAGCTTGCATCGCGATGGTGTAGATGCTGAGGAACTCCAACGGGTGGGTCTTGCCGTTGTACTTCTCGCCAACGTCAGGCTTGAAGGTGCGGTGAGTGGGCCACTGGAACTGCCGCAGCTCACGGGTAAAAGCCGGACAGCCTACCTCGTAAGGTAGGCCTCCAGGGCTCTCCGGGGCCGGGTGGTTTGTAGCAGGCCCTGCTCGCCTGTCTGACTGGTGGCGCGCTCCGCGCCGGCGCTCGATAGTGGTTCGAGCGTCTTCATGGGCTCGTTCCTGAAGAACTTGGCGCTGGTCGCAGTGGGTCCGTGGGTCGGACGACGCTATGGAGATGTCGTCGCCCGTGATGTCGCGACGAGCCGGCGTCCGCGGTACCGGACGGGGAGGAGGTGAATGCACCGTGGTCGCGGCGCCGCCGGCTTTTCTGCCACTGGTGCGTGGGACTCCATTGGAGCGTCGACCCGGGGACTCCATTGGAGCGTCGACCCGGGGGCTCCACCGGACTTGGTTCGTCTTTGTTGGTCACCGCAACAAGGCTTCGGATAGTGGCTCTCCATTCGTCGAGTTTTCCCGTAGTGGGGGGAAAGTCGAGGAGCAACTGCGCGCGCGCGCCAGGGCTTCTGCTGGCGTCGGCGGCAGCGGAACCTGCATGGATCGCGACGCGCTTCGACTTCTGACCATGTCAAAAGGAGCTCTATCACGATCCCGCAGTCGCATGCCGTTTTCACCAGCGCTTCGGCGAGCAGGCAGGTCTTCTACATCCAGGGGGTGGCGCTCGGGGCTCTTCCCACGGCGACGCCCGGGATCTTCGGCGTGATGACGCCATTCGTCGCGCGCCGCCTGGGAGGAGCGCGCTATTGGCGCCGGCGTGGGAGTCTTGGAGGCCCTTACGTCGCCTTTGGGTGATGCGGCAGCGATCTTGGAAGGCCCCGTGCCACCCGCGGAGGGCCTGGCTCCGTCTTTGGATTTGGCGGTGTGTGGCCCATTACCAGGCGCACGAACATCGCCGCCTCCCAAACTCCGGCTGCTGGGATGGTGTTGGTGTTCGCGAGCGGCGCCCCGGGTCCTTTTCACGACCGGTCCGCTGCTCGCCCGCGTCGGGACAGGCTGTCCGGCTTCCGACTAGACAACCGCCACCGTTGTCTTCTTCTTGGGCGCCATGATGATGAAGAAGCGTCGAACTAACTGCTAAAGCCGATTCTCACAACTGCGCCCCCTACCTGGCGCGCCAAAGATGTCGATGGGAACGACACCTATGGGATCACAAGAATCCCTACTACGGTTTGCGGGGCGCGGGGTCGTGAGAAGAGCGGATCAAACAGATAGTACACAGTTTGTTTATCCAGGTTCGGGCCGCGAGGACGCATAAAACCCTATTCCTGCTTTGGTGGATGTATATTCCTGTTCTTGAGCTAGCTCAGGGGTGTTAGGAGTCCCAAAAAGCTGAATCCTTTTCCTGGTCGCCTCGGGCCTCCTTTTATAGAAAAAGGGGTTGCCACAGTTGCACACAGGAGGTGGAAAGGGTACAGTGATGCGAGGTTATCCCTCGCATTACATGACAAGGCGCATTTAATGCGTCTGCTTAGGTGTCCTTGCTTTATTGGGGGCGGGGGAGAAATCCGTCTCGTCCGTCGCCGCTCCTTCTTGTGTCGACACGCGCCCTGACCAGCGATGCCTGTGATGCCATGTAAGTAGGCACGCAGCTGAGGTGGCGCAGTGGTGGGTCTTCACGAAGATCTACATGCCGCCACGCAGGTGCCTGCCCAGCTGGTTGGGTCGGCAGCTGCATGCGTGCGGCGGTGGAGGTTTAGTCGGCGTGGGCCTGATGGTGGCCCTGTGGATGTCCTTGGCAAGGGCCTTGTCGGGGCCCCGGCAAGGGTCTTGCCGAGGCGCCTGCTTTCATCCCCGGCAAGGCGCTTGCCGGGGGTCTTGTGGTCTTCCTTGGCTGGGATCCCGCCAAGGGTCGTCATCTTCTATATCTGATTGTGAATGTTTCTTCACAAAGATCTGCATGCCACTGCGGAGGGGTCTCCCGAATTCTTGCCCCATGGGGGCAGGGGACTCAACGGTAATTTGCTCCATAGGCGTGGGGCGAGTTGCCGCGGCAAGGGTCTTGCCGGGGTTGCTAAAGCCGGCCCCGGCAAGGATCTTGCCGGGGGAGCCCGCCTCGTCCCTTGGCTCCTCGTGGTCCTGGCCTTGGCGTTGCTCCAGTTCCCTCGAGCTTCGGTCTTACCCTGGCTCACCTCCCTTGCCTTGCTTGGTGTGGTCGTGGGCGTGGCTTTGACTGCCCGTGCACAGTTATAGGGGTACAAAAAGTGTACCCCTCTTTTTATACATCAACATACATGCACAAAAAAGAGCATTATATTGTAGAGGAGAAGCTCCACTCACCAGGACATCCATTTCATCAAGATCAGTAGCTTCAGTTTGATCTGACAAATTGACTTGGAGTTGCTTCATGTACTTTATTTTATCATCATCGCTCCAGCCCTAAAACAAGCTTGTAGGCTCATATGCTTCTGACTCTCGTGTGACCATGTTGTTGAACACGCGAATCATCTCCTCTTCACTGATGACATTGGTCATTGTTCTGTTAGAGATCAACCTGATGGGAGAGGAGACATAGGGGAGTGAATTGCAAAAAAACACCACATTTGAAGTTATGTTCTGGAATTGCCACCACATTTCTTGGCCGCCCCAAAAATCTACCTTTTTTTTGCTAAAATTCTCAATAAACACTAATGACTGGTTTGAAGTGATTAATCTGATTTCTGACATGTCGGGCCCACTGTAAGTGCTGACTTGGCATTGCCAACATCGTTTGTTGACCTGTTAAGTTAGACGAAGGGCCCACCCGCCAGCACCGTTATCTCTTCCAAACCTTCTTCTCTTTGGAGGCTTTCCATCAAACAACTTGGGTGCATCCAACGATGTCGCCGCCCTCAAGCTCGCACCGCTGCATGGCCGGCCAGCTACCGCCGCACCGAGGAGGGTGCTGTCCCCGAGCCGCATGGCCGCTGCCTCCATGTAGGTCGTCTCACACCGCCTGGCAAGCCATTCCGAAGCTGCATGGCCGCCGCCTCCGTGCAAGTTGTCCCGAGCAGCCGCACGTGAGGCTGTTGCCCGACGGCAGGCAGGGCGGCCACCGACAGCTTGCGCGCGACACAACTGGTTGTCCTCGTCCGGAAGCTCGCGTGCGCTGCTCTGGCAGCCTATCCGGCGTCGTCCCATGCATCGAGCTGCTCTGAACAACGGCATAGGGGTAGGAAGTGGCATGGCCTAGTGAGCAGCCGACCGCCTCGCCGCGCACCAGAGGAGGGCGACAGAGCTCGTCGGGACAGGAAGGGGAGGGGCCGCGTCACGGGAGGCACCGAATCCAGCGTGGGGTGGTGTAGGGCGGGATGAACGGTGGCGGTGGGAGGGAGAAGAGATGGAGGAAGGTGGATGGCTTGATAGGAGAGCAAGGAGGTGGGGCGGTGCTAGAAAAGGAGGTAGTGGGGCGGCGCCGTCCATGAGGTAGAGGATGCGGGGAGCCGCCGGCCATGCGCGAGAGAAGGTGGGGCGTGGTCGCGGGCCATTTTTTTTCATAGTCAACGCAAACAGTGTTAACATGTGTGCCAGGTGGACTTGACCTACGGGCCCAACATGTCAGGAATCAGATTAATCACTTCAAACCGGTCATTAGTGTTTATTGAGAATTTTAGCAAGGAAAACGGTAGATTTTTGGGGCGGCCAAGAAATGTGGTGGCAATTCCAGAACATAACTTCAAATGTGGTGGTTTTTTGCAATTCACTCGACATAGGGTATGAAGATTATCAGTTATTGGATAACTTACGATTTCTAAATGTTTCAGATTCAACTTGCATACATCACAAACTCGACCCAATGTAGAAAACTTACATTGGGGTGCAGTTTGTTCGGGTCTCTGGGGGCTGGAGGTTGAAGATGGGGTGGACACGGATCCCTGAGCCCGAGTCCGCCGAGAGGTAGGCCAGGTGCGGGTGCGGCCCGAGGAGGTGCTTCGGCGGGAGGAGCTGCGGCGGGGAGGACGGTCGGCGGGGAGAGCAGCAGCAATCTGGCGCGGCAGGGGAGTTGGGGGAAGACGGCAGATCCGGTGCATGCAACACCGCGGGGGCCGCGAACGCGAGCGGCGTTGAGGAGGCAGGTGGGGTCCGGCGGCGGCGGGGCGGTGTGGCGGGTGGCTCCGAGGCGGTGCGCGGGGTGAGAGGGAGGGAGAGGAGACCGAGGCGGCTGGGCTGCGGGAGAGGATTTTCGTCGGCGGTGAGGAGGAGGGTGCTCGCCCTAGCGGCCGGCGGCGGGGCGGACTGCTCGGGATGGGGATGGGGAAGCTGTACGGTTGCTCCGGGGATGAAAATTGGGGCAGGGAGCCGTGTGTTTCAACGCGGGTGCCAAAGGCGTAATTTGATAGGCTTCGAGGGATCATATTAGCATCTATCAAAACAAAATCATAGTACACTCACAATGCCCACATACAAACTTGGCCAAATGGGCCGGCTCGGCCCGACCTGGGAGCTGTGTGTTTTGACGCGGGCGCAAAAGGCGTAATTTGGTAGGCTTTGAGGGATCATATTGGCATCTATCAAAACAAAATCATAGTACACTCACAATGCCCACATAAAAACTTGGCCAAATAGGCCGACCCGACCCGGCCGGGGTTATACGAGCCAGGCACGACAAGTACACGGGCTCTCCCTGGCCCAAGCACAGCCCCCTTCTAACATGGGCTGGCATGTTGGCCGGTTTAGCCCGCTCCCCGCGTGGAATTCAGCCCATTAGGTTATTTTGGGCCTATATTTAGTCTATTAGGCTGCATATATACAAAACTAAACGGGGCGTGTCGTGCCGGCACATGTGCCCAGCCTCGCGGCCCACACGCAGCCCTAGGCGGGCCATGTGCCGGCACGGCCCGACTATAAACATGTCGTGTCGGGAAACACGGGCTATCTGACTCAACCATCCAAGTTATGCTCAATGAGCTAAGAGCTACACTCAGTTTACAAGCAAATTGAATGCTTAAATTCTCTTTTGATAGGAGCTAAAAATGCGGAAACATAAATGAATGGATCACCTAAATGAATGCCACACGTTCATTAGTCAATATTTTTCTTTCAAAAAAGATTCAGATTTATTATCAAAGTTAGTACAAAACACCTGAGACATAATAAAAATTACATCAAGATCTCTGCATCATTGAAAGACCACTGTTGCCAGAACGATTCACTGATGCACCGCTACGTCACTCTAACGAAGTTGACTTGACCTTTCCAATGGCAGCCGAACGGTCTTCTAACCGAATAATAACTCGATAAAGATTCTAGTAATATACTTCCTTCGTCTGTGTTTATTTTGTTCCCCTCGTATTTTGTTTCAAACTTTAACGTAAATTTAACCAATAAAATATAAGTTTTATGTTGTGAAAATAATATTACTTGGAACTTCTTTCAAATACAAATTTAGTCATATAAATTTTATGATATTTAATTTAAATTTTGCTAGTAATATCTATGGTCAAAATTAATCAAAAATGCAAAGGGGGGGGGGGTATAAACACGGACCAAGAAAGTATGTAGTCTAGTTTAAGGTGTTGAAGTTTATATGTGGGTTGTCTAGCCCTTTTTATCCATTCGGACTTCTGATTGCATTGACTAATGCATGAAGCTTAACAGGATAGGGTATTAGAGTCTAGGGTCTTGAGTTCAAATCCTGACTTCCGCAATTTATCCAAAAATTACTGTTGCACCGGGCTTTCGCAATTTATCCAATTATTGAGCCATACTTTTGAATAACTACAAAAGAACATCTCTAGCCCATCCCCAAAAGTTATATATGGATGATATTTTTGGTTTGAGGAATTAAGCACTAGCTAGCCCATCTGTCAAATTTATAGTTGTTCATCCCAAAATATACACCTCTAGCCCATTTGTCCTCCAAGGACAAGTCTCGGTAAAATGGGGGAAGCTATAGCGCATGCGCCGCCGCGCACCTCGTCGCCAACCATCCCTCGGCCCACCTCGCCGCCCATGACCCCCACCAGCTCGGCTTGCAAATGATAATCCTAAGTTCAACATTTAGTTGGCCGCATCAATATTGACGCACACGTGGCAATTTTTTCTTGAATGATTTGTCTAGGAGTAGCGCACTTTTTGTTGTTTGGCCTCTCTCCTCGATCAATCTAGACCTACTAATAAAGAGATTAGTGTTTCTGCCCAGTCGTCCCGGAATTGCCCTCAAAGTTGCAAAATATTGCCCACGGATGTCACCTATAAAAAATATTTCACACAGAGAATCCCTCGCCAGGGCTAGCCCACGCAGTAGGGACCTCCTATACGGCGCTCTACGCGTTGTGAGAAGATGCAGCACGCCTGTTTGGCCCGGCCCATGTGCAGGCGGCTTGTTTCTTTAATTGGGTTTCAGTTTTTATTTTTATTTTTTCTACTTTAAATAAATTGGAACTTTAAAAATGTTCCAATTTTTTCAAAAATCGAAATAAAATCTTCAATAAATTATAAATTGTTTGTGGATTCAAAAAATGTTCATGATTTTTAAATAATGTTCAGAATTTACAAAAAATGCTAAGGAAATGAAAAAATATTCATTATTTTTTTAAAAATGTATACTTAAAAATGCTAAAAATTGAAAAAAATTCCAATTCAAAAAATGTTCCTGATTATTTTAAATGTCCTAAAAATTAAAAAACTGTTCGTGAATAAAAAAATAGTTTATTGATTCATAAAACATTCACTGATTCAAAAAATTATGATGCATTTCAGTAAATGTTCGTTTAATCAAAAAAAGTATTTGTGAATTTCAAAATTTGTGCCATCAATTTCCAAAAAATTGTTCGTCCATTTTTTAAAATGTTTGCCAATTTCAAAAAAATTGTCTACAGTTAATAAAAATATTAGCAAATAGTATAAAATATTCATGAATTCAAAAAATGTTCATGATTTTTAAAAATAATCACAAATTTGTAAAGACTTTCACGAATGTGAAAATGTTGATGATTTCAAATATGTCCCCGAGTTTAAAAAAATGTTCATGAATTCAAATAAATATTCGAAAATTCAAAAAAATGTTCACTAAAAAGTAAAGAAAGAAAAAAGAAAAAAACAGGAAAGAAATACGAAAAAGAAAAGAAAAAAATGGAAGAAAAAAAACGGACTCAAGGACCTTCCCAAAACTGATGAGAAAGAAACCCGAAAATGGGCCAGCCAGAAACAGGATTTGACGATTATGTTCTTTGACAATTATGATGCAGCAAAATGTGATCATAGCCTTTGACGATTATGTTCTTTTCCTTTGATCATCCAATTGCAGTTTGGTGATGGCAACAACCAATAACTTATTCCATAATTTCCCGCCTTTTTGTTTACACGATCTTTTGTGACGACAACAACAACAATGACGATGATGGCAACAACAGCCAAATTTATTCCATATGTACTACACTAGCTTGGAATCAATCAATAATAGGATGGATGAATTAACATTAACAGCTGCTCTGAGATTATGTACTGCTGCTATACACTCTTCCTACTTCACTCCACACCTCCAAACTGAAACACCTCTCAATCCTAAGCATCCGGTTTACCGTCGTCGCCTGCTCGTTCAGTTTGTTACTAAATTCGGTATAACTAGACTACGATCGACATGTTCTGCGTCTCTGAGTTCCTGGCAAGGATTCATTTCTTTGTTTCGAGCTGCTTCGCAGATGTACAGACTGCTCCAGCTTTCAGACGGTCTGTGAGGGCGACCTGTTATGAACAAATTGCTGCAGCACCAGTAGCAGCAGCAGCATCTTCTGTACGGCATAAGTGACTGAGCCGATAAAACTCTAGCTGGGGGCGTCAATCAATGCTGGATCTCGCACAGCTCCCAGTTTCCCTCGCCGTCGATGAGCTTCAACTCCACGGAGTGGAAGGGTATGAGAGCAGGCCTCTGTAAAAATGGAGCGGGGAAAAGAAGTTTCAGCAAAATACTCAACTTCAGATTATCTGGGAATAAGTTTACAATTGAAATGCAGAGACTACAACAAATAAGGTCGCAGCAGATACTTTACACAATTAGCGGGAATTGCACGAACACTTACTTGTGACGAAGTGATCACAGTTATGCCCATGTTTGTTGCTAGCCTGTACAGATGCTCTTCAACATCAACACTCGTAGCGCTGCAATGAAGTGCGATTTTTTAGGACCCACAGTAATTGATCAGTGAACGAAAATACAAATGGCAAAGAGTGTTGTTGTGGCGCTGCACATACTTTGTGCACTCATCGAGGATACCGAATTTGGGATGGTGGAAGAACAAACGAGCCTGAAACAAAACAGTTCGATCAGAAGATATTAAGAGGACAGACACGACAGTTTGCACAGCTTGCAGTGGAGTTAACACTGACCATCCCAAGCCTCTGCTGTTCTCCCAGCGACAAAACGTCTTCCCAGTTTGGGGTAGAGTCCCAACCTTCTCTCTCTAGAAGGTAGACCAACCGGACATTCACAAGAACCGTCTTCAGGTGGTCATCTAGCAGCTCAGGAGCACTAGACCTGTTGCCTACATTAGCACAGGATTTCAGGTTACCAGGAGAATACTTACTACTTCATTTTGACAAGCAATTTCATAGTAAAAAGGAAGGATATGCAGTTCAATATATACAGTTTACGGTAATTCAATATGCCCATATTCTGAGTGGCACCTACTAGCTTTATATAATGAAAGAATCTTCATCTCTGCTTCCTCCCTTGACAGAGGGTATATGATCTGATCCCGAAGGGTTCCCAAGCTAGTGTATGGACTCTGGGGAACATGGAACATCCCTTCAGAGGGCTTGGTAACTCTCCCAGAAAAGGCAGGCCATAAATCTCTGAGCACCCTAAAAACAGAGCTCTTCCCGGTGCCATTGGGGCCTTCAGAAATTCAAGGTAAAAAGGTAAGTCAGCATGATTCACTGCCTTATAAAGATAAATGAAGGTTTCAGAGCACAGACAGGTGATATACCAGTCAAAAGAAGGCTTTTCCCTTGTACCACACTGCATGACAGCTTCCTCGCCAATAGCTTCTGCGATGGTGTTACAATATCCACTTCATGGAATTCAATAATTTCATCTGAGGCTGCACTAATGGCACTGGAAGGCACTGGGGTATCTGCAGGAAATAATTGAAAAGACATGCTTAATTAGATGCTAAGAATTACATATGCACACTGAAAAATTAAAGAAAATTCCAGCTAAGAATTTAAAACAAAATTGATGCGTTAACCAAGTCCCGCCCAACTGAAACTTACCCTTTTGAGCTACACGCAGAATCTCCTCGAGTTCAAAGATCCGATTAATCCCACCAGAAAGTTCAAGGAATTTCTTATGTAACTCAAGAATGTCACCGAAGGCTATGAAGCTTTGTGACACCACTGATGCCAAGAACCGCAGAGCATGTGCCAGCTCTCCTGTTGCACAAAAGAGAACATGAAGGTTTTTGCAAAGTTGAAGTTTAAATTAATCTAGTCCTGAGTCCTGAAATTGAAGCATTTTGATGATTAGTAACCTTGTGTTGAAGTCAAAGCTCTGTCTCCCTTGTGCTCCAGAGCATATAACAAACTCAGACCCCATGTCACATTGTGTGGGAGTTGCTTTGTCACAAAATCATCAACAATACCATAAAGCCATTGCTTTCTCAACAGAACCTTTGAGTGGTTAAGCAATTTCATGAATTTAGCCTCAACCATCTGATATAAGAGAACAAAACCATAAGAAGGAAGACTCTAATTAATATCTCATAACAAAATAAGGCCAGCGAAAGTTATTGAAAACATCTTTTGATTCATAAGAACGTAAAGAAGGGTGACATCATAAGCACATATCGTATTACTACTTCTAGTAAGCAAGACAACTAACAATGTTAGTAACCAAAGACAACTAACAATGTTAGTAACACAGGGAAATTGTTCAACAGCAGCAAAATGGATTAGTTATATTTTACTTTGTACAAAACCTTACTTCTGGAGCTTTTGGTATAGATGCTTCAAGAAAAGCAAGGCTTAGTAACTATGATTGTAAATAGTATGCTTAAACAAACTTTTTCCATTATCAAGAATATGGATGAATTAAACAGGAAGACACTAGCTTAATATTTGGAGCTATATACTGGATATCAACACGAGAGTATTTGGTTCATACTTGGTAGAGTAGTTACAGAATTATGCAACTAGCATCCAACCTACCAGAGTTCAAGATCATCATAGTTCATGATTCAAACTAAAATAGTTGACCCAAAAAAAACAGTGAACGGACAATACCAACACATCAGTACATATACATTTTAAACATTTCTCCTTCGGGGTGAAGGCACTCACAGCTTTTTCTCTTGAACCACCACCAAAGAAAGCAATTGATTCAGCATGTGTCCGCAGTCTTGAGTGCATGAACCTGGTACATAGCTCACTAGGTTAACCAACACTCAGAAGTTCTTAAAGCAATAAAAAAAGTCAGATCAGAAAACAAGCCCCAGAAACAGCAAGGAATGAAATAAAATATTACCTGAATGTTCCTTCAAGTTCTTGTTCCTCACTTGCAAGATGACCGAAGTCAGGGGATATAGCTCTCAGGAAACCCAATCCTAGTAACATGTAAGCATACAATATACCAACTCCTCTTCGGCCGGACAAAAGCTTCATTCTCCATGTAAACCTAGTGAGTGATATCCATGGACATTGTTACGCGAATTTTACATGCTAACCAAAGATTAAACCAAGCAGATATCAGGGCTGATTCCTAGGATAACTCACCAAAGAATGTCAACTAGTGGCTTTACCATTCCAGTAACCAAGCTAGCAAGGTCAGTGGTCAACTTATCCACATCAAGTGTTAGTCTTTGGTCTGCATCGATACTTTTACCTGACATATTGAATACCTGAAAACATATACTAGAACAACTTAGCTTCAGTCAAAAGTCAAAATCCACAATGTTAACTCTGTTTGACATGCAGTCTTATTCCACAACCAGATCTCATGCACACCAAGAGACATCAACTGACCAAAACCCTGTCCAGACCTCATCAAAAGACTTAGCCTAACAGACAACCATTCCCGCGCATCACTGGGGGACAACTTGAATACAAGAGCAGATACAGGATATACCTTGTAGAATGCATTTCTTCTCAAATAATATTGAAGCAAATGGTTGGTCAAGCGAATTCTCCATCCAAGGGCAAGTCTTGAAGTAAGGGTTCTGTGAAGACATAAATTATCAAAACCAAGAAATTAAACATACACGGAAATAATCATCAACCGACCAAGCTTAAATTTGCATGCCTAGAAGAACAGTTTGGCCAAGCACCAACCAAAAGCAGCAGGTAAACAAGGGATAGCTCATGTAAACTAACTTAGAAAGTGATTATGCACAATCCCATGTCAAAAGAGTCTACTGAGTGCACGCAAACAAGTTACCTCAGAGATGGTGCGACGAAAGAATTTGCAGCACTCTGCAAAACACTGACGCCAACCAACCGAACAAAAGCAGCTTTATCCTGCTCCAAGACAAACTTCACAGTAGTCCCTGAAGATGAGATGAATTAGACAAGAATTCCATGTGTAACTCTTCTGATAATAGAAGATATTGAAGAAACCAACCATTCAGTGAAGCAATACGATCCGAGATCACAGTGCGAGAGAAAATAAGTAGAGCAACAGAAAGCAACTGCCCTCCTTGTTTATCAAGTAATTTAGGAACCTGGGAAGCAAGATGAGAACATTATTAGATTTTATATTATTTTTTAAACATATTAACATCGGATATAAGTTTCCTTGAGATAATTTCATATGCTTCATCCCATATATGTAATGTCAGGTTCTTCCTTAGTACATGTATTGCCTCAGTATACTCAAATTCTCAAATTGCTAGCACCTGCTGGTGTAAAATCTCAAAATTCTAACATCTCAGATACAAGAGCGACTGACTATTAACAAGATGCAGTATCCAAAGACACTATTGACTCATTGGAACAAAAAATCGAAGAGAACAAGTTTAAGCATGAAACAGAACATACCAATATTTTGAGCATTGCAGCTGCTCTCAGAGGGAGCGGCCTTGGGGAGCATTGCAAATGTGGGATTACAGGTGTTCGTACTGCTTGTCCTGTTTCCAACTTGGGGGAATTTGCTATGACCTTTGTAGAGTAGGAATCCTTGGACCTTAATGAAGCATTGCTCTAGTAAAGAAAATACATAAAACTGTGTCACAGCCAATATTCAGTTGATAATAATGGAATAGACATACCAGGTAATTATATACCTTTGCCCTGTTCATAAAAGCCCTTTGAACAGTTAGGGCATCCGATTTACGTTCAGTTTCCAGTGATGTAAGTTCAGACTCTTCAGTGTAAAAGGATGAGTCATCCCTGAAAAATCAAGAGTGATATTAAACTTACAGTGAATTGGACCAATAAACATTCAGTGAATTATTTCAGAATTTATACCTTCTGTGCTGAACATCCCACCCTCCTTCACCGTCCAATGACAAAACAATATTATGAAATGCAACTAACGCTGGGCGATGAGATATTGTTATGCATGATGTTCCCATCGCTCGAACCTTTTTGCAAAAACGTTCTTCCATATCAATTGTCACAGCACTAGTACACTCATCAAGAATAGCAAACTTTGGCTTGTGGTAGAACAGCCTGGCCATTCCTAATCTTTGTTGCTCGCCAAGGGATAGCTCATCACCCCAGTTAACTTCCTTGTCAAGAGGATAACGTTCTAGCAAGTATTCGAGATCAACCTGCAAAAGGAGCATAATTACGAATTCCAGCAGGTTAAGAGACATAACTCAAGAAGCCATGATGTAAAATACAAACAGCATATCGATACAAAGACTTACATTCTTTAGAAGGTCCACCATGCCATCATAGCTAAGTGGTTCAGTCTCCTGATCTGCTGTGAGAGGATAGATTAGCTGTTCGCGAAGTGTGCCAACAGCTGTGTATGGTCTTTGTGGGACATAAAAGATTTCCTTGTTAAGATCGGAACCAACACCAGGTTTGACAATATGGCCAGATACTAGCGGCCATAGGCCCCCAAGGACCCGAAAAAGGGAGCTTTTTCCACTACCATTGGGACCTGAAATAAGAACAAATGTCAGTGTCAACACTTCACTTATATGGAATTTCATGCAAACATGCATGGATTATGAACAGTTGGACACTGAGAGTTTGGTTGTACTAGATAATTTTAAGAACATAAGCATCCTTTCAAGTAGATGCACTTAAACAGCATATGCACGACTTTCGCGTCGCCTGCTGTCGCAGAATCCAATCATTTTTCGGACTTAAAACCTGGAGTGGTATTGTGGTAACTCCTAGTAAGTAGTAACTGAGCTGATTACCAAATGATTGCCTTCAATACAACATTAGTTTCATTGATGTAATCCAAACTTGCAAACTGGCAAATGCTATATTATCCAGCTTTGTTTAATTGTTTTTAATTAAACTTCTTTCAGGAACTAGTGTTCAAATGTATGAAGCTGAACTCTGCGTGTTTTCAAATTACTACAGAACCTAACATATCCTTGTATTTACGCCCTAAGGGGGTATAATAGTAAAAGCAGCAGCCTATGAGCTACATAAATATCTGAAAACAAAATAGCAAAAAAGAAATGCCATTATAGATAATTACAAGATCAGTTTGCAGTTTGATACGGAAAAGACTTATTTTGCTAGTAAAATGTAAGTTCTCTTTAACTTCTAGTTTTATCAGATTACTTAAGGCTATAAGAGCTTGAAACAGAGAGGCCAGACATGAAACTACTTCGACATATCCTGTTTCATGGTTCATTACTACAGGCAGTCTGATATCTGGATATGATTTACAGATGCTCTAGAACATGTAAAAGAAAAATGTGCATGATGCTACATACATTCTCATAAGTGCTGGGTAGCTGCTGTGTGTGTGTGTGTGTGTGTGTGTGTGTGTGTGTGTGTTCAAGCAAGCATTACAATAGTTAAGCCAAAAGTTCAAATTCAATTGGTAGGAGAGGATTACCGGTGATTAAAAGATTAGATCCAGTTTCTACTCGGAGAGTTAAATCGTCAACCAAAACATTCCCAGCGGGTGTCACCACCTGTAATCATTTCATATCAGAATGATGGAATTATGTAAGGAAACAGAAAGCGAATGTGCTCCTCCAAGCATGCTATTACTACCTTAACACCGGAAAATTCTATATGGTTTGCTTCGCTGATGTAATTCCCGATAGAAGAGCTGTGATTCAACGATCTATCACGGACCCCAGACAGCTCACGTGAAACATCTAGTAACTCACGAATCCGGTCTGCATAGCCACTGTCAAATTACAGTGAAAGTCCATTGTCAATCATGTCATAAAAAAATATCAGAACTCGAAGACAGCAGAATAGCATCAGAACAGTAGGTCACAGGACCACAGTAAAGTTTGCCCTGCAAAATTACAGCCAGAGTTGCATATATAGGCCATAGTTGTCTAGATATACAAACTATAAAGAAGATAACCCATTCAAATAATCCTAAATATGGAAGGTCCCAGTGCAAAAGTCTAATGGCTCTGCCAGTCCTCATACACTACAAGATGCAAAAGGTTGTTAAATCCAACAATAGGTAACAGGTCAGACTGAACAACACACTGCCATAAATTGTGTTGTTTCAAAGAACCTTAAAATATGTACAAGAATGACAAAGAAAAACATAAGCTCGCAATATATCAGCAAGTACTTAAACATTTTCACTTCTATCAAATGTCTATACTTCTGAAAGATGCAAGCAATGTATCCTAAAATAAGAGGATTGGTATGAAATGAAACTATTCAGTGTTATAAATAATTTTCGCACAGATGGATTTACCTCAGGATATTCAAACGCCTAGAGCTGATAGAGAGGGTCCCGAGAGACTGAAATAGTGCTATGATCACACTCGTGTGGTATCGAAGGTTACTCAACATATCAGCCCTTCCTAGTGTAGATGAATCAGGTCTAAGGTCGCCGGAGAAGAACGGTTCGATAATAAGGACAACTGCTACAGTGGCACCGAAGTACTTCAGAAAGAAATCTTGAATCATGCCGAACCACCAGTTTTCATGGAGTACATGCTTCAAGTGCCCAACAAGAGCTCGGAATCGCTGCATAATATGATATTCTTCTCTCTGCTCACCACCATAAAATGCTACACTCTCAGCATGAGTTCTTAAGCGTGAATGAAGTTGACGATACTCCCCTTCTAAATGCTGCTCTGTGGATTTCATCTTTCCAAAAGCAGGAGAGAAATTCCTAATTGCTCCACCAGCAACTAGTATATATCCCTGAAAGCATTTTGCATATTAATACATTGCAGGAACAACAAGGAAGCAAAACATATCAAAATTGAGCATCGCTCCTCATTGGTAGGGGTATTATCGTGCATTAAAATTAAATCAATAATTACCAGAATCCAAAGCATGTATTTCGGACTAGCATAAGAACAGAGACGCCAGGTATATATCAATCCTTCTGCAACTGCAGCCAAATCATCCTGTACAAGTTCACTAAGTTCAGAACAGAACTTTGGAATATCACTCGCAATCCTTTGTTCCGGGTTTGATATTCGATGATCCACATGAGAGATCTTGTAGTAAACCATATTCTGGATATACAGAAGAAAAAAGCACCAAGATATTAACACTGTAATACAAAAGATCAAACTATAGGTTAACCTGTATTCTAAAAGTACATCAGTGCATGCACCATATGAATCTCCTGTATTTATATAACAATTCTTCAATAAGAAGAACGTGAAATGCTATGGCCACTACTTCAACATCAAATCAGAAAGAAAAAAAATATGACCTGACATGGCAACACAAACACAATTGATGCCATCTCCAATAAATACATAAATTAAATAGAGAAAGGAAATTCAACGAACATAGAAAAATTGCTACTAAGGGAAGAGGGAAAGGAAGCCAAGTAGAAGAAACGGTAAAAATATTGCTTCATGAAAAAACTACAAGAAACAGCTAACACATCACATAAATGAGAGTGTTCATATTAAATTGAAAAAGAATGGCACATGAAAACTAGATCAGTACTCTAGTTTTGGGTTTGTAGTTTATATTCAGCTAGCAACAAGGTGCACGGATGTTATTCTTTTCATCAGCTGCTATCTTTGCAGCACTGACAATACTTCTAAGCCACTGGTTATTATAATCCATGTCATAATCCTCCCGGGCATACTAACTCGGAACCATATGAGTCCATTGTACTTCTTACTTTGCAAAAGAAAACATAAGTCCACTGATAGACAGAAATTTGGAAAATAAACATTAATATATTCTGGAGACCAACACAAGTGAGGAATGTGCACGGCGGGAAGGAACATATACTGCAACCGCTACATAATCAGAATTGATCAACTGATGTACCTGGAAATAATCGGCATGGACGAGGTCTGTTAAAATTTTCTTGAAGCGCAAGTTCAGAGACCCAGTTAAGTATTTTGAGGTCTGGTATACTGCTGATTGGAGAAAGCATAAGATCAGATTTTCTATAATTAGGCGTGTAAAGGTTGGAACCCGCCGAAGAAATGCCGCTTTAAACAGAAAGCCTTGAACTTTTGCTAATCTATGCCCGACAGCAGTACGCAGCACCTGAAAAGAAAACATACCAAAAGTAATGTCTCCGATCATTAAATACGTAGTATACTTCAAATGCCATCTTAAAAAACAACAGAACATAGTAGTATCAGTGCTTTTTCTATATTGTCGCATCTGTGTACTACTCCCTCCGTCCCACAATATAAGAACGTTCTGCAAACTAACATAGCTTGCAAAACGTTCTTATATTGTGGGACGGAGGGAGTACATCATATTGAGAAACTAGATGGACAACACGAGTGAGCTTAGCCATTTCAAATATCACCAATCAAACATATGAAACGTGTATTCGCTTAAACTGTGCCACTGGGGCACTGCAGAAGTAACAAAAATGGGTCTTCCCAAACTTGCTATATATTTGCCTGCTCTATTAAGGAAGTAGAATAGGTGTCATATCCAAGCAGTATGCTCTACGTTGTCCTTACTATTAGCAGGACCGGCATGATTGCAGGCCAGATCGACGGTCACAAAAGTCCTTGTGGTTTTTGTACACATACCAAAAAGGGGAACTTAATCATTTGTGCAAAACTTAAACTCAAACCTAGCTAGCTGTTCGCTTCTTCGGGCACGGTAAAAACATGACACTGCTTACGAAGAACTGTCAATTCTGCAAAATTCTCTGAACTTACGGCTGTCAACATCAAACCAAGAAGGTATCGCGTGCCATTCGCGCCAATCTTCTTGAGCAGGATAGCGGCCAGGAAATGCAGGGACTTGAGCGCGCTCTTCCTCCGCTTCGACGCCGTCCCGGACAACCGGCCATCCGTGCCGTTGTGGCCCGGCCTTTCCCCATTCCTGGCCAATGCATCATCACCGTCGTTGGCGGCTTCCGGACGGCCTCTCCTCCTTTGGCCTCGGCCCGACCGCGCGTACGCCAACGCCCCGCCGGCGACCAGCGCGCCGGAGACAACCGCCAGCGTCCTCCTGCTTCCACCCGAAATTGACAAGATTCAAGATTCCCCCCCAAAGAAAATGTTCAGATACCAATCAGGGAGAACATGGTAAGGGGTGAAAGAGGACAGGGCTTTGGAGCTGAGCACGCACGCACCTCCGGGACGCCAGGAGCCCCCGCCCGCGCTCGGTGAGCTGCAGCAGCTGCAGGGACGGCATCTCCCCGGAGCGGCGGCAGGCCGCGAGGCGCGACCTCCCCGGAGCAGCAGGCCTGGCGCGCCGCCGGAGGGGGAGAAGATCTTGCTACCTACGGCAGCGACGCGGAGCCGAGCCGCGCCTCCCTTCCTCGCGGCGCATCGTCGCGGGCCCTGCCTGCGTGCGTCCGCCGGGACCGGAGAGGGACCAGAGAAGGGGCGGCTCAGCCGCCTCCGAGATCACCGCGGGAGGGCGTGCAACCGGTGGAGGGGAATCTTGCGGCCGGAAAGGGGGCGGTGGCCTCGATCTCGGCGGCGAGATGCCGGGAAGCAAGGGAAGCGGGTAGAGGGACAGATGAGAGGAGATTGGGGGAGTAAAAAAATGGTGAGTACGAGAGACAAGTTGATGAGATTCAAGAGAGAGAGAGAGGGTGTGACAGCGATGGAGAGAGAGAGATTTGGAGGAGAAGACTCTTTGCAACTGCATCTGCTGCAATTTGCAAAAGCATCCTAATTATTCTTCTTGTGTGCTTTTTTTGTGTCAAAACTGTGTTATGTTTTCCATTTTATTTGAGTTAGTTTCGTAATTTAGTTTTTTTAATAATATATGTATAACTCCAAGTCGAAACCTAGGTTCAGAATTTTTTGGGTTGCCTCGATGCGAGAAAAAGGTATTAGTGACGAAGACACGGTGTTTGACTTTTGACTGGGTCCTTTGAATCTATGAGCCCAAAGAGTGAAGTGTATAGCAATGTTCCAGATGGTATCGCGGAATGCTTTGGCATTTCTTGGATTTAAAAACCTTTCATTGAACGGTGAGAGTCGCGGTTGGCCAGGTGAGCAGATGGCAGCTCGAATGATTGTGCATGTCGCAAACCCGTTCTACCGAGTTTGGTGGAATGAACCATAGCAGACTCCGCACCTCGATAGGAGACGTACAAAGGTGGAAAGATGGTCGTCATCTCCGTGGAGAGATGGGGGCATCCTAAGCGTTTTTTCTTGTTTTTATCTATCTTATGTGATTTTTTGTGTCAATTGTGTTATGTTTTTTCATTTTTGATGAATTATTTCCACAACTTAATGCTCTTTTATAATAACTCGTATATATAACTCGAAGCTGAAACCAGGTTCAAAACTATAAGGTTGCGTCGATGCGAGAATAAGGTATTAGTGGCGAGACATATTGTTTCACTTTTGACTAGGTCCTTTGAATCTATGAGTCCAAAGAGTGAACTATATAACAATATCCCAAATGGTATCGCGGAATACTTTGGCATTTCTTGAATTTAAAACCTTTCATGGGGTAGGGCGATGAGAGCCACGGTTGGCTAGGTGAGCAGATCACAGCTCGAGTGATTATAGACGTCCCAAACCCATTCTGCCGAGTTTGGGGGGATGAACTATAGCAGACTCCGCACCTGGGTAGGAGCCGCACAAAGATGGAGAGATGGTCATCGTCTTCGTAGAGGGAGAGGGAGGGTCCCTATAGAGATTTAAGAGGGAGAGTGTGTGTGGTGGTGGTAGAGAGAGATTTGGAGAAACCTCTTTGTAACTACATTGCTACAATTTGCAAAAGCATCCTAAGCATTTTTCTTGATTTTCTCTATCCTATGTGCCTTTTGTGTCAAAATTGGGTTATGTTTTTCATTGATGAATTATTTCCATAACTTAATGTTTTTTTATACTGTAGGGACTAGTGGTGGGAAGGGGCTAATGCCTTCCCACCCACCCAGGTTCAAGGCATGGTACTTGCAATTTGGGGTTGTTGCACCAATTATACTGTAGGGGGTTCCCTTACAGTCTTTCTGTCAAAAAAATGTTCTTTTATAATAACTCGTATATATAACTCAAAGCTGAAACCCACATCAGAATTATAAGGCCGGGTCGATGCAAGAAAAAAGGTATTGATGAAGAGGTTATATTTGCCTTTTGAGTATGTCCTTTAAACCTACCAGTCCAAAGAGTGAAGTCCACAACAATATTCCTAATGGTATTGTCTAGTACTTTGGTATTTCTTCAACTTCGAAACTTTCATAGGACGGTGAGAGCCACGGCTGGCCAGGTGAGCAGATCGCGGCTTGAGGGGTTGTAGATGTTCCGAACTCTTTCTATCGAGTTTGGAGGAATGAACCCTTGTAGGCTCCTTGTCTAGGTAGAAGATGAAGAGACGATCATCATCTTCGTAGAGTGCTTGACTGCACGCTCAAGCACTAGTTTGACCAATGTGCTTGCGAAGTAGATTCTCTTTGGTGTTTTATAGCTTGTCCTTGTATAGAAGCCAACAACAAAAACACTTTGATGGGGACCCCTGTAGTTCTAAATTGGACCGGTATTGAGGTCCTCGGTGCTACATATATTCGAGAACTGATATATTGTACTTCTGAAAAGTAGAGGTGAACATGTATTTTCCAAGATAAAGGGTGATGGAAGATTATTTGGGATATTACCTCTCTCGAGCTCTCCTAGATATAGGAATACCGTAGTAAAACTTCACGTGGCTTCTTGATGGAGTGTCCGTGTTCTTCTTAAGAAATTTTTCATGATGCGTCATAGCAGCATGCAAACAAATTGACGAGATTCAAGAGAAAAGGGAAGTGACAACGAGAAAGATAGAAATTTAAGGTGAGTAATCAAAAACCTATTGTACTCAGAACAAACTCATGCAACCTCATTGCTAATGTACCCTATTTGCAAGAGCATCCTGGGCCTTTTTCTATATTCTTTTCTATTTCAATTGTGCTTATCTTGACTGTTTGATGCTTATATATTTATGTTGGATTTATTTATTTATTTAATGTTGGAGCACACAAGTAAATAGTATGCATTGTAAATATATATTAAAGGTGTGGAACTTTTTATCTGTGGTTTCTAAGACAAAAGGCGAAGATTGATTAACATTTGAGATAAAGAACTTTGCACTTATTGTTCTTCCCTAGATACCAGAACATTGTGGTATTGGCTCCTCTATGGCGGGTTCTTGCTCTTTCGTGCATTGATGGACCATTCTTGCTCTGCTTGTGGACTTGCTTATGTTGCATCCTGGAGCATGCAAACAAGTTGACGAGATTTATTTAAGATAAAGAGATAATGATGGCAAGGAAGAGGGAGTTTGAGAGAGTTTGACTAAAATCTACTCTATCTAGCATGAACGCACACAAGTATGTTGCTTACTTTGCTCACTTGCAAGAGCATCCTATACGTATTGTTTGTTTCTTTTCATTTTTATGTGTGCTTGTGTGATGCCTGATACTTCTCTATTTTGATGAAATTACTATGGTTTAATATTTGACTACACATGTAATCAATGGCATTGAAGAAATTAAAGATGCATAACTTTTTTTGTTATTTCTAAGACAAAGGGTGCATAGACGATAGCTTATATTTGAGATATTTACATTTCTTGATCTCACAGTGTTCTCCTAAATGAAAGAACGCTATGATAGCAACTCCTCGATGGAGCATTCTTGCACTTTAGCTCCTTGACAAAGCATTCTCTCTTTTTCTTATGAAATTATTCATGTTATGTCATAGTGAATGCCAGACAAGTTGTTGAGATTTAAGCCAAAGAGAGAGTGGCAACGAGAAAGAGAGAAATTTGGAGAGAACTAAAATATACTATAATTAGCATGAGCTCACGCAACTTGTAGCACAACTTGCTCATTTCCAAAAGCATCATTTTTCATTTTTTTTTCTTGGTTCTTTCATCTTTTACTCATGCTTGTGTCAACAGACTGGTGCTTCCCTATTTTGTTTGAATGTCTATACTTTTAATGGCTTTTGATGAAACTATGCTTTTAATAGGAGTATTTCACTAAATGCATTATAGATAATGCTCTTTTGATAAACTCAACCTAGAGAACTATCCTTTGTGGTTTCCAATAAAAAAACTTGCCAAGAATATGGAATAGTATATTTGATTAATGATTATATTTCTCTAGAGCTTATCGTGTTGTACTAAATAAAGAAACATTGTAATGACTAATGATATATCTATCGTCTCTCTAGATAGTAGCGTGTTCTCCTACATAAAAAGCACTGGCAAATGATGGCGTTTTGATCATAAGATGGTGCATTCGAGCGAATCAGTTATTGGTCCGGTGACTAGTTCTTGCTTTGCAGATGGAATATGTTTGAGTTCTTCACATTTGAGCTTTATATATCATGTTTTCCTAGAAACTGAGCATTGCTGCCTCATAACCTTCTTATGGAACATCCTTGCTCTTCTTACAAAATTGTTCATGTTGGATGGACTGCATCATCAAAGCTTGGTTTTTCTCTTTAGAGAGAAAATATGCCTTAGGCTAGGAAAAATATGTGCCCCCTCATGATCTACCTAGTTTTTAGTCTATTGTCATAAGATATTCAAGGTCGTCTCCATCTAAAATCATGCAAATTAAGCCAACCAAGTAGGCGGCGATAATTACGCAAAAACAAACCAATTAATGTTTCTGTGAGGGGGGCAAAGTAGCAAATGGTTCGGAACAAATCCGGCCAATCAATGTCACAGCATAGAAATTTGGAGCGCCACAATTTTTTTCACATGGATCATGTGTATAGATTGTATAGAACTAAAATAGTGTGGATACACATACATCGTTTCTAAATTCCTATGGTACATGCACATGAACCCTGCTCATTAACCACTTTATAAATGTGCTCCTAGCTCGTGGGTGCTTACATTTTGAGACTCCCCACATATGGAAAAACCGTAATATCTTTTCGAACCCTATGGAGAACTCGACACATGTCCACTCACGGAGCAAGATTCTTCATTATTAGAAGCAAAAAAGATCCCACAATAAAGGGAAACAAAAAAGATCAAATCAAATGACTCTAGATGTGATCTAGGAAGTGCATGCAACTTGTTGGGGAAAACATAAAGAAGTCATACAAGTCTGTCAAACAGAGAGAGGAAAAAAAAAGGTGGGTGCAAAAATAATAGAGAATTTGCTTAAGGGCTGGTTTGGAAGTGTGCCACATGCACGGTTGGTTGGGGCGTCGTTTTTAGTTTGATGATAGACCCCTTTCTCTTTCTCTCTCTCAGCTTCCATGTACAGTGACCACACGTACGCACCCTTCAGCGACGATGGAGCTTAGAAGGCAAGCACTCAACAGAACCCATGAAGAAGAAATTAAGCGGACGCAACGCCGCAACAGCAACGTGTGTCGTGTTGGGCACTTCACTTCGCTTATGTCGTGAGCTTCCATGCACGTATGCATGTCCTTGCTCCTCCTCTCGGCGACCAAATTAAAATCGATGGATCGCTTCTAGAATCTACCCCAAGGTAAGATCGATGCGACGTTGTAGATTTAGTAAGCTCCAGCTGCTTTACCTCATCCTTTGATAGTTTTACAGTGAATTATACCCAATTTATAACCGTTTTTTCATCCGGATTATCTCATGATCATGTGGCAAATGTTTTGCCATATTTAAACTTTTGAGAGTGATCATCTGCTAGGTGGATCACGGTCGTCAGGTACATACCGCGAGCCACGTGTGATTTTCCTCCTTTTGTTTTGTTCTTTTAGTCTGGACTGTTTCTTTTTGCGGGGTAGTCTAGACTGGTTCGTGTGTTCATGAGCCAGACACGTCCCACGCTCTCGCCTAAACTGTTTAGCAAAACCAACTGCAAGATATGGTGCGTATGAATATCTGACGGACATTGAAAAAATGCGTCCAAGTAAGTCAGTCGATCTATTCACGCGCATAGAAAAAGGTACTCCCTCCGTTTTTAAATATTTGTCTTTTTAGAAATTTCAAATGGACTACCATATACGGATATATATAGACATATTTTAGAGTGTAGATTCACTCGTTTTGCTTTGTATCTAGTCACTTGTTGAAATGTTCAGAAAGACAAATATTTAGAACGGAGGGAGTAGAAAGAAAACTGTGACATAGCACGCTACGTGTACCGGATGGCCGGGACTCATTGTTAGATCATCTACTATATCTAAATAGCTAGCCACCGTTATTAGGAAATCTCTTGCTTCTTCTTAAGCCACATCACCCAAATTAATTTAGCCATTGAATATACTAGATGAGTCCACAATAGCCATCCGATCTGCGCATTAGAAGCTGCTTGACCAACCACATGTAGAGCCTCTTTGGATTGAAGGATTTTCATAGGAATATTGGAGGATTTCCAATCCATTGATTTTTTTTCCCAAAGAAGCCCTTTGGATCAAAGGAACTACACCTCCAAAATTCCTATGGATTGCATTCCTACACCTCAATCCTATATGAATTTCAACATCCACTATAACCTCTTTTTTTACACGGATTCGCGTAGGATCGAGGCACTTTTCATGTGTTCCATCCAAATGACCATTCTTGCAGTTTTCCTCTGTTTTGTACCTACAATCCCCTCAAATTCCTGTGTTTTTTAAATTTCTGTGTTTTCTAATCCTGTGATCCAAAAAAGCCCATAGTAATTGACGCATGCATGCAAATGCATGCAGTAACTGCCACCTAAATAGTGTTTTGAGTATGTCCTTTAAACCTACCAGTCCAAAGAGTGAAGTCCACAACAATATTCCTAATGGTATTGTCTAGTACTTTGGTATTTCCTCAATTTCAAAACTTTCATAGTACGGTGAGAGCCACTGCTGGCCAGGTGAGCGGATCACGGCTTGAGAGGTCGTAGATGTTCCGAACTCTTTCTATCGAGTTTGGAGGAATGAACCCTTGTAGGATCCTTGCCTAGGTAGAAGATGAAGATACAATCATCATCTTCGTAGAGTGCTTGACTGTGTGTGCAAGCACTAGTTTGACCAATGTGCTTGCGAAGTAGATTGTCTTTGGTGTTTAGCTTGTCCTTGTACAGAAGCCAACAAAAAACCACTTTGATGGGGACCCCTATAGTTCTAAATTGGAACGACATTGAGGTCCTCGGTGCTACATATATTCAAGAACTGATAGATTGTACTTCCGAAAAGTAGAGGTGAACATGTTTTTTCCAAGATAAAGGGTGATAGAAGATTATTTGGGATATTACCACTCTCGAGCTCTCCTAGATACTGGAATACCGTAGTAAAAACTTCACGTGGCTTCTTGATGGAGGTCCTTGTTCTTCTTAAGAAATTGTTCATGATGCGTCATAGCAGCATGCAAACAAATTGATGAGATTCAAGAGAAAAGGGAAGTGACGACGAGAGAGATAGAAATTTAGAGTGAGGAATCAAAACCTATTGTACTCAGTACAAATTCATGCAACCTCATTGCTAATGTACCCTATTTGCAAGAGCATCATGGGCCTTTTTCTATATTCTTTTCTCTTTCAATTGTGCTTATCTCGACTGTTTGATGCTTATATATTTCTGTTGGATTTATTTATTTATTTAATGTTGGAGCACACAAGTAAATAGTATGCATTGGAAATATATATTAAAGGTGTGGAACTTTTTATGTGTGGTTTCTAAGACAAAAGGTGAAGATTGATTAACATTTGAGAGAAATAGCTTTGCACTTATCGTCCTTCCCTATATACCAGAATAGTGTGGTACCGGGTCCTCTATGGTGGGTTCTTGCTCTTTAGTGCATTGATGGAGCATTCTTGCTCTGCTTGTGGACTTTCTTATGTTGCATCCTAGAGCATGCAAACAAGTTGACGATATTTATTTAAGATAGAGATAATGATGACGAGAAAGAGGGAGTTTGACTAAAATCTACTCTATCTAGCATGAACGCACACAACTGTGTTGCTTACTTTGCTCATTTGTCAACAGATAAAGGATTCAATAGCCAAACCTGGCTGGATTTTCATTATGGTATTGAATGATTGAGGTTTTCATACCGGATTATATTATTCAAATCTTTAATAGCCAACATGGCTGGAATTTTTATTAGGGTTATCAATAACCAATATTATGATTGAGGTTTTCAAAGCTGCTTCAGAGCAATGGCTATTATTCCTTCATCCAAAAATACCAGCTCACAACAGAGAGCGTGGTCTAATATTGAGATGCAAAAGTTTCAGCAATATTATCTGGACAATGGATATGATTTTATTTACAATGGAAGGAATAGTCCGGAGTCGCTGCAGGCTTACTACCCGACACTTGGGGGCTACATTATTCAAATCGTGATTATATCAAATATGGAAGTCCCATGTCGCTGCAAGCATGCTCCATGACACTTGGGGGCTAATGCAAAGTCATTTTTACTCGCCTTACTGAAGACCCGACTTATCACATGTAATGAGCCAGCCCTTGGGGGCTACCAATTGCTCCTGTCAAAAATTCAAAGTACACAAGCCTTAATCCATTATATTGAAGGGTCCACTACTCAGTTAGTAGAGCACAAGGCTCTTAACCTTATGGTCGTGGGTTCGAGCCCCACGGTGGGGGCTCATGTCTACTACACAACCTTCTTCTTGTAGACGTTGTTGGTCCTCCAAGTGCAGAGGTTTGTAGGACAGTAGCAAATTTCCCTCAAGTGGATGACCTAATTAAGATTTATCAATCCGTGGCAGGCGTAGGATGAATATGGTCTCTCTCAAACAACCCTGCAACCAAATAACAAAGAGTCTCTTGTGTCCCCAACACACCCAATACAATGGTAAATTGTATAGGTGCACTAGTTCGGCAAAGAGATGGTGATACAAGCATATGGATGGTAGATATAGGTTTTTGTAAACTGAAAATATAAAAACAGCAAGGTAGCAAGCGATTAAAGTGAGCGTAAACGGTATTGCAATGATAGGAAACAAGGCCTAGGGTTCATAATTTCACTAGTGCAAGTCCTCTCAACAATAATAACATAATTGGATCACATAACTATCCCTCAACATGCAACAAAGAGTCACTCCAAAGTCACTAATAGCAGAGAACGAACGAAGATATTATGGTAGGGTACGAAACCACCTCAAAGTTATTCTTTCCAATCAATCCGTTGGGCTATTCCTATAAGTGTCACAAACAGCCCTAGAGTTCGTACTAGAATAACACCTTAAGACACAAATCAACCAAAACCCTAATGTCACCTAGATACTCCAATGTCACCTCAAGTACCCGTGGGCATGATTATACGATATGCATCACACAATCTCAATTCATCTATTCAAACCAACACATAGAACCTCAAGTGCCCAAAGTTTCTACCGGAGAATCACGAAGAAAACGTGTGCCAACCCCTATGCATAGGTTCATGGGCGGAACCCGCAAGTTGATCACCAAAACATACATCAAGTGGCACATGATATCCCATTGTCACCACAGATACGCACGGCAAGACATACATCAAGTGTTCTCAAATTTTTAAAGACTCAATCTGATAAGATAACTTCAAAGGGAAAACTCAATCCATTACAAGAGAGAAGAGGGGGAGAAGAAACATAAGATCCAACTATAATAGCAAAGCTCACGATACATCAAGATCGTGCCAAATCAAGAACACGAAAGAGAGAGATCAAACACATAGCTACTGGTACATACCCTCAGCCCTGAGGGTGAACTACTCCCTCCTTGTCATGGAGAGCGCCGGGATGATGAAGATGGCCACCGGTGAGGGTTCCCCCTCCGGCAGGGTGCCGGAACAGGGTCCCGATTGGTTTTTGGTGGCTGTAGAGGCTTGCGGCGGCGGAACTCCTGATCTAATCTCTGTTCTGGAAGTTTTGCGATATGTAGGTATATATGGGTGAAAGGGGTACGTCGGTGGACCGAAGGGGGGCCATGAGGCAGGGGGGCACGCCCCCTACCCTCATGAGCTCCTCCTTCATCTTCTGACGTAGGGTCGAAGTCTATCTGGTAGGTTTCCTTCCAAAAAATAACTTCTCCAGTTGATTTCGTTCCGTTTCGACTCCGTTTGATATTCCTTTTCTTCGAAACACTGAAATAGGCATAAAACAGCAAATCTGGGCTGGGCCTTCGGTTAATAGGTTAGTCCCAAAAATAATATAAAAGTGGATAATAAAGCCCAATATTGCCCAAAACAGTAGATAATATAGCATGGAGCAATCAAAAATTATAGATACGTTGGAGACGTATCAGGGGCTACATTATATGATGTTATTTTCAATGAAGTACACATAAAGTCCCAGCTCAGTATTATCTTACTGAGCCGACCCTTGGGGGCTACACGTTGCTGCTCGAAACTACATGATCATATCTACAAAGTCCCAGCTCATTATTGCATAATGACCCGGCACTTGGGGGCTACACATGTGAAGTACAAAATATTCAGTTTATGACTGGTGGCTTAGATGAACAACCTGGATTTCTCCAAAGTTGCAGCATTAACATTAAAGCAAGTCTTAAGCTATTACTACTCTCCCTTCTTAAGACTTGAGGGCTACAGGTGATATACATATAAGGGAGGTACACTTTCAAGCTTGGTGTTAGCAACAATTATGACCCGGTGCTATCAATATTTACAAAACGGCAATTTTGGCAATCATATCTCGGCAAGCTCTACATCTTTAAGCTGGCTGAAATCCAGATGAGTATTTCAAGACCAATATTTTTATCAAGCTAGAGCATTGGAAGCTGAGTCAAATGGATTATTCTTTATAATATTTTTCTGTAAGAAGCCAATGTCAGCAAATTAACTATGAAGCTGGTTTATTGACCCGGAATTTCTAGAAGGAGGAAATGACAAGGACTTAAGGATGATCAGGTGCCGGCTCAGAATTTTTTTAATCCAGAGCACAACTTGTCAAATTTGTTCTTGTGTTCATTTTGCAGGATCATTTTAACATGGATAAATCCAAATTAAACTGGGGGCTAATCTCGGGGATATACCCCGTGGTGTAACCTGGCCGGATGTATGACCCAGCCGGACTTGGTGACTCACTGGTGACCCGCCTAGACCCGGCGACTCACTAGTAACCCACCCAGAGTTGGAGACTCATTGGTGACCCGGCAGGCGGGTCAGAGG
Organism: Aegilops umbellulata; assembly: GCA_032464435.1. NCBI lineage: Eukaryota > Viridiplantae > Streptophyta > Magnoliopsida > Poales > Poaceae > Aegilops > Aegilops umbellulata. The sequence continues at coordinate 17,694,147 of CP136054.1, forward strand.
AGCAACAAGACCCGATGGCCCAGAAGGCAGCTCATCGAAGGCCGACTCATATTATGGTGGGCCTGCTTGAGAAGGAAGGCAAAAGGAATATTTCCTTACAAAGGAAGCAAGACTAGGATTCCACTTGTAATAGAATAATCTTAATCCTACTAGGACTCCTCATGTAACCCGCCCCTCCAACTTATATAAGGAGAGGCAGGGCACCCCAAGAGGGAGAAGTTTTCATAAGTTGAGACAGACAAGTCGATAGCTCTCTCTCAAGAGGTAGCCAAAGAGCACCCTTGTAATCGTGAGCATCACCATGATCAATATCAATGAAGAAGGATGTAGGCTTTTACCTCCACCGTGAGGGGCTGAACCTGGGTAAAACCCCGCGTCTCTCGTCCCTCTCAACCCCTCTCAAGCTACCACATAGATGCGTTGGCCTCACGACTAAGTCCTCACGATAAGGACATCTGTCGTGACAAATCCACGAGAGAATGTACTTTCACATCACATCGATATGTTACTATAAATGTTCATAATTTATTCCATAAACTTAGTCAAACATTATGAAGTTTGACTTTAGTCAAAGCTAATATGTAGAGTAAATAAAAACAAAAGGAGTAACACTGAGCTCCCTAATTTTAAGGGGCTCGCAATCAATTGAGATCTTCAATTGAAATTGGTACACCTGATTTTGACCGGGTCAATAATTTGTCAAAGCTCTCTGATTCAATTCTTTTATACTATTCACTATGCTTCCTATTTTTAATGCCTCGCAATTAATTGAGGTTTTTAATTTAAAATTGATCCACTCAATTTGACTGGGTCAACAATTTCTAAAGGAATTCTTCCATTCAATTATTTTAATTCGCTATTGTTCCCTAATTTTGAAGCTATTCAATTGGACTGAGGTATTCAATTATGGATTTGATTTACGATTTTGATTGGCCCAATCATTTTTCAAATCAATCAGCGGCAACTGACCTACAGAAACATATTAATCCCGCGCACCCTCCCACCACCTAAAAAGGAAACGCCACCTTGTGATACTATAGCTAGCACCAATATAATACATGCATCTACCGGCGCAGAAATTTCCTCACATAAATATGAATTTATTAGCAGACAAGACATAATCACATCGAGAAAGGCCCAACAAATCATAGAATTATAACAAAACACACTCCATCATCTCCCCGTCCCGACAGACTAAATATTCCATCAATTCCAAAATATAAGTGGAATTAGTTTTTTGGAAAGTCAAATTCTATTAACTTTGACCAAGTTCAGTGCCAAAAATGTCAACATCCACAATATTAAACAAAAAAAATGAAAATTCATTCATTTTGAATCTAACTATAGCGGGTTGGTATTATTAATTTTGATATATTTCTCTACAAATTTTACCAGACTTAAAAATGTTTGAATTTTTAAAATGTAATACACCTTATATTTTGAAATAGAGTGGGTAATGTTTTTAAGGAATTCAACAACAACAAAGGCGCAACAAAGCGCGGCAGACCCTTCTAGTTATACATTATGTCCGAAAGATTTTTGAATGCCTAAGAAGACTCAATTTTCATGGGAGCAAGTTCACACGGCATACCAATAGTGTGTATATAATCTGGGATCAAATTCATATTTCATGCATGTCATAATGTACTATATATTAACCAGATTTCTATATTCAAAGTAATGCATAACTTCTTATTTTATAAACTAGTGTAATCTTTTGTATACCCCAAATTAAACTAGTCACATCTAGACGAGCTTATCAAATATCAAATCATATGTGTGTAAGTAGAGCCTGCAATTTTATATGTCATTCGATAATTTCAACAACTGTGTTATTTGAAGTATAAATACAAATCATGCATATGTTACCAATTTGTTAATGAACCCAAGTAGCAAGACACATTTGGCATACCCTAGACGTTTATATAAGCTTACCCAATAAGACACTGGAAACCAATATTAATATTTTTGCTAGATTGTATGCTTTGCAAACCTCCATCATGATATTTAATTATATTAATATATATGAACACACGTACATGGAATATATATTTATACACTATATAGTTAATAAGATTTGAAAAAATTGATTCAAAGAGAACCTTTTATATTATACAATTTAAATTTAGGAGAAGCAAAATTTTCGCAATATACATTTAAAATGCGTATCAAACAGAGAACACTATAAGTATTATTTACCAAATTTTTATGTTGCTGACTATGCTAGCTAAGTAATATAAGTTTACTCATCAGAGCTATAATATTATACAACTATCTTAAATAAGTACAAAATTTTATTATAAAGATATATATTTTACTACGCCCCTGGGCAAGTTCTTCGGAACGAGACCGAAGCTTCCTCCCTCGCAGTCTCAAGGTAATCCCCATTTCTCCTCCTCCCTTCCTGTCAGGGCTGCGGGGGGACGAGACCTACTCCCGATGATTGCTCCTGCGGGCACACGACGCATTTCGGCCCAGCGGTTAGAGAAGGGAAGGAGGAGGAGGGCATGGTGACCGGAGGTGGCGTCACCCCCCACCGCGCTTGGCACGTGAAGCCCCGCCACCACCCTCTGACCGACCGGGAGAGAGGTATCGATGCGGTACGGGCTTGAAGGAAATATGCCCTAGAGGCAATAATAAAGTTATTATTTATTTCCTCATATATCATGATAAATGTTTATTATTCATGCTAGAATTGTATTAGCCGGAAACATAATACATGTGTGAATATATAAACAAACAGAGTGTCACTAGTATGCCTCTACTTGACTAGCTCGTTAATCAAAGATGCTTATGTTTCCTAACCATGAACAAAGAGTTGTTATTTGATTAACGAGGTCACATCATTAGTTGAATGATCTGATTGACATGAACCATTCCATTAGCTTAGCACCCGATCGTTTAGTATGTTGCTATTGCTTTCTTCATGACTTATACATGTTCCTATGACTATGAGATTATGCAACTCCCGTTTATCGGAGGAACACTTTGTGTGCTACCAAACGTCACAACGTAACTGGGTGATTATAAAGGTACTCTACAGGTGTCTCCAAAGGTACTTGTTGGGTTGGCGTATTTCGAGATTAGGATTTGTCACTCCGATAGTCGGAGAGGTATCTTCGGGCCCTCTCGGTAATGCACATCACATAAGCCTTGCAAGCATTACAACTAATATGTTAGTTGTGAGATGATGTATTACGGAACGAGTAAAGAGACTTGCCGGCAACGAGATTGAACTAGGTATTGGATATCGACGATCGAATCTCAGGCAAGTAACATACCGATGACAAAAAGGAACAACGTATGTTGTTATGCGGTCTGACCGATAAAGATCTTCGTAGAATATGTAGGAGCCAATATGGGCATCCAGGTCCCGCTATTGGTTATTGACTAGAGACGTGTCTCGGTCATGTCTGTATTGTTCTCGAACCGTAGGGTCCGCACGCTTAACGTTACGATGACAGTTATTATGAGTTTATACATTTTGATGTACCGAAGGTAGTTCGGAGTCCGGGATGTGATCACGGACATGACGAGGAGTCTCGAATTGGTCGAGACATAAAGATTGATATATTGGAAGCCTATATTTGGACATCGGAATCGGTCCGGGTGAAATCTGCATTTTACCGGAGTACCGAGGGGTTACCGGAACCCCCCGGGGGGTTAATGGGCCTTCATGGGCCATAAGGGAGAAGAGAGGGGCCGGCCAGGGCAGGCTGCGCGCCCCCTCCCCCCTAGTCCGAATAGGACAAGGAAGGGGGGCGGCGCCCCCCTTTCCTCTTCTCCCTCCCCCTTTCCTTCTCCAACAAGGCAAGAGAGGGGGGAGTCCTACTCCCGATGGGAGTAGGACTCCTCCAGGCGCACCCCTTGGGGGCCGGCCGCACCTCCCCCTCCCTCCTTTATATACGGGGGCAGGGGGCACCCTAGAACACAGAAGTTGATCTTCGTGATCGTTCCACCATATTCCACCTCGGTCATATCGTTGCAGTGCTTAGGCGAAGCCCTACGTCGGTAGAACATCATCATCGTCATCACGCCGTCGTGCTGACGGAACTCATCCCTGAAGATTTGCTGGATCGGAGCCCGGGGAGCGTCATCGAGCTGGACGTGTGCTAAGAACTCGGAGGTGCCTGAGTAACGGTGCTTGGATCGGTCGGATCGGGAAGATGTACGACTACTTCCTCTACGTTGCGTCAACGCTTCCGCTTCGGTCTACGAGGGTACGTAGACAACACTCTCCCCTCTCGTTGCTATGCATCACCATGATCTTGCGTGTGCGTAGGAATTTTTTTGAAATTACTACGTTCCCCAACAGTGGTAACAGAGCCTAGGTTTTTATGGTTTGATGTTATATGCACGAGTAGAACACAAATGAGTTATGGGCGATATAAGTCATACTGCCTACCAGCATGTCATACTTTGGTTCGGCGGTATTGTTGGATGAAGCGGCCCGGACCGACATTACGCGTACGCTTACGCGAGACTGGTTCTACCGCCGTGCTTTGCACACAGGTGGCTGGCGGGTATCAGTTTCTCCAACTTTAGTTGAACCGAGTGTGGCTACGCCCGGTCCTTGCGAAGGTTAAAACGGCATCAACTTGACAAACTATCGTTGTGGTTTTGATGCGTAGGTGAGACTGGTTCTTGCTTAAGCCCGTAGCAGCCACGTAAAACTTGCAACAAACAAAGTAGAGAACGTCTAACTTGTTTTTGCAGGGCATGTTGTGATGTGATATGGTCAAGGCATGATGCTAAATTTTATTGTATGAGATGATCATGTTTTGTAACTGAGTTATCGGCAACTGGCAAGAGCCATATGGTTGTCGCTTTATTGTATGCAATGCAATCGCCCTGTAATGCTTTACTTTATCACTAAGCGGTAGAGATAGTCGTAGAAGCATAAGATTGGCGAGACGACAGCGATGCTACGATGGAGATCAAGGTGTCGCGCCGGTGACGATGGTGATCATGACGGTGCTTCGAAGATGGAGATCACAAGCACAAGATGATGATGGCCATATCATATCACTTATATTGATTGCATGTGATGTTTATCTTTTATGCATCTTATCTTGCTTTGATTAACGGTAGCATTTTAAGATGATCTCTCACTAATTATCAAGAAGTGTTCTCCCTGAGTATGCACCGTTGCGAAAGTTCTTCGTGCTAAGACACCACGTGATGATCGGGTGTGATAGGCTCTACGTTCAAATACAACGGGTGCAAAACAGTTGCACACGCGGAATACTCAGGTTATACTTGACGAGCCAAGCATATACAGATATGGCCTCGGAACACGGAGACCGAAAGGTCGAGCGTGAATCATATAGTAGAGATGATCAACATAGTGATGTTCACCATTGAAACTACTCCGTCTCACGTGATGATCGGACATGGTTTAGTTGATGTGGATCACGTGATCACTTAGAGGATTAGAGGGATGTCTATCTAAGTGGGAGTTCTTAAGTAATATGATTAATTGAACTTAAATTTATCATGAACTTAGTCCCTGATAGTATCTTGCTTGTTTATGTTGATTGTAGATAGATGGCCCGTGTTGTTGTTCCGTTGAATTTTAATGCGTTCCTTGAGAAAGCAAAGTTGAAAGATGATGGTAGCAATTACACGGATTGGGTCCGTAACTTGAGGATTATCCTCATTGCTGCACAGAAGAGTTACGTCCCGGAAGCACCGCTGGGTGCCAGGCCTGCTGCAGGAGCAACACCAGATGTTATGAACGTCTGGCAGAGCAAAGCTGATGACTACTCGATAGTTCAGTGTGCCATGCTTTACGGCTTAGAACCGGGACTTCAACGACGTTTTGAAAGTCATGGAGCATATGAGATGTTCCAGGAGTTGAAGTTAATATTCCAACAGAATGCCCGGATTGAGAGATATGAGGTCTCCAATAAGTTCTATAGCTGCAAGATGGAGGAGAATAGTTCTGTCAGTGAGCATATACTCAAAATGTCTGGGTATTGTAATCACATGATTCAACTGGGAGTTAATCTTCCGGATGATTGCGTCATTGACAGAATTCTCCAATCACTTCCACCAAGCTACAAAGGCTTCGTGATGAACTATAATATGCAAGGGATTGATAAGACGATTCCCGAGCTCTTCGCAATGCTAAAGGCTGCGGAGGTAGAAATCAAGAAGGAACATCAAGTGTTGATGGTCAACAAGACCACTAGTTTCAAGAAAAAGGGCAAAGGGAAAAAGAAGGGGAACTTCAAGAAGAACAGCAAGCAAGTTGCTGCTCAAGAGAAGAAACCCAAGTCTGGACCTAAGCCTGAAACTGAGTGCTTCTACTGCAAGCAGACTGATCACTGGAAGCGGAACTGCCCCAAGTATTTGGCGGATAAGAAGGATGGCAAGGTGAACAAAGGTATATATGATATACATGTTATTGATGTGTACCTTACTAATACTCGCAGTAGTACCTGGGTATTTGATACTGGTTCTGTTGCTAATATTTGCAACTCGAAACAAGGACTACGGATTAAGCGAAGATTGGCTAAGGACGAGGTGACGATGTGCGTGGGAAATGGTTCCAAAGTCGATGTGATCGCGGTCGGCACGCTACCTCTACATCTACCTTCGGGATTAGTTTTAGACCTAAATAATTGTTATTTGGTGCCAGCGTTGAGCATGAACATTATATCTGGATCTTGTTTAATGTGAGACGGTTATTCATTTAAATCCGAGAATAATGGTTGTTCTATTTATATGAGTAATATCTTTTATGGTCATGCACCCTTAAAGAATGGTCTATTCTTATTGAATCTCGATAGTAGTGACACACATATTCATAATATTGAAGCCAAAAGATGCAGAGTTGATAATGATAGTGCAACTTATTTGTGGCACTGCCGTTTAGGTCATATCGGTGTAAAGCGCATGAAGAAACTCCATACTGATGGACTTTTGGAACCACTTGATTATGAATCACTTGGTACTTGCGAACCGTGCCTCATGGGCAAGATGACTAAAACACCGTTCTCCGGTACTATGGAGAGAGCAACAGATTTGTTGGAAATCATACATATAGATGTATGTGGTCCAATTAATATTGAAGCTCGAGGAGGATATCGTTATTTTCTCACCTTCACAGATGATTTAAGCAAATATGGGTATATCTACTTAATGAAACATAAGTCTGAAACATTTGAAAAGTTCAAAGAATTTCAGAGTGAAGTTGAAAATCATCGTAACAAGAAAATAAAATTTCTATAATCTGATCGTGGAGGAGAATATTTGAGTTACGAGTTTGGTCTACATTTGAAACAATGCGGAATAGTTTCGCAACTCACGCCACCCGGAACACCACAACGTAATGGTGTGTCCGAACGTCGTAATCGTACTTTACTTGATATGGTGCGATCTATGATGTCTCTTACAGATTTACCGCTATCATTTTGGGGTTATGCTTTAGAGACGGCCGCATTCACGTTAAATAGGGCACCATCGAAATCCGTTGTGACGACGCCTTATGAACTATGGTTTGGCAAGAAACCTAAGTTGTCATTTCTAAAAGTTTGGGGCTGCGATGCTTATGTCAAAAAACTTCAACCTGATAAGCTCGAACCCAAATCGAAGAAATGTGTCTTCATAGGATATCCAAAGGAAACTATTGGATACACCTTCTATCACAAATCCGAAGGCAAGACTTTTGTTGCTAAATTCGGAAACTTTCTAGAGAAGGAGTTTCTCTCGAAAGAAGTGAGTGGGAGGAAAGTAGAACTTGATGAGGTAACTGTACCTGCTCCCTTATTGGGAAATAGCACATCACAGGAACCGGTTTCTGTGACGTCTAAACCAATTGGTGAGGAAGTTAATGATGATGATCATGCAACTTCATATCAAGTTACTACAGAACCTCGTAGATCAACCAGAGTAAGATCCGCACCAGAGTGGTACGGCAATCCTATTCTGGAAATCATTCTACTAGATCATGGTGAACCTACTAACTATGAAGAAGCGATGGTGAGCCCAGATTCCGCAAAATGGCTTGAAGCCATGAAATCTGAGATGGGATCCATGTATGAGAACAAAGTGTGGACTTTGGTTGACTTGCTCGATGGTCGGCAAGCAATTGAGAATAAATGGATCTTCAAGAAGAAGACTGACGCTGACGGTAATGTTACTGTCTACAAAGCTCGACTTGTCGCAAAATGTTTTCGACAAGTTCAAGGGATTGACTACGATTACGACCTTCTCACCCGTAGCGATGCTTAAGTCTGTCCGAATCATGTTAGCAATTGCCGCATTTTATGATTATGAAATTTGGCAGATGGATGTAAAAACTGCATTTCTGAATGGATTTCTGGAAGAAGAGTTGTATATGATGCAACCAGAAGGTTTTATCAATCCAAAGGGAGCTAACAAAGTGTGCAAGCTCCAGCGATCCATTTATGGACTGGTGCAAGCCTCTCGGAGTTGGAATAAACGCTTTGATAGTGTGATCAAAGCATTTGGGTTTGTACAGACTTTTGGAGAAGTCTGTATTTACAAGAAAGTGAGTGGGAGCTCTGTAGCATTTCTGATATTATATGTGGATGACATATTACTAATCGGAAATGATATAGAATTTCTGGATAGCATAAAGGGATACTTGAATAAGAATTTTTCAATGAAAGACCTCGGTGAAGCTGCTTACATATTGGGCATCAAGATCTATAGAGATAGATCAAGACGCTTAATTGGACTTTCACAAAGCACATACCTTGACAAAGTTTTGAAGAAGTTCAAAATGGATCAAGCAAAGAAAGGATTCTTGCCTGTACTACAAGGTGTGAAGTTGAGTAAGACTCAATGGCCGACCACTGCAGAAGATAGAGAGAAAATGAAAGATGTTCCCTATGCTTCAGCCATAGGCTCTATCATGTATGCAATGATGTGTACTAGACCTGATGTGTGTCTTGCTATAAGTTTAGCAGGGAGGTACCAAAGTAATCCAGGAGTGGATCACTGGACAGCGGTCAAGAACATCCTGAAGTACCTGAAAAGAACTAAGGATATGTTTCTCATATATGGAGGTGACAAAGAGCTCATCGTAAACGGTTACGTTGATGCAAGCTTTGACACTGATCCGGACGATTCTAAATCGCAAACCGGATACCTGTTTACATTAAACGGTGGAGCTGTCAGTTGGTGCAGTTCTAAACAAAGCGTCGTGGCGGGATCTACATGTGAAGCGGAGTACATAGCTGCTTCGGAAGCGGCAAATGAAGGAGTCTGGATGAAGGAGTTCATATCCGATCTAGGTGTCATACCTAGTGCATCGGGTCCAATGAAAATCTTTTGTGACAATACTGGTGCAATTGCCTTGGCAAAGGAATCCAGATTTCACAAGAGAACCAAGCACATCAAGAGACGCTTCAATTCCATCCGGGATCTAGTCCAGGTGGGAGACATAGAGATTTGCAAGATACATACAGATCTGAATGTAGCAGACCCGTTGACTAAGCCTCTTCCACGAGCAAAACATGATCAGCACCAAAACTCCATGGGTGTTAGAATCATTACTGTGTAATCTAGACTATTGACTCTAGTGCAAGTGGGAGACTGAAGGAAATATGCCCTAGAGGCAATAATAAAGTTATTATTTATTTCCTCATATATCATGATAAATGTTTATTATTCATGCTAGAATTGTATTAGCCGGAAACATAATACATGTGTGAATATATAAACAAACAGAGTGTCACTAGTATGCCTCTACTTGACTAGCTCGATAATCAAAGATGGTTATGTTTCCTAACCATGAACAAAGAGTTGTTATTTGATTAACGAGGTCACATCATTAGTTGAATGATCTGATTGACATGAACCATTCCATTAGCTTAGCACCCGATCGTTTAGTATGTTGCTATTGCTTTCTTCATGACTTATACATGTTCCTATGACTATGAGATTATGCAACTCCCGTTTATCGGAGGAACACTTTGTGTGCTACCAAACGTCACAACGTAACTGGGTGATTATAAAGGTACTCTACAGGTGTCTCCAAAGGTACTTGTTGGGTTGGCGTATTTCGAGATTAGGATTTGTCACTCCGATAGTCGGAGAGGTATCTCTGGGCCCTCTCGGTAATGCACATCACATAAGCCTTGCAAGCATTACAACTAATATGTTAGTTGTGAGATGATGTATTACGGAACGAGTAAAGAGACTTGCCGGCAACGAGATTTAACTAGGTATTGGATACCAACGATCGAATCTCAGGCAAGTAACATACCGATGACAAAAAGGAACAACGTATGTTGTTATGCGGTCTGACCGATAAAGATCTTCGTAGAATATGTAGGAGCCAATATGGGCATCCAGGTCCCGCTATTGGTTATTGACCAGAGACGTGTCTCGGTCATGTCTGCATTGTTCTCGAACCGTAGGGTCCGCATGCTTAACGTTACGATGACAGTTATTATGAGTTTATACATTTTGATGTACCGAAGGTAGTTCGGAGTCCCGGATGTGATCACGGACATGACGAGGAGTCTCGAATTGGTCGAGACATAAAGATTGGTATATTGAAAGCCTATATTTGGACATCGGAATCGATCCAGGTGAAATCGGCATTTTATCGGAGTACCGAGGGGTTACCGGAACCCCCCGGGGGGTTAATGGGCCTTCATGGGCCATAAGGGAGAAGAGAGGGGCCAGCCAGGGCAGGCCGCGCGCCCCCTCCCCCCTAGTCCTAATAGGACAAGGAAGGGGGGCGGCGCCCCCTTTCCTCTTCTCCCTCCCCCTTTCCTTCTCCAACAAGGCAAGAGAGGGGGGAGTCCTACTCCCGGTGGGAGTAGGACTCCTCCAGGCGCACCCCTTGGGGGCCGGCCGCACCTCCCCCTCCCTCCTTTATATACGGGGGCAGGGGGGCACCCTAGAACACAGAAGTTGATCTTCGTGATCGTTCCTTAGCCGTGTGCGGTGCCCCCCTCCACCATATTCCACCTCGGTCATATCGTTGCAGTGCTTAGGCGAAGCCCTACGTCGGTCGAACATCATCATCGTCATCACGCCGTCGTGCTGACGGAACTCATCCCCGAAGCTTTGCTGGATCGGAGCCCGGGGAGCGTCATCGAGCTGGACGTGTGCTAAGAACTCGGAGGTGCCGGAGTAACGGTGCTTGGATCGGTCGGATCGGTAAGACGTACGACTACTTCCTCTACGTTGCGTCAACGCTTCCGCTTCGGTCTACGAGGGTACGTAGACAACACTCTCCCCTCTCGTTGCTATGCATCACCATGATCTTGCGTGTGCGTAGGAATTTTTTTGAAATTACTACGTTCCCCAACAGGGCTCCCCTCCCCCTCCCCCGCGCGCGTTCTTCCCCGCGCCGAGCGATGCTCTTTTTTTGTCCGATTGTGTGCGTTTCGTCGAGTCACCGGATTACTTGGCCGTTAGATTTTTTTCCCTGATGAACTTACCCTCATGACGTGATCTGTCCTTGTTGCTGGTCTCGTTAGCACTCCGATACTGCACAAGATGGATATCTAAATTTGTTTTAAAGTTGGCATCTCTTGTGAGTAGTTGGGGGCATGAATTAATTGTACCTGATGTGTGTTGTATGTTACTTAGCCCGTGGATTGTTCCTGCTTGGACTAGTAAGAAATTTGGGGAAATTATTGCATGTAAGTCAGTTTCACCTGGTTGTTGTGCTTATTGATGCAATTATAGGATTTATCACTTGACTGTTTATATGTAATACCGGTTGTGCTATCTGTTGTTCCATAGTTCTGCTCAATTATCCATGATGGTTTCACGAATGCATTGAGCTTTTAATTGTTCTTGGAAGCAACATTAAGCGAAAGGCACGAATTGGAGACACGATAATCTCCATTCTCCATAATGGAGAGTCAGGGGCTATCTTTTTTTTTTTGCTATTTTACCTATGAGGTACAATATGTTTATTATGTGGTACAATGTGTTAGAGTTGATGATGAGGAGTAGTTGTGAATATGAATAGTGACCAACTTGCTATGTGATGTCTCATTGATGAAAACGATGATCATAAGGAGGTTTTATATGACAATGATGTATTATGATGATAAGTTGCTAATGATATGATGATGATGATTTTTATTATATTATTGGGTGAAAGAACCGCGGATTAGTTTCAAGTGTATGTCCATCCACTTGAAACTAGTCCACGGTTCTTTCACCCTGTGATGTAATAACTCATTATGAAGTAAAAACAATCTCTAAATTGCTGCTGTATGAAAACTTGTATAAAGGTGTATGAATACAACATGAAATAAAAGTGAAATACGGAATAATAGTAGTAGTGCGGGCTGAGAGAAGCGCTGCTAGTAATTACCAGTAGCGCTCTTTAGTGAAAGCGCTACTACTAAGTCGATATAGCAGTAGTGTGGGCTAACAGACGCTACTGCTAACCTTTAGCTGTAGCGCCTTACTAGTAGCGCCGTAACCAGCGCTACTGATAGGCATTATTCCCGCGCCACTGCTAGGGTTTTCCCTAGTAGTGATGCATCATAGCAACATGCAAACAAATTGATGAGATTCAAGAGAAAAGGGAAGTGACGACGAGAAAGATAGGAATTTAGAGTGAGGAATCAAAACCTATTGTACTCAGAACAAACTCATGCAACCTCATTGCTAATGTACCGTATTTGCAAGAGCATCCTGGGCCTTTTTCTATATTCTTTTCTCTTTCAATTGTGCTTATCTCGACTGTTTGATGCTTATATATTTCTGTTGGATTTATTTATTTATTTAATGTTGGAGCACACAAGTAAATAGTATGCATTGGAAATATATATTCAAGGTGTGGAACTTTTTATGTGTGGTTTCTATGACTAAAGGCGAAGATTGATTAACATTTGAGATAAACAACTTTGCACTTATTGTTCTTCCCTAGATACCAGAACATTGTGGTATCGGCTCCTCTATGGCGGGTTCTTGCTCTGCTTGTGGACTTGCTTATGTTGCATCCTAGAGCATGCAAACAAGTTGACAAGATTTATTTAAGATAAAGAGATAATGACGGCGAGAAAGAGGGAGTTTGACTAAAATCTACTCTATCTAGCATGAACGCACACAACTGTGTTGCTTACTTTGCTCACTTGCACTTGCAAGAGCATCTAATACGTATTGTTTGTTTCTTTTCATTTTTAGTTGTGCTTGTGTCATGCGTGATACTTCTCTATTTTGATGAAATTACTATGGTTTAATATTTGACTACACATGTAATCAATGGGCATTAAAGAAATTAAAGATGCATAACTTCTTCTGTTATTTCTAAGACAAAGGGTGCATAGATGATAGCTTATATTTGAGATATTTACAGTTCTTGATCTCACTGTGTTCTCCTGAATGAAAGAACGCTATGATAGCAGCTCCTCGATGGAACATTATTGCACTTTAGCTCCTTGACAAAGCATTCTCTCTTTTTCTTATAAAATTATTCATGTTATGTCGTAATGAATGTCTGACAAGTTGTTGAGATTTAAGCCAAAGAGAGAGTGGCAATGAGAAAGAGAGAAATTTGGAGAGAAAGGACTAAAATATACTATAATTGGCATGAACTCGCACAACTTGCAGCAAAATTTGCTCATTTCCAAAAGCATCATTTTATTTTTCTTTTTTTCCTGGTTCTTTCATCTTTTACTCGTGCTTGTGTCAATGGACTGGTGCTTCCCTATTTTGTTTGAATGTCTATACTTTTAATGGCTTTTGATGAAACTATGCTTTTAATAGGAGTATTTCACTAAATGCATTATAGATAATGCTCTTTTGATAAACTCGACCTAGAGAACAATCCTTTGTGGTTTCCAAAAAAAAAACTTGCCAAGAAGATGGAATAGTATATTTGATTAATGATTATATTTCTCTAGAGCTTATCGTGTTGTACTAAATAAAGAAACATTGTAATGACTAATGATATATCTATCGTCTCTCTAGATAGTAGCGTGTTCTCCTACATAAAAATCACTGGCAAATGATGGCGTTTTTATCATAAGATGGTGCATTCGAGCGAATCAGTTATTGGTCCGGTGACTAGTTCTTGCTTTGCAGATGGAATATGTTTTGAGTTCTTCACATTTGAGCTTTATATATCATGTTTTCCTAGAAACTGAGCATTGCTGCCTCATAACCTTCTTATGGAACATCCTTGCTCTTCTTACAAAATTGTTCATGTTGGATGGACTGCATCATGCAAAGCTTGGTTTTTCTCTTTAGAGAGAAAATATGCCTTAGGCTAGGAAAAATATGTGCCCCCTCATGATCTACCTAGTTTTCAATCTATTGTCATAAGATATTCAAGGTCGTCTCCATCTAAAATCATGCAAATTAAGCCAACCAAGTAGGCGGCGATAATTACGCAAAAACAAACCAATTAATGTTTCTGTGAGGGGGGCAAGGTAGCAAGTGGTTCGGAACAAATCCGGCCAATCAATGTCACAGCAGAGTAATTTGGATCGCCACAATTTTTTTCACATGGATCATGTGTATAGATTGTATAAAACTAAAATAGTGTGGATACACATACATCGTTTCTAAATTCCTATGGTACATGCACATGAACCCTGCTCATTAACCACTTTATAAATGTACTCCTAGCTCGTGGGTGCTTACATTTTGAGACTCCCCACATACGGAAAAACCGTAATATCTTTTCGAACCCTATGGAGAACTCGACACATGTCCACTCACGGAGCAAGATTCTTCATTATTAGAAGCAAAAAAGATCCCACAATAAAGGGAAACGAAAAAAATCAAATGACTCTAGATGTGATCTAGGAAGTGCATGCAACTTGTTGGGGAAAACATAAAGAAGTCATACAATACAAGTCTGTCAAACAGAGAGAGGAAAAAAAAGGTGGGTGCAAAAATAATAGAGAATTTGCCAAGGGCTGGTTTGGAAGTGTGCCACATGCACCGTTGGTTGGGGCGTCGTTTTTAGTTTGATGATAGACCCCTTTCTCTTTCTCTCTCTCAGCTTCCCTTCAGCGACGATCGAGTTAGACGGCAAGCACTCAACAGAACCCATGGAGAAGAAATTAAGCGGACGCAACGCCGCAACAGCAACGTGTGTCGTGCTGGGCACTTCACTCCGCTTATGTCGTGAGCTTCCATGCACGTATGCATGTCCTTGCTCCTCCTCTCGGCGACCAAATTAAAATTGATGGATCGCTTCTAGAATCTATCCAGCTAGGCTTCGTCGATTTACCCCACGGTAAGATCGATGTGACGTTGTAGATTTAGTAAGCTCCAGCTGCTTTTACCTCATCCTTGGACAGCTTTAAAGTTAATTTAGCCACATCACCCAAATTAATCTAGCCATTGAATATACTAGATGAGTCCGCAATAGCCATTCGATCTGCACATTAGAAGCTACTGGACCAACCACATGATGGGAGTAACATAGGTAGTAACATGCATGTCACATGAGCAAAAAATGTGTTGCGGGAGGTAATTAATGGGAGAGAGGCAAGTAGAGTAACATAATATGTTATCATCACATAGCGGTTCCCAATGCAAAATAATTCTACAAAATAGTAAATGAAGTGGTGCATGACACTACACATATGTTACTAACTACTATAGAGGTAGTAACACAGACTAGTAACATATGCATGTTACTAGTTTAAGTTACTTCCCACTATGACCGGCTTAAGCGACGCATGCATGCAGTAACTGCCACCTAAATAGTGTTTTAATCAAGACAAAAATTGACACCTGCATGCACCTCATGTTCCAGCGATATACTTTTGATGAACTTTCATAATGGATGAACTTTTACTACATATCAAATGCAAGCTAGTGGCTTTTATATTTAGGAATGGCAAGCCCCAGCATGCACGTACACGTTGGTTGTGTCGTGCACGGGCCGGGTGCGGGCCCGCCATTGCCGTTGAGAAGAAGCTCCATGTCCCACCAAAAAAAAAGAAGCTCCATGATCTGGCACAGCGCGTCCCTCTCGTCACATGTTGAGCGGACAACAACCTCCGCTGTACGCTAGCACCGTAACGTGTCCGTACGTCACGCGTGCATGATGCATGATGCGTATGGTATGGACGTATGGTACCCACCAACCTTAGCTCTAGCCCAAGCTCGTGGGTAGATTCACTGGTGACAAGGATGTGCACGTGGCTACCTCCACGGTGAAATCAAAGCAAGGTCGTGGTGATCTTCGTTCACAACCACGTGGAAGGATTTAATCGTTAATTTTTTTACGGCGATTTAATAGTTAATTAATTAAATTAGTTAACATCGATCTTACCTTGAACTCTTGGATAAAGGAAGAAAAGTCGTTGGTACCCAAGCTTGGCAAAGAAGAAGAAACGGTTTTTGGCGCTGGTCATGACTGTTTTTAGGTTCGACTTTTCTATGGGTTGACGAATTCGTTCCCCCTTGTATTCTCACACTCATCCTCCCTCGCGAGGCAATCCAACCACAAAGCAGGAGTAGGGTCTTACACCGTAAGATGGCCCGAACCTGAGTAAACTGCCGTGTCTACTCTCCTTCTTCTTTAGCTCGAGCATGTCGGAGCATCGCCATGAGACAGTGTGTTGCAAGTCTGCGAGACAGGGCTTAGTGAAGGTAGCGGGCACACCCCAGTGTTCGAACCTTTTTAGGTCTCCGGAGCCCCGATTCCGACAATATACCTATATGATTTTGTCTAGCGGAGCCGGAGCCTGATTACCCAAATCACACAAAGGATTGTTCATGGAACTACTATCAAAATTACTCGGACCAATCGTTCACGAGCTTTGCCAAGTGCAGCCCGATCCTTCACGAGCTTCTTCTGATCCAAGGTCAAGCCTAACATCAAGTTCAAAGACAAATTTATAACCCTACGCGTGCGTACGTACAAATATACATAGGGTTAATTATTTTGCAGCCGTGCAGTTGCATGCCCGGTCAGGTCACCATACGTGCATACCCGATGGACGTACGTAGGCGTGCGTAGACGTGGGCTGGAGGTTGGAACTGCCTGTCAACCACAAAATTAATGCGTGACAAGCGTGCAAGTGCTTATTGCATGACAGTGCCAACACATGCATGCGTGCACGGTTGCCGTACGTGCTAGCTACGTACAGTTGAGTACACACACAGATGCCGTTGGCAATACTCTGCTTGTGACGTCTATATTATGGAATGAAGGGAGTACTCCCTCCCTTTGGGTTTGTTGGACTCCTTGTATTTTGGATCAAATTTTAGGAAAAAGCTTATCTTCACCCGACCGACAACGCGCGCTGCGCCCGCCGGCTCCGCGTCCGTTGGATCGTCTGTGATCGGATGGGCGAGAGCGTCCCCGCTTCCGCGTCACGCGCGTCTGTTTTCTGAAACAGAGCCCTTGTTTCAGAACCAGCAATCTTGCAACTGGCAGCTCCGTCGACTGGGAAGGCGACGCTTCTAGATTTGCAAGGGCGGCGGGGCTAGCGGTGTTGGGCGTTGCGCGATGCGGCCTATCCAGCGCGGTGGCGACGGCGAGGGGTTCATCGGTGGCCGACGTTGACTCCAGCAGGTATGGATCTAAGATCCCCCTCCCCTTTCCCCGCATTTCTGGTGATTTTGTAGGTGTTCATAGCGGTTCTCCCCGGGGCAGCTTGATCCATACCACCGAGATGACGAGGACGGTGCGACTAGGAGGGAAACGGCCGGTCTGTTGGAGAGTGGTCGCCGGCATAGCTAGTTCGGCGGCGTTGTAGGTCGCCGGTGTAGTTAGGTTGCAGGATTTGGATCTGCTATGCAGGATTTTTTTTACATAATTTCTGCATTGGTAATGTCATGCAAAGGGACTTGAAACTGCAAGATCCCTTGTATTATTTCTGGATTTCTGGAGCTCATAGTTTCCGTAGGTGATTTTCTCTGAAGCTCATAGCTTATGATAAACTTAAAGTTGCAGGATCCTGCGCGGCCAGTCGTTTTCTTTTTCTTTGCAATCAGGGTCTTGTTTTAGTAGGTTTCTGCAACACAGGACTAGTTTCAGAAAGAATGAAGAAATGATTCAGTGGTGAGGTTTTTTTTTCTGCAACTGGGGTCTTGTTTCAAAAGATTTATGCAACATGTCTTTTGTTTCAGAAAGAAAATAAATGTTACGGTTGTGAAGGTTTTTTTTTCTGCAACAAGAGTCTTGTTTCCGAAACAAAGCCTGACGTTAAAGAGTGAGTGGTCTGACGCATGTTTCAGAAATATAGCTCCGGTTGCAGGAAAACACCCCCCTCCACCGCGTCGGCGGGACGGCAGACAGGGGAATCTGTTTCTGAAACAGAGGTGTTGTTGCAGGAAGTAAAAGGTGGTCACGCGCGCGTGATGGTCAGGTCCGACGGCTGTCAGGGCGCTGATCGAACGGACCTCCATGCGGCGGATGTTTTCCATACATCCACCGGCAGACGCGTAGCGGCGCCCCAAATTTTAACCATCCATGTGAATAGCAAAACATAAGTATATGTTCCAAAAGGTATGTCCTTGGATTTGTATCCGAAAGAGGTTTCTCATGAAACTTTGTCAGGTCTAATTTATATTTTATTAGTTAAAATTCATGGTCAAATTTTGACCCAAAATAAAAGGGGCCTAATAAACCCGGATGGGAGGAGTTTATATATTGCAAGTCCATGAGGTGAGGCCGTGAGAGAACGGGGTTCACTGTATGTGTGTGAAGCCACACCATCTTATTGCTGTCATGGTTCCCTGCAGTTCTCATGGATCTTCTGCACTGTGGAACCCATAGATGTTGGTGGCCTCAGGTAGCAGTCGTGACGTATTGCCGTCGGAATTGATTCATTGTTGCTCCTGGGTGGCCACCCTTGAGAACTGAAAAGGCGGTTGCAAACCCATTCAGTAGCCAGAATGCTAAAACACACAAGCCATGGCACAATGCGAGGGACACTAAAACACGCATTTGGGCTGGCTCAACTAGTGGGTTGTGTGTGCTCCTCTAGCACGGGGAAGAGAACGAAATCATAGTTAAGCGATATCCTTGCAAGTTCATTCTAAACTTCTCTGTTGGCGACAAGTGGAGGTGCACATGTGCGTTATTTGCCGCCATCATGGGGTTTTAGAAGGTTTTCTCTCAGTCGTGGACGGGATGAGAGGGTTGGTATGTTTCTTTTTTCTAAATCCGTTTTAAAAACTAAAATATCTCCTAAACAGTACGTCAAAACAAACAATTTTCACCATTGCGCTTTTCTCGTTGAGATCTTTGAAATAGATCACATGTTGATAGTTTTTGACAAACTTTTTTACAAGCGCAAGTTGTACCCCCAACTATAGTATACTTGCACTCACCTATGAGAACTAACATGTGCTTCAAATAGTCTTAATTTGTGCTCCGAACATGACCTAACTTGTACCCCCCTTTCAACACACTTGTGTCCAGCGTGGGAGCAAACTTGTGCTCCGCATGGGTGCACCGTGCACAACTGCGTGCACCGCGAGACCACACATACAATGGAGCAAACATGTGAGTAGTACATACAATATAACATGTAGTACTTCCACAATTTGCCAGTACACGCGAAAACAAGAAAAACACATAAAATGGGAAAAACCTCATGTGGCCGAGCCTGGCTCTCTCACTTCCTCACGAGCTTTGCTAACTCACCCCCCTGCCATGTGGTTGCCCTAGCGTGGGAAGAAAGTACCCTCTATGGAAGGCCCCCAAGGGGCACCCACCGGTTAGTTGTTCTCAAAAGAGAATAAGCTATTAGGAAGACACGATCGAAAAGAGGCACTCATGCCTCCGAGAAAAACTTGCTACAGGGTTTTTTTAACATTCACAAAAATTTATTGTGAAAAGGTGTTTATACTCTTTTTTAAAGTTATGGATTTTTTAAATCATGTAGTATCATTTTTAGCAGATGAAAAGGTGTTATTTGATTTAGAAAAATGTTCACATCTTCAAATGGTAATTTTATAAAACTGTACACAATTTTTGAAACAATATTTTTTAAAAACAGTCACAAATTTTAGGAATGCGAAGATATTATAAAATAGTCATAATTATATAAATCAGTTCATGTTTTTAGTTTTTTGATAATTTATTATGAAATTTTAAATGTTCAAAAATGACAAACAGTATAAAAAGGAAACAGAAAACCGGAATAATTTTCTTATAAAATAAATAGAAACAAAATAAAAATCATAAAGGAAACCATACAAAAAAAAGGAAAGCAGTAGCGCCAGAAAATGAAAAGAAATACAAACCGGATGAGAATCCGGAAAAGAAAACGAATGGATAAACCCTCGCTCATAACCTGAATGGCAATTGCATGAGCGTCCAAGCCCAACCAGACAAAAAAAAAACAAAAAAACAAGGCGTGTGGTGTTAAAGCACAGTGGTCTCTCATCTGAAGGATTTTCTGGTAGCTACAGTACTAGGCCGGCCCTGGCCGGCCCAGTGATGTAGCACTACTTTTTACTGCATTCGCTCTTTTGCATTGTTTTTTCATTTTTGTTCATTTTTCCTTTAGTTTTCTTCAGTTTTCACATTGTTCCACAGTTTTTCACTGGTTCTTTCTATTTTTATTTTTTCTTTATTGTTTCGATTTTATTTGTTTCTTTCTATTTTTTTCACTATGTCTACTGTTTTCATCTGTTTCTTTGGTTGTTTCTGTTTTCCTTTTCCTTTTTCCTATTTTTTCTTTGTTTCTTTTTGGTTTTGGTTTTTTACATTTTTAACACACATTGTACATTTTCCGTATATATCAGAAACATTTTCTATACCATTTATCATTTTCGAAAATAGTTTATTACCTTTTATGTGTTCTATTTTTTCGTATGTATTTTACAATTTTTTGATACAGAATGAATGTTTTTCTACTCGTTTAATTTTGATAAAGTACGTAATTAGATTTCTTTTAGATATATGTTTTGATGTATACTTTTTTCATACAGCTTGTACATTTTTGGTATACATATGAAATATTTTTCTCATATTAATTTTTAATTTTTAATTTCTGGCATCATTAATTATACATGTTTAACACTTTTTAAATAAAATATTAATATTTTTCAGATATGTTTTAATGTCTACTTTCTTTCGTACAAATTTTAAATTTTGTATATATTACAAACATTTTTCTTATACATGTTAAACATTTTTCGTGTACATGATTAACATTTCCTAAATATAAGAGGAAGTTAAAAAAGAAAAGGAAAAACGAGACACTCTATCTCGCTATAAGCGAGCAAAAAAAATTGCCGTGTAATAGTAATCTCGCTTGGTTCGCTCTCTCAGTCCATTTTTGTACTTTTGTATGTATTTTATTTTCGATAAGTTTTATTTTATTTTAAATATAAATGTTAAAATATTCATTTTTTTAAAGATCCCCAATTCATTTCATGATTCTTTAGAAAGATCATGAGTTTAAAATTTGTACATGAATTTTAAAAATGTTCATGCACGGATGTGGACTAGATGTTGCCAACTCCAGCATCACCGCAACACATTCATGTGAAAGCCATTCTTAGGTAAGTTTTCTTTGTCACTTTCTTAGCCACATCCTTAATAGTTCTAAGTTGGCTTCAAGTCAATCCCATCTCTAAATCTCACTCTCCGCTGGCGTGAACAGAACGAAGCTGAGATTAGCAACATAGGGGCATTTTAGCCATATCTCCAACTTACAGTCACTCCCATAATTACTTTGTCAAAAAACTAACCTTCATTATTTGGCTACTTTGGTAGATGTGAGAAGCGTACTGCGGTATGGCTTCGATCCGGGCCTGGAGATGTGCCAGACCTATGTAAGACAGACATGGTCGGTGTCGTGGTTCTAAGTCTGATACTAGAATAGGGGGTAGGTATGTAGAGGCAAGATCTCAGCTATGGAGGAGTTGTACACGCAAGGTTTACGAGTTCAGGCCCTTCTCGAAGGAAGTAACAACCCTACGTCTCGGAGCCCGGAGGCGGTCGACTGGATTATACGCGTGTGAGTTACACGGGGTGCGAACCCTTGTCCCAGAGGAGGGGGTGGCTTATATAGAGTACGCCAGGACCCCAGCTCCCCTCCGTTACATAGGATTCATTGTACATTAAGAGAGGGGCGTTACTGATAACGTCAGCACTAAAGATGCATAAATGACCATAAAACTATGACTTAATTCCTGACCGTTGCAGAACAGAGTGGCCTTTGACCTCCTGGTGGTCGAGTGATTGTCTATACGGTCGAGTGTCTTCAAGACTGTCGAGTGGAACATTGCTTCATAGTCGAGTGGATGATGATTCTTCTTGAAATGTTTCCGGTTCTTTTAGGGATGTCCTTGGGGAGGGTATCTTTAATAGGTGCATGACCCTACCCTAGGTACATAGCTTCATCATTAGCCCCTGAATGGATCTAGGTTTGAGTGGGGAAGGAGTTGAGAACACTTCCGACCCATTTTTGTGCCACGAGCGCACTTTGTTCTGGATCAATGAACTGAGGTGATGACACCAACTTCTTTTTCAGTCCCCTTGATCCATTCTTAGTTTTCGTCGAGTGAATTTCTTTACTGGAAGAGCTCCAAGTGATGATGTGGAGGAGATCTTCCACCTGACAAGTTGTTCTGCTGTCCGCGGATTCCGCGGGATTCGAATTTCGGGAAGCGCGCGAGACGGAGGAGGACGCAGTAATCGGATGGGATAAGGCAAGGCCGCCTCGATTTCCACGCCACCTTTTTCGCCACGTATCACGTGCACGACTGTTGCGGGATTTGATAGGATCGCCCAGGCCTACAAGTCAGTCACTCGAAAGTAACCCAATATAAGGCGTCGGGCCGGGGTTTTTGAATAGTGCGTTCCCATTTCCTCCTCTCCTCCTCGGACTTCTCCGCCGCGCTCGCTTTCGCCCCAGTGCTGCTGCTCTGTGCGCGTCTCGCCGGCGACGATGGGGAAAGAGAAGACGGTGGCTCTGGAACGGGCGAAGAAGGCGACGGCAAAGGCGAAGGGGAAGACGACCAGTCGGGGCGGATCTTCCCCTATACTTGTGGGTTATCAAGAGTAAGTTACATGCTTTTCCATATACCATCTTATACGGAGACATACCCATATGATTTTTATATGCAGTTCTATAGGCCCATAATGCATCATCAAGTTTCTTGGACCAATTCTTTCTAGATCTATTGACAGTCTTTTGCAAAATTAATTTGAGTTCTCTATTGCTCAATTCTACTTGACTACTAGACTGTGGATGATAAGGTGATGCAATTCTATGATTAACGTCATACTTAGCAAGCATTTTACAGAAAGCGCCTTGAATAAAGTGTGAACCACCGTCAGTCATTAAATATCCAGGGACTCCAAACCTCGGAAAATAACTTCCCTAAGCATTTTAATAGAGGTGTTATGATCAACACTACTAGTTGGAATAGCTTCTACCCATTTAGTAATGTAATCAACACCAACTAAAATATGTGTATATCCATTAGAGGCAGGAAAAGGTCACATATAATCAAAGCCCCAAACATCAAATGGTTCAATAACAAGTGAATAATTCATAGGCATTTCTTGACGTCTACTAATATTACCAATTCTTTCACATTCATCACATGACAAGACAAACTTACGGGCATCCTTGAAGAGGGTAGGCCAATAAAACCGGATTGCAATACCTTATGTGCAGTTCTATCTCCAGCGTGGTGTCCTCCATAAGCTTCAGAGTGACACTTGTGTAGGATATGTTCCTTTTCATGCTCAGGTACACAACGTCTAATAACACCATCTACTCCTTTATAAAGATGTGGGTCATCCCAAAAGTAATGTCTCAAATCATAGAACAAATGTGAAGCTAGGTGGTATAAATTTAGCAACAATGTAATTAGCATAATCAGCATACCAAGGAGTGCTACGAGAAGTACTTATAACATTTAATTGTTCATCAGGAAAGCTATCGTCAATAGGTAGTGGGTCATCAAGAACATTTTCTAACCTAGACAAGTTGTCTGCAACGGGGTTCTCAGCTCCTTTTCTATCAACAATATGCAAATCAAATTCTTGTAGCAAGAGAACCCATCTAATAAGTCTAGGTTTAGCATCTTTCGTTTCCATAAGATATTTAATAGCAGCATGATCAGTGTGAATAGTTACTTTAGAATCAACAATATAAGGTCTGAACTTATCACAAGCAAATACAACTGCTAAAAGCTCTTTTTCAGTAGTAGCATAATTTCTTTGAGCATTGTCTAGAGTCTTACTAGCATAATGGATAACATTTAATTTCTTATCAACTCTTTGCCCTAGAACAGCACCTACAGCATAGTCACTAGCATCAAACATAATTTCAAAGGGTAAATTCCAATCATGTGGCTGAACAATAGGTGCAGAGACTAATGCTTTCTTAAGTATTTCAAATGCTTCTACACAATCATCATCAAAGACAAATGGTACATCTTTTTGTAATAGATTAGTCAGAGGGCGAGAAATTTTTGAGAAGTCCTTAATGAACCTCCTATAAAATCCGGCGTGACCAAGGAAACTTCTTATACCTTTGATGTCCTTGGGACATGGCATCTTTTCAATAGCATCAACCTTGGCTTTATCAACTTCAATACCTCTTTCATAAACTTTATGCCCCAAGACAATACCCTCATTTACCATGAAGTGGCACTTTTCCCAATTCAAGACAAGATTAGTTTCTTCACATCTCTGCAAAACTCGATCAAGATTGCTCAAGCAATCATCAAAAGAAGATCCATAGATGGAAAAGTCGTCCATGAAAACCTCACAAATCTTTTCACAAAAGTCAGAGAATATAGCCATCATGCATCTTTGAAAGGTAGCAGGTGCATTACATAAACCAAAAGGCATACATCTATAAGCAAAAGTACCAAAAGGGCATGTAAAAGTAGTCTTTGATTGATCTTTAGCCGACACAGGTATTTGAGAGAAACCAGAATAACCATCTAGAAAACAATAGTGTGTGTGTTTGCATAATCTTTCTAGCATTTGATCAATAAAAGGTAAGGGGTAATGATCTTTCATAGTAGCCTTATTTAATTTGCAGAAATCAATTACCATCCTATAACCTGTAATAATTCTTTGTGGGATCAATTCATCTTTATCATTAGGAACAACAGTAATACCTCCCTTCTTAGGGACACAATGGACATGACTTACCCACTGACTATCAGCTACGGGATAAATTATACCTGCCTCCAGAAGCTTTAGTATTTCTTTTCTTACCACTTCTTTCATTTTAGGATTAAGACGTCTTTGAGGATCACGAACTGGTTTGGCATATGCTTCCCAATTTATTTTATGTTGACATAGAGTGGGACTAATGCCCTTAAGATCATCAAGAGTATATCCAATAGCAGCACGGTGCTTCTTCAGAGTTTTCAATAATCTTTCTTCTTCATGCTCTGAAAGGTCAGCACTAATAATAACATGATATATCTTCTTTTCATCAAGATAAGCATATTTAAGATTATCAGGCAATGGTTTAAGCTCAAACACGGGATCACCCTTAGGTGGAGGAGGATCCCCTAGGATTTCAACAGGCAAATTGTGTTTCAGAATAGGTTACTATTTAAAGAATACTTCATCTATTTCCCTTCTTTCATTCATAAACATATCATTTTCATGGTCTAGCAAATATTGTTCTAAAGGATCACTAGGAGGTACGACAATAGGAGCAAGACCAACAATTTCATCTTTACTAGGCAATTCTTCTTCACGGTGTTGTTTACTAAATTTAGAGAAATTAAACTCATGGATCATATCATCCAAGCCAATAGTAACAACATTCTTTTCGCAGTCTATCCTAGCATTAACAGTATTCAAGAAGGGTCTACCAAATATAATGGGACAAAAGCTATCTTGTGGGGAGCTGAGAACAAGAAAATCAGTAGGATATTTAGTTTTCCCACACAAGACTTCAACATCTCTAACAATTCCCACTAGTGATATAGTATCCCTATTGGCAAGTTTAATTGTGACATCAATATCTTCTAACTCAGCAGGTGCAATTTCATGCTTGATTTCTTTATACAAAGTATAAGGTGTAACACTAGCACTAGCAACCATATCACATAAGCCATTATAACAGTGATCTCCTATTTTAACAGAAATAACAGGCACGCCTACCACAGGTCTATGTTTATCTTTAGCACAAGGTTTAGCAATTCTAGCAGTTTCACCATTGAACTGAATAACATGCCCATCAATATTATCAGACAAGAGATCTTTAACAATAGCAATATTAGGTTCTACTTTAACTTGCTCAGGAGGTGTATAAGTTCTAATATTGCTTTTACGAACCATAGTTGAAGCTTTAGCATGATCCTTTATTCTAACAGGGAAAGGTGGTTTCTCAACATAAGAAGTAGGAACAATAGGATCATTATAAGTGACAGTCTTTTCTTCAACTTTAATAGGTGCAGCTACTTTTACTTCTATGGGAGGATGATATTTAAACCACTTCTCCTTGGGGAGATCAACATAAGTAGCAAAAGATTCACAGAAAGAAGCTACTATCTCAGAGTCAAGTCCATATTTAGCGCTAAACTTACGAAAAATATCGGTATCCATAAAAGGTTTAACACAATCATACTTAGGTGTCATACGTGACTCCTTACCTTCGTCGAGATCCCAATCTTCAGAGTTGCGTTTAATTCTATCCAATAAATCCCATCTAAATTCAATAGTCTTCATCATAAAAGAGCCAGCACAAGAAGTATCGAGCATGGTGTGATTGTTTTCAGAAAGCCGAACATAATTTTTTTGAATAATTGTCACTCTTGAGAGCTCATGATTGGGGCATGAATATAACATTGATTTAAGCCTCCCCCAAGCTTGAGCGATGCTTTCTTCTTCGCGAGGCCAAAAATTATATATATAATTGCGATCACGATGAACAAGATGCATAGGGTAATACTTTTGATGAAATTCCAATTTCAATCTTCTATAGTTCCATGATCTCGTATCATCACATAGCCTATACCATGTCAATGCGTCTCCCTTCAAAGATAAAGGGAAAACCTTCTTCTTAGCAACATCATCGGGTATACCTGTAAGCTTAAATAATCCACAAACTTCATCCACATATATTAGGTGCTCATCAGGATGCTTTGTTCGATCTCCTATAAAAGGATTAGCTAGCAGTTTTTCTATCATACCCGAAGGAAATTCAAAAGGAACTTCATTTTCAATAGGTTCAGTAGGTTGAGGAGCAACTCTTTGCTCTACTGGTCGGGGTGAAGATACCCCGAACAAGCCCCTCAGAGGATTACTTTCCATAGTAACAAGTGAGTAAATTTCAGCGCACTATATAAATTTTTCCCTACCAAGTTCCACCTACCAAAGGCGCTTCACTCCCCAGCAACGACGCCAGAAAAGAGTCTTGATGACCCACAAGTATAGGGGATCTATCGTAGTCCTTTCGATAAGTAAGAGTGTCGAACCCAACGAGGAGCAGAAGGAAATGATAAGCGGTTTTCAGCAAGGTATTAAGTGGTAACAGATAGTTTTGTGATAGGATAAATTGTAACGAGCAACAAGTAACAAAAGTAAATAAAGTGCAGCAAGGTGGCCCAATCTTTTTTGTAGCAAAGGGCAAGCCGGAACAAACTCTTATATAAGGAAAAGCGCTCCCGAGGACACATGGGAATATCATCAAGCTAGTTTTCATCACATTCATATGATTCGCGTTCGGTACTTTGATAATTTGATATGTGGGTGGACCGGTGCTTGGGTGCTATTCTTACTTGAACAAGCATCCCACTTATGATTAATCTGGGGTGTCAAAAAAAACATGTATAACATGTGCCACTACGAACCGGCAAATGACATCCATCTCTCACCACACGGTTTTCAGATTTAAAGTTAATTGTGATTTAGATTATTAGATAAAACAATAGTGGTGGCGTATCATATGTGCCCATGCCACCCCTATTTTAAAAAAATAGCAGTGGCATGGATTGAAAGTGTAGCACCATAAATTAAAGTTGTGTGTAAGCATTTATGCACTAGTGGCTTATATTTTAGATATTTACATTTCTTGAGGTCAGCGTGTTCTCATGAATACCAGAAAACTATGATAGCAGCTCCTCGATGGAACCTTCTTGCACTTTAGCTCTTTGACAAAACATTCTGGTCTTTTCTTACGAAATTATTCATATTATAACATAGTGCATGCCGACAAGTTGTTGAGACTTAAGTAAAAGAGAGTGGTGGCGATAAAGAGAGAAAGTTTGCATGAACTAACGCAACATTGTTGCACGATTTACTCATTTGCAGAAGTATCATATACGTTTTTCTTGTTTGTTGATTCTTTCATCTTTTAACAATGTTTGTGTCAACTGACTAATGCTTTGCTATTTTGTTTAAACTTCTATAATTTAAATGATTTTTTTATGAAACTATACTTTTAGTAATTGACCAAATGCAAAAAATGCTCTTTCGATAAACTCGACCTAGAGAACAATCCTTTGTTGTTTTCCAATACATTTTTTTACGAAGATGGAATAGGTTTGAGTTATATCTCTCTTGAGTTTATTTTGTTGTCCTAGATAAAGAAACATTGTAATAGCATATCTATCATCTCTCTAGAGATCGCCATTTTGTTAATAGAGGGTTACAGGTTCCATGCCATTAGTCGAGTACAACGTACTTGTATGTTGAGAAACCACCATTTCCTGCAAAAATTAAAAACATTCTCCAATAACTGCTACTGCTAATGGAAGTGCCATGAAAACTAGAAAACCTTATAATCATATTGAAAAACTCTCGAATAGCTATGGTTAAAGATTTTGTAACTGGAAAACTAGAAGGACAAGTTATCCATTACCTTCAATCTACAACTGGTTTTGCTAAAGCTGAAAGTTCAATGAATGTTGTGGGAACACCTACTATTTTAGTTATGAGTGTACTGATTGTTACCATGGTTTGTGTGATACCGGAGCTAGTATAAGTGCTACTAATTTCTCTCTTTACCAAGAAATTGCTGAAGATACTTCATCATGTGAGATATAAGGTATTGATTTAACAATTAAGTTGGCATATATGTCTAGTATTTACCTATGAGAATAATTAGAGAAGTTGAAGTTCTTTGTGGCAAGACTAAGTATCCCAGTGATTTCTTAGTACTTGAAACTAAACTAGATAATTTTTGTCCCGTAACATTTGGTATACCTTTCTTGATACTTATGGAACTATTGCTGATTGTAAAACAAGTTTATGTTAAATTTGAAGAGGTTAAAGTTTAGTTTAATTTATCCAAAATTACTGAACAACATCTTGCTAAAGATTTGCCTCATAGAAATCAGGTAGAAATGAGTGCTGCAATAGGTATGTCTCCTAGTGATAACATACTTATGTGAACGTGGAAATCTTACTAATATGAATGATATGAAAGAAATAGATGATGCTTTCTTTAGGCAACCACCAATGTTGAAACATAATCTTCCTATTGGTACTTTTGAAGAGCCTACACCTCCTGCCAAAAGTGATCCTTTGTTTGAATAGAAACCACTTCCTAATACTTTCATGTATACTTATTTGAATGGAAATAATATATCATGTTACTGTTAATGCTAACCATAAAGTACATGAGGAAGAAAGATTCTTACCTGTTCTCCAAAATCATCGTTATGATGTTGGTTACACTTTGGATGATCTCAAAGGCATTATCCCTATGCTATGTATTCATAAAATGCATATGGAGGCAGATGCTAAACTTGTGATTGATCATTAATGTCGCTCGAATCCTATAATGAAGGAAGTGGTAAGGAATGAATTTCAAAAAATGTATAAGTTGGTATAATCTATCGTATCTCCGATACTAAGTGGGTATGCCCTATTCATTGTGTCCCTAAGAAGGGAGGTTTAATTGTTGCTCTTAAACGGAATTTGCATGATCCAACTCAGTGTGCCCTCTGTTGTCAGGAAGAGGAAACTGTGAACCATATGCTGCTGGGATGCTTGTTTTCAAGACAAGTTTGGTACGCAGTGTTGCTCTCGTGGAGGCTACAACAATTCACTCCGCAGCCACATGACGAGCTCAAGCTCTGGTGGCCAAGGTTAAGCTAGCGCTGTGGTCCCTGCTGTTAGTACGAAGGAGATCAACTCCTTGGCATGCTGCACTTTGAGGATGATCTAGTTGGAGAGAAATAGTCGGGTTAGTAAAGAATTCTCGCAGTGGCTGTTAGCTAGCGTGTGGATCGAGAGAGGAGGATGAGAGTATTGTGCTGTAGCTAGGTGTTCTGTGGATGGATGCTAGCCAAAGTATTTTGGCA
Organism: Aegilops umbellulata; assembly: GCA_032464435.1. NCBI lineage: Eukaryota > Viridiplantae > Streptophyta > Magnoliopsida > Poales > Poaceae > Aegilops > Aegilops umbellulata. Next base: position 17,724,324 of record CP136054.1, read on the forward strand.
TCGATTGTGTATACTTGTACAGACTTTGTATTCACTTTTTCCTCCCCTACCTTATAGAAGACGCATCACTTGTGTGGTATTGAAATAAATTGTTGCTCCTAATGGTAATAATGACTAGAAATGAATAGTAGTGTTGGTTTTGTCTCCTTTTTTTTCTTCCTATTGAGCTAAGTTTGGAGGAAAGGCATGTTGTTGCTAGTAGCACACTATTTTCTCCTAGTAGTATCAACCAACCTCTGGTGTGATCTTTGAGGATTTCTAGTGTCTTTTTCGGGTCAGTCATTATAAAACAGTTAGTTTGTGAAGTTGCTTTGGTTTATCAATTGCATTCTTTTGCTGTGCGGAAGGACCAGAGAGAAAGGTTAGGTGCCTTGTTGGCAAATCTCACTCAGAAGGCCGCGTTTGTTTCCCGTTCAATTGTTGGTCAAATGGCAAAGTTTGTCTTGTATCTAAGATACTCGGGAGTAGTAATGTTCTAAAGCTTCGCTTGTATTGTGTTATTTCACTTAACTAGTGGACATCGTCCTAAAAACAAAGAGATTAGCTGGCTGTTGGTCGAATGAATGAGTTTTTTGCAAAATGGCTATTCTGAAGGAATGTTGGTTTGCTCAATATATAATTGGCTGGTATTGGTTGGTTATGAATCCAAATATTCGGGGGTCGTGCTTGGGAAGTCTCAGCTCATGCAAAGAAAGTTACTAGCAGTACCATCTTTGTAGAACTGAACTCATGTAGTAAAACGAAACCGAAGTACATATGCACAACACCAGGGAATTGCATGCATTAAGTGAAAAGTTAGGTTATATAAACATGAGGTCTTCTAGTCATGGCCTACCCAGTATGTTGATACCTTGGAAAATACATGCTTCTTTTGGTACAACAGTAACTCTCATCTCTCGCTAGATACATAAATAGCTAGTGTTGCTATTTATTCAGCATCTTAAGAGAAAGAAGGTACTGTTGCACTTATCTTTACCTAATAATAAAGCACATATTGCTTCTGCCCGTTGACTGTCATCCTAATTATCCTAAAAAGTTGTCCTAAATTACCCATTATGCCACCAATAAGTGAATAAAACATTTTGATTTTTTCTGTCAAAGACGCGTTGGGTTTGTTCTTTTACATAGTAATACCCTTCAATAGCACAAATAGACATGAATTGTAGTAGCTGAAGCCTCCCTCCTTCATGCAGGAGACCTAGGTTTGATCCCTCCCTTTTCCAGCAAGCGTGCGCCTCCACCTCCCGCGTTCATGTGCTAGCCCATGTGTGGGGCGTGACACCCCCCTTCTTTTTTTTTTTTGCTTTTTTGCCTTTTTTATTGTATCTGTTTTTGTTTTTCCTTCTTTAAATTAATTCAGGATTCACCAAAATTTCAAATTTCAAAGAGTTGCGAGTTTTGATAAAAATGTTTGTGAATTAGAAAAACATAAAAGGTTTGCAGATTCAAAAAATGTCAGTGATGTTCGCATATTATAAAAGAATTCATGATTTTGAAAGATGTTTGTTAATTTGAAAACATGATTTTGATAAAAAAAATTCCATGACCATGTATTCAAAACATATTCATTTATTTCAAAAATGTCCATGAAATTTTATAACATGTTCCAAAAAATTCAAAAAAAATCATCAATTTCAAAATTAGTTCATCAGTTCAAAAAAATGTTCGGCGATACAAAAACTGGTCATGAATTCGAAATTTTTTCATTCATTTCACAAAATGTTCAATGTTCGTGAATTTCAAAATATTGCTCCCAAATTTCAACAATATGCTTGTTGATTCAAAAAGCTGTTTGCGATTCAAAAGTTTCCAAAAAAATATTCACAAATTCAAAAAATGTTCACGATTGTACAAAATATTTTTGAATTTGGAAAAAGTTTCGATTTCAAAAAATGTTCACTATTTCAGAAAAAAATATTGAATTCCAAAAATGTTTAGGATCTCAGAAAATATTCAAGAATTTCAAAGATGTTCACAAAATGAAAAAGTAAAATTTAAAAAGGAATATGAAAAATAAAAAGAAAGAAAACCGAACTAAAACATTAAATGAATAAAAAATTAAACAAAAAAGGGAAACAAAAAAGAAAATTAAAATGTTGAAAATAATAATGAAAAAACCAGGCAAAAAAGGTTCATTTCCCAAAACTGCTGTACTCTTAACTGATGATACGAGGTTTATGTAACTAGTGGCTTAATGTTGATTTTCATATTGTTTGAAATTATGCTTATAAATAATTATTTGAAGAATATTATGATCTATTTTAGTAGTTCTCCATAAGATTGCTCTAGAATTTGGGCGGCTAAGTCTCTTGTTACTAGGATTTAATCCGTTTTTGGTAGGTATTTTTATGTCTAGGCGTTGGAAGTAGTTCGTGGTCGACGAAATTAGTTTTACTTGGGCACCGCGGCCATCAACAAGGAGGGTGAGAAATAATACAAGTGACTAACATGATGGGCCACCGTGTTAAAGTAGAGGACGCTCATATGTCGGGGTATTGAGTCATGCTTATTTGGCTAAGACATAATATTTTTGTCTCCCGTTACGACGCACGGGCATTTTTCCTAGTGAAAATAAAGACTCCATGGGTTACTCTTTTTTTACACATAAGGCGATTGCCATACCTTATACTAAGGCCCTTCCAAAGTTACAAGGTTCAGCGAGTGCAATAACAGGAAATAACAGCATGCAACAGGCGTCATGCAAATCAAGGGGGTTCGGTACAAGGCCAACAATGACCCATCAAGTGGCTTAACGTGAAATCACGGAGACTACGTAGATGAAGAAGATGTCGAAGCCGAAGACCTGCGATGGACATCATAGTGTGGCAGCCACCCTAGCTTGCATTTGTTTGCCATGATGTCGACCGAAGCTCCCGACATTTGGACTTTAAGCTGGTAGTGAAGGCGTCAAGCTACGCACGGTCCTGCCGCCGCACCAAGGATCTTCAAAGCTGTAATAAAGTCACCATTTTATAAATAAGGTCACTCAGGTGCTTGAAAACATGTCCCTCAATACCAGCCTTGTTTCAGATGTCCAAAGCGCCCACGATAGCGTGACAATCCCTGCCCAAGCAATTCTATTGTCCCTCCATTGGGATCATTTGAGAAGTTTAAACACATCACCAAAACTAGCGGGGTTCCCAGAGCAACCCGAGGCCTCTCACAATGAATCTAAACAAGATATGATTACAATCCTCCTCAAACCCGCACCAAGCGCACAAGCCATCCCTAGGGCTGTGATGCACTTGATCCCCGCTAGGTATACGATTTCGTGCCACATGACATAAGCTTTTTTTACCTTGGCCGGGATTTTAGCTTTTCAAATGCCGCACAAATAAACTCTTGGCGCCGCTTTAAAGTTTGCCTTATAAGGATCCCAAGGAAAATTTCCCAGAGGGCTCAAGTTTTCAAAGTGATCTCATCCTTCCCCTCAGATAAATGGAAATCAGTGATCATGGCCGTGAGATTTTTCCATTCAGACATTTCGTCCATGGGTTACCCTCAGGAGAGAAAGACTGTCTGAGAGAAAAGAAAAACCTTCTTGGCTCACAAAACAATATGATAGCAACATAAAAACGGCAAGAAAAGTGTGAAAACAAGGCCACGTCTGGAACTTCTCCTAAACCAAAGGAAATTTGTTTTGTTGCTCTCTTGTTTTCATTTGATTATTTTCACATTGGCGGTCACATTCACGGTGAAGATGGAAGATTGCAGATACATGTTTATTTTGTTTTTCCTTTTTGGGATGCAATCTTTGCTTGTTTAAAGGACTCTCTAGATAGCCCTGAATCTCTAGCTAGCCATGGCAATTTAAGTTCACCCGCACCGACCATCATGCTAGGATGGTCGATTGTCACGGTCCAACGCATACCGGGCGTCCTCCTTCGCCATTATGGTGGCGTCCAACTCGAGCGCGTCCGTCTTTGCGTCCCATTCCTATTCTTCTATTAGCTTGATTGAGTCCAACCTTGGGTGAGGCAACATGTTGAGGAGGAGAGGGGAGTTGAGTTAAGGACCTGTAAAGGGAGGGTCAGGGGAGGGAAGGTGCCGGACCTTTTATAGCCGCGGGCCAAGGGAAAGGGTGGGAACTTTCGCTAGCAGGTGGTGACGACCATTAACGGGCATGTTTCGTGTTCGGAACGCGGCTGCGGGATTGGTATCGACGACTATGACATTGTCAGCTAGAGGAAGGAGAGAGAGAGAGAGTGAGAGGGTGAAATTTCCCTCTCGCGCGGACAATTTGTATGTAGCCGACAGCTCTACACCATCGGTATTTTGTTCATGGCTTGTCAAAATAGCAATTACTCCCTCGGTTTCAGAATATAAGGTGTATTGATTTTCGTGCAGTCAAACAAGTGTATGTTTGACCAAGATTTTGATATTTTTTTCCTAAAAATTTGGTCCGACATGGACACGTTTGACTTTTGAAAAAAACAATATACCTTATATTTTAAAACGGAGGGAGTAGTTTGGAAATTGGGTGGTTTTCTAAATTAAATTAAAATTAGCTAGAGAAATAAATGGTCCAACGGACCGAGAGAGAAATGGTTCTGTGGTGGGCAGAATGCCACGTCGCTCTACTCGGTGGTACGCTGGTGGTGTGCTTGTAGCATTATTACGCTGTGAGTGAACAAGAAGACAACTTTCCCTTTCCCCTCCAAGGCCACAGCGATCCCTAGCTACGGTACACCGGAGTCCGGAGGCGACGATGGGCGGCGGCGGCGGCGGCGGCGAAGCTGCGGACGGCAAGAAAAATATGGAGGAGAGGACGGAGCACTCTGCTCTGGCGCGGCCCTCCTCACCCAAGCGAGCGCGCGCCGGCTTGGCCGACTCGAGCAGCGGAGCGGGTAGCGGGGCGGCGGTGCACTGCGACCAAGAGGTCGACCCCTCCCTGCGCGCCGGCGTGGGCGTGGTTGGAGCCCTGGCGCCCGCAGCTCCTCTCGGAGTGCAGCCGGCCGGCGGCAGGGCGCTGGATTTCCCGGCCCTCCTCGCGGGTCGCCTGTCCGATCTGACGGACGACCTGCTTCTGCTCATCTTCCAGCAACCCAATCTGGGCTCCTTGTCAGTCCTCCGGACCACGGCAATGTCCAAGCGCTTTAAGGATCTATGGCGCTCCTCTCGTGTGGTAAACATTTGCCAGTACGACTTTCGTGCTATCGGGGAGGACTGGACTCCCATCCAGCGCCAACTTTTTGTGCAGTTCGCTTCCTCCTTGCTGGATGATGAGTCGGGAGAGATTGATACCTTCCGCCTTAACATGTCCGGTGGCGACACCAACTTCGGTGACTTTGTTGACCGTGGGTTGCAGCTTCGTCCACTGTTCATCGACATTGCCGCACAGTTCATCAAGCCTGTATTGAAGCTGGGTTCCGCCAATTGCACCTCGAGACTCACCGCCATCCGCTTGTTTGGTGTTCTCCTTACAAAAGAATTTGAGCATCATCTCATGGCCAACTGCCCAGTGCTCGTGGAGCTCACAATCGAGGGCTGCAAGTGTTTGTTCAAGAGCATAAATTCATCGAGCCTCAAGATATTTGCCGCGATTGCCAATCCAAGAACCAAGTTTTCAAGCAGCTTCAATCTTCTCATCATCGCACCTTGTCTGCAGTCACTATGGCTAGTGCTCCCGTGTGACCAGCTATGCAACCACATGGTCGATATCAACGATGACAAGACGCTGCGCTCCCTAGCTCGGGTGAGGATCGAGCTGCTAATGGAGAAAGATACCAACATCACTGCCAGTGCACAAGAAATAGAGGCAAAGGCTACATTTATTAAGTCCATCAAAAGCCTCACTTCCAAGCTTGTTAGCGTGACCCACCTGACTCTATGTCGATTCAGCAATAGCGTACGTGGCCGTGTCTTCTGGTTCCTTCTTTCTATAGCATTGGCTACTAATGTTACAGAACACATCTCTATTGTGTAGGTGCTGATGCAAGAGCTTGACCAACCATTCATTATGTTGGAAAAGTTAACCGGACTGTCCCTTTCTTATTGTGACGTTGGATTGGAGTTGCAAGCCTTGTCAAGAGTAATCAGAAATTTCCCAAATCTCGAGCGGCTGTGGCTCAACATGTGCAAGGTAATGCACGCTCACTTTAATCCTAATTCTTGGTTCCTTTTTTCCTCCTCTAATTTGCTTGTTTCTAACACGTACACACACTGAATAGTTCTTAGAGCCTCCGCAAAATGACGAAGCAAATGGGCAGAATAACAAGGTGGACCGGAACAATCTGAAATCTGTGAAGGTCAATTATGAGGATGAGGCTTCAATAAACACAGTTTACTTGAAGATCGCAACTCTGATCTTTCATGAGGCAAGCCAAAGTGGGTGGATGGTTCAAAAGAATGTTAAAAGCAAAAGCTTCATCTTTTCAAGGATTGAGTAATAAGGTAATTCTAAAGTTGACTGTTTACGTCCAACAAAGCATATGCTTTTATATAGTGCTGAATGAATCATCATACCGCTACCTTATTCTCTAGACCAGATATTATGCTGAGATAGACATAACAAAAGTTACATGTTCACTACTTATCCTATTCGGCGATTGATGGTAGAATGAAAGTCATCGTTGTCTTCACTACTTGTTCGAATACTTGTCACCTCACTATCGTGCATGTTCTTGATGGGCGTAATGTACTTTGTCGGGACTTTATGTTTCTCCAAGGCCCATCACTTAACATTCCGCGGTATCTTATCTTATCGTAGACCTTCTCCAAGTCAATGAACATCATATGTTGGTCATTCTTTTGCTCCCTGTATCTCTTGTCATACCAAAACTCCTAGATTCGGCACACAAAGCGTCTGCTGGTATCATGAAAGGAGTCGTCCAGTTCTAGATTATCTCCATTGAACAACTTGTCGAAGTACTCCTACCATCTATGCTTAATCTCCTCGTCCTTCATCAGGAGCCGATCCGCTCCGTCCTTGATGCATTTGACTTGCTCGACATCCCTTGTTTCCTCTCTCTGATCTTGGCCATCTTATAGATATCTCTTTCACCTTCCTTCGTGTCTAAGCGCTGGTAGAGGTCCTTGTACGCCCAACCCCTTGCTTCACTCACAACTCGCTTTGCGGCCTTCTTTGTTACCTTGTACCTGTCTATGTTGTCTGCACTCCTATCTAGGTGCAGGCGTCTGAAACAATCTTTCTTCTTCTTAATAGCCTTCGGGACATCATCGTTCCATCACCAGATATCTTTAGCTTCGCTTCTACTTCCTCTGGACACTCCAAACTCCTCTGTAGCCACCTTTCAAATGCAAGTCGTCATATTCACCCTTATATTGTCGGCATCGCCTCCTTCCTCCCAAGGGCCCTCCATAATGACCCTCTCGTTGAAAGCCTGAACTTCCCCCCTCTTGAATCTCATTCCTTCGTTCTAGCGATTTTGGCGCACTTATCCCGCTGGATATGAATCCGAAAGCAGAAGTCAGACACCACAAGCTTATGCCGAGGGGCAACACTCTCTCTAGGTATCACCTTACAATCTTGGAAAAAGCACACCTGTCTTCTCTTCTCGAGAGGATGAAATCAATCTGGTTAGAGTATTGACCACTACTGAAAATGTTGCTAGATGTGATTCTCTCTTTTTAAGAGGGTGTTAGCTATGATCATGTTGTACACTAGAGCAAAACTTAAGGCATCTTCTCCTTCTTGATTCCTAATGCCATAGCCAAAGTCCCCATGCATCCCTTCAAAATATATGTTAGATGTTCCCACATGGCCGTTGAGGTCTCCTCCTATGAAGAGCTTCTCGCCAATAGGTACACTCCTAACCATGTCTCCAAGCCTTCCCAAAACTCCCTGTTGGTGGTCTCATTGTGGCTACTTGCGGGGCATACACGCTGATAACATTGAGAACTAAGTCCCCAACTACCAGCTTGACTAGGATAATCCAGTCCCCACGCTTGTTGACATCTACTTCTCCATACTTGACGCTCTTCTTGATCAAGATGCCTACTCCATTTCTCTTTGCAGTTATGCCTGTGTACAACAGCTTAAAGCCATACGTATTCTCCACCTCCTTCGCCTTCTGTTCCCTCCATTTGGTTTCTTGGACGCAAAGCATATCAAATAGCTCCCGTAGCTTAGTTGTCAGGGACCCTACGTTCCAGCTACCTAAGCGGATCCTCCTAGGCTGGGCTAGCTTCCTTACCCTTCGCACTTGTCGAGTCAAATGCGAAGATCCTTGCACATTTTTCACTACGCCCGAGCGTCAATGTAATGCGCCAATAAGGATGCAATGACCCGAACCTTGCTCACTTGTCACCATTTCAAGATCAAGATATGGCGCACCACCAAGTTGCCCCTTGCTCACTATACGAACTTACCTTTGGGGCTTCCTTTAAACTGTTTATGATTGCTAAGAAATATTCGCATGAGCACACTAATCCCCTCGAGGTAGACTTTGAAGTCGCGTCTAAAGAGACCCATCTATTACTAGATCAGGGGCTGCATCATATTACTTGGACCCTCCGATAGTCGGTCTACATGTTGCCTCCTGTGGTAATTTGAATCATTAAATACCTGGGGGCTGCATCAAGGTACCTGCCTCCCTGTTTGGCGGGCATGCCCAACATAAAACCCAAACTCCGGGTCTCCTTGATGTATCACTAAGGGCTCCTTCCCTGTATAATCCAAGGCATGATGATCCGGCTTGGTTGACAAGGAGAATTCTCATGACAAGTGGACCTAGCAAGATACAACAAAAAGAGAAGGGGTAAAATACATAATGTGTTCCCGCTGGACACAACCGAGCTCCTTAATGGCCATGCTCAATTATGTTGTCCAGGTGACATGCACCACCTACAAACTTAGCATCCTCTCTAGCCTCATTGAAAAACATCAGGGGCTCCTAGTCGGAAAAGTGCTAATATTTCCAACAAACAGTAGCACAAGCCTTCTTCACTAACATTGTGCGCCTCCGTAGCTTGCCAGAATCCATATTCTCTGACCGTGATCGAGTATTCACCAACAACTTTTGGTCAGAATTGTTTCGGCTAGCTGGAGTACGCCTTTACACGAGTTGCCATAATCCGTAGGATAGATAGACCGAGTTGTCAACCACGTGATTGCCATGTATCAACGTTGCATGGCCGGAGGTGGTCCTCGCAACTGGCTTCAGTGGCTGCCACTGAAGGAGTATTTGCTACAATACATTTTTCCACACGATGTTGTGTGGCACACCATATAAGGTGGTTTATGGCTGAGACTACCCTAGCTCTGCATGCCTACCAGCCTGTTGCTGCTCGTGTACAGGCAGTTGATGAGCGTGCCAAGGATTGGACGAGTTCATTCGTGATGCGCCACAAGTATGGGATCACCTCCTTCAGGCTCAGCTGCGCCACAAGAAGTTCTTCGACGCCAGCAGCCATCATGAGGCCACTGTCACTGTTGGCCAATGGGCGTGGCTGTGCCTTGATCACTGTGCAGCAACATCTCTGACTGGGATGTTCAGCAGCAAGCTTTCACCCTGCTTCTATGTGGCATATAAGATCGTGGAAAAGATTGGCTCAGTAGCCTACAAGTTTGAACCTGTGGTAACATGACTTCGATCGCAATATTTTTTTTATTCAGGCCTAGTTGAATGGAGTTAGCCTCAACTTCAATTTTATGTCAACTGCAAGAGTTTAAATCTAGTATTTTGCTTTATGAAAAAGCCTACGTCTTTATATGTGCCAAATGGATCATTCTGACATCTTAATCTTCCCCTAAAAAAACATCTTAATCACTAGAGTCGGTACTATGTTGAGGTACAAGACCGTTCTTTTTTTTTTCCCCGGAAAAAGGAGGATAAATCTGGCCCGTACCAGATTGTTTTAGTTATCTTATTAATCGCTCATCTTATTCCCGATTGATTGAGAGAATGGATGTCTCGTAACATCACTTTGTCCCAATCCTAGTTAGTAGAGTTTGTTTCAACCTCACCGTATATGTTTCCATTTTAGGGTTGCCAAATATTAAAGTCAGACCTTTTCGTTGCCAGAAAAGCTTATGTTCTTATAGTTATATGTAGAGAACAGATCACTCTTATATCTTAATTTTCTGGAGATAGATATGTTGAGGTGGTAATGGCATGTATGAGGTTCCTTTGCTTCGCTTTTTATTGTCACACATTTGACCGTAGCTAGATCTTTTGGTATTACTGTTTCTTCACAAATTTGTGCTTATTTCAGGTGATACCATCAGTATGGCCTATGGCGCGACTAAAGAAGAACCCTTGGACGAAAATGATGCCGCATTCTGGTCGATAAAACTATTTCTGAAACTTCGATAACTCATTGTTAAGTCATGTAGTAAGCGGTTTTTGTTTGGACCGAGATGCTTGCAACCGTGAGCAATGCTATTTTCAGAAATCTAATTAATTAGGCGTAATGACATTTGCTTCCAACCTTGAGCAACGTTATTTCTGGTGCAATGTTTTCGGTGCATTTAAGTTTGCTTTTGTACTACTACATAAAATCCTTTTTTGTCAGCCATAAATTGTTTCCAGGCACCAGATATTGCTTCCCTCCTGTTATAATTTGTTTTGCTTCCCTGGGTCATGGAACTTGGTTCCATGGCAACTGACTATTGGTTCGATCTAGTTCAATTTGTTCGTTCTGGTCCGCAATAGAAATTGCTTCTATGTCAACTGAAACATGAAACATGAAACATGGGCAACGTAGAGATGAAATGCTTTCATTTAACTCAAATAACTCCTATTTATACAGTCATCTCCTTTGTCAAATTTGTCTCAATCAATAGAAATTCGACGATACATTTATTAGTGTCAAACAAAGGAAACCAATAGCAGAAGTATCGCATCGGATGTTTGAATCGAATGATCAATTTTCCACCACCTTTTCCGCATAGTGTGAAGATTCTGCCACGTAATTTGTGAACAAACTTTGCCGCATCAGAATCCAAATCGTCTGCCTTCACGTACAAGACCATAGACTCCTTGCACACTTGCTTGAACTCAAACTTACTCTACTCGAGCTCCATCTTTTTTTGCACTTCCATGAACGCGTTAAACCTCTCCGCCTTCTTTTCCTCGTCGAGCTTATTGCGCTTGGCACATGTCTCCTTCACCATGATGTTCTCCAACTTGTTTGTCATCTTGGTCGCCGTGCCTTCTTGCTTCTCCATGAGCTGCAGGTCACCTTGTGCGTTCGGTTTATTCGGTTTACATGGTTCGGTTTATACGGTTTTTTGGTTTGTACGGTATTAATATTTCGGTAAATACGGTATGAAATTAAAATACGGTTCGGTTTCGGTATATACCAAATTATTTCGGTATGGTTTCGGTATATACCATAAAAACCAAAGTTGACGCGGATTTGAAAATGACGTAATAATAATTTGCAAATTTATGACTCAAAACACATACTATTTTACACCAATAGTATATGACTATATATATAAGTATATATGCATGCATTGATTCATCTGTTGATGGTTATGGACGTGCTTAGCATTTTAAAAAGAGAAACATGATTATGTTACGAGAAAAATTTACGTGCTTAGTAGTGAATTTGACTCATGTACAAGAAAAATGACTACTTGTATGGTTGTTCATCTCAAGAAATATAAATTTATTTTTTACTTCGGTTTATTCGGTTAACCGTTCGGTTTTTCGGTATATACCATAAAAACCAAAGTTCAAATCGGTATGAAAAGTTCATACCATACCGAAACGATAAACCATAAAAACCATAAAATCGGTTCGGTTCGGTTTATTTTCGGTATGGTTTTTCGGTTCGGTTTTCAAATGCATAGGGTGAGCTGCAGGTGACTCGTAGGTGTCGAGGTCAACAATGAATGATGCGGGCGTGCCGCATGTGTAGAATTTATATCCAGGATAAAAGAAAAACTCGCGCAACACAGATTCTCCTGTCCGATAAAAAAGGCATCTGACGCGTTAAACGTTAGTGGTATACAAAACAAATAAAGCCTCAATCCGTTCCCTCATCAAAATAAGAAGTAAAGCCTCACCTTAGTTTTCATTAAAAGTAGAACCTCACATCAAACAAAAGGGAAAGCCTGAATCCATAGTCTCGTGTTAGTTTTAGAAAAAAAAACAAAGTAAGGTCTCACGTCAAAAAAGAAAAGAAAAAGAGGGAAGCCTGGATCCGTAGACTCACGTTAGTTTTCTATATATACCCACTAATAAAGAGAGAATCGTTTCTTATACCATCCTAATCTCGTCTGTTTTTTCGTCCGTCCGTGTATACCTTGTACTATTATCGATCGTCCGTCAGCCGTGTTGACTAGCGTTGGACCAAAAGCTGATACTCATGGGCCCGAAGCCACACCTGTAGAAAGTCCCAATACAATACGTTGTCATGACTTGCCGTGAAGGACACAAACACACCCAGCCACGCCCAACCCTCTTCCAACACATATAGTTGCAACCAAACCTTTTTCTACTTCTTCCAAGCGCATAGGCCTATGGTCTCGATATGGGTGGGGTTGACCTCCATCGACCCATGACACGTCGTGTCATGCTGCCAGATGGCGATCACTCGGCACCCAAGGCCACTCATTCCGGCGTACCGTCTCGGCGACCTGACATGGATAGGCACACGAGAATATATCGTGGAGCTCGACGACGAGCATGGAGGTATGGAGTTGGCCGACCGCCAGCATCGCCGTCTCAAGAGCCCTCCTCCCGCACCATGATATCCATATTCGCCTGCTTAATTTTGCATCCTCGTTTCACAAGAAATCATCATCGGTGGCCACAATGAGTCCCCAGAGACTAATTGACATACGGAGGAACGTGTTTTATTTTGCTTACCTCTGGCGCCGTTGCAGAATCGAAAACATGGTTTAGAGCACCTGTACTTGGGCCCTTCTTATCTAGCCATCTATTCTCTGCATGAAAATTGGTGTTAGTACATTTCTCTTTTTTGTTTCTCTCATATAGAACATGTCTTGAACTTCAAACCTTTTTAGCACAGCAAAGCTTTCTAAATAGAATCTGGGATAAAACTTACAGATATTTTGGTCCAACATAAATATACAAAATAAGATTTGTTTGATTAAAGAAAAAAAAAATCTTATTTTAGTATTTATGTCGGACCAAACATTCTAAAAGTTTTATCCGTTCTAGTTAGAAACCTTTGCTGTGCTACAAAGTTTGAAGTTGAAGACATGTTCTATATGTGAGAAACAAAAAAAGAGAAAATTTAATGTAGAAAGCTACTTATGTCGCACAGATCTTAAAGCAAGATTGGAGAGCTAGGATTACAAGACCCGGGTGCAGGTGCTCAAAAAATACACATCCTTTTTTAGGGAGTGTTGAATATCTCGTTGAATATAGATGAGATTGATTATCTTTGCTTGACATAAGCACACAGACCAAGGATATATACGTACATGGGAGCGGTTAATAATAACTTGTTAAAGATGGTTTCTTTTAAGTTTCCAAGATTGCCGTATGAGCTTAGCAATTTAGAATAGTTCTCAGCTGGTTACTAGGATTTAGCAGCACAAACATATTTTTTACAAGCCATCTACAGGGAGTTCTCAATACATTATTATTTGTTATTTTTAGTGTCACACAATGCATGTAGTCTTTGTAGATTCATCTTTTTTACGTCTTCTGTTCTCTCACTCATGTAAAGCTATACCAATAGAATTTGCATTTTCATTATAATAATGTGCTGCTTTGACACCACATAAGTTTTTCATCCTCGTTCCAGTAGATACACTTGCATCCCTTGTAGAGTTATGAAACAGTGAATGCAACTCCAAGTCTCCAGCAAATCGTGGCACTAAATTTTACAAAAGGAATTTCTCAAATTTTTTTTTGGAACGAAGACGCTAGACGCGTCCGGCTTTTAAATTAATAAAGCCAACAGGCAACATCACAAGGTTCGAGTAGCTTACAAACCACATAAAGTCTGGCCATAAACCAGACCACACGCTTATTACAGCACCAAGTTCAAATATCAAAGCCCCTGCTTGGCGATCACAATTCTACTATACAACAAACACACCAGGTCGCCCCAAAACACAACCGAAGCTAAAAGAGCCAAGAAACAGCTCAAGCCGAGTGCCGAAGTCGCCGGATACTGCTGCTGATCTTCTCCATCGTAGCCTTCATTAGTTCAACATCGCGCTGTTTCCCCAGTGGTGTCCACATATGAAGAAAAAGATGACATTTGAAAATTACATCAGCCGGATGAGCAGGAAACTTTTTTTCGATCGTCATTTTATTCCTGATCGACCATAAGGACCACATCAACGCTCCCACGCATCGCCATATCACCCTAGCATTGGCCCCTTGCTGAGATTGCAGCACAACCAATAAATCCGATCCCGACCTAGGGTTCCAGTTTTGATGGAACACGTCCCTAACTGCACACCATGCAAATTTAGCTAACGCGCAGTGGAAGAATGCATAGTCTGCATTCTTGTGGAGCTGACACACAACGCAAGACCCATCGGAAGTGCCGTTGCCCTTGGCCACATTGTCGGCCGTCGGGAGGCGGTTTCTGAACATTTGCCATAAGAAAATTTTAATCTTGAGCGGAAGCCCGGCCTTCCATAGCCTCCTAGCTATGTCTAAATGGCTTCCCTCGGCGAGTTTGTTGTACAAGGACTTGACCGTAAACTTATGCGACGCCGTCAAGTCCCAGGCCACCCTGTCACCCCCAAGCTGGGTTGGCAAGTGGCAATCTGGGCCTGCAACAAGTCCCAACTAGCCACTTCTTGCGTCGAGAGGGGTCGCAAGAAATGGATCGCTGGTGAGGAGGAACGCAGGGCTTCCCCGACCACAATATTGGTGTCCGTGGCCACATTATACAGTTGAAGGAAATCCTACCAAAGAGGCCTATCCGCAAGCCATTTGTCTAACCAAAACCGCGTGGACATGTCGTTATTAACCTCAAAACTAGCACCTAACGAAAACGCCGGGTGCACCGCCTGGATACTGTTCCAAAACGCTGATCTGGAGGACTTGGCGTTGAAGACCTTTCCGTCAGGAAAGTACTTTGGCCTAAGCAGGTCTGCCCATAGACCCGACTCACTATTGGCTAGCCGCCACCACCACTTGGTCAATAATGCGACATTCATAAGCTTTGAATTGGTGATTCCCAAACCGCCAATTTTTTTGGGTCTACACATGTCCGCCCACTTGATCAAATGGTATTTCTGCTTTGTTCCGGCTCCTTCCCAAAAGAACTTAGAACGAGGGGTGTCCAGCTTAACGTGGACCCCATCCGCTAAAGGAACATCCCCATTGTAAATAGAGGGACGGAGGAAAGACTAGTGTTGCTAAGGATCAGTCTAACAGCCGACGATAAACCTCCCACGCCACAGACTAACCCTATTAGCCACTTTGCCGTACAATGGCTCCCATTCGGAAATAGAGATTTTCCGATGAGTGATCGGGAGCCCTATGTACTTAATCGGGAAGCCACCAAGCTTGCAATTAAGTAGGTTAGCTATCCGCATACTCTCTTGTTGGTCCATCCCCATAGTGATAACTTCACTTTTAAGGAAGTTGATTTTTAGCCCCGACAAAATCTCGAAGGCGAGGAGCAACAACTTGATCGATGGTATACTATGGTTGTCAGGTTCGAACAGCAGCATCGTATCATCCACGTATTGCAGATGCGTCACCCCCCCCCCCCGCCCCCCGGGATGATGTGGGGCACTAACCCTTTGACGTGTCCCTCCGCTCTAGCTTTTGCAAGCATCGCCCCTAGCGCATCTGCAACGAAGTTAAAGATAAGCGGAGAACTTGGGTCTCCTTAGACGGAGACCACACTCGTTACGAAAGAACTTGCCCATCTCACCGTTGATCGTCACCGCGGTCTGCCCACAACTGACCACGTGCATTATCCGGAGCACAAAGCCCACCTCAAACCCCTTCTTGAGGAGCACCTCCCGAACGAAATCCCAGTTCACTCGGTCGTAGGCTTTCTCGAAATCAAGTTTGAGCAAAACCCCTTTCCCTTTGGTACGTTTTAGCTCATGCACAATCTCAAGGAGCGCAATCGGGCCCTCCAGAATGTCGTGTCCTTTGAGAAAAGCTGTCTTCCTCTTCTGAATCACCCGTTGGGCTATGGGAGCCAACCGGGTGGCATACGCTTTGGCACAAAGTTTGAACGGCACATTAATAAGCGTGATGGGCCTGAACTGCTTAATGTTATCCGCACCCTTTACTTTGGGGATAAGACTAATAGCCCCACAGTTAAGGCGGGAGAGGTCTACTTGACCAAGTGCAAAGCCGTTAACTATAGCATAGAACACATGCTTGAAACACAGCAAAAACTTCTTAAAGAACTCTATGGGCCATCCGCCCGGCCCAGGGGTTGTGTCCGTCTTCATGGAAGTCAATGCCCTATCCACTTCCTCAGGGAGGAATGACAGGGCAAGCCCGTCATTTTCTACCTGTGACACGCGCTCAGAAAGATCCCACAAATCCTCACTTAGACACAACTTTTTTCTCCTCGGCCGTTCCCAACAGACCAATAAAGAAATCCTAGATATGCTGGACGATCTCATTTTGGGTAACCATCGTCGGAATTGAGGCGCAAGATAGAACTCTTGCGTTTCCGGCCGTTCGCGTACGCATGCAAGTAGCTAGTGTTAGCATCCCCTTAGTCATCCATTTCACGCCGCCCCCCTACGACGCCAGTATTCTTATTCTGCTCCCAAAATACCAAGAACTTGGTTTTCCAACGCATATCTATGAGCCTATTCGAGCTCGGAAAAAGGCCTCGCATCAGCTGCAAGGTCTAATGCCGCAATCTCCACTGTCAGTCTAGCCCTCTCCTTTTTCGACTCGCTACCGTGATTGCCCCGCCATCCCCAGAGGAACGCACACATCTTGGCCGCAGCCGCGGTCCAAAACTCGGTCGGGCCCTTTTGGGTCCCTATCTGCGAAGATATGAGCATCCAACGATCCCTAATCATGAACTCGAAACCATCTATTTCGAACCATGCCGTTTCAAAGAAAAGCCTACTACGCCTCACCGATTCCTCCCCTGAGGAAAAGATGAGAGTAATATGGTCAGAGCCTATCCGCGTCTCTGCCACCAAGGAACAAAGGGGGAACAACACCTACCATTCCGGCGTAAAGAACACTCTATCAAGCATGCAGCGGACTGGGCAGAGCTGCTTATTAGTCCAAGTGTATCTAGCACCAGTACGGGCACGCCGCCGCGATCGCTATGTTGAACATGGTCACCCTTGACCAGTCCACATTATCATTATTCTTGTCCGCTTCCGAGCGGATCAAGTTGAAATCGCCTCCTACGATCACCGGGAGATTGGCCGCCCGCTTGGCCCCTACCAGCGTGGTGAGCTCTGCAAGGAACTCGGTGGATCGCGAACTCTGCAAGGAATTTCTCAATCTCTTGGGATTGCATACTACTCCCTCCGTCTCAAAATAAGTGACTCAACTTTATACTAACTTTAGTATAAAGTTATTTTACTAAAGTTAGTATAAAGTTGACTCACTTATTTTGGAACGGAGGGAGTACAATGGAATGTTGCATGTTGGTTGTTCTATCCGGAGAGATCATGGTGTGAAGAGACTATTCAGGGTACTGGCAGTCTAGCACTGACTTCTTGTAATGACTTTCTTCTGTTTTTCTATAGAAAGAAAAACATGAGTTTTTTGGCCAAGCAAAAGAAACTAGAGTACATAGTTTCTTGAAGAAAGCAACTTGTTGAGTCAATAATTTATTTTCCTTCATTCTAAAATCCAATCCAAGGAGGTATGCTAGCATACTCGAATACCGTGATACAAGTACGAGTATCTAATCACAAGAAAATTTTATATTTATGCCCACATTTCATGGAACAAGCTTGGACGATTTTTTAATTAATTTTTTATACTATTCCGCACATGTTTAGCATAGGCAGCTGGAAGTTCCCGTGAATTCTGCAAAGTTGTCTTATCACAATCAATATTAATCATTTTCTTCTGTTTTCCTATAGAAAGAAAAACATGGGTTTTTGGCCCAGCAAAACAAACTAGAGTCCATAGTTTCTTGAAGAAAGCAACTTCTTGAGTCAACAACTTATATCCCTCCATGCTAAAATCGAATCCAAGGATTGGCCATGGCAAGTCAGAGAGTTGGAGAGCAAAAAAAAAGTCCTTTTGATGTTTCGTCCCTGGAAAAATGTTTCAGATCTGATTGAGTTCCCAACATTTGAACTACCTATGAATGGAGTTTCTCTAAAAAAAT
The DNA here is from genome assembly GCA_032464435.1 of Aegilops umbellulata. Lineage (NCBI taxonomy): Eukaryota > Viridiplantae > Streptophyta > Magnoliopsida > Poales > Poaceae > Aegilops > Aegilops umbellulata. The sequence goes on from CP136054.1 coordinate 17,742,516, forward strand.
GTGAATGGGAGGGAATGCTTGATCCTTTTGGTGAATTAATCGAAGCAGGTGTTCGGATTGAAGGGATTCCCCCCAAGTGGTGTGCCTGGAAAGTATTTGCTCAAGTTACTTCATATTTTGGCATCCTTGTGGATGTTGATTGGAATGGAATTTTTAAGAGCTTATATGAGGTTATCAAAGTGAAGGTGGTTTGTAGAGATGCAATTAAGATTCTGTTAGGAAACGTTGCATGGAAAACAAAAAAAATTCTACGCACACACAAGATCTATCCAAGGAGATGAAAAGCAATGAGAGGGGGAGAGTGTGTCTACGTATCCTCGTAGAACGTAAGCGGAAGCGTTTCACAACGCGGTTGATGTAGTCGAACTTTCTTCACGGTCCAACCGATCGAGTACCGAACGTACGGCACCTCCGCGTACAACACACGTTCAGCTCGATGACGTCCACTCCTTGATCCAGCAAGACGACGAGGTAGTGGATGAGTTCCGACAGCATGACGGCGTGGTGACGGTGATGGTGATGTGATCTCGCAGGGCTTCGCCTAAGCTCTACGAAAATATGACCGGGGGAGTAAATGGTGGACGGGGGCGTCGCACACGGCTAAGACAATGTTGTGTTCTTGTGTGGCGTCCCCTCATGCGCCCCCCTTTCCTTGTATGAAGAAGGGGGAAGGAAAGAGGGGTGGGGGGGGGGGGGGGTAGAGGGAAGGAAGGGGGAGTCCTACCCACACTTTCCTTTCCCTCCCCTCTTTCCTTCTCCTCCTCATAGGGCCGACCTCTATAGGGGCGCACCAGCCCCTTGTGGGCTGGTGTGTTCCCTCTCTTGGCCCATAAGGCCCGTACCTTTGTCGGGGTTGCCCGAAACTCCTTTCTGGTGATCTGATAAGTACCTGGTACCCTCCGAAACACTTTCGGTGTCCGAATACCATCGTCTTATATATCAATCTTTACCTCTCAACCATTTCGAGACTCCTCGTTATGTCCGTGATCTCATCCGGGACTCCGAACAACATTCGGTCACCAAATCACACAACTCATATAACATTATATCGCCAACGAAGGTCAAGCGTGCGGACCCTACGGGTTCGAGAACTATGTAGACATGACCAAGACACCTCTCCGGTAAATAACCAATAGCGGAACCTAGATGCCCATATTGGCTCCTACATATTCTACGAAGATCTTTATCGGTCGAACCGTTATGACAATATACGTAATTCCCTTTGTCTATCGGTATGTTAATTGCCCGAGATTCGAGCATGACGGTGGCAAGGAAGATGAAGGAGGGATTGATAAAAACACAGATTACATAGATAAAGATAGTATGAATGAAGATGAGACTACTCCCATAGATGAACTAGATGAAGATAATTTTCCCAAAAGGAGTGCTTCTGCCTCCAGAACCAAAAAAAACAGGTCATGTCTACTTCTGCAGCTGAATTCCATCCTCTCAACCTTTTAGACTCTGCCCACGGTGATTTCATTGAGGAAATTAGGTCTGGTGAGTTGTCTAAGGCATACATCTATGAAAACTTGTGCTGGATGAGTGTCTCTATCCCGAGATCAATGCTCCAACTTGTGAGCAAGATGAAGACCCCATTTCTGCACATATGGAATACTGTTCTGAACAACTAAGAAAATTTGAGATGGTTGACTCTGATGGTGAAGATGATGTTGCTCTTCCTGAGATGGAATGCCTACCCAAAGATCTGGTTCATGCCATTGGTTCTGCTAAGAGATCTCTCTTGGAAACATTGGACAAAGCTGAGTCTGAGAAAAAGATGAAATGCAATGAGGAGTCTACTGTGAAGTGGGGTGACCAACAGAGTGATCATGAGGCATGGGAGCACCAACATTATGGAGAAAGCTATAACCTATCTACAGAGGAAAAACTGGGAGATACCTACCTCTTTTAAAGGTAAATATTTTGCTTGTCTGGATAATAATAATCTTGGTGAGCAGGCTAGGAAAATTGATATTTGCATTGGAAACAATAACTCTGAACAAGATGATATCCTTGTAGATATGGCCGAGGCTTAGAAAATAAGATGTTCACATTTTTTTCTGATCAAAATCCTGAAGTGGTATTACCTTATAATTTGGATATAATTTTTCTTAATCACATTCCTTCTCCTAGCCCTACTCTTGCCTATAGATCAGAAGGCACCGCTGATCTTGGGGAGGATAGCACAGTTCTTCATACTATAAATCAGCCTTGTGGCTTGTCTCAACCATTTAGATTTAAATGATAGGAGCCTTTTGAATATTAAGGGTTTAGGGAAACATGGTAAATTACATTGCCTAGGTAATTTTCTTAATGATAATCATATTGATTTTGTTGGTTCCTTTGAAACCAAGAAAGAACATATTGATCAACATATACTTACTGCTAGAAATGATTTTCGCTGGCATTCTTTACCAGCTATAAGAACTACTAGTGGCATCCTTGTGGGTCTTAAGAATGATCTTTATGGAATAATTAGTTTTAGCGATAGAAAGTATTATGTGATTGTTACTATTAAGAATAAGTGTGATGGGTTTTTGTGGCACTTTGTGGCTACTTATGGTACTCCTTATCAGGAATTTAAAATGGAATTTGTTGTTGAACTTCATGACATTATGCAAAACCTGTCTTATCCTATGCTATTTGGTGGAGATTTTAATCTGATTAGAACTGCTGCTGGTAAAAATAATGGAGTGATCAATAAGCAAAATTCATACTTGCTCAATGACTGGATTAATAAGTGGGGTGTCCTATAGGTGAACATTGCTAACAGAAGTTATACCTGGAGTAATAAACAGGATAACCATGTGTTTGCTGCAGTTGAACGCATTTTTATTTCTACTTATTGTGATATGTGTTTCCCTCTTTCAGTTCTGTCCGCTCTACCTCGAGTAGGGAGTAATCATACTTCGTTGATTTTGGATACTAAAGCTAGGAGGGTTACCTCCCCGAAACCTTTTCGTTTTGAAAAAATGGTGGCTGGATCAGCCTGGTTTTAAAGATCTTGTTGCGAAAATTTGGACCTCCACACCTTGTGTGGGCTATGCTGTTGATAATTGGATTAATAAATCTAGGATTATTTGAAAACATATTAAGGGTTGGAGTATTAACATGGAAGCTAATATGAAAAAGGAAGAGACATCTTATGCAGGAATACGATATACTAGATGTCTTTTCTGAGACTAATCGAGTGGATGAGGTTGACATAGTGCGTATGAAAGAAATTCAGTCTGAACTTGAGAGTATTTGGCATAAAGAAGAATCTGCTGTGTGGCAGAGATCGAGAGACCACAAGATTAAGGCTGGGCATAAAAACAATGCCTATTTTTAGGCACTAGCACTAGTAGAAAAAGGGTCAAACGTGAAGCACATTAGTGCCGGTTTGAATTTGAGCCGGCACTAATGTATACATTAGTGCCGATTCCAACGGCTAGCCGGGCCGCTTTCATTAGTACCGGTTCGTGGCGAACCTTTACCACCGGTTTGTGCCACGAACCGGTACTAATGAGAGTGGTGGCACGATGTTGTCAGACTGGGGCCCCTCCAGCCCCTTTAGTACCGGTTCTTGGCACGAACCGGTACTAAAGGTCGTCCTACATAAACCCTTCGTCCACCCGAGCTCGCTCTGTTCTTCCCCTCTTTCTCTCGAGCTCATCACACATTTTGCCCAAAATTTGTCAAGATTTGAAGGCCCCCATCCATTCAAATGATCACAAAGGTTAGCAACTTTGTCCTTTCATCTCTCATTGCTAGATTTACTCTTGCAATGCTTTATATAGTGATTAATTTGTGAGTTTAGTAATTTGAGAGGAAATATATATATGTGCTAGTATTTGATTTATATGCAATTTGAGGTAAAAAATAACACTTAGTTTGCATATGTAGGTGTGGTTTACTTAGTGCCTTATAAATCTCCGTCGTAACCACCGTCGATCGCCCGCACCGTCCCGTCGCCGGCACCACCTTGTGGTGAGCCTCTTGTTCATGAAATTTTATATAAAAATTGATGTTTGTGTGATTTGGATATATAGTTACTCGTATAATTATCTTACCCGTACGTTGTTTGTTATACATATAGTGCCATGGTTTTGATATCCGGCCCCGTCGGCCCTCGTCCTTGTTATGATTCTGGTGTGGTATATATATTCTCTTTTAAAGCTGGTTGCATTTCGTGTTTATGACAAATTATGCCCATCAAGTTGACATAGAAATTTTTTCTAGGAGGTATGTGAACCGGAAATTCCAACCGACCCTATTGTCGAGAGGTTAAATTTAGTTGAAAGAGAAAACGAGTACTTGAAAGAAAAATTGAAAAGAATTGAGGGGGAGAAGATGGAATTGGAGTTGCATGTTGCCGATGTCGTCGATGATCACAAGATCAAGATGGAGAAAATGCACTTGAAGATTAGAATGATTAGAAAATATGCCATCGATAGTGAGGCTTGGTATCATTATGCTGTTGGATCAATTGTTACCTTAGTTGCGATCTTGATCGCATTTGTTGTTGCATTTAAATGCTTTAGCTAGAGAGTTATTTGTTTGTTGCATTTAAGTGTTGTATGAACTTTATGTATGAACTTTATGTATGAACTTGTATTAATTTGGTCTATTCGGTGTTGTGTAATGAAGATGAGCCGGCAATGGATGTACGATGACCGATGCTCTCCCCAGTTCGTTGAGGGCGTGCATACTTTTCTGCTTGCGGCTGAGGCAAACAAGCGGGCGGATGGTTTTATGCCTTGTCCATGTGCTGGCTGTAAGAATGGTCACAATTACTCAACGTCAAGAACCATTCACGTCCACCTGTTTGAGTCCGATTTCATGCCCCACTATAATGTTTGGACCAAGCACGGAGAAAGAGGGGTTATGATGGAAGACAATGAAGAAGAAGAGGACGACGACAGCTATCCTGGCCATGGGTTCCCTGAATACGATGATACAACAATGGGGGAAGAAGCTGAGCCGGTAATGCGGGAAGAAGCTGAGCCGGCAATGCGGGAAGAAGCTGAAGAAGAGGCATCAGATGAGCCCGTTGATGATCTAGGTCGGGCCATTGCCGATGCAAAGAGAAACTGCGCAAGTGATTTGGAGAAGAAGAAGTTGCAGCGCATGTTAGAGGATCACAAAAAATTGTTGTACCCGAATTGCGTAGGTGACAAGAAAAAGCTGGGCACCACACTGGAATTGCTGCAATGGAAGGCAGAGAATGGTGTATCTGACAAGGGATTTGGAAAGTTGCTGGTAATGATAAAGGATATGCTTCCAAAGGACAACGAATTGCCCGAGAGTACGTACGAAGAAAAGAAGGCTGTCTGCCCTCTAGGGTTAGCGGTGCAGAAGATACATGCATGCCCTAATGATTGCATCCTCTACCGCGGTGAGTACGAGGATTTGAACGCTTGACCGGTAAGTGGTGCATTGCACTATAAGATCAGCCGCGATGACCCTGGTGATGTCGAGGGCGAGCGCCCCAGGAAGAAGATTCCTGCCAAGGTGATGTGGTATGCTCCTATAATACCACAGTTGAAATGTTTGTTTCAAAACAAAGAGCATGCCAAGGCGATGTGATGGCACAGAGAAGACCGTAAGAAAGACGGAAAGTTGAGAGTACCCGCTGACGGGTCACAGTGGAGAAAAATCGAAAGAAAGTACGGGAAGGAGTTTGCAGATGACGCAAGGAGTGTATGGTTTGGTCTAAGCGCAGATGGCATTAATCCTTTTGGGGAGCAGAGTAGCAACCATAGCACCTGGCCTGTGACTCTATGTTTGTATAACCTTCCTCCTTGGTTGTGCTTGAAGCGAAAGTTCATTATGATGCCAGTGCTCATCCAAGGCCCTAAGCAACCCGGCAACGACATTGATGTGTACCTAAGGCCATTAGTTGAAGAACTCTTACAACTGTGGAATGGAACAGGTGTACGTGCGTGGGATGAGCACATGGGGGAAGAATTTGACCTAAAGGCGTTGCTGTTCCTGACCATCAATGATTGGCCTGCTCTCAGTAACCTTTCAGGACAGACAAACAAGGGATACCGCGCATGCACGCACTGTTTGGACGATACCGACAGTATATATTTGGCTAATTGTAAGAAGAATGTGTACCTGGGACATCGTCGATTTCTTACGAGCAGGCATCCCGTAAGAAAGAAAGGCAAGCATTTCAAAGGTGAGGCGGATCACCGGACGAAGCCTGGCCACCGTACTAGTGCTGATGTACATGATATGGTCAAGGATTTGAAGGTGGTCTTTGGAAAGGGTCCTGGTGGACAACCTGTTCCGAATGACGCTGACGGACGCGCACCCATGTGGAAGAAGAAATCTATATTTTGGGACCTGCCCTATTGGAAAGACCTAGAGGTCCGCTCCGCAATCGACGTGATGCACGTGACGAAGAATCTTTGTGTGACCCTGCTTGGCTTCTTGGGCGTGTATGGGAAGACAAAAGATACACCTGAGGCACGGGAGGACCAGCAACGTATGCACGGAAAAGACGGCATACATCAGGGTCATGCAAGCTACGCTCTTACCAAAGAAGAGAAGGAAATCTTCTTTGAATGCTTGCTCAGTATTAAGGTACCGTCTGGCTTCTCGTCGAATATAAAGGGAATAATAAACATGGCAGAGAAAAAGTTCCACAACCTAAAGTCTCATGACTGCCATGTGATTATGACGCAACTGCTTCCAGTTGCATTGAGGGGGCTTCTACCGGAAAACGTTCGGTTAGCCATTGTGAAGCTATGTGCATTTCTCAATGCAATCTCTCAGAAGGTAATCGATCCAGAAATCATACCAAGGTTAGAGAATGATTTGGTGCAATGTCTTGTCAGTTTCGAGTTGGTGTTCCCACCATCCTTCTTCAACATCATGACGCACGTCCTAGTTCACCTATGCGAAGAGATTAACGTTTTGGGTCCTGTATTTCTACACAATATGTTCCCCTTTGAGAGGTTCATGGGAGTCTTAAAGAAATATGTTCATAACCGTGCTAGGCCAGAAGGAAGCATCTCCAAGGGCCATCAAAATGAGGAGGTCATTGAGTTTTGTATTGACTTTATTCCTGACCTTAAGCCGATTGGTGTTCCTGAATCGCGGCATAAGGGCAGACTGGATGGAAAAGGCACGCTAGGAGGGGAACAAATAATATGTATGGACGAACATTCTCTCACTGAAGCACACTACACAGTTCTACAGAATTCCGCCTTGGTGGCTCTGTATATGGATGAACACAAGAATTTGCTACGCTCCAAACACCCGGAGCGGTCTGATGACTGGATTACACGTGAACACACCAGGAGTTTCGCCAGCTGGTTGCAGACACGTACCATGCATGACACCTCTATTGAAGATGACATGTACTTGCTGTCTCAGTTACCATCTTCGAATATAATGACTTTCAAAGGGTATGAGATAAATGGTAATACATTTTACACGATCGCCCAAGATAAGAAGAGCACCAACCAAAACAGTGGTGTCCGCTTGATGCAAAAACCAAGACGGGAAAGGAAACATATTATGGTTATATACAGGACATATGGGAACTTGACTATCAATGTGGTTTGAAGGTCCCTTTGTTTCGGTGCAAATGGGTCAATATGACACGAGGCGGGGTAACGGAAGACCCGCAGTACGGAATGACAACAGTGGATCTCAACAATCTTGCGTATGCAGACGAACCATTCGTCCTAGCCAATGATGTGGCACAAGTTTTCTATGTGAAGGACATGTCTACCAAGCCAAGAAAAAGGAAAGATAAGGAAGCGAATGCATCGTACGATGAGCCAAAGTGGCACATAGTTCATTCTAGGAAGAGAAACATCGTGGGAGTGGATGACAAGACAGACAAGTCAAAAGATTATGAAAAGTTTGATGAAATTGCTCCATTCACAGTGAATATTGACCCGAGCATCCCGTTAAATGATGAAGATTTTCCATGGTTACGGCGCAAAGGGACTGATAACCCACAAGTATAGGGGATCGCAACAGTTTTCGAGGGTAGAGTATTCAACCCAAATTTGTTGATTCGACACAAGGGGAGCCAAAGAATATTCTCAAGTATTAGCAGCCGAGTTGTCAATTCAACCACACCTGGAAACTTAATATCTGCAGCAAAGTGTTTAGTAGCAAAGTAATATGATAGTGGTGGTAACGGTAACAAAAGTAAAGACAGCAAAAGTAATGTTTTTGGTATTTTTGTAGTGATTGTAACAGTAGCAACGGAAAAGTAAATAAGCGTAAACCAGTATATGGAAAACTCGTAGGCACTGGATCAATGATGGATAATTATGCCGGATGTGGTTCATCATGTAACAGTCATAACATAGGGTGACACAGAACTAGCTCCAGTTCATCAATATAATGTAGGCATGTATTCTGTAAATAGTCATACGTGCTTATGGAAAAGAACTTGCATGACATCTTTTGTCCTACCCTCCCGTGACAGCGGGGTCCTATTGGAAACTAAGGGATATTAAGGCCTCCTTTTAATAGAGAACCGGAACAAAGCATTAACACATAGTGAATACATGAACTCCTCAAACTATGGTCATCACCGGGAGTGGTCCCGATTATTGTCACTTCGGGGTTGCCGGATCATAACACATAGTAGGTGACTATAGACTTGCAAGATAGGATCTAGAACTCACATGTATTCATGAAAACATAATAGGTTCAGATCTGAAATCATGGCACTCGGGCCCTAGTGACAAGCATTAAGCATAGCAAAGTCATAGCAACATCAATCTCAGAACATAGTGGATACTAGGGATCAAACCCTAACAAAACTAACTTGATTACATGATAAATCTCATCCAACCCATCACCGTCCAGCAAGCCTACGATGCAATTACTCACGCACGGCGGTGAGCATCATGAAATTGGTGATGGAGGATGGTTGATGATGATGACGGCGACGAATCCCCCTCTCCGGAGCCCCGAACGGACTCTAGATCAGCCCTCCCGAGAGAGATTAGGGTTTGGCGGCGGCTCCGTATCGTAAAACGCGATGAAACTTTTTCTTTGATTTTTTTCTCCCTGAAAGCCAATATATAGAGTTGGAGTTGGCGTCGGAGGGCATCCAGGGGGCCCACGAGGTAGGGGGGCGCGCCCAGGGGGGAGGGGCGCGCCCCCCACCCTCGTGGATAGGGTGTGGGCTCCCTGGTCTTCATCTTTGGCGAGGATTTTTTATTATTTATTCTAAGATATTCCGTGGAGTTTCAGGTCATTCCGAGAACTTTTGTTTTCTGCACATAAAATAACACCATGGCAATTCTGCTGAAAACAGCGTCAGTCCGGGTTAGTTCCATTCAAATCATACAAGTTAGAGTCCAAAACAAGGGCGAAAGTGTTTGGAAAAGTAGATACGACGGAGACGTATGAACTCCCCCAAGCTTAAACCCTTGCTTGTCCTCAAGCAATTCAGTTGACAAACTGAAAGAGAAAAAGAAAAACTTTTACAACTCTGTTCGCTCTTGTTGTTGTAAACATGAAAAGCCAGCATTCAAGTTTCAGCAATTATTATGAACTAACCATACTCACAATAACACGTAGGTCTCACAATTACTCATATCAATAGCATAATCAGCTAGCGAGCCATAATAATAAAACTCGGATGACAACACTTTCTCAAAATAATCATAACATGATATAACAAAATGGTACCTCGCTAGCCCTTTCTGAGACCGCAAAACATAAATGCAGAGCACCTTTAAAGATCAAGGACTGACTAAACATTGTAATTCATGGTAAAAGAGATCCAGTCAAGTCATACCCAATATAAACCAATCATAATGAATGCAAACGAAAGTGTACTCTCCAGAGGGTGCTTTTTAATAAGAAGGGTGATGACTCAACATAAAAGTAAATAGATAGGCCCTTCGCAGAGGGAAGCAGGGATTTGTAGAGGTGCCAGAGCTCGATTTTTGAAATAGAGATAAATAATATTTTGAGCGGCATACTTTCACTGTCAACGCAACAACTATGAGATGGCTGTATCTTCCATAGTACATGCATTATAGGCAGTTCCCAAACAGAATGGTAAAGGTTTATACTCCCCCTCCTCCACAAGCATCAATCCATGACTTTCACGAAACAACGAGTGCCTCCAACATTCAACGGGTCCCAGGGGGAGTTTTGTTTAATTATTTTGATTTGCTTTAATCTTTTTGGATCATGGGACTGGGCATCCCAGTTACCGGCCCTTTCTCGTGAATGAGGAGCGGAGTCCACTCCTCTTGAGAATAACCCACCTAGCATGGAAGATATAGGCAGCCATAGTTGCACATGAGCTGCTCGAGCATACAAAACAGAATTTCATTTGAAGGTTTGGAGTTTGGCACATACAAATTTACTTGGAACGGCAGGTAGATACCGCATATAGGAAGGTATAGTGGACTCATATGGAACAACTTTGGGGTTTAAGGAGTTTGGATGCACAAACAGTATTCCCGCTTAGTACAAGTGAAGGCTAGCAAAAGAATGGGAAGCAACCAACTGAGAGAGCGACAACAGCCGTAAACATGCATTAAAATTAATTCACACCGAATACAAGCATGAGTAGGATATAATCCACCATGAACATAAATATCATGAAGGCTATGTTGATTTGATTCAACTACATGCGTGAACATGTGCCAAGTCGAGTCACTCAATTCATTTAAAGGAGGATACCATCCTATCATACCACATCATAATCATCTCAATAGCATGTTGGCACGCAAGGTTAACCATTATGACTCATAGCTAATCAAGCATGGCACAAGCAACTATAATCTCTAAATGTCATTGCAAATATGTTTACTTCATAATAGCTGAATCAGGAACGATGAATCATCATATTTACAAAAACAAGAGAGGTCGAGTTCATACCAGCTTTTCTCATCCCAATGAGTCCATCATATATCATCATTATTGCCTTTCACTTGCACGACTGAACGGTGTATATAATAATAAGAGTGCACATGCATTGGACTAAGCTGGAATCTGCAAGCATTCAACTCAAGAGAGAAGACAAGTAATATGGGCTCTAAGTTAAATAAACAATCATGCATATAAGAGCCACTAAGCATTTTCAATATAGTCTTCTCGACCCCCAAAGTAAGGAAAATAAAAATAAAAACTATTTACACGGGAAAGCTCCCAACAAGCAAAAGAAGGACGGGAAATATTTTTGGGTTTTCTTTTTAATTCTACTACAAGCATGGAAAGTAGACTAACTAATTTTTTGTCTTTTTCTTAAGGTTTATCAAACACACAAGAAGAAAGCTAGAAAAATAAATTTAAACTAACATGGATATTACAATGAAAGAGTATGAGCATCGACATCTAGCAATGAGTGTGTGTGAACATGAATGTAATGTCGGTGGGAAATACGTACTCCCCCAAGCTTAGGCTTTTGGCCTAAGTTGGTCTATTGCCAGGGATAACCTGGCTGATATCCGTAGGTGAAGCTGGGGTCGTACTGCGATGTAGCGGCTACCGCCTGCTGAGCAGCAGCACGGCGTCGGGCTACTTCCACTCCCCTCTCATACTCATCTGCCTCCTCTCTGGTAATAATATATCTTCCTCTCGCCTGAAAATCAAAGAAGGTAGGAGCAGGAAGAGCAACACGGACCACACGCCGTCTGTCAAAGATTAGTCGATACTGGTAAGGTGGTCCAGTCCTCTCAATGAACTGGTGGGAAAACACAGGATCAAGATCTAAATAAGAAGTGGGCAACTCCACATCACCCTCACGAATGTCTACATCAAGAAAATTAGCTAAGCGGGTTGCATAAATTCCTCCAAAGAAATCTCCGTTGCGTCTGTTAAGATGCAACCTACGAGCTGCAATGGCTCCCATATGATAAGCTTGGTCCCCTAACACAACACTTCTGAGAATGCTGAGATTAGGGGCACACATGTGACATGCTTCATCCTTAGCAGTTATACATCTACCAATGAAAAGAGCAAAATAATGTATAGCAGGAAAGTGAATGCTCCCTATAGTGGCCTGTGCTATATCTCTAGATTCCCCCACAGTTATTCTAGCAAAAAAAAATCTCTATATTCAGATTTAGGGGGATCCCTGATACTACCCCAAGATGGAAGTTTACATGCATGAGTGAAATCCTCTAAGTCCATGGTATAAGACTTGCCATAAAGGTCAAACATGACTGAAGGAGAATTACCCGAAGATGAATAATCAAACCTCCCCACAAATGAACTTGTGAGATAACGATACTGGAGGCATTTATCAGCTTCAAAGTCCTCAAGACCGGCATTACGCACATATGCGTAAAATTCTTCTTTAATTCCCACTTGATTCATAAAATTTTCCGAAGGCCATTCACAGGGCCTCATGAGCGCATCTCTTGGTGGTTCCTCATCACCATCACGCATTGCAAGTCTGGGACCTTGCTTCCTTGAAGAACCACCTTGGAACATCCTCCTAAGCATATTGTTTTCTCTGAAAATAATTCTAAATTTTTTGGTAACTTCAAACAAAAGTGAACCAACTTCAATAAGATTGATAGCAACTACTCATACAAGTGCCTAGAGCATATATCAAGCATTAGAACTACTTGGAACCATGTAAATTTGACATGCAAACTCAAGAACATGGTCACCTATGCAGCACAAATTTGCAATGAATAAAGCACTAGAACAAAAACTAATTGGACCAATGGAGGAGTCACATTCCAAGGTACAATCTCCCCAAGCAGTTTTGCGAGAGGTGCTTTGAGCAAGGAGATCGAAAATCACAGCAAAAGTTGCTGGAACACGAGCTTGAGTTGGTTTTTCGGGTTTGTGTGAGGCAGAGGAAGAAGATGGATGCAGGGATAAGTGGAGGAGGGCCACCATGGGCCCACGAGGCAGGGGGGTGCGCCCAGGGGGTAGGGCGCACCCTCCACCCTTGTGACCAGGTGGCAGCTCCCCCCGCAGTAATTTTTGCACTAAAAATCCTTAAATATTCCCGAAAAAGTCATATTAAATTGGCATGGCATTCTGAGGACTTTTATTTTCGGGATATTTTTATATTGCACGGATAAGTCAGGAAACAGACAGAAAAATACTATTTTACTTTATTTCTACTAAAGAACAGAAAATATAAAGAGGGTACAGAAGGTTGTGCTTCTAGTTTCATCCATCTCATGCTCATCAAAAAGAATCCACTAACAAGGTTGATCAAGTCTTGTTAACAAACTCATTCCGATAATCATGGAACCAGAGAAATTTCGAATAACACTATGTCACCTCAACGGGGATATGGACATCCCCAACAATAAGTATATCATATTTCTTTTTGACAGTAGGAAGAGGAAATTCAAAACCTCCAAATATAATCGATGGAATTTTTCCAATAGAGTTGATACTATAAACTTGAGGTTGTTTCCTCGGAAAGTGCACCGTATGCTCATTACCATTAACATGAAAAGTGACATTGCCTTTGTTGCAATCAATAACAGCCCCTGCAGTATTAAGGAAAGGTCTTACAAGAATAATAGACATACTATCATCCTCGGGAATATCAAGAATAACAAAGTCCGTTAAAATAGTAACGTTTGCAACCACAACAGGCACATCCTCACAAATACCAACAGGTATAGCAGTTGATTTATCAGCCATTTGCAAAGATATTTCAGTAGGTGTCAACTTATTCAAGTCAAGTCTACGATATAAAGAGAGAGGCATAACACTAACACCGGCTCCAAGATCACATAAAGCAGTTTTAACATAATTTCTTTTAATGGAGCATGGTATAGTAGCTACTCCTGGATCTCCAAGTTTCTTTGGTATTCCACCCTTAAAAGTGTAATTAGCAAGCATGGTGGAAATTTCAGCCTCCGGTATCTTTCTTTTATTAGTAATGATATCCTTCATATACTTAGCATAAGGATTTGTTTTGAGCACATCAGTCAATCGCACACGCAAAAAGATAGGTCTAATCATTTCAGCAAAGCGCTCAAAATCCTCATCATCCTTTTTCTTGGATGGTTTCGGAGGAAAGGCATGGGTTTCTGAACCCATGGTTCTCTTTCTTTACCATGTTTCCTAGCAACGAAGTCTCTTTTATCATTACGTTGATTCTTTGATTGTGGGTTATCAAGATCAACAACAGGTTCAACTTCTACATCATTATCATTACTAGGTTGAGCATCATCATGAACATCATCATTAACATCTTCACCAGGTTCATGTTCATTACTAGATTGTGTTTCAGCATCAGACATAGAGATATCATTTGGATTATCAGGTGGTTCAGCAATAGGTTCACTGGAAGTTTGCACAGTTCTATCATTTTTCTTTTTCTTCCTTTTAGAAGAACTAGGTGCATCAATATTATTTCTTTGAGAATCTTGCTCGATTCTCTTAGGGTGGCCTTCAGGATACAAAGGTTCCTGAGTCATTCTACCAGTTCTAGTAGCCACTCTAACAGCATAATCATTTTTCTTACTATTCATTTCATCAAGCATTTCTTTCTGAGCTTTAAGTACTTGTTCTACTTGAGTGGTAACCATAGAAGCATGTTTGCTAACAAGTTTAAGTTCACCTCTAATATTATCCATATAATCACTCAAGCATTTAATCATAAAGGTATTCTGCTTTAATTGTCTACCAAAATAATCATTAAAGTCATCTTGTTTAAACATAAAGTCATCAAACTCATCCAAGCACTGACTAGCAATTTTAGTAGGAGGGACTTCAACTTTATCATATCTATAGAGAGAATTTACCTTTACTACCTGTGTCGGGATATCGGGAGGTTCTTCAGTAAATAAGTAACTGAGATCATATACTTCTTCAACAGGCGGTAAATTAAGACCATGTATTTCTTCAATAGGAGGTAAATTCTTAACATCTTCACCTTTAATACCTTTTTCTTTCATAGATTTCTTTGCCTCTTGCATATCTTCAGGACTGAGAAATAGAACACCTCTCTTCTTCAGAGTTGGTTTAGGAATAGGCTCAGTAATTGGCTCAGGAGCTGGCTCAGGAGGTGCCCAATTATTTTCATTTGCCAACATATTATTCAATAAAAATTCAGCGTCATCCGGTGTTCTTTCCCTGAAAAGAGAACCAGCACAACTATCCAGATAATCTCTGGAAGCATCAGTTAGTCCATTATAAAAGATATCAAATATTTCAGGTTTCTTAAGGGGATGATCAGGCAAAGCATTAAGTAACTTGAGAAGCCTCCCCCAAGCTTGTGGGATGATCAGGTCTCTTCTTCAATTTGCACAAAATTGTATATTTCCCTCAAAGCAGCTTGTTTCTTATGAGCAGGGAAATATTTGGCAGAGAAGTAATAAATCATATCCTGGGGACTTTGCACACAGGCAGGATCAAGAGAATTAAACCATTTCTTAGCATCACCCTTTAATGAGAACGATAATATTTTGAGTATATAAAAGTGGCACGATCTCAGATTATTAGTAAACAGGGCAGCTATTTCATCTAACTTACGAAGATGTGCCACAACAGTTTCAGATTCATAGCCATAAAAAGGATCAGATTCAACCAAAGTAATTATATCTAGATCAACAGTAATACCATAATAATCCTGATCAGGAACACAGATAGGTGAAGTAGCAAAAGCAGGGTCGGGTCTCATCCTACCTCTAAAAGATTCCTTAGTCCACTTAATTAGTAACCTCTTACGTTCAGGTTTATCCGGACAAGCAAGAATAGCTTCATAAGATTCATTATTAAAAAGATAACCCTCAGGAATAACAGGCATAGGTTCATCATCACTAACATCATCGTGTTCAGGTTCACTAATTTCTCTTTCTCTAGACTTAGAAATTTGCTCATCTAGAAATTCACCAAGTGGCACAGTAGTATCAAGCATAGAAGTAGTTTCATCATAAGTATCATGCATAGCAGAAGTGGCATCATCAATAACATGCGACATATCAGAATTCATAGCAGTAGTAGGTTTAGGTGTCGCTAGCTTACTCATAACAGAAGGTGAATCAAGTGCAGAGCTAGATGGCAGTTCCTTACCTCCCCTTGTAGTTGAGGGATAAATTTTTGTCTTAGCGTCTTTCAAGTTCTTCATAGTGTCCAGCAGATATAAATCCCAAGTGACTCAAAGAATAGAGCTATGCTCCCCGGCAACGGCGCCAGAAAAAGGTCTTGATAACCCACAAGTATAGGGGATCGCAACAGTTTTCGAGGGTAGAGTATTCAACCCAAATTTGTTGATTTGACACAAGGGGAGCCAAAGAATATTCTCAAGTATTAGCAGCTGAAAAAGGTCTTGATAACACACAAGTATAGGGGATCGCAACAGTTTTCGAGGGTAGAGTATTCAACCCAAATTTGTTGATTCGACACAAGGGGAGCCAAAGAATATTCTCAAGTATTAGCAGCTGAGTTGTCAATTCAACCACACCTGGAAACTTAATATATGAAGCAAAGTGTTTAGTAGCAAAGTAATATGATAGTGGTGGTAACGGTAAAAAAGTAAAGACAGCAAAAGTAATGTTTTTGGTATTTTTGTAGTGATTGTAACAGTAGCAACGGAAAAGTAAATAAGCGTAAACCAGTATATGGAAAACTCGTAGGCACCGGATCAATGATGGATAATTATGCCGGATGTGGTTCATCATGTAATAGTCATAACATAGGGTGACATAGAACTAGCTCCAGTTCATCAATATAATGTAGGCATGTATTCCGTAAATAGTCATACGTGCTTATGGAAAAGAACTTGCATGACATCTTTTGTCCTACCCTCCCGTGGCAGCGGGGTCCTATTGGAAACTAAGGGATATTAAGGCCTCCTTTTAATAGAGAACCGGAACAAAGCATTAACACATAGTGAATACATGAACTCCTCAAACTATGGTCATCACCGGGAGTGGTCCCGATTATTGTCACTTCGGGGTTGCCGGATCATAACACATAGTAGGTGACTATAGACTTGCAAGATAGGATCTAGAACTCACATATATTCATGAAAACATAATAGGTTCAGATCTGAAATCATGGCACTTGGGCCCTAGTGACAAGCTTTAAGCATAGCAAAGTCATAGCAACATCAATCTCAGAACATAGTGGATACTAGGGATCAAACCCTAACAAAACTAACTCGATTACATGATAAATCTCATCCAACCCATCACTGTCCAGCAAGCCTACGATGCAATTACTCACGCACGGCGGTGAGCATCATGAAATTGGTGATGGAGGATGGTTGATGATGACGACGGCGACGAATCCCCCTCTCCGGAGCCCCGAACGGACTCCAGATCAGGCCTCCCGAGAGAGATTAGGGTTTGGCGGCGGCTCCGTATCGTAAAACGCGATGAAACTTTTTCTCTGATGTTTTTCTCCCCGAAAGCCAATATATAGAGTTGGAGTTGGCATCGGAGGGCATCCAGGGGGCCCACGAGGTAGGAGGGCGCGCCCCCCACCCTCGTGGATAGGGTGTGGGCCCCCTGGTCTTCATCTTTGGCGAGGATTTTTTATTATTTATTCTAAGATATTCCGTGGAGTTTCAGGTCATTCCGAGAACTTTTGTTTTCTGCACATAAAACAACACCATGGCAATTCTGCTGAAAACAGCGTCAGTCCGGGTTAGTTCCATTCAAATCATACAAGTTAGAGTCCAAAACAAGGGTAAAAGTGTTTGGAAAAGTAGATACGACGGAGACGTATCAGGGACACACTCGAAGAAAAAGTTTCACACCCAAAGATCTGGGATGTGATCGGCTTCGCTATCATCACTTTCTTTTGTGTTTCACACCCAGAAGGGAATCTCTGTAATAGTTAGGGTAGTTATGTGTTTTGGCATTTGAAACGCGAAGAAATTTTATGTGCAAACAAATTCTTTCATGCCTTTACTGATTTTTAAAGTTAAGTTATTCACAAACTAGTGATTCACACTAATTTCAAATAATTCAAAATTTAACTATTCAAATTTGAAAACTACGGGCACTAACAGAAAGTTTGTAATTTTTTGTACCTAAAGCAAAATATTCACAAAGAAACTCTAAATACACAAAAAAACAACTCAAAAATAAATAAAGAAAAAAAAAATAAAAAAGCCCGCCTACTAGGCCAGAGCGGCCTGCATACGACTAGAAACCCAACCTGTTGTTGGGCGAGGATGCAGGCCCGCAAAGGCCCAGTAGGCCCACAGGGCAGCACAGAACATGTAGGCCCAGTAGGCCTGCTTTGGAGAGGAGCTCAAGAGAGCTACCGCACGGGGGTTTATAAACCAGTGCGGTCGCCCCTCGGCTAGCGAGGTGGGACTAAACTTGCTGCACCGCACCTACGCCAGCGCACCCCCTTTAGTACTGGGCCGTGGCACCAACAGGTACTAAAGGGGGCCTTTAGTACCGGTTGGAGCCACCACCCGGTAATAAAGGGGGTCGCTTCCCGCCGCTTGGCCTGGCCAAAACAGGCCTTTAGTACTGGTTGGTGGCTCCAACCAGTACTAAAGGCCCCTCCTATATAAACAACACTTACGAAAATTTCAGTTTCTCATCTGCTTCTTCTCCTCTGCACCGTCGCCCGCCGCCCCCGTACGTCTCCATCCCTCGTCGCCGCCCCCGTCACCGCCCCGTCCCCGTCGTCGCCGCCCCGTCGTCCCCGTCCCCGTCGTCCCCGTCCCCGTCGTCCCCGTCGTCACCGCCGCCCCATCCCGGCCCGTCCCGCGTCGTCCCCGTCCCCATCGTCGTCGCCCCGTATGTCCCCGTCGTCGTCGCCGCCCCGGCCCGTACATCCCCGTCCCCGTCGTCGCCGCCCCGTCCCTGTCCCCGTCGTCGTCATCCCCGTTGTCGCCGCGCCAGTCGCCGTCCCCGTCGCCCCACGCCCCCCTTCGCCGCCCCCCGTCGCCTCTCGCCTCGTCGGTGAGCGCACACACACACACATACATTTTTTGTTTTTTAGTTATACAAATAGTTAGAAATTTTTCTATTTTTTAGAAATTGTTAGAAATTTTCTGTTTTTTAGAAATAGTTAGAAATGTTAGAATTGTTAGAATAGTTAGAAATGTTAGAATTGTTAGAAATGTTAGAATTGTTAGAAATTTTTCTGTTTTTTAGTTATAGAAATAGTTATAAAAAAGTTAGAATTGTTAGAATTTTTTCTGTTTTTTAGTTATAGAAATAGTCATAAAAAAGTTAGAAATTTTTCTTTTTTTTAGTTCTAGAAATATTAGAAATGTTATAGAAATGTTAGTTATATAGAAATGTTAGAAATTTTAGTTATCAAAATCCAATCATTAAAAAAATGTTACTTTTTGCGGGCATATAGCTAGTATTTGTTCTCGACGATGCCCGACCCACATCCTCGCCGTCGACACGTCCGCGACGACGTCCGCCTAACCCATGTACGGGACTGGGCTCCGCCGGGCTGGCACTGGGAGGTGCTGCCTGGAGGGGCGCGCCGCTTGATGAGGAACCCGGCCCCGGGTCCCGTCGTCGACCCTGATCTCGTTTGGTGGCGTTTGCGTGGGCCAGTTTCGGTGCAGAGGGAGTCGGCCCCGCCGGAGGTGGTACGTTGCCGTGTCACAGAGGAGGACGAGCACGTCCATCGCTACATGTTTGCGTTAGAGGGCGGCAGGTTCTCCAATACCTGGCAGTTTCTTCAGGGATCTCACTTCAGCTATGATCCTGTGAGGGTTCCTTCTCTTTGGGTGTCCACCGCCTGCGCCGCAGGAACGGCGAGTGTCCTACATTCTTCTGTAGTATTCGATCTTTATTAGCTACCTAGCCAGTGATGTATTCGATATTATATCTATTATTCGAGACGATGTATTCAAGATTATATCTATTATTCGAGACGATGTATTCGAGATTATATCTATTATTCGAGACGATGTAATTTGAATACTAAATTGTTTTATATTTCTTTTGGATTAGTTAAATAAAAGCTATGGCGGACAATACCGGTAGAGAGGGAGAACAGACCCTGTTCGATATGATACGCCATCCTCGCGGGCCAGATGATGATCAGAATGAAGAAGATTATGACGGCTTCGAATTTCTAAACAACACCAGAGACGGTGATATGATATTCGATCGCGACGACCGAATTGATGAAGTCATGAAATACGATTATGATGATGACGAAGAATATGTTGATCTTGAAACAACAAAGACCGGCGAGGTATATATATTTATATAAGCAGGCATCTGGTGATCATCACATGTCTTAAATGAGTTGAAGATATATTAACGAATCGATCTTTCTTCTTTCAGCCATCCAGATCGAGCAAATCTTCAGGCAATAGGACGAAAGGAGGCCCGAACAAAAAGTTGAAGGAGGGCGTAAAGTACAATATCGAGGCAATCAGACCTAATGGCGAACCATTAGCGCCTAAGAAGATTGCGGACAAGTTTGTTTGTCAGTGCGGAGTTCTTGTGAAGGACCAACTCCCGATCTCCCTTCAAGAATGGAGAGAGCCAGCAAAGCCACGTCCAAATGTTACTTTTGTCGACGACAGACAAAAAAGTCTGCTTTGGGATACTCAAATGGAACATTTCACCCTACCAGATCATTTCACAGATGCAGATGTGGAGAAAGTCAAGGACACCGCTCTTAGGAAGATGGCGGTTGCATTCAACAACCACAAGAATCGTGTATGGGACAAGTACATCAAGGATGGAAGGAAGACTCCAGTATTCGAGGGAACACTAGAGAATCAAAGTGCTCATTGGGACGATTTAGTGAAATTCAAGGATTCAGAATTAGCTAAGGAACGGTTGAGAATAAACAAGAAGAATGCCGAAAAAAGGATAAGTTCCATAAGCTGGGGCCAGGTGGCTATGCGGTGCAATGCCTAAGTGGGATAAGTCTGAGAAAGAGATGGAGGATGCAGGTGTCACTCCGGTTACTAAGAGCTGGCCCCCCAGGTGCAGGACTTGGTTCTATGCACATGGCGGGAGTTGGACCCGAAGACAGGCAAAGTTTCGACGAAGGCATGTCTGAACGGAGCCGACGATAAGATACTTGTTGAAATAGAAGAGGCTCGAACGGGGGTGTTCCAGCCTAACAGAGAGAACGACGAGCTTACGCGTGCCCTGGGAAATCCTGAACACCTGGGAAGAACACGAGGCAAGGGCGCTATTCCGTGGTATGAGGGGTTTTCGGACTGGAACGCCGACTACAGAACCCGTGCGAGAAGGAAGATTGCGGAGGAGAAGCAGAGGAAGATGGAGGAGGAGAAGAGGAAGCTGAAGGAAATATGCCCTAGAGGCAATAATAAAGTTATTATTTATTTCCTTATTTCATGATAAATGTTTATTATTCATGCTAGAATTGTATTAACCGGAAACATAATACATGTGTGAATACATAGACAAACAGAGTGTCACTAGTATGCCTCTACTTGACTAGCTCGTTAATCAAAGATGGTTATGTTTCCTAACCATGAACAAAGAGTTGTTATTTGATTAACGTGATCACATCATTAGGTGAATTATCTGATTGACATGACCCATTCCATTAGCTTAGCACCCGATCGTTTAGTATGTTGCTATTGCTTTCTTCATGACTTATACATGTTCCTATGACTATGAGATTATGCAACTCCCGTTTGCCGGAGGAACACTTTGTGTGCTACCAAACATCACAACGTAACTGGGTGATTATAAAGGAGCTCTACAGGTGTCTCCAAAGGTACATGTTGGGTTGGCGTATTTTGAGATTAGGATTTGTCACTCCGATTGTCGGAGAGGTATCTCTGGGCCCTCTCGGTAATGCACATCACATAAGCCTTGAAAGCATTGCAACTAATGAGTTAGTTGTGAGATGATGTATTACGGAACGAGTAAAGAGACTTGCCGGTAATGAGATTGAACTAGGTATTGAGATACCGACGATCGAATTCCGGGCAAGTAACATACCGATGACAAAGGGAACAACGTATGTTGTTATGCGGTCTGACCGATAAAGATCTTCGTAGAATATGTAGGAGCCAATATGAGCATCCAGGTTCCGCTATTGGTTATTGACCGGAGACGTGTCTCGGTCATGTCTACATTGTTCTCGAACCGTAGAGTCCGCACGCTTAACGTTACGATGACAGTTTCATTATGAGTTTATGCATTTTGATGTACCGAAGTTTGTTCGGAGTCCCGGATGTGATCACGGACATGACGAGGAGTCTCGAAATGGTCGATACATAAAGATCGATATATTGGACTGCTATATTCGGACACCGGAAATGTTCCGGGAGTTTTTGGAGAAAACCGGAGTGCCGGAGGGTTACCGGAACCCCCCGGGAGAAGTAATGGGCCTAGTGGGCCTTAGTGGAGAGAGAGAGGGGCGGCCAGGGTGGGCTGCGCGCCCCCTCCCCCTCTGGTCCGAATTGGACTAGGAGAGGGGGGGCGCCCCCCTTTCCTTCTCCCTCTCCCCTTCCTTTCCCCCTCCTAGTAGGAGTAGGAAAGAGGGGAGTCCTACTCCTACTAGGAGGAGGATTCCTCCTCCCTGGCGCGCCCACAAGGGCCGGCCGGCCTCCCCACTTGCTCCTTTATATACGGGGGCAGGGGGCACCTCTAGACACACAAGTTGATCTTCGTGATCGTTCCTTAGCCGTGTGCGGTGCCCCCCTCCACCATATTCCACCTCGGTCATATTGTAGCGGTGCTTAGGCGAAGCCCTGCGACAATAGAACATCAAGATCGTCACCACGCCGTCGTGCTTACGGAATTCCTCCCCGACGCTTTGCTGGATCGGAGCCCGGGGATCGTCATCGAGCTGAACGTGTGCCAAGAACTCGGAGGTGCCGGAGTAACGGTGCTTGGATCGGTCGGATCGTGAAGACGTACGACTACATCAACCGCGTTGATATAACGCTTCCGCTTACGGTCTACGAGGGTACGTGGACAACACTCTCCCCTCTCGTTGCTATGCATCACCATGATCTTGCGTGTGCGTAGGAATTTTTTTGAAATTACTACGTTCCCCAACAGAAGCTGGACTATGAACGCCTTCAAGGCCTAGAATCAAAGCACGTGGACTTGGCAGTCAAATTCCAGCGGCAGCAGGAGCAGATCGACTCACTTAGCCAACAAAGGGGGTCTCAGCAGCTGCAACAGCTAGCGGATGATCCAGCATTGGATACCACCGCCCCATCCATGCCAAGAAGCAGCGTGGGTTCCGCCCCATTTGAAACAATGCTGGATAGATACCCCGTGGATGACATCATGGAGAACACTAACTGCGAGCTACACTTCAAAATGAAGAACATATCCATGCTTGTACAAATTCCCTCGATGCAACCTTCCATTGCAAGCCGATTCCAGCAGGCTATGCTCGTGTCTGTTGGGGAACGTAGCAGAAATTCAAAATTTTCCTACGTATCACCAAGATCTATCTATGGAGAAACCAGCAACGAAGGTAAGGAGAGTGCATCTACATACCCTTATAGATCGCTAAGCGGAAGCGTTCAAGTGAACGGGGTTGATGGAGTCGTACTCGCCGTGATCCAAATCACCGATGACCAAGTGCCGAACGGACGACACCTCCGCGTTCAACACACGTACAGCCCGGTGACGTCTCCCATGCCTTGATCCAGCAAGGAGAGAGGGAGAGGTTGAGGAAGACTCCGTCCAGCAGCAGCACAACGGCGTGGTGGTGGTGGAGGAGCGTGGCAATCCTGCAGGGCTTCGCCAAGCACCGCGGGAGAGGAGAAGGACTTGGGAGAGGGGGAGGGCTGCGCCAGAACATTGGTGCGGCTGCCCTTCCACCCCCTACATATATTTAGGGGCAAGGGAGAGGGGGGGCGGCCCCCTCAGATCCCATCTGAGGAGGGGCGGCGGCCAGGGGGTTTTTCCTTGCCCCCCAAGGCAAGGGGGCGCCCCCCTAGGGTTCCCCCAAACCCTAGGCGCATGGGCCCTAGGGGGGAGGCGCCCAGCCCACTAAGGGGCTGGTACCTCTCCACATACAGCCCATAGGGCCCTCCAGGGCAGGTGGACCCTCCCGGTGGACCCCCGGAACCCCTTTGGTGGTCCCGGTACAATACCGGCATCCCCCCGAATTATTCCGGTGACCGTATGATGACTTCCCATATATAAATCTTTACCTCCGGACCATTCCGGAACTCCTCCTGACGCCC
The DNA here is from genome assembly GCA_032464435.1 of Aegilops umbellulata. Lineage (NCBI taxonomy): Eukaryota > Viridiplantae > Streptophyta > Magnoliopsida > Poales > Poaceae > Aegilops > Aegilops umbellulata. The sequence goes on from CP136054.1 coordinate 17,766,568, forward strand.
GGGATCTCATCCGGGACTCCGAACAACATTCGGTATCCACATACAAACTTCCTTTATAACCCTAGCGTCATCGAACCTTAAGTGTGTAGACCCTACGGGTTCGGGAACCATGCAGACATGACCGAGACATTCTCCAGTCAATAACCAACAGCGGGATCTGGATACCCATGTTGGTTCCCACATGTTCCATGATGATCTCATCGGATGAACCACGATGTCGAGGATTCGATCAATCCCGTATACAATTCCCTTTGTCTAGCGGTATTGTACTTGCCCGAGATTCGATCGTCGGTATCCCGATACCTTGTTCAATCTCGTTACCGGCAAGTCTCTTTACTCGTTCCGTAACACATCATCCCATGATCAACTCCTTGATCACATTGTGCACATTATGATGATGTCCTACCGAGTGGGCCCAGAGATACCTCCCCGTCACATGGAGTGACAAATCCCAGTCTCGATTCGTGCCAACCCAACAGACACTTTCGGAGATACCCGTAGTGCACCTTTATAGCCACCCAGTTACGTTGTGACGTTTGGCACACCCAAAGTATTCCTACGGTATCCGGGAGCTGAACAATCTCATGGTCTAAGGAAATGATACTTGACATTAGAAAAGCTTTAGCATATGAACTACACGATCTTGTGCTAGGCTTAGGATTGGGTCTTGTCCATCACATCATTCTCCTAATGATGTGATCCCGTTATCAACGACATCCAATGTCCATGGTCAGGAAACCGTAACCATCTATTGATCAACGAGCTAGTCAACTAGAGGCTTACTAGGGACATGGTGTTGTCTATGTATCCACACATGTATCTGAGTTTCCTATCAATACAATTCTAGCATGGATAATAAATGATTATCATGAACAAGGAAATATAATAATAACTAATTTATTATTGCCTCTAGGGCATATTTCCAACAGTCTCCCACTTGCACTAGAGTCAATAATCCAGTTCACATCGCCATGTGATTAACACTCACAGGTCACGTCGCTATGTGACCAACATCCAAAGAGTTTACTAGAGTCAATAATCTAGTTCACATCACTATGTGATTAACACTCAATGAGTTCTTGGTTTGATCATGTTATGTTTGTGAGAGAGATTTTAGTCAACGGGTCTGCAACATTCAGATCCGTATGTACTTTGCAAATCTCTATGTCATCTTGTAGATGTCGCTACTACGCTATATTTGGAACCATTTCAAATAACTGTTCTACTTGGAGCTATTATAAATTGTTGCTCCATTATACGTATCCGGTATCTCTACTCAGAGCTATCCGGATAGGTGTTAAGCTTGCATCTACGTAACTCTTTATGTCGAACTCTTTATCACCTCCATAACCGAGAAACATATCCTTATTCCTCTAAGGATAATTTTGACCGCTATCCGGTGACCTACTCCTAGATCACCCTTGTACCCTTTGCCAGACATGTGGCAAGGCACACATCAGGTGCGGTACTCAGCATGGCATACCTTATAGAGCCTATGACAAAAGCATAGCGGACGACCTTCATCCTTCCTCTTTCTTCTGCCGCGGTCGAGCTTTAAGTCTTAACTTCATACCTTACAACTCAGGCAAGAACTCCTTCTTTGACTGATCCATCTTGAACACCTTCAAGATCATGTCAAGGTATGTGCTCATTTGAAAGTACCATTAAGCATTTCGATCTATCCTTATAGATCTTGATGCTCAATGTTCAAGTAGCTTAATTCAGGTTTTCCATTGAAAAACACTTTTCAAACAACCCTATATGCTTTCCAGAAATTCTACATCATTTCTGATTAACAATATGTCAACAACATATACTCATCAGAAATTCTATAGTGCTCCCACTCACTTCTTTGGGAATACAAGTTCCTCATAAACTTCGTATAAACCCAAAATCTTTGATTATCTTATCAAAGTGTACATTCCAACTCCGAGATGCTTACTCCAATCCTTAGAAGGATTGCTGGAGCTTTGCATACTTATTAGCATCTTTCAGGATCGACAAAATCTTCTGGTTGTATCACATACAACCTTTCCTCAAGAAAATCATCAAGGAAACAATATTTTTGACATCCTATCTGCAAGATTTCATAAATAATGCAGTACCTGCTAATTCCAACAGACTCTTAGCATCGCTACGAGTGAGAAAGTCTCATCGTAGTCAACTCCTTGAACTTGTCGGGAAACATCTTAACGACAAGTCGAGCTTTCTTAATGGTGACATTTACCATCATTGTCCGTCTTCCTTTTAAAATCCATCTGTACTCAACAGCTTCACGACCATCGAGCCGTTCTGCCAAAGTCTACACTTTGTTTTCATACATGGATCCTCTCTCGGATTTTATGGCCTCGAGCCATTCATCGGAATCCGGGCCCACCATCGCTTCTCCATAGCTCGTAGATTCACTGTTGTCTAGCAACGTGACTTCCAAGATAGAATTACGTACCACTCTGAAGTAGTACGCATCCTTGTCGTCCTACGAGGTTTGGGAGTGACTTGATCCGAAGTCTCATGATCACTATCATAAGCTTCCACTTCAATTGGTGTAGGTGCCATAGGAACAACTCATGTGCCCTGCTACACACTAGTTGAAGTGACGGTTCAATAACCTTATCAAGTCTCCACCATCCTCCCACTCAATTCTTTCGAGAGAAACTTTTTCTCGAGAAAGGACCCGATTTGAGAAACAATCCCTATTACTTTCGGATCTGAGATAGGAGGTATACACAACTGTTTTGGGTGTCCTATGAAGATGCATTTATCCGCTTTGGGTTCGAGCTTATCAGCCAGAAACTTTTTCACATAAGCGTCGCAGCCCCAAACTTTATAAGAAATGACAGCTTAGGTTTCTCTAAACCATAGTTCATACGGTGTCATCTTATCGGAATTACGTGGTGCCCTATTTAAAGTGAGTGCGGTTGTCTCTAATGCCTAACCCATCAACGATAGTGGTAATTCGATAAGAGACATCATGGTATGCATCATATGCAATAGGGTGCAGTTATGATGTTCGGACACACCATCACACTATGGTGTTCTAGGCGGTACTAGTCGTGAAACAATTTCCACAATGTCTCAATTGTGTACCAGACTCGCAACTCAGATATTCATCTCTATGATCATATCATAGATATTTTATCCTCTTGTCACGACGATCTTCAACTTCATTCTGAAATTACTTGAACCATTCAATAATTCAGACTTGTGTTTCATCAAGTAAATATGCTCAGTATCTACTCAAATCATCTGTGAAGTTAGAGCATAACGATATCCACTGCGTGCCTCAACACTCATTGTACTGCACACATCAAAATGTGTTACTTCCAACAAGTTGCTTTCTTGTTCCATTTTACTGAAACCGAAGCTTTCAGTCATCTTGCCCATGTGGTATGATTTGCATGTCTCAAGCAATTCAAAATCAAGTGAGTCCAAGCGGTCCATCTGCATGGAGTTTCTTCATGCGTATATACCAATAGACATGGTTCACATGTCTCAATCCTTTTAAAAAATGAGTGAGTCCAAAGATCCATCAACATGGAGCTTCTTCATGCGTTTTATACCAATATGACTTACATGGCAGTGCCACAAGTAGGTGGTACTATCATTACTATCTGATATCTTTTGGCATGAACATGTGTATCACTATGATCGAGATTCAATAAACCATTCATTTTAGGTGCAAGACCATTGAAGGTATTATTCAAATAAATAGAGCAACCATTATTCTCCTTAAATGAATAACCGTATTGCGATAGACATAATCCAATCATGTCTATGCTCAACGCAAACACCAAATAACAATTATTTAGGTTTAACACCAATCTCGATGGTAGAGGGAGCGTGCGATGCTTGATCATATCAACCTTGGAAGCACTTCCAACACATCTTGTTAGCTCACCTTTAGCTAGTCTCCGTTTATTCCGTAGCTTTTATTTCGAGTTACTAACACTTAGCAACCGAACTGGTATCTAATACCCTGATGCTATTAGGAGTACTAGTAAAGTACACATTCACATAGTGTATATCCAATATACTTCTATCGACAGCCTTCTCATCTACCAAGTATCTAGGGTAATTCTGCTCCAGTGGTTGTTCCCCTTATTACAAAAGCACTTAGTCTCGGGTTTGGGTTTAACCTTGGGTTTCTCCACTAGAGCAGCAGCTGATTTGCCGTTTCATGAAGTATCCCTTCTTGCCCTTGCCCTTCTTGAAACTAGTGGTTTCACTAACCATCAACAATTGATGCTCCTTCTTGACTTCTACTTTCGCGGTGTCAAACATTGCGAATATTTCAAGGATCATCATATCTATCCCTGATATGTTATAGTTCATTACGAAGCTCTAGCAGCTTGGTGGCAATGACTTCGGAAAAACATCACTATATTATCTGGAAGATCAACTCCCACTCGATTCAAGTGATTGTTGTACTCAGACAATCTAAGCACAAGCTCAACGATTGAGCTTTTCTCCCTTAGTTTGCAGGCTAAGAAAAAATTCGTCGGAGGTCTTATACCTCTTGACATGGGCACGAGCCTGAAATCCCAATTTCAGCCCTCGAAACATTTCATATGTTCTGCGACGTTTCGAAAACATCTTCGGTGCCTCAACTCTAAACCGTTTAACTGAACTATCACGTAGTTATCTAAATGTGTATGTCCGATGTTCGCAACATCCACAAACGACGTTGGGGTTCAGCACACTGAGCGGTGCATTAAGGACATAAGCTTTCTACTGTCTGCATAATCGCTACTGTCAACTTTCAACTATATTTTCTCTAGGAACATATCTAAACAGTGGAACTAAAGCGCGAGCTTACGACTTAATTTGCAAAGATCTTTTGACTATGTTCAGGATAATTAAGTTCATCTTATGAACTCCCACTCAGATAGACATCCCTCTCGTCATCTAAGTGATTACATGATCCGAGTCAACTAGGCCGTGTCCGATCATCACGTGAGACGGACTAGTCATCATCGGTGAACATCTCATGTTGATCGCATCTTCTATACGACTCATGTTCGACCTTTCGGTCCTCCGTGTTCCGAGGCCATGTCTGTACATGCTAGGCTCGTCAAGTTAACCTAAGTGTTTCGCATGTGTTCCGAGGCCATGTCTGTACATCCTAGGCTCGTCAACACCCGTTGTATTCGAACGAAAGAATCTATCACACCCGATCATCACGTGGTGCTTCGAAACGACGAACCTTCGCAATGGTGCACAGTTAGGGAGAACACTTTCTTGAAATTTTAATGAGGGATCATCTTATTTACTACCGTCGTTCTAAGCAAATAAGATGTATAAACATGATAAACATCACATGCAATCAAATAGTGACATGATATGGCCAATATCATATTGCTCCTTTTGATCTCCATCTTCGGGGCTCCATGATCATCATCGTCACCGGCATGACACCATGATCTCCATCATCATGTCTTCATGAAGTTGTCACGTCAACTATTACTTCTACTACTATGGCTAACGCTTTAGCAATAAAGTGAAGTAATTACATGACGATTTAAGTTGACACGCAGGTCATAAATAAATTAAGACAACTCCTATGGCTCCTGCCGGTTGTCATACTCATCGACATGCAAGTCGTGATTCCTATTACAAGAACATGATCATCTCATACATCACATCTATCATACATCACATCCTTTGGCCATATCACATCACATGGCATACCCTGCAAAAACAAGTTAGACGTCCTCTAATTGTTGTTTGCATGTTTTACGTGGCTGCTATGGGTTTCTAGCAAGAACGTTTCTTACCTACGCAAAACCACAACGTGATATGCCAATTAATATTTACCCTTCATAAGGACCCTTTTCATCGAATCCGATCCGACTAAAGTGGGAGACACTGGCACCCGCTAGCCACCTTATGCAACTAGTGCATGTCAGTCGGTGGAACCTGTCTCATGTAAGTGTACGTGTAAGGTCGGTCTGGGCCGCTTCATCCCACAATGCCGCCGAATCAAGATTGGACTAGTAACGGTAAGCATATTGAACAAAATCAACGCCCACAACTACTTTGTGTTCTACTCGTGCAAAGAATCTACGCAATAGACCTAGCTCGTGATGCCACTGTTGGGGAACGTAGCAGAAATTCAAAATTTTCCTACGTATCACCAAGATCTATCTATGGAGAAACCAGCAACGAAGGGAAGGAGAGTGCATCTACATACCCTTGTAGATCGCTAAGCGTAAGCGTTCAAGTGAACGGGGTTGATGGAGTCGTACTCGCCGTGATCCAAATCACCGATGACCAAGTGCCGAACGGACGGCACCTCCGCGTTCAACACACGTACAGCCCGGTGACGTCTCCCATGTCTTGATCCAGCAAGGAGAGAGGGAGAGGTTGAGGAAGACTCCGTCCAGCAGCAGCACAACGGCGTGGTGGTGGTGGAGGAGCGTGGCAATCATGCAGGGCTTCGCCAAGCACCGCGGGAAAGGAGAAGGACCAGGGCCGGCCCATAAGCCGGGGCAACGGGGCGACCGCCCTGGGCCCCTGGGAGGTAGGGGCCCCGACCCAGGTAAGAGTATAGTATACGTATTAGTCCAGAAAAATAAGAGGAAAAAAAAGAAGGCCCAAGCCCACCATGGACCGAAAGAATCGATCGCTAGTTCGCTGCGCTGCTGCAGCGCTCCATCGATCTCCTTTGCCTAAAAAAATAATTAAATCCATCGATCTCCTCCAGTCTCCTCGCCTCCTCAGCTCCTCCCCCAAATTCTCGAATCCCAAAGAACAGCGCTGCCGCTCCCATGCACTTCCAAATTCGAGGTGCCGCTCCCGTGCATCCATTAATGGAAACCGATGGTGTTATTCCCTTTCCCAATCATCTCTCATTGCATCCTCAACGTCCCCCATCAATAGACGTTTGAAGCATCACCGCATAAGAGATGGTATCTCCCTCCTTCTCCTAATCAAGTAGTCTTTTCATTCACTGTTAAACAACCCGCCTCTCCGTCTCTGATTGCTCCATCTAATATCTGCAATTCTTCTCTTCCTAGTTCCTACTCTTCTCTTGGCATGTTCTTCAAAGCTTCATTTGATCCAGGGTTGAGAAGGGGGTACGGGGAATGACTGTTGCTGTTGGGGAACGTAGCAGAAATTCAAAATTTTCTACGCAACACCAAGATCAATCTATGGAGTAATCTAGCAACGAGGGAAGGAGAGTGCATCTACATACCCTTGTAGATCGCTAAGCGGAAGCGTTCAAGTGAACGGGGTTGATGGAGTCGTACTCGTCGTGATCCAAATCACCGATGATCCTAGTGCCGAACGGACGGCACCTCCGCGTTCAACACACGTACAGCCCGGGGACGTCTCCTCCTTCTTGATCCAGCAAGGGGAGGGGAGAAGTTGAGGGAAAAATCCGACAGCACGACGGCATGGTGGTGATGGAGCTCGTGGTTCTCCGGCAGGGCTTCGCCAAGCACTACGGAGGAAGACGAGGTGTTGGAGGAGGGAGAGGGCTGCGCCAGGGGAAGGGTCGCAGCTGCCCTCCCACTCCTCCACTATATATAGGGGCAAGGGTAGAGGGGGAGGCGCCCTAGGGTTTCCCCTAGGGGGCGGCGGCTAGGCAGATTGGATCTCCCTAGGGAAAATCCTAGGGAGACTTGCCCCCCAAGCCAAGCAGGTGGAGGCTTGCCTCCCAAGCCAGGTGGAGGCGCCCCACCTCCCCAAGTAACGTGGGAAAGGGTGTGGGGGGCGCACCAACCCTTACTGGGCTGGTTTGCCCCTTCCCCTTTGGCCCATGAGGCCCTCCAACACTTGCCGGGGCTCCCGAAACACCTTTCGTTCATGCTGGCCATAGCCTGGTACCTCCGGAGCACTTTCGGACTCCAATACCCTTCGTCCAATATATCGATCTTCACCGCCGGACCATTTCGGAGTTCCTCGTCACGTCCGGGATCTCATCCGGGACTCCGAACAACCTTCGGTAGCCACTTACTATTTCCCATAACAACTCTAGCGTCACCAAACCTTAAGTGTGTAGACCCTACGGGTTCAGGAACCATGCAGACATGACCGAGACACCTCTTCGGCCAATAACCAATAGCGGGATCTGGATACCCATATTGGCTCCCACATGTTCCACGATGATCTCATCGGATGAACCACGATGTCAAGGATTCAATCAATCCTGTATTCAATTCCCTTTGTCTACCGGTATAGTACTTGCCCGAGATTCGATCGTCGGTATCTCGATACCTTGTTCAATCTCGTTACCAACAAGTCTCTTTACTCGTTCCGTAACACATCAACCCGTGATCAACTCCTTGATCACATTGTGCACATTATGATGATGTCCTACCGAGTGGGCCCAGAGATACCTCTCCGTCACACGGAGTGACAAATCCCAGTCTCGATTCGTGCCAACCCAACAGACACTTTCGGAGATACCCGTAGTGCACCTTTATAGCCACCCAGTTACGTTGTGACGTTTGGCACACCCAAAGTATTCCTACGGTATCCGGGAGTTGCACAATCTCATGGTCTAAGGAAATGATACTTGACATTAGAAAAGCTTTAGCATACGAACTACACGATCTTGTGCTAGGCTTAGGATTGGGTCTTGTCCATCACATCATTCTCCTAATGATGTGATCCCGTTATCAACGACATCCAATGTCCATGGTCAGGAAACCGTAACCATCTATTGATCAACGAGCTAGTCAACTAGAGGCTTACTAGGGACATGGTGTTGTCTATGTATCCACACATGTATCTGAGTTTCCTATCAATACAATTATAGCATGGATAATAAACAATTATCATGAACAAGGAAATATAATAATAACCAATTTATTATTGCCTCTAGGGCATATTTCCAACAGTCTCCAACTTGCACTAGAGTCAGTAATCTAGTTCACATCGCCATGTGATTAACACTCATAGGTCACATCACCATGTGACCAACATCCAAAGAGTTTACTAGAGTCAATAATCTAGTTCACATCACTATGTGATTAACACTCAATGAGTTCTGGGTTTGATCATGTTATGCTTGTGAGAGAGGTTGTAGTCTACGGGTCTGCAACATTCAGATCTGTATGTATGTCATCTTGTGGATGCAGCTACTACGCTATATTTGGAGCCATTTCAAATAACTGTTCTACTATACGAATCCGGTATCTCTACTCAGAGCTATCCGGATAGGTGTTAAGCTTGCATCGATGTAACTCTTTATGTCGAACTCTTTATCACCTCCATAACCGAGAAACATATCCTTATTCCTCCAAGGATAATTTTGACCGATATCTGGTGATCTACTCCTAGATCATCTTTGTACCCTCTTGCCAGACATGTGGCAAGGCACACATCAGGTGCGGTACTCAGCATGTCATACCGTATAGAGCCTATGACAAAAGCATAGGGGACGACCTTCGTCCTTCCTCTTTCTTCTGCCGTGGTCGAGCTTTAAGTCTTAACTTCATACCTTACAACTCAGGCATGAACTCCTTCTTTGACTGATCCGTCTTGAACACCTTTCAAGATTATGTCAAGGTATGTGCTCATTTGAATATACTATTAAGCGATTTTGATCTATCCTTATAGATCTTGATGCTCAATGTTCAAGTAGCTTAATCCAGGTTTTCCATTGAAAAACACTTTTCAAATAACCCTATATGCTTTCCAGAAATTCTACATCATTTCTGATCAACCATATGTTCACAACATATACTCATCAAAAATTATATATTGCTCCCACTCACTTCTTTGGAAATACAAGTTTCTCATAAACTTTGTATAAACCCAAATCTTTGATCATCTCATCAAAGCGTACATTCCAACTCCGAGATACTTACTCCAGTCCTTAGAAGGATTGCTGGAGCTTGCATACTTGTTAGCATCTTTCAGGATTGTTAAAACCTTCTGGTTGTATCACATACAACCTTTCCTCAAGAAAATTGTGAGGAAACAATGTTTTGACATCCTATCTGCAAGATTTCACAAATAATGCAGTGACTGCTAATATAATTCCAACAGACTCTTAGCATCGCTACGAGTGAGAAAGTCTCACCGTAGTCAACTCCTTGAACTTGTCGGGAAACATCTTAACGACAAGTCGAGCTTTCTTAATGGTGACATTTACCATAATTGTCCGTCTTCCTTTTAAAATCCATCTGTACTCAACAGCCTCACGACAATCGAGCCGTTCTGCCAAAGTCTACACTTTGTTTTCATACATGGATCCTCTCTCGGATTTTATGTCCTCGAGCCATTCATCGGAATCCGGGCCCACCATCGCTTCTCCATAGCTCGTAGGTTCATTGTTGTCTACCAACATGACTTCCAAGACAGGATTACGTACCACTCTGAAGTAGTACGCATCCTTGTCATCCTACGAGGTTTGGGAGTGACTTGACCCGAAGTCTCATGATCACTATCATAAGCTTCCACTTCAATTGGTGTAGGTGCCACAGGAACAACTCTTTGTGCCATGCTATACACTAGTTGAAGTGATGGTTCAATAACCTCATCAAGTCTCCACCATCCTCCCACTCAATTCTTTCAAGAGAAACTTTTCCTCGAGAAAGGACCCGATTCTAGAAACAATCCCTATTGCTTTCGGATCTGAGACAGGAGGTATACCCAACTGTTTTAGGTATTCTATGAAGATGCATTCATCCGCTTTGGGTTCGAGCTTATCAGCCTGAAACTTTTCACATAAGCATCGTAGCCCCAAACTTTTAAGAAACGACAGCTTAGGTTTCTCTAAACCATATGGTGTCGTCTCAACGGAATTGTGTGGTGCCCTATTTAAAGTGAATGCGGTTGTCTCTAATGCCTAACCCATAAACTACCGTGGTAATTCGATAAGAGACATCATGGTATGCATCATATCCAATAGGGTGCAGTTATGATGTTCGGACACACCATCACACTATGGTGTTCCAGGCGGTGCTAGTCGTGAAACAATTTCCACAATGTCTCAATTGTGTACCAAACTCGCAACTCAGATATTCATCTCTATGATCATATCATAGATATTTTATCCTCTTGTCACGACGATCTTCAACTTCATTCTAAAATTACTTGAACCATTCAATAATTCAGACTTATATTTTATCAAGTAAACATACTCAGTATCTACTCAAATCATCTGTGAAGCAAGAGCATAACGATATCCACTGCGTGCCTCAACATTCATTGGACTGCACACATCAAAATGTGTTACTTCCAACAAGTTGCTTTCTTGTTCCATTTTACTGAAACCGAAGCTTTCAGTCATCTTGCCCATGTGGTATGATTTGCATGTCTCAAGCGATTCAAAATCAAGTGAGTCCAAACGGTCCATCTGCATGGAGTTTCTTCATGCGTATATACCAATAGACATGGTTCACATGTCTCAATCTTTTCAGAAATGAGTGAGTCCAAAGATCCATCAACATGGAGCTTCTTCATTCGTTTTATACCAATATGACTTACATGGCAGTGCCACAAGTAGGTGGTACTATCATTACTATCTTATATCTTTTGGCATGAACATGTGTATCACTATGATCGAGATTCAATAAACCATTCATTTTAGGTGCAAGACCATTGAAGGTATTATTCAAATAAACAGAGTAACTATTATTCTCCTTAAATGAATGACCGTATTGTGATAGACATAATCCAATCATGTCTATGCTCAACGCAAACACCAAATAACAATTATTTAGGTCTAACACCAATCTCGATGGTAGAGGGAGTATGCGATGCTTGATCACATCAAGCTTGGAAACACTTCCAACACATATCGTCATCTCACCTTTAGCTAGTCTCCGTTTATTCCGTAGCTTTTATTTCGAGTAACTAACACTTAGCAACCGAACCGGTATCTAATACCCTGGTGCTACTAGGACTACTAGTAAAGTACACATTTACATAATGTATATCCAATATACTTCTATCGACCTTGCCAGCCTTCTCATCTACCAAGTATCTAGGGTAATTCTACTCCAGTGGCTGTTCCCCTTATTACAGAAGCACTTAGTCTCGGGCTTGGGTTCAACTTTGGGTTTCTTCACTTGAGCAGCAACTGACTTGTCATTTCATGAAGTATCCTTTTCTTGCCCTTGCCCTTCTTGAAACTAGTGGTTTTTAACTAACCATCAACAATTGATGCTCCTACTTGACTTCTACTTTCGCGGTGTCAAGCATCGCGAATATCTCAAGGATCATCATATCTATCCCTGATATGTTATAGTTCATCACGAAGCTCTAGCAGCTTCGTGGCAATGACTTTGGAGAAACATCACTATCTTATCTGGAAGATCAACTCCCACTCGATTCAAGTGATTGTTGTACTCAGACAATCTGAGCACAAGCTCAATGATTGAGCTTTTCTCCCTTAGTTTGCAGGCTAAGAAAATCGTCGGAGGTCTTATACCACTTGACGTGGGCACGAGCCTGAAATCCCAATTTCAGCCCTCGAAACATCTCATATGTTCCGCGACATTTCAAAAATGTCTTCGGTGCCTCAATTCTAAACCATTTAACATTACCGAACTATCATGTAGTCATCAAAACGTGTATGTCAGATATTCGCAACATCCACAGACCACGTTCGAGGTCCAGCACACCGAGCGGTGCATTAAGGACATAAGCCTTCTAGTGTCCGCATAATTGCTACTATCAACTTTCAACTATATTTTCTCTAGGAACGTATCTAAAACAGTAAAACTATTAGCGCGAGCTACGACATAATTTGCAAAAACCTTTTGACTATGTTTAGGATAAACAAGTTCATCTTATGAACTCCCACTTAGATAGACATCCCTCTAGTCATCTAAGTGATTACATGATCCGAGTCAACTAGGCCGTGTCCGATCATCACGTGAGACGGACTAGTCATCATCGGTGAACATCTTCATGTTGATCGTATCCACCATACGACTCATGCTCGACCTTTCAGTCTCTTGTGTTCCGAGGCCATGTCTGTACATGCTAGGCTCGTCAAGTCAACCTAAGTGTTTCGTGTGTGTAAATCTGGCTTACACCCGTTGTATGTGAACGTAAGAATCTATCACACCCGATCATCACGTGGTGCTTCGAAATGACGAACTTTCGCAACGGTGCACAGTTAGGGGGAACACTTTCTTGAAATTTTAATGAGGGATCATCTTATTTACTACCGTCGTTCTAAGCAAATAAGATGTATAAACATGATAAACATCACATGCAATCAAATAGTGACATGATATGGCCATTATCATTTTGCTCCTTTTGATCTCCATCTTCGGGGCTCCATGATCATCATCGTCACCGGCATGACACCATGATCTCCATCATCATGATCTCCATCATCGTGTCTCCATGAAGTTGTCTCGCCAACTATTACTTCTACTACTATGGCTAACGGTTTAGCAATGAAGTAAAGTAATTACATGGCGTTATTCACTGACACGCAGGTCATACAATAAATAAAGACAACTCCTATGGCTCCTGCCGGTTGTCATACTCATCTACATGCAAGTCGTGATTCCTATTACAAGAACATGATCAATCTCATACATCACATATCATTCATCACATTCTTTTTGGCCATATCACATCACATAGCATACCCTGCGAAAACAAGTTAGACGTCCTCTAATTGTTGTTGCATGTTTTATGTGGCTGCTATGGGTTTCGAGAAAGAACGCATCTTACCTACGCAAAAGCCACAAGAGTGATATGCCAATTGCTATTTACCCTTCATAAGGACCCTCTTCATCGAATCTGATCCGACTAAAGTGGGAGAGACAGACACCCGCTAGCCACCTTATGCATCAAGTGCATGTCAGTCGGTGGAACCTGTCTCACGTAAGAGTACGCGTAAGGTCGGTCCGGGCCGCTTCATCCCACAATGCCGCCGAATCAAGATAAGACTAGTAACGGCAAGCAAATTGAACAAATCATCGCCCACAACTACTTTGTGTTCTACTCGTGCACAGAATCTACGCATAGACCTAGCTCATGATGCCACTGTTGGGGAACGTAGCAGAAATTCAAAATTTTCTACGCAACACCAAGATCAATCTATGGAGTAATCTAGCAACGAGGGAAGGAGAGTGCATCTACATACCCTTGTAGATCGCTAAGCGGAAGCGTTCAAGTGAACGGGGTTGATGGAGTCGTACTCGTCGTGATCCAAATCACCGATGATCCTAGTGCCGAACGGACGGCACCTCCGCGTTCAACACACGTACAGCCCGGGGACGTCTCCTCCTTCTTGATCCAGCAAGGGGAGGGGAGAAGTTGAGGGAAAAAATCCGACAGCACGACGGCATGGTGGTGATGGAGCTCGTGGTTCTCCGGCAGGGCTTCGCCAAGCACTACGGAGGAAGACGAGGTGTTGGAGGAGGGAGAGGGCTGCGCCAGGGGAAGGGTCGCGGCTGCCCTCCCACTCCTCCACTATATATAGGGGCAAGGGTAGAGGGGGAGGCGCCCTAGGGTTTCCCCTAGGGGGCGGCGGCTAGGCAGATTGGATCTCCCTAGGGAAAATCCTAGGGAGACTTGCCCCCCAAGCCAAGCAGGTGGAGGCTTGCCTCCCAAGCCAGGTGGAGGCGCCCCACCTCCCCAAGTAACGTGGGAAAGGGTGTGGGGGGCGCACCAACCCTTACTGGGCTGGTTTGCCCCTTCCCCTTTGGCCCATGAGGCCCTTCAACACTTGTCGGGGCTCCCGAAACACCTTTCGTTCATGCTGGCCACAGCCTGGTACCTCCGGAGCACTTCCGGACTCCAATACCCTTCGTCCAATATATCGATCTTCACCGCCGGACCATTCCGGAGTTCCTCGTCACGTCCGGGATCTCATCTGGGACTCCGAACAACCTTCGGTATCCACTTACTATTTCCCATAACAACTCTAGCGTCACCAAACCTTAAGTGTGTAGACCCTACGGGTTCGGGAACCATGCAGACATGACCGAGACACCTCTTCGGCCAATAACCAATAGCGGGATCTGGATACCCATATTGGCTCCCACATGTTCCACGATGATCTCATCGGATGAACCACGATGTCAAGGATTCAATCAATCCTATATTCAATTCCCTTTGTCTACCGGTATAGTACTTGCCCGAGATTCGATCGTCGGTATCTCGATACCTTGTTCAATCTCGTTACCAACAAGTCTCTTTACTCGTTAGTTCGCTACGCTGCTGCAGCGCTCCATCGATCTCCTTTGCCTCAAAAAATAATTAAATCCATTGATCTCCTCCAGTCTCCTCGCCTCCTCAGCTCCTCCCCCAAATTCTCCAATCCCAAAGAACAGCGCCGCCGCTCCCGTGCACTTCCAAATTCGAGGTGCCGCTCCCGTGCATCCATTAATGGAAACCGATGGTGTTATTCCCTTTCCCAATCATCTCTAATTGCATCCTCAACGTCCCCCATCAATAGACGTTTGAAGCATCACCGCATCAGAGATGGTATCTCCCTCCTTCGCCTAATCAAGTAGTCTTTTCATTCACTGTTAAACAACCCGCCTCTCCGTCTCTGATTGCTCCATCTAACATCTGCAATTCTTCTCTTCCTAGTTTCTACTCTTCTCTTGGCATGTTCTTCAAAGCTTCATTTGATCCAGGGTTGAGAAGGGGGTACGGGGAATGACTGTTGCAGCCTTGCTGATCTTGGAAGCTACATCGACAATTCGACATCAAGCCATATGCCCGTATTCAGGTGCTTTTGTTCCCTGTATTGATAGTTTTTCTGCAATTGTTTAGTGACGTGTGTTCTAAAAACTATTTATCAGTGAGAAAAAAAAGTGAAAAAAAAACAGAAATGGTTCAAGTTGCAATCAGTTTTGACAAGGTTTTCATACTTGAACGAGATGATGGTCTCTTTGTGCCACTTAGAAGAGCGATCTTTTGTATAACTATATCGTTTCGATACTATTATGATGTAGTTCTTTAGACCATCAATCTATGTTATGTACTGAATTGCTTTCGAAGTACAATATATTCTAAAGAAATTGTCCACAAGGCCCCATTTTGCCTTCTCGCCCCAGGGCCCCAAATATGTATGGACCGGCCTTGAGAAGGACTTGGGAGAGGGGGAGGGCTGCGCCAGAACATTGGTGCGGCTGCCCTCCCACCCCCTACATATATATAGGGGCAAGGGAGAGGGGGGCGGCCCCCTCAGATCCCATCTGAGGAGGGGCGGCGGCCAGGGGGGTTTTCCTTGCCCCCCAAGGCAAGGGGGCGCCCCCCCTTTAGGGTTCCCCCAAACCCTAGGCGCATGGGCCCTAGGGGGGGAGGCGCCCAGCCCACTAAGGGGCTGGTACCTCTCCACATACAGCCCATAGGGCCCTCCAGGGCAGGTGGACCCTCCCGGTGGACCCCCGGAACCCCTTCGGTGGTCCCGGTACAATACCGGCATCCCCCCGAATTATTCCGGTGACCGTATGATGACTTCCCATATATAAATCTTTACCTCCGGACCATTCCGGAACTCCTCGTGACGCCCGGGATCTCATCCGGGACTCCGAACAACATTCGGTATCCACATACAAACTTCCTTTATAACCCTAGCGTCATCGAACCTTAAGTGTGTAGACCCTACGGGTTCGGGAACCATGCAGACATGACCGAGACATTCTCCAGTCAATAACCAACAGCGGGATCTGGATACCCATGTTGGTTCCCACATGTTCCACGATGATCTCATTGGATGAACCACGATGTCGAGGATTCGATCAATCACGTATACAATTCCCTTTGTCTAGCGGTATTGTACTTGCCCGAGATTCGATCGTCGGTATCCCGATACCTTGTTCAATCTCGTTACCGGCAAGTCTCTTTACTCGTTCCGTAACACATCATCCCGTGATCAACTCCTTGATCACATTGTGCACATTATGATGATGTCCTACCGAGTGGGCCCAGAGATACCTCCCCGTCACACGGAGTGACAAATCCCAGTCTCGATTCGTGCCAACCCAACAGACACTTTCGGAGATACCCGTAGTGCACCTTTATAGCCACCCAGTTACGTTGTGACGTTTGTCACACCCAAAGTATTCCTACGGTATCCGGGAGTTGCACAATCTCATGGTCTAAGGAAATGATACTTGACATTAGAAAAGCTTTAGCATATGAACTACACGATCTTTCTGCTAGGCTTAGGATTGGGTCTTGTCCATCACATCATTCTCCTAATGATGTGATCCCATTATCAACGACATCCAATGTCCATGGTCAGGAAACCGTAACCATCTATTGATCAACGAGCTAGTCAACTAGAGGCTTACTAGGGACATGGTGTTGTCTATGTATCCACACATGTATTTGAGTTTCCTATCAATACAATTCTAGCATGGATAATAAACGATTATCATGAGCAAGGAAATATAATAATAACTAATTTATTATTGCCTCTAGGGCATATTTCCAACAGTGTCGTGGTTGATGAGGTGGTGGACCAATATTCGGGGCTAGAGCTTGACATTCCTGGAGGTGACGAGGAGCACACACTCGGAGAGGCCAAACATCGTATCATCCTATGGAGAAAGGATTGCATCATCTTTCAAAGGCCACCAACACCGCGTCACCCGACTCCTCGTCGAAGTCCGCCACCGAGTCAGCAGACTCCCGCTCCTCCAAGTCCACCAACGCGTGAGGCCACTCCTCCTCCTCCAAGTCCGGCAAAGTGTCAGGCCACTCCTCCTCCAAGTCCGACACAGCGTCAGACGTCCACTCCTCCTCCAAGTCCTGCACAACCTCAGGCCACTCCTCCTCCAAGTCCGTCATAGCTTCAGGCCACTCCTCCTCGTCCAACTCAGCCCCGTCAGCCGTCTCCGCTGCCTCAGCAATCGCAGAAGAGACACCCCGCAGCTATGGTGCGTAGCGGTACAAGTCGAGGTCATAGTACAGGAAGTACAGGCGGAGGCAAGCGATATAAATATGGTCCAAGCCTCACTACTCCTCTTCCTCAGAGGGCTTACGACAGGACCGAGGAGCAAACCAATGCCATAGTGCGGGCAGAAGTCGTCGCCCATTTTGGACCGAAACCGCCACCGCCGCCAAGGGAGAAAGTGCCTGTGGAAATTATTGACCACTTCATTCGTATGGCTCAACCACCAGCTTCTAAGCCTGTTGACACGGACTATGAGCGCCACATCAGGAAGTTAAATCGAGCACGTCTACAGAAGGAGGCGAGCTCGAGCTCGAGCAAACAACAAGCAACTGTCAAAAAATGCGGGAAAACCGTTGCCCAGCTGGGAGAACATGCGGCGCAATCGATCCCCCCGCTTGTTGTGCCAACAACACGTGACAGTACGCGCGCCCAATATTATTGTGGGCAAACAGTTTACGTTCCCGAGGTGGGCGATGTGGTAATAACCCAGGAGCATATAATGCAGGCTGAAATTCTTAACATCATTGTTAGACAACTCCTCGAGATCGAGCCCATGCCTATGCTTAGAGAGGAGGAAATAAAACGGAAATATGTCCGGGGCGAACCTTTGGTCAAGCCAGACGAGGTCAAGAAGCTCCCAACAAGAACGTATGAATTGCATCAATGGTACATGGACATTACCAAGAGATCCAATCGAGAGTCCCTCATGGTGCAAGTCAAGAAGGATCACTACTACCATCAGAAAGCTGTGACCGTTGAGTATTCTGAACGGTTTCAGTTATACAATCAAGACGCACTCGACAAATCTATCGTCAGTTGCTATTGTCTGTAAGTGATTTCTTTCTGTAATTTAAGTCTCAAGCTAGCTGTAGTGATCCTTTTGATCAATCATTACCTGTAATTATCCTCACTATATTCTTTTTTGTGGTATTATGCAGGATGAAGATGTATTAAATGAGAAAAGGTGGACGCTATGGCATTGGGTTCATTGACCCAAACACCGTTAATGAATACACATGGAAAATAAATCCACATCATGAAAAGCAGGTAGAGGACAACATGCTAGATTTCTTGAAGCGCCTCAAATACAATGAAGATATACTACTTCCTTACAACTTCCAGTGAGTCACACTGTCTTGTACTACAAATTCTCTGTTTTTGCCTACTAGCTAGCTACATGTTTTTGCTTACATATGCCCGCTTAATTAAGACATGCAAACGTGTGTGCAAGCAGATTTCACTGGATCTTGTGTATCATTAAAGTTGACGCCGGAACAGTTGAAATACTGGACTCACTACTCAAAGCAAATACTGACTATAACATCTTGTTTGGGATAGTCAACAGGTAATTTCAATCATTATTAACTATATATCTCGGCCTATTTAGTTCGTCATTTCATGATATGAACTATTTAATAACCCCTTTATTCATTTTCTTTGTCGGCGGGCAAGGCTTGGGCAAGGTTCATCAGCGTCACAGAAGACGAATGGAAACAAAAGCTGAAATGGTTTCGACCCAAGGTAAGTAATTAAGTAGTACTAGCTAGCTGCCATCTCTTTAATTATCATGCTTGATTAATTATTATCTAATCAAATTCCATTCTCGTAAAGGCCCTGAAGCAGGCGCAGGGGACTGATCTGTGTGCATTCTGCGTTTGCGAGAACATTCGCATGATGGCGTCCGAAAGGAGGAGATCTCAAAGACAGGAATGGGTACGCTTGTCAGAACACTATTCACAATTTTTACACCATTATCGATATCTAGTCACACAACTAATACACATGCATATTGATCTCCTTCTTAACAGTTCACAGAGGTGCGGGACAAGCTCCTAGAAACGGAGCGCGTAGAAGCATTTCAAGAGGAAATAGCGG
This sequence comes from Aegilops umbellulata, assembly GCA_032464435.1. NCBI lineage: Eukaryota > Viridiplantae > Streptophyta > Magnoliopsida > Poales > Poaceae > Aegilops > Aegilops umbellulata. The sequence goes on from CP136054.1 coordinate 17,786,279, forward strand.
GATTTTTGCTCGACCAGGTCATAAATCCGAAGGGAGAATACTATTACCCGCTACCTCCCCCATGAACCACTTCCAATTGTCATGTGCTCCGAAGGCACCAATTAGGCTAATGCCACTGGCTCCGAAGGCAACATGCATATGTAGGAGAAATTGTATATAGCTATACATGTGTATATGTGTGAATTAATATGGTGGTTTGTGAGACATTGATGATATATATATGATTGGTTCTACTAGAAATTGTATTATATATATAATGTGTACAATGTGTAGTATCGTAAAATACCAGCAAACGAAAAAGAATTAAAATGGAAAACACAAAATTAAATGAAAAAGAAATCATAAAACCAAAAAAACCCAAACCTTGTATTACCGGTTGGTGTTACCAACCGGTACTAAAGGGCTTCCGGCCCCCGGAGCTGGCTCGTGCCACGTGGTTGCCCTTTAGCACCGGTTCGTGCTGAACTGTTACTAAAGGGGGGGGCCTTTAGTGCCCACACTTTAGTGCCGGTTATGGAACCGCCACTAAAGGGCTTACGAACCGGTGCTATTGCCCGGTTCTGCACTAGTGTAGCTAACCACCGTCATAGGAAAAAGCATTTCTATGAACTGAATGGGGGCTCTAACCCTGTTCATACTACTAATGAAATGCCTGGAATTGCCAGTTCTTTTTATAAAAATCTTTTTGGGTATGAACAAAAGCATAACATTCATTTAAGGGCGTTCTTCTAGAAGGAAGAAGAAATGGTTACTCAGGAGGAACATGAGTTCCTCAAATTTCCTTCTTCTGAAGAAGACATCAAGGAGGCCATTTTTGGATCATATGCCCATGGGGCCCCTGTCCTAGACGGGCTCTCTTTCCTATTTTACCAAGTTTTTTGGGATGTGATCAAAAATGAATTTATGGCTATGGTTAGATATTTGGAATAAGGGAAATTGGATATATATATATATATATATATATATATATATATATATATATATATATATATATATATATATATATATATATATAAGTTGAACTTTGCTTTGCTTGTTTTGATTCCTAAAGACGTTGATGCCAAGGACATGAAAAAATTCACGCCCATTAGCCTAGGGAAATGTGTTGTGAAGATCTTCACCAAAGCGATGACAAACAGAGTATCTCCTATTGGGGAGGCATTACTGGAATTAGCTTATTTGCCGTCTGCCAGTTCTTTGCCGTCTGCTTGCGGACGGCAAAGAAGGTCTTTGCCATCAGCTACCAAACAACACATGGCAAAGAACTGGCAGACGGCAAATAAGGTCTTTGCCATCTGTCATTTCTTTGCCGTCTGCTGGCGGACGGCAAAGAAACTTTGCCATCTGCCAGCGGACGGCAAAGAGGTGTTGGTGGGGTCCCAGTACACTACAATGGTCCAACACCCTCTTTGTCGTCTGCTGGCAGACGGCAAAGATTCTTTGCCATCTGCTGGCAGACGGCAAAGAGGTGGGACTATTTTTTTTGCGGGTAAAAAGAACGGTGCCCCCTCCTCCTCTATCTCTATCCCCTCTGTCTCTGCCCACACACACCTCTCTCTCCCGCTCATCTCTCCCTCTCCCTCGCGCGGGGCATACGGGGTGTCCGTCGACGCCGCCTGCCCCGGCAAGAAGGCCGGCGACGCCTGCCCCACAGCCGAGCGCCGCCCGACCCCGCCTCCCTCGATCCCGCGCCGCTGTGCCACCTCGCCTCCGCCCGCCGGTGCGCGCCGCACCTCACGGACCCCAGGAGCCCCGCCGCCTTGCGCTGCAGCCTGCGCCGCGTCCACCTCCCCACAAGCTCGCCGCCCCACCGTGGAAGCCTCGTCGCCAGTCGCCCCGACCTCGAGATCCGCCGCCGCCATGGGAGCCGAGCACGGAGCTCCTCCAGGCCCGGCCCTGAGGGGGGACGGATTCGAGTTCCTATCAGATCTAGTGGCCAGGTATTCTTTTTTGCCATCAATTGTTTTTCTGGATTGTTGACTCATTGGGTGTGAGCGTTTCTCAGGGATTTTGCCTTGTTTTCCCCTGCCGGCGATTGGGGGCAGCGAGTACACGCAGGCAGCGCATGCGGTGGCAGATCTGCTGGACAGAGCAGCCGAGTCTAGCATTGGGAAGGTGGGGGAAGCGCTGCCAGTACTCCAACTAGACCTGAACGGCGCCTGCCCGTCTCTCGACTTGTCGGCGGTAGATCAGAGCAGTCAACGAGGCACGACGAGCCGCAGGCCCATGGCTGGATAAAGAGGTACGAAGTTTCCCTAAGATAAACTAACACAGAATGCATTTGTTGGCATCACGTGATGCGGCGTAGATTGTGATGCTGATGCTGCTTAGTAAGCATGATTCATGAGCATAACTGTAATGCTTATACGAGCTGATTTGCTGTAGTACCTGCAGTTGGCAACAACTTCGATTCCGTCCATGAACTAATGGGAAAATGTTAGAACAATGACATTGCTACTGATGCAAAAAAATGTACATGAAGTATGTATAAATTGGAGGCTAGTCTAAAAACAGTTCCTTATATAAAACAAGGGCGTAGCTAGGTCTCACTACTGGAATCAGCTTATTTGCTGATCCTGGAGTGGTTACTTTGGTCAGTTACTTTACTCATGAACGGATACTCACTTGTTCTTAGTTATTTTACTTATAATATTGATATGAACAGATACCACTTGGTTTGGCTATTCCTATTTGTCTCTTTCTAATAGCCTATGAACAGATACTATACTTGGTTTTGGCTGTTACTTTCCTAGTTTTCTACTGATAAGACAGATACTACATCTGATTTGGGCAGTGATGCTGGTCTGAGCCCCCCTCTCTTAGGCTTAATTTACATGTGACTATCCCTGTGCTATGATGAACTAACCCTGGCACTTCCAGGCTGTCTGAGCACATAATCCCTCAAGTATACCTTGAGGTCTTCTGTAGCTCTCCTTAATAGTTATCTCTTCTAAGCTGCTGGTGGTTGGATGTGTTGGGACTTGGTCTGGTTGGCTGGTTGTGATGTATATATCCTCCTGGAGCTTTGTTTTTGGCGTTGCACAGTGACATGTACCTATTGTCACTAGACAAAACTGATTGCGGTGATGAAGTCTAATCTTTGGCTTTAATCACTAGTTTTTAGTTGGCTTAATTCCTGGAGCTAGTACTGATAGTGGTCTTTGTGTTGGCATTTAACTTACTGCTAATTGTGGTGGCTTCTTGATTGGGTCCTTGGCTGGTTCTCTCCTTTGGCTCTTTGGTATTGGTTTACTCTATTTGGCTTTCTAATTAAGATCACTTTGAAAATCAGGATCTTAACTAAGATTATCTTGATCTCAGGTACTGGCTCCTACAGCATTGCATTTCACCAAGTGAAATGCTACATTTCTACTCCTAACCCATTCTCTCTTTCTTAGTGTTTTTGTTATGCAGGTTGGAAGAAAAGAAGAAGATCCAAAGAAGATCTTAGTAACAAGATAGTTTTTAGGAAAATAGATATTTAGTTTTAGATCATTCCTTGTAATGTTTGTTGGATATGTGTTCATGGATATGTGTTGGATATATATGTGTTCATGACTATATATTGGTAACATGTGTTGGATATGTGTTCATGGATATGTGTTGGATATATATGTGTTCATGAGTATTGGTAATATGTGTTGGATATACTATATTGGTCATATATATAGTCTGTGTTTGATTTTCTGTGAAAATGAATTGATATAAGAAGAAACAGAATTAATGCCTATTTGGTCTCTTTGCCATCTGCCAACATATGGCAAAGAGCCTGCAGCCTTTGCCGTCTGCCAGCAGATGGCAAAGAGCCGTGCCCTTTGCCGTCTGCCAGCAGATGGTAAAGAGCCGTGCCCTTTGCCGTCCGCCACTGACGGCAAAGGCCTCTTTGCCGTCCGCTGCAAAAAACAGACGGCAAAGAAGGCCTTTGCCGACCCTGTCTTTGCCGGAGCTGTTTGCCGTCCGCGGCGGACGGCAAAGGCCTTTGCCGTCCGCCATCCTAGCCTTTGTCGTCCGCTATGGCTGATGGCAAAGTACCAGATTCCTGTAGTGAGGGACTGATTTCTCCTAACCAAACTGCGTTTATTAAAGGTAGGTACATTCTTTAGAGTGTGGTGTTAGCGCATGAAGTTATTCATGAAGTTAAGAGATCTAAGACTAGGGGCTTGTGCTCAAACTTGATTATGATAAATCATATGATAGGGTTAGCTGGGATTTTCTGTTTGAGATGCTGGAATCTAGGGGTTTAAAAATGGATTTTCTGGATTAAAAGTGTGTTAGTGAAAAGTAGTTTTAGTGTAAGAATTGATGACACCACTGACTCCGATTTTGTAGAGGGAAAGGATTGATACAAGGTGATCCTATCTGCCCCCTGTTATTTAATTTAATTGCATAGGTTTTTTATAAAATTCTTAGTAAGGCATCTCAACAAAATCTGATCTCGGGGCTTTTGCCTCATGTGTTTAATGGGGGAATTACTAGTTTGCAATACGGAGATGATACCCTTCTGTTTTTCGAAAACTCTTGTGAGAAGGCCAGGAATTTTAAGTGGATCTTATCTTGCTTTCGCAATCTCTCTGGTATGAAAATCAATTTCGGGAAAAGTGATCTCATGACAATTAATATTGAGGAACAAGTTGCTAAATATTTTGCCCAAATATTTTGCTGCAAGCTTGGCAATTTTCCCATTAAATATCTGGGTGTCCCCCTGCATTATGACAAGTTGGGGAGGAAAGACCTTCAACCTATCATTGATATGATTATTAAGAACATCTGCGGTTTGTTAGGTAGACACCTGAATTATAGAGGGAAATTGATTTTATGTGCTTGCATTGTTAGTATTCCAGCTTATATTATGGCTGTGGTTAAGTTTCAAAAATGGCTATTAATGCCACTACTCTCAGATGGCTCACTTCTTCTGGGGAAATTTGGGAGAACATCACAAATATCATCTGGCCAACTGGGCTCTTGTGACCAAGAAAAAATGTTTTGGGGGTTTAGGGGTTCCTAACTTAAGAGAATTTAACATGGCCTTGATGGCTTCTCGGGGGAAAAAGGTGCTTTCACTCTAGCAACAAAGATTGGCAAAGTGTTATTTCTTTTAAGTATAACACCAATTCACCCAATATTTTGTGGGCTAAGTCTGATCATGGTTCTCCCTTCTGGAAGAGTGTGACTTGGGCCCTAAATGCTTCTGAAACCTTTTACATTTGAAAGATCGGTGATGGTAGTAAAATTAAATTTTGACATGATACCCGGGCTGGGGATTGTTCCCTCAAAGTACAATATTGGGAGCTGTTTGATATATGTAATCAACCTGATTGTGTGGTGTCCCCGGTGTGGGATGGTATGAATCTGAAACTGACTTTTAGAATATGTGTTGACAGGGTTGGTTTTGATAATTAAGTGATGTAGCTGGATTGAACATATTAGACAGTTCCCATTGTCTAACTCCCCAGATGTTCCAAACTGGACTTTAGAATCTAAAGGGATAGTGAGCATGAATCAGTTCAACCTCTTTTCTTTGATCGTGTGGTTGCCAAGTGTGTTTCGAGGCTGGTATCTGAAGTTTTTTAAATAACTCAAAACAAGTGTTTTGTTGAAATTTATGCCTTGTGGCGACTGCATAAGCTTAAAATCATGCTTAATATGGTTGTTGCTGCCTCCTTATGGAGTATATGGAGATTGAGGAATGATTTTGGCTTCCAGGGATGTATGTGGAGAGGTCTGGGTTGCATGCTTGTGAAGCTTCACGGTTTTCTTGATCGATGGGTGGTTCTCTGTGATGCCACTCAACCGACGCTGCTTCGCCCATTCATCCTCGCGCTAGACCACTAGTAGAAAAAGGGTCAAATGTGTAGCACATTAGTGTCGGTTTGATTTTGAGCCGGCACTAATGTGTGCATTAGTGTCGGTTCCAACGGCTAGCCGGCCGCTCTCATTAGTACCGGTTCGTGGCGAACCTTTAGCACCGGTTCGTGCCACGAACCGGTACTAAAGTGAGTGGTGGCAGGATGTTGTCAGTATGGGGCCCCTCCAGCACCTTTAGTACCGGTTCGTATCACGAACCGGTACTAAAGGTCGTCCTACATAAACCATTCGTCCACCCGAGCTCGCTCTGTTCTTCCCCTTTCCCCTCTCCTCTCTGTTCTTCCCCTCTTCCTCTCAAGCTCATCACACATTTTACCCAAAATTTTTCAATATTTGAAAGCCCCCATCCATTCAAATGATCACAAAGGTTAGCAACTTTGTCCTTTCATCTCTCATTGCTAGATTAGCTCTTGCAATGCTTTATATAGTGATTGATTTGTGAGTTTAGTAATTTGGGAGGAATTATATGTGCTAGTATTTGATTTATATGCAATTTGAGGTAAAAAAATAACACTTAGTTTGCATATGTAGGTGTGGTTTACTTAGTGCCTTCTAAATCTCCGTCGTAACCACCGTCGATCGCCTGCACCGTCCCGTCGCCTGCTTCCAAAGGACAACGAATTGCCCGAGAGTCGTGATACGTCTCTGTTGTATCTAATTTTCCAAACACTTTTGCCCTTGTTTTGGACTATAACTTGCATGATTTGAATGGAACTAACCCGGACTGACGCTATTTTCAGCAGAATTGCCATGATGTTGCTTTATGTGCAGAAAACAAAAGTTCTCCGAATGACCTGAAACTCCACGGAATATCTTATAAAAAATAATAAAAAAATCAGGGGGCTCACACCCTGTCAACGAGGGTGGGGGCGCCCCCACCCCCTAGGGCGCACCCCTACCTCGTGGGCCCCCTGGAGACCTTCCGACGCCAACTCCAACTCTATATATTTTCTTTCGGGAAGAAAAAAATCAAGGAGAAGAAATCATCGCGTTTTACGATACGGAGCCGCCGCCAAGCCCTAAAACCTCTCGGGAGGGCTGATCTGGAGTCCGTTCGGGGCTCCGAAGAGGGGGGATTCGTCGACGTCGTCATCATCAACCATCCTCCATCACCAATTTCATGATGCTCACCGCCGTGCGTGAGTAATTCCATTGTAGGCTTGCTGGGCGGTAATGGGTTGGATGAGATCTATCATGTAATCGAGTTAGTTTTGTTAGAGTTTGATCCCTAGTATCCATTATATTCTGAGATTGATGTTGCTATGACTTTGCTATGCTTAATGTTTGTCACTAGGTCCCGAGTGCCATGATTTCAGATCTGAACTTATTATGTTTTCATGAATATATGTGTGTTCTTGATCCTATCTTGCAAGTCTATAGTCACCTACTATGTGTTATGATCTGGCAACCCCGAAGTGACAATAATCGGGACCACTCCCGGTGATGACCATAGTTTGAGGAGTTCATGTATTCACTATGTGCTAATGCTTTGTTTCGGTTCTCTATTAAAAGGAGGCCTTAATATCCCTTAGTTTCCATTAGGACCCCGCTGCCACGAGAGGGTAGGACAAAAGATGTCATGCAAGTTCATTCCCATAAGCACGTATGACTATATTCGGAATACATGCCTACATTACATTGATGAATTGGAGCTAGTTCTGTGTCACCCTATGTTATGACTGTTACATGATGAACCGCATCCGACATAATTATCCATCACCGATCCAATGCCTACGAGCTTTCCATATACTGGTTTACGCTTATTTACTTTCCCGTTGCTACAGTTACAATCACTACAAAATACCAAAAATATTACTTTTGCTTTCTTTACTTTTGCTACCGTTACCACCACTATCATATTACTTTGCAACTAAACACTTTGCTGCAGATACTAAGTTATCCAGGTGTGGTTGAATTGACAACTCAGCTGCTAATACTTGAGAATATTCTTTGGCTCCCCTTGTGTCGAATCAATAAATTTTGGTTGAAATACTCTACCCTCGAAAGCTGTTGCGATCCCCTATACTTGTGGGTTGTCAGTACGTATGAAGCAAAGAAGGTTGTCTGCCCTCTAGGGTTAGAGGTGCAGAATATACATGCTTGCCCTAATGACTGCATCCTCTACCGCGGTGAGTACGAGGATTTGAACACTTGCCCGGTATGTGGTGCATTGCGCTATAAGATCAGCCGCGATGACCCTGGTGATGTCGAGGGCGAGCGCCCCAGGAAGAAGATTCCTACCAAGGTGATGAGGTATGCTCCTATAATACCACGGTTGAAAAGTCTGTTCCAAAACAAAGAGCATGCCAAGGCGATGCAATGGCACAGAGAAGACAGTAAGAAAGACGGAAAGTTCAGAGTACCCGCTGACGGGTCGCAGTGGAGAAAAATCGAGAGAAAGTACAGGGAGGAGTTTGCAGGTGACGCAAGGAACGTATGGTTTGGTCTAAGCGCAGATGGCATTAATCCTTTTGGGGAGCAGAGCAGCAACCATAGCACCTGGCCTATGACTCTATGTTTGTATAACCTTCCTCCTTGGTTGTGCATGAAGCGGAAGTTCATTATGATGCCAGTGCTCATCCAAGTCCCTAAGCAACCCGGCAACGACATTGATGTGTACCTAAGGCCATTAGTTGAAGAACTCTTACAGCTGTGGAATGGAACAGGTGTACGTGCGTGGGATGAGCACGGACAGGAAGAATTTGACCTAAAGGTGTTGCTGTTCGTGACCATCAATAATTGGTCTGCTCTCAGTAACCTTTCAGGACAGACAAACAAGGGATACCGCGCGTGCACGCACTGTTTGGATGATACCGACAGTATATATTTAGACAATTATAGGAAGAATGTGTACCTGGGACATCGTCAATTTCTTCCGAGCAGGCATCCCGTAAGAAAGAAAGGCAAGCATTTTAAAGGTGAGGCGGATCACCGGACAAAGCCTCGCCACCGTACTGGTGCTGATGTACATGGTATGGTCAAGGATTTGAAGGTAGTCTTTGGAAAGGGTCCTGGCGGATAACCTGTTCCGGATGACGCTGACGGACGCGCACCCATGTGGAAGAAGAAATTTATATTTTGGGACCTGCCCTATTGGAATGACCTAGAGGTCCGCTCCGCAATCGACGTGATGCACGTGATGAAGAATCTTTGTGTGACCCTGCTTGGCTTCTTGGGCGTGTATGGGAAGACAAAAGATACACCTGAGGCACGAGAGGACCAGCAACGTATGCACGGAAAAGACGGCATACATTAGGGTCATGCCAGCTACGCTCTTACCAAAGAAGAGAAGGAAATCTTTTTTGAATGTCTGCTCAGTATTAAGGTACCGTCTGGCTTCTCGTCGAATATAAAGGGAATAATAAACATGGTAGAGAAAAAAAATCCAGAACCTAAAGTCTCATGACTGCCATTTGATTATGACGCAACTGCTTCCGGTTGCATTGAGGGAGCTTCTACCGGATAACGTTCGATTATCCATTGTGAAGCTATGTGCATTCGTCAATGCAATCTCTCAGAAGGTAATCGATCTAGAAATCATACCAAGGTTAGAGAATGATCTGGTGCAATGTCTTGTCCGTTTCGAGTTGGTGTTCTCACCATCCTTCTTCAACATCATGACGCACGTCCTAGTTCACCTATGCGAAGAGATTAACATTTTGGGTCCTGTATTTCTACACAATATGTTTCCCTTTGAGAGGTTCATGGGATTTTTTAAGAAATATGTTCATAACCGTGCTAGGCCAGAAGGAAGCATCTCCAAGGGCCATGAAAATGAGGAGGTCATTGAGTTTTGTATTGACTTTATTCCTGACCTTAAGCCGATTGGTGTTCCTGAATCGCAGCATAAGGGCAGACTGGATGGAAAAGACACGCTAGGAGGGAATCAAATAATATGTATGGACGGACATTCTCTCACTGAAGCACACTACACAGTTCTACAGAATTCCGCCTTGGTGGCTCTGTATATGGACGAACACAAGAATTTTCTACGCTCCAAACACTCGGAGCGGTCTGATGACTGGATTACACGTGAACAAACCAGGAGTTTCGTCGGCTGGTTGCAGACACGTACCATGCATGACGCCTCTATTGAAGATGACCTATACTCGCTGTCCCTGTTACCATCTTCGAATATAATGACTTTCAAAGGGTACGAGATAAATGGTAATACATTTTACACGATCGCCCAAGATAAGAAGAGCACCAACCAAATCAGTCGTGTCCGCTTTGATGCAACAACCAAGACGGGAAAGAAAACATATTATGGTTACATAGAGGACATATGGAAACTTGACTATGGACGTGGTTTGAAGGTTCCTTTGTTTCAGTGCAAATGGGTCAATATGACACGAGGCCGGGTAACGGAAGACTCGCAGTACGGAATGACAACAGTGGATCTCAACAATCTTGCGTATGCAGACGAACCATTCGTCCTAACCGATGATGTGGCACATATTTTTTATGTGAAGAACATGTCTATCAAGCCGAGAAAAAGAAAAGATACGCGACCGGCCGAGCGTTCCGCCAACGCGCCGCAGGGAAACGTTTCCCTTAAAAAAAATAGGCAGCCTATTTGATACATCCGATGTGTAGTAAGCTAGTATTACCATGGAGAATCTGTTAATGCACGTGCTTAGGCGGGAGATATATAGATCGGTTCACATCAAGAAGCATGCATACATGCTTGTGTTCTCCTCGGCACCTACGTGCTTAGGCATAATGTACGTGCTCACCACTTGACTCGACTTGATCACATCGCCACAACTGCGTGAGTCAGTGACTACACGGCCATTTCACTCCGTTCCTGTCCCGCGCCTCTGCCGCTATCATACTATCATAGCTCACATTGCTGCTGGAACGATCATAAATATCCGACCAATAGCTAAATAAACAAAGCTTTTGTGGTAACCACATATATCGTTGATTATTGTTGCGTTGTTCTAAATAGCAGATCACCCAGCTGTGTGTCAGGAGCCTCAGAGCCGGCTGCAGGGCCGGCCCATAAGCCGGGGCAACGGGGCGACCGCCCTGGGCCCCTGGGAGGTAGGGGCCCCGGCCTAGGTAAGAGTATAGTATACGTATTAGTCTAGAAAAATAAGAGGAAAAAAAAGAAGGCCCAAGCCCACCATGGACCGAAAGAATCGATCGCTAGTTCGCTACGCTGCTGCAGCGCTCCATCGATCTCCTTTGCCTCAAAAAATAATTAAATCCATCGATCTACTCCAGTCTCCTCGCCTCCTCAGCTCCTCCCCCAAATTCTCCAATCCCAAAGAACAGCGCCGCCGCTCCCGTGCACTTCCAAATTCGAGGTGCCCCTCCCGTGCATTCATTAATGGAAACCGATGGTGTTATTCCCTTTCCCAATCATCTCTAATTGCATCCTCAACGTCCTCCATCAATAGACGTTTGAAGCATCACCGCATCAGAGATGGTATCTCCCTCCTTCGCCTAATCAAGTAGTCTTTTCATTCACTGTTAAACAACCCGCCTCTCCGTCTCTGATTGCTCCATCTAACATCTGCAATTCTTCTCTTCCTAGTTTCTACTCTTCTCTTGGCATGTTCTTCAAAGCTTCATTTGATCCAGGGTTGAGAAGGGGGTACGGGGAATGACTGTTGCAGCCTTGCTGATCTTGGAAGCTACATCGACAATTCGACATCAAGCCATATGCCCGTATTCAGGTGCTTTTGTTCCCTGTATTGACAGTTTTTCTGCAATTGTTTGGTGACGTGTGTTCTAAAAACTGTTTATCAGTGAGAAAAAAAAGTGAAAAAAAAACAGAAATGGTTCAAGTTGCAATCAGTTTTGACAAGGTTTTCATACTTGAACGAGATGATGATCTCTTTGTGCCACTTAGAAGAGCGATCTTTTGTATAACTATATCGTTTTCATACTATTATGATGTAGTTCTTTAGACCATCAATCTATGTTATGTACAATTGCTTTCGGAGTACAATATATTATAAAGAAATTGTCCACAAGGCCCCATTTTGCCTTCTCGCCCCAGGGCCCCAAATATGTATGGACCGACCCTGGCCGGCTGGCGGCGGGATCGCCCGAAGTAAATGGTATTCACGCGCACGTTCAAAAGCTGGAAGCCTAGGTAGTAGGTACGCGTGCACTGTGGATCAAGGGAATTGTTAATAAGTTTATTAAATTTATTATGTCCGGCATACGCACGTAGGCTCGTCCTTGTCCTACTCTTAATAGGATTTGACCCGCCTATGCACATACGTTGGAGCAAGCCGTTTTATGTCCGGCCGAGTCCTTCCAAGTTATCTTTTGTTTCTCTTCTCAATCTTAACTTCTCCGAATACATCTCCTGCCCACGGCGTTTTTCTTTCCCACGGCGTTTGGCTTTGGTCAGAAAAAATATGATTATTTTATACATAAGGAAAATATGACTATTTATACGTGACGTGTCCCATTGTTTGTACATAACAATATTTGTGTATAATGTTTACATTTAGAAATCTCAGCCCTTAATCTATAAAATTAGTGGTGAAGATAATTTAATCTGTGTGGACGGACGTCATGGCTTGTTTTACTCTTGTTTCAATTATATAATAAATCTTTACCTCTCGACCATTTGGAGACTCCTTGTCATGTCCGTGATCTCATCCAGGACTCCGGACAACATTCGGTCATCAAATCACATAACTAACATAATACAATATCGTCATCGAACGCTAAGCCTGCGGACCCTACGGGTTTGAGAATATGTAGACATGACCGAGACACCTCTCCGGTCAATAGCTAATAGCGGAACCTAGATACTCATATTGGCTCCTACATATTTACGAAGATCTTTATTGGTTGAACCGTTATGACAACATACATAATTCTCTTTGTCCATCGGTATGTTACTTGACTGAGATTCGGTCGTCAGTATCTTCATATCTAGTTCAATCTCGTTACCGGCAAGTCTCTTTACTCGTTCCGTAATACATCACCTCGTGAATAACTCCTTAGTCGTTTGCTTGCAAGCTTATGATGTGTATTACCGAGAGGGCCCAGAGATACCTCTCCGATACTCGGAGTGACAAATCCTAATCTCGATCTATGCCAACTCAACAAACACCTTCGGAGATACCTGTAGAGCATATTTATAATCACCCAGCTGCGTTGTGACGTTCGATAGCACACAAGGCATTCCCCCGGTATCCGGGAGTTGCATAATCTCATAGTCGAAGAAATATGTATTTGACATTAAGAAAGCAATAGCAATAAAACTGAACGATCATTATGTTAAGCTAACGGATGGGTCTTGTCCATCACATCATTCACCTAATGATGTGATCCTGAATATTAAAAAGAATGATCTGATCCCGTTATCAAATGACAACTCATGTCCATGGTTAGGAAACCTTAACTATCTTTGATCAACGAGCTAGTCAAGTAGAGGCTCACTAGGGACACGATGTTTGTTTATATATTCACACATGTATTTAGGTTTCCGATCAATACAATTCTAGCATGAATAATAAACCTCTATCACGAATAAGGAAATATAAAATAAAAACTTTATTATTGCCTCTAGGGTATATATATTTCCTTCAAAATATTGCACTAATCACAGAATTAACACACAAATAATTACATACCTAATATATGTGTGCAATTAATATATTTCCTAAATATTAACGTGTGTTGCACGTGCGCATTTACTAGTAAGTAGTAATCACAAAGTGCTCCCAAAGTATTTTTCTTCCCCAATAAGTTAAAAAGAGGCGCGGAGATTATTTGCAAACAAAGTCAAGTGATAATCTTGATTATCATGTTAATGGAACTAGTACGAGCTGACTTTGTGTTTTGCAAGATTCAGGGGGAGTGTACTCCCATATACCTGTTCAAGATCTTTGGATCTTAGATATTGCATTCTTTTTCCCTTATGAGTTTTTCCTATATGATTTCTCATAGAACATTTTTAATGATGTAATAGTAATACAAATATTATGATATGCCATTTTTTTTATTTCCCCACAAGGTTTTTGGAAGGAGTTTTTCATGGCATATTACGTGTATCTCCTCATAATTTTCGCCGCAGGCTTTTGAAGGAGACTTTAAACAATAAGAAGTACGATAACAAGAACAGGCAGTGATAATGAGGAGTGTTGAGAATTAAATATATTAATTAATTAAGCCTTTAGTCCCTGCATAATCAAAATCCGACAGCGGTTGCTATTATCAAGCATCGTGACTTATGTGAACAGATGTCTATTTTTTCATGCTAGGCCTGGGCGTTCGGTAGAAACCGGTATTTCAGTTTCTGCTATTCGGTTTTTTGTGAATTCGGTCGAAATTTCGGTTAACCGATAAATTCGGTTTGGTATTCAGTTTGTACCGAAATGATGATTTGCCTAGTGATGGCTACAAGCACTTCTCTACTCAGCAATCTCTTATATCACCGAGCGCTCTGTCCGCTTCTGCATGGCCAGTCGAGGCGGGACTAAACCACCGTCTCCTGCCATTGCACACTTCACTAGCCCACAAAAGCACGTCATGTTGGGTTTGGACTTTGCAATGACATGTCCGGCCGATCCACCCATGCCTATCACTACTTGACTAGCTGCTACTACGTGGCTCCCTTAAAGAAAGCTACTGTACGTAAGGCTGGTCGTAATGGTAGTATCATAGCTAGTATCATGCATGCCAACTAGGCAATTTTAATGAGGTGTCATGGCATTAAATGAAGAAAGAGAGGGTGTAGTATCATATCATGATATCGTATCATATTAAATGCTATGCTACTTTGTGTCATGCATGACAATAAATAGAGTACTACATGATACTAATATATGATACTATGCATTAGAGAGGTAGTATCATACACTAGTATCATATGTATGATACTAGTATATGATACTCCCCATTACAACCAGCCTAATGTGGCCGCCGACTGTAAGCAGGTCTTGGGCCTTTCGTTCACTCTCTGGCAGGACATGCGTGCAGCGGCCGAGACGCATGACGAGCCTCGTGACTCCCCAGGTGCTTCGGTTTTTTGTTCGGTGACCAAGTATAAAACCGAACCGAGTAAACTTCGTTCGGTTAGTAGAAGTGAAAACAGAAGTTGGTTGTATTAGTGAGAAAAACCAAAAATTCGGTTTCTTTGGTTTCGTCTTCGGTTTGGTATTCGGTTCGTCGGTTTTTATGCCCACCCCTAGTTCGTGCCCTTTGGGATTGTATAAATAGCAGTTTTCAATCAATGAAGAGAACGCCGATTCATTTGTCTCGTTTGTTTATAAAACAGAACCAAAGAAGGTGAAGTGAACAGGAGCAGGATGACGTATGAAAAAAATAGTGAGACAAATAAGATGGATCAAAAATATGATGGTCCCATGATGGACGAAAAAAAGTAAAGAAATAATCCTCCCTTTAATATATTCTTTAAAGATAAAGATTAAAATTTAAAGATTAAAGATTAAA
This sequence comes from Aegilops umbellulata, assembly GCA_032464435.1. NCBI lineage: Eukaryota > Viridiplantae > Streptophyta > Magnoliopsida > Poales > Poaceae > Aegilops > Aegilops umbellulata. Next base: position 17,801,573 of record CP136054.1, read on the forward strand.
GATTTAGAGATTAAAGATTAAAGATTCAGGTTTTCTCTTTTAATAGTAAGTAACAATTAAAAGGAATATATATAGATGTACGGGGATCGAAACCGGTCGGCCCGGCTCCAAATCTATTCTCCTCCCGAGTAGACAGGATCCGCTTGCAGATCGATCATGGAGACGGCGGCGGCGGCCCCGTCATCCCGCTCATGCGTGGACCGGCTGGGCGACCTGCCGGATTGCCTCCTGCACGACATCCTGTCGTTCCTGGGTTCCCGGCAGGCCGTGCAGACGACCGCGCTGTCCCGGCGGTGGAGGAACGTCTGGCGCTCCGTGCCGTGCGTGGACATCGACCAGCGGGAGTTCCCCTCCGTGCCCCGCGTCGACATCGACCCGCGGTACTACGCCCTCCACGGCCTCGACTACGACGACGGCAGGGGATGGTATCAACTTGTGCGCTTCGCCAGCATGATGACGACGCTGCGGCCGGGCGTCCAAGTCGGGCCGGCGCCGCTGGACGCGTTCCGCCTCCACTTGGTCGGCCGTGGCCCGTTGGACGACTGGGTCCACTTCAGCCTGATGCGCCGCCCGGCGGCAGTCGACATCCACTACGCCTACGGCAGCGCCATGAACCTGCCGCCCTTCCTGAGCTTCAGCCTGGACCCCTCATGCGCCGACATCACCTCCCGCCTCACCACCTTGCGCCTCTTCGGCCTCAGCCTGGCAGACGACTTCGCGGAGCAGATCAGGGACCGGTGCCCGGTGCTCGAGAACCTGCACGTCGAGAGCTGCGTCTGCTGCTGCCCCGCCATCGCGTCGCCCACGCTCAAGACGCTCGCCCTTGTCCTCACCCACCACGACTACAGAAGCGCCCCTCTCCTCCTCGTGCTGCCTCGCCTCGCCTCGCTGCGCCTCGTGCTTCCCTTCGGCAGCGCCCATGGCTACCCGGTAGCAATTGCTCCACCAGAAAACAACCACGTCGTCCAAGCGTCCTTGTGTATATCAGACACCGACGGCGAGGAACTACTAGGGCTCCGCCAACCGGTCACTAAATACAAGCGCCGTTTCTTGAAATCCATGTACCACCTCCTGCTCCAACTACCCAATGTCAGAAATCTGGTTTTGTCCGGCTTCACAACCATGGTATGTATTGTATATACACGCATTCTATGATTATCTCTCACAACCATGGCAGCCTCAATATATAGCACCTAATTGGCGATATAGCCTGCTAAAGCTGTTAGATTGTACATGATGCCTTTTAATTAACGTGATGCCCCTCCAAATGCTATAGCGGGCTATTTAGCACTTTATAAAGTTATTATAAATACACACTAATAATTTTGTTGTTGTTGTAATAATTTAGGCGTTGTTACGCTGGAAATCGCAAGAATTCCCACTAATGCAAAGCTTGAGATCCTTGCTTCTCGATGGCTGTGATGTTGGAGCCAACTTCTTCGCATTGACCATCATCCTTCGCAACGCCCCTAATCTGGAGGGGCTTAGGCTGCACCGCTGCAAGGTACTCATGTTCATTTCATCATGTTCATTTAAAGCATTTGATGTTGATTATTTACAAATTTGGATAAAACTCCATTTGGATCACGTGTTTGTTACACTGTATGTCGACTTGGTTCCCCTGTTTTCACTTTAACCCACATTCGGTATTTAGTTGTAATATAACAAATCATTAAGTACCCATAACCTATATATAGATAATAACATCATAAGCACCTGTTGGTTCTATTCAAAGTGGCTATGATTTCTTATATTGAATCAAAATCTTGAATTTCGTTCAAACTTCAAAGTGAATATCCAGTTCAAAATGTGGTTCCAAAATTTATTTGCGTTATCTCAGTAAGTTTATTGTTGATTCTTTCACAATGTTAACTTAGTATAAAATCATAATGCAATGGTCGAAAGTATCATCTCAAAACATTTGAAAACTAGTCCCTCCGGTCCAGATTGTAAACACGTTCTAGTTTTGCCTACGTCAAAATATGGTGTACTTATCAAGTTTTCTATAGCAGTCCAAGAGTAGAGTTTTTATTACATGCAAAATACTGTGTGAAAATCTATATTATCCTTTCCAAAGAATTATACGTACCATTTTGTTCATTTGTTGGCATACATTTAATCTAATATGCATTAATCATTGTGCAAGAACAGTCTCTAGACCCACCTAATAGAGGGACAGAATTGAGGAGATCATGTTCCATACACCGTAGACCAATACTCGCTCAGGGCAAGAAGTTGGAGTCAATAGAAGTCAAGTACCGACGAACTGATATTCCTCACATGGCCAAGGTTTTATTAGAAATTTTGAAGGGAACACCAAAGGATGTGCGGAAAATGGCGCCCACTCAGTGGCGATGTGTTAAGAGATCGAGCACCACACAAGACGGTACAATTATTCAGGCCAGGAAAATGACGAAGGCTATCAACAGAAGATCAACTGGTGGGCACTGAAATTTAAAGTGATATGGTTAATTATTGGTTTGTGCCGCTCTTGATTGATGATGTAATAAGTGTTATAATTTATTAGTTAATTGCCTATGCATTGCAATGGGGTCAATGTTTCCCTCTAGACGACCAGCCGAGCGCTCGGCCAGTCGCCCCTCGCTCGCTCGCCTTTTTACGCCGGAGCGACTGGGACAGGTGCATTCGTGGGGCTACGCGAGATATCCCCTTTATTATCTCTAACACACAATATCTTTTTTCTTTCTTTTTTGCTCTGCTTTTTTTTTCTTCCTCTTGCCTTGTTGATTCTTTCCTCTCTCTCCTTGCCCCTTCATCATCCACAGGCAAACCTATAACCAACGAGTGCCTGTGCTGCAACCTCGTCGCCTTTTGCTACGACCGACAACGGTAATTGCTGCAACCATTCTTGTCGTTAGCGATATGACAATTTTTGCTTCAACCGCATCGGTTTTTGCTACGACTGCGATTGGAATTGCTACAACCATTCATGTTGATGTCGCAACCTGGGATCAGCGATGACGATGACAATTTTGCTTCAACTTTGGCCAGCTTTTGTTACGCCCGGCGATGAGAATTGCTACAACTATTCACATTGATGATGCGACCCGTGACAGTGGCAACAATGATTTTTGTTTCAACCTTCGTCAGCTTTTGCTACAACCAGCGACAAGAATTGCTACAACCATTCACGTTGACAATGCGAACCGCAATGACAGCAGCGACATTTTTTGTTGCAACCGTCATTGTATTTTGCTACAACCGGTAGGCCGGGAGCTGCAACCGGCATAGGCGGTGCTACAACTGGTGGTCAGCGAGCTGCAACCGCTAGTCGAGCTGCATCCAACGGCGACCGGCGACGGCGAGCTGCGACCCTTCAAAAGGCGAGCAACTGGCGTGTCGGAGCTGCAACCCGCAAATAGGAGGCTGCATACGGCATTTGGGAAGCTACAAGGGGCGCAACTGCTGTTTCTACGAGCGACGGCGGTGAGTGTGTGTTTGCCGATGTGTTGAGCGCGGGCGAGCAGGGGAAGGTAGTGCTGCAAGCGAGGGGGCCTCTGCTGCGTCTCCGCAAGCCACGGCTATGAGCACGGGGGCGGCGAGGTGTGCGGTGACCATGAAGGAAACAGGGAGCGAGGACGATGAGCTTGCGTATGGGATAAGGATAAGATATGGACGACTAATGATGGGCCAATCGAACGACCGGGTGCGACCGGCCGAAATTTTTGCCGGCGCACCGACGCACCGGCGCCTATGTTTGGCCAATATTTTAATGGTTAAACACTAATTATGTCTAACATATACTCCGTATATTCTTAGGACTCTCATGCAATCAAGCAGCATTATCAACTATTTGGGCCTTTTTGCCTCCCCTAGATCTCCATCGCTGCAAATGGCGCATCTGACCCGTAATCCCCTTGCAGCTCACCCACCAACTTTTCAAATCGTGAACAACGTAAGATAGAAAAAATGTATAGTACCATGCAAGGGGAAGAGCGTTTGACTCTTTTCTGTAGGTTGCAATTTTATATAACACTTCACACTCTTTATGTTCATGCTCCGCACCTTTTGTAAATAGGAACAAAAGCCATCATCTAGGCCACCCATACCATGAAAAAAAATCAAAGAGTATGTACAGGGCTAAATTTCATCATCTACAATTCAAGAGTGAATAGCATAAAACTACCACTTTTCGCATTATGGTTCCAAAAAACTACTGAAAATTTGTTTGTGACTGATACCTACCACTTTTGGCATCGGCTGTCTCAAAAAACCCAAATCGCCGAGTGATTTGCAATTGATCGTGATTATGACAGTTGGGGCCTGCTCCTAATCAAGCCGTTTGTTTGACCGTTTAGTTTGACCGTTAACTGACATGTGGGACCCACATGGCAGTGTCTGTAAATATTTATAAATGCAATTTGGTCCCTGCAAATATTTTAGAAAAGCAATCAGGCCCCTGCCATGACCAGCCTTCCAGATCGAGCTCCTCCGGCCGTGCTTGTCGCTGTTGCAGCCGTGCTGCGGGCGGCCGCGGCGGGAGCATCTCGGCGGCCAGTTCCTGTCCGTGATGCAAGCGGACGCGGCAGGAGCATCTCACGGCCAACTCCTGTTTGTGCTGCGGGCGGCCGCGTCCAGCAGCCACCACCCCATCGATGAACTCGCGTCCATGGCCGTCATCGAGGGCAGCCGCGTCGGAGAATGCAGGGTGAGGGAGGAGCTCGGAGGAGCCGCACCCTGTGGCCAAGGTTGCCGGCTCTCCATCCACGGGCCACGCGCAGGGGTCCGACAGTGTGGATGGCGGCGGAGGTAGCCGCCGCGTCCAGGAGCTCGCCGCCTCAGGGACTCCATGGTCGCCGGCGGTGTGTGCGAGGGGAGGGGAGAGGGTCGCCTGTGGGGTGGGCACGCGAGGAGAGGGGAGAGGGTCGCCGGTGAGGGGAGCGCGCGAGGGGAGGGGAGCGGGTCGCCGGCGGGGTGGGCGCGGGAGGGGAGGGAGCGGGTCGCCGACCGGGTGGGCGCGCGAAGGGAGGGAGCGGGTCGCCGGCGGGGTTGAAGATAAGGCACAGAGAGAGAGAGAGAGAGAGAGAGAGAGAGAGAGAGAGAGAGAGTACAGGGGGGAAGAGGAGAGAAGGAAAGAGAGAAAGAAGAAAAGAAGCTGACATGTGGGTCCCACATGTCAGTTAACGGTCAAACTAAACAGTCGACAAGAGGTTTGTTTAGGAGTGGGCCCCAACTGTCATATTCACGATCAATTACAAAGCACTCGGCGATTTGGGTTTTTTGAGACAGCCGACGTCAAAAGTGGTAGGTATCAGTCACAAACAAATTTTTGGTAGTTTTTTGGAACCATAACGCGAAAAGTGGTAGTTTTATGCTATTCACTCACAATAACAAATTAAACAAACAAGTTTAACATGAAATGATATAGCTATCAAGTATACCCTTCTTATATTGTTATATAGTTGGATGTTATGTTTCCGGTGCAAATGCTATCACAATTGTAGTAGTGGTTAGGAATTACTCAAGATGGCAATGGGGCCTCGAAACCAAGCACATCAAGAGACGCTTCAATTCCATCCGGGACTTGGTCCAGGTGGGAGACATAGAGATTTGCAAGATACATACGGATCTGAATGTAGCAGACCCGTTGACTAAGCCTCTTCCACGGGCAAAACATGATCAGCACCAAGACTCCATGGGTGTTAGAATCATTACTGTGTAATCTAGATTATTGACTCTAGTGCAAGTGGGAGACTGAAGGAAATATGCCCTAGAGGCAATAATAAAGTTATTATTTATTTCCTTACATATCATGATAAATGTTTATTATTCATGCTAGAATTGTATTAACCGGAAACATAATACATGTGTGGATATATAGACAAACAGAGTGTCACTAGTATGCCTCTACTTAACTAGCTTGTTAATCAAAGATGGTTAAGTTTCCTAACCATAGACAAAGGAGTTGTCATTTGATTAACAAGGTCACATCATTAGTTGAATGATCTGATTGACATGACCCATTCCATTACCTTAGCACCCGATCGTTTAGTATGTTGCTATTGCTTTTGTTCATGACTTATACATGTTCCTTTGACTATGAGATTATGCAACTCCCGTTTACCGTAGGAACACTTTGTGTGCTACCAAACGTCACAACGTAACTGGGTGATTATAAAGGTGCTCTACAGGTGTCTCCGAAAGTATTTGTTGGGTTGGCGTATTTCGAGATTAGGATTTGTCACTCCGAATGTCGGAGAGGTATCTCAGGGCCTTCTCGGTAATGCACATCACATAAGCCTTGCAAGCATTGCAACCAATGAGTTGGTTGCGGGATGATGTATTACGGAACGAGTAAAGAGACTTGCCGGTAACGAGATTGAACTAGGTATTGGATACCGACGATCGAATCTCGGGCAAGTAACATACCGATGACAAAGGGAACGACGTATGTTGTTATGCGGTCTGACCGATAAAGATCTTCGTAGAATATGTAGGAGCCAATATGGGCATCCAGGTCCCGCTATTGGTTATTGACCGGAGAGGTGTCTCGGTCATGTCTACATTGTTCTCGAACCGTAGAGTCCGCACGCTTAAGGTTACGATGACAGTTATTATGAGTTTATGCATTTTGATGTACCGAAGGAGTTCGGAGTCCCGGATGTGATCACGGACATGACGAGGAGTCTCGGATTGGTCGAGACGTAAAGATTGATATATTGGACGGCTATGTTCGGACATCGGAATGGTTCCGAGTGGTTTTGGATAATACCGGAGTGCCGGAGGGGTTACCGGAACCCCCCAGGGAAGTATGGGCCTTATTGGGCCGCGAGGGGAGAGAGAGGGCCGCGCCAGGAGGTGGCGCCCCCCCCCTATGGGCAGTCCGAATTGGACAAGGAGGGGGGGCGCGGCCCCCTTTCCCTCTCCCTCTCCCTCTCTTTCCTTCCCCCTTCCCCCTCCTAGTTGGACTAGGAAAGGGGAGTCCTACTCCCACTAGGAGGAGGACTCCCCCTCCCTTGGCGCGCCTCTAGGGCCGGCCGGCCCTCCCCCCTTGCTCCTTTATATACGGGGGCAGGGGGGCACCCCAAGACACACAAGTTGATCCTTGAGATCGTTCCTTAGCCGTGTGCGGTGCCCCCCTCCACCATATTCCACCTCGGTCATATTGTCGCAGTGTTTAGGCGAAGCCCTGCGTCGGTAGTTCATCAAGATCGTCACCACGCCGTCGTGCTGACGGAACTCATCCCCGAAGGTTTTGCTGGATCGAGACCCGGGGACGTCATCGAGCTGTACGTGTGTCAAGAACTCGGAGGCGCCGGAGTAACGGCGCTTGGATCGGTCGGATCGCGAGGAGGACGTACGACTACTTCCTCTACGTTGTGTCAACGCTTCCGCTTCGGTCTACGAGGGTACGTAGACAACACTCTCCCCTCTCGTTGCTATGCATCACCATGATCTTGCGTGTGCGTAGGAAATTTTTTGAAATTACTACGTTCCCCAACAGTGGCATCCGAGCCTAGATTTTTATGGTTTGATGTTTTGCACGAGTAGAACACGAGTCGTGGACGATACAAGTCATACTGCCTACCAGCATGTCATACTTTGGTTTGGCGGTATTGTTGGATGAAGCGGCCCGGACCGACATTACGCGTACGCTTACGCGAGACTGGTTCTACCACCGTGCTTTGCACACAGGTGGCTGACGGGTGTCAGTTTCTCCAACTTTAGTTGAACCGATTATAGCTACGCCCGGTCCTTGAGAAGGTTAAAACTGAGTCTATTTGACAAACTATCGTTGTGGTTTTGATGCGTAGGTGAGGTTGGTTCTTGCTTAAGCCCGTAGCAGCCACGTAAAACTTGCAACAAACAAAGTAGAGGACGTCTAACTTGTTTTTGCAGGGCATGTTGTGATGTGATATGGTCAAGACATGATGCTATATTTTATTGTATGAGATGATCATGTTTTGTAACCGAGTTATCGGCAACCGGCAGGAGCCGTATGGTTGTCGCTTTATTGTATGCAATGCAATCGCCCTGTAATGCTTTACTTTATCACTAAGCGGTAGCGATAGTCGTAGAAGCATAAGATTGGCGAGACGACAACGATGCTACGATGGAAATCAAGGTGTCGCGCCAGTGACGATGGTGATCATGATGGTGCTGCGGAGATGGAGATCACAAGCACAAGATGATGATGACCATATCATATCACTTATATTGATTACATGTGATGTTTATCTTTTTATGCATCTTATCTTGCTTTGATTGACGGTAGCATTATAAGATGATCTCTCACTAAAATTATCAAGAAGTGTTCTCCCCGAGTATGCACCGTTGCCAAAGTTCGTCGTGCCCAGACACCACGTGATGATCGGGTGTGATAAGCTCTACGTCCATCTACAACGGGTGCAAGCCAGTTTTGCACATGCGGAATACTCGGGTTATACTTGACAAGCCTAGCATATGCAGATATGGCCTCGGAACACGGAGACCGAAAGGTCGAGCGTGAATCGTATAGTAGATATGATCAACATGATGATGTTCACCATTGAGAACTAATCCATTTCACGTGATGATCGGTTATGGTTTAGTTTGATTTGGATCACGTGATCACTTAGATGATTAGAGGGATGTCTATCTAAGTGGGAGTTCTTAAGTAATATGATTAATTGAACTTAAAATTATCATGAACTTAGTCCATGATAGTATCTTGCTTGTTTATGTTGATTGTAGATAGATGGCTCGTGCTGTTGTTCCGTTGAATTTTAATGCATTCCTTGAGAAAGCAAAGTTGAAAGATGATGGTAGCAATTACACAGACTGGGTCCGTAACTTGAGGATTATCCTCATTGCTGCTCAGAAGAGTTACGTCCTGGATGCACCGCTAGGTGCCAGGCCTGCTGCTGGAGCAACGTCAGATGTTATGAACGTCTGGCAGAGCAAAGCTGATGACTACTCGATAGTTCAGTGTGCCATGCTTTACGGCTTATAACCGGGACTTCAACGACAGTTTGAGAACCATGGAGCATATGAGATGTTCCAGGAGTTGAAGTTGATATTCAAACAGAATGCCCGGATTGAGAGATATGAGGTCTCCAATAAGTTCTATAGCTGCAAGATGGAAGAGAATGGTTCTGTCAGTGAGCATATACTCAAGATGTCTGGGTATTATAATCACTTGAATCAGCTGGGAGTCAATCTTCCGGATGATTGCGTCATTGACAGAATTCTCCAATCACTGCCACCAAGCTACAAAGGCTTCGTGATGAACTATAATATGCAAGGGATAGATAAGTCTATCACCGAGCTCTTCGCAATGCTAAAGGCTGCGGAGGTAGAAATCAAGAAGGAGCATCAAGTGTTGATGGTCAATAAGACCACTAGTTTCAAGAAAAAGGGCAAAGGGAAGAAGAAGGGGAACTTCAAAAAGAACAGCAAACAAGTTGCTGCTCAAGAGAAGAAACCCAAGTCTGGACCTAAGCCTGAAACTGAGTGCTTCTACTGCAAGCAGACTGGTCACTGGAAGCGGAACTGCCCCAAGTATTTGGCGGATAAGAAGGATGGCAAGGTGAACAAAGGTATATGTGATATACATGTTATTGATGTGTACCTTACTAGAGCTCGCAGTAGCACCTGGGTATTTGATACTGGTTCTGTTGCTAATATTTGCAACTCGAAACAGGGACTACGGATTAAGCGAACACTGGCAAAGGACGAGGTGACGATGCGCGTAGGAAACGGTTCCAAAGTCGATGTGATCGCAGTCGGCACGCTACCTCTACATCTACCTTCGGGATTAGTATTAGACCTAAATAATTGTTATTTGGTGCCAGCGTTGAGCATGAACATTATATCTGGATCTTGTTTGATGCGAGACGGTTATTCATTTAAATCAGAGAATAATGGTTGTTCTATTTATATGAGTAATATCTTTTATGGTCATGCACCCTTGAAGAGTGGTCGATTTTCAATGAATCTCGATAGTAGTGATACACATATTCATAATGTTGAAGCCAAAAGATGCAGAGTTGATAATGATAGTGCAACTTATTTGTGGCACTGCCGTTTAGGTCATATCGGTATAAAGCGCATGAAGAAACTCCATACTGATGGACTTTTGGAGTCACTTGATTATGAATCACTTGGCACTTGCGAACCGTGCCTCATGGGCAAGATGACTAAAACACCGTTGTCCGGTACTATGGAGAGAGCAAAAGATTTATTGGAAATCATACATACAGATGTATGTGGTCCAATGAATGTTGAGGCTCGTGGCGGATATCGTTATTTTCTCACCTTCACAGATGATTTAAGCAGATATGGGTATATCTACTTAATGAAACACAAGTCTGAAACATTTGAAAAGTTCAAAGAATTTCAGAGTGAAGTTGAAAATCATCGTAACAAGAAAATAAAGTTTCTACGATTCTTATCGTGGAGGAGAATATTTGAGTTACGAGTTTGGTCTACATTTCAAACAATGTGGAATAGTTTCGCAACTCACGCCACCCGGAACACCACAGCGCAATGGTGTGTCCGAACGTCGTAATCGCACTTTACTAGATATGGTGCGATCTATGATGTCTCTTACAGATTTACCGCTATCGTTTTGGGGTTATGCTCTAGAGACGGCCGCATTCACGTTGAATAGAACACCGTCAAAATCCGTTGAGACGACACCTTATGAACTGTGGTTTAGCAAGAAACCAAAGTTGTCGTTTCTTAAAGTTTGGGGCTGCGATGCTTATGTGAAAAAGCTTCAACCTGATAAGCTCGAACCCAAATCGGAAAAATGTGTCTTCATAGGATACCCAAAGGAGACTGTTGGGTACACCTTCTATCACAGATCCGAAGGCAAGACATTTGTTGCTAAAAATGGATCCTTTCTAGAGAAGGAGTTTCTCTCGAAAGAAGTAAGTGGGAGGAAAGTAGAACTTGATGAGGTAACTGTACCTGCTCCCTTATTGGAAAGTAGTTCATCACAGGAACCGGTTTCTGTGACATCTACACCAATCAGAGAAGAAGTTAATGATGATGATCATGAAACTACAGATCAAGTTACTACAGAACCTCGTAGATCAACCAGAGTGAGATACGCACCAGAGTGGTACGGCAATCCTGTTCTGGAAATCATGCTACTAGATCATGACGAACCTACGAACTATGAAGAAGCGATGGTGAGCCCAGATTCCGCAAAATGGCTGGAAGCCATGAAATCTGAGATGGGATCCATGTATGAAAACAAAGTGTGGACTTTGGTTGACTTGCCCGAGGGTCGGCAAGCAATAGAGAACAAGTGGATCTTTAAGAAGAAGACTGACGCTGACGGTAATATTACTGTCTACAAAGCTCGACTTGTTGCAAAAGGGTTTCGACAAGTTCAAGGGATTGACTACGATGAGACCTTCTCACCCGTAGTGATGCTTAAATCTGTCCGAATCATGTTAGCAATTGCCGCATTTTATGACTATGAAATTTGGCAAATGGATGTAAAGACTGCATTCCTGAATGGGTTTCTGGAAGAAGAGTTGTATATGATGCAACCAGAAGGTTTTATCGATCCAAAGGGAGCTAACAAAGTATGCAAGCTCCAGCGATCCATTTATGGACTGGTGCAAGCATCTCGGAGTTGGAATAAATGCTTTGATAGTGTGATCAAAGCATTTGGGTTTATACAGACTTTTGGAGAAGCCTGTATTTACAAGAAAGTGAGTGGGAGATCTGTAGCATTTCTGATATTATATGTAGATGACATATTACTGATTGGAAATGATATAGAATTTCTGAATAGCATAAAGGGATACTTGAATAAGAGTTTTTCAATGAAAGACCTCGGTGAAGCTGCTTACATATTGGGCATTAAGATCTATAGAGATAGATCAAGACGCTTAATTGGACTTTCACAAAGCACATACCTTGACAAGATTTTGAAGAAGTTCAAAATGGATCAAGCAAAGAAAGGGTTCTTACCTGTGTTGCAAGGTGTGAAGTTGAGTAAGACTCAAAGCCCGACCACTGCAGAAGATAGAGAGAAGATGAAAGATGTTCCCTATGCTTCAACCATAGGCTCTATCATGTATGCAATGCTGTGTACCAGACCTGATGTGTGCCTTGCTATAAGTTTAGCAGGGAGGTACCAAAGTAATCCAGGAGTGGATCACTGGACAGCGGTCAAGAATATCCTGAAGTACCTGAAAAGGACTAAGGAAATGTTTCTCGTGTATGGAGGTGACAAAGAGCTCATCGTAAAGGGTTACGTTGATGCAAACTTTGACACTGATCCGGACGATTCGAAATTGCAAACCGGATACGTATTTACATTAAACGGTGGAGCTGTCAGTTGGTGCAGTTCTAAACAAACCGTCGTAGCGGGATCTACATGTGAAGCGGAGTACATAGCTGCTTCGGAAGCAGCAAATGAAGGAGTCTGGATGAAGGAGTTCATATCCGATCTAGGTGTCATACCTAGTGCATCGGGTCCAATGAAAATCTTTTGTGACAATACTGGAGCAATTGCCTTGGTGACGGAATCCAGATTTCACAAGAGAACCAAGCACATCAAGAGACGCTTCAATTCCATCCGGGACTTGGTCCAGGTGGGAGACATAGAGATTTGCAAGATAAATACGGATCTGAATGTAGCAGACCCGTTGACTAAGCCTCTTCCACGGGCAAAACATGATCAGCACCAAGACTCCATGGGTGTTAGAATCATTACTGTGTAATCTAGATTATTGACTCTAGTGCAAGTGGGAGACTGAAGGAAATATGCCCTAGAGGCAATAATAAAGTTATTATTTATTTCCTTACATATCATGATAAATGTTTATTATTCATGCTAGAATTGTATTAACCGGAAACATAATACATGTGTGGATATATAGACAAACAGAGTGTCACTAGTATGCCTCTACTTGACTAGCTTGTTAATCAAAGATGGTTAAGTTTCCTAACCATAGACAAAAGAGTTGTTATTTGATTAACAAGGTCACATCATTAGTTGAATGATCTGATTGAGATGACCCATTCCATTAGCTTAGCACCCGATCGTTTAGTATGTTGCTATTGCTTTTGTTCATGACTTATACATGTTCCTTTGACTATGAGATTATGCAACTCCCGTTTACCGTAGGAACACTTTGTGTGCTACCAAACGTCACAACGTAACTGGGTGATTATAAAGGTGCTCTACAGGTGTCTCCGAAAGTATTTGTTGGGTTGGCGTATTTCGAGATTAGGATTTGTCACTCTGAATGTCGGAGAGGTATCTCAGGGCCTTCTCGGTAATGCACATCACATAAGCCTTGCAAGCATTGCAACCAATGAGTTGGTTGCGGGATGATGTATTACGGAACGAGTAAAGAGACTTGCCGGTAACGAGATTGAACTAGGTATTGGATAACGACGATCGAATCTCGGGCAAGTAACATACCGATGACAAAGGGAACGACGTATGTTGTTATGCGGTCTGACCAATAAAGATCTTCGTAGAATATGTAGGAGCCAATATGGGCATCTAGGTCCCGCTATTGGTTATTGACCGGAGAGGTGTCTCGGTCATGTCTACATTGTTCTCGAACCGTAGAGTCCGCACGCTTAAGGTTACGATGACAGTTATTATGAGTTTATGCATTTTGATGTACCGAAGGAGTTCGGAGTCCCGGATGTTATCACGGACATGACGAGGAGTCTCGGATTGGTCGAGACGTAAAGATTGATATATTGGACGGCTATGTTCGGACATCGGAATGGTTCCGAGTGGTTTCGGATAATACCGGAGTGCCGGAGGGGTTACCGGAACCCCCCGGGGAAGTATGGGCCTTGTTGGGCCGCGAGGGGAGAGAGAGGGCCGCGCCAGGAGGTGGCGCCCCCCCCCCATGGGCAGTCCGAATTGGACAAGGAGGGGGGGCGCGGCCCCCCTTTCCCTCTCCCTCTCCCTCTCTTTCCTTCCCCCTTCCCCCTCCTAGTTGGACTAGGAAAGGGGAGTCCTACTCCCACTAGGAGGAGGACTCCCCCTCCCTTGGCGCGCCTCTAGGGCCGGCCGGCCCTCCCCCCCTTGCTCCTTTATATACGGGGGCAGGGGGCACCCCAAGACACACAAGTTGATCCTTGAGATCGTTCCTTAGCCGTGTGCGGTGCCCCCCTCCACCATATTCCACCTCGGTCATATTGTCGCAGTGTTTAGGCGAAGCCCTGCGTCGGTAGTTCATCAAGATCGTCACCACGCCGTCGTGCTGACGGAACTCATCCCCGGAGGTTTTGCTGGATCGAGACCCGGGGACGTCATCGAGCTGTACGTGTGTCAAGAACTCGGAGGCGCCGGAGTAACGGCGCTTGGATCGGTCGGATCGCGAGGAGGACGTATGACTACTTCCTCTACGTTGTGTCAACGCTTCCGCTTCGGTCTACGAGGGTACGTAGACAACACTCTCCCCTCTCGTTGCTATGCATCACCATGATCTTGCGTGTGCGTAGGAAATTTTTTGGAATTACTACGTTCCCCAACATTTCGTGGGTTTACACCCATTTCGGTAGTCCCCGAACCCGAAACCCGGAAATACCCGTGAAATTACATTTTTTTTTACCACCATAGCAATCTTACCCCCGAAATCTTAGAGGCCTTGATGTGTTCACAAGATTGGATAAGAAACAATATAAAGGTGTGTGTTTCTTTACACATCATCATAAAGTTTATCATTATCTTGCTGCAATGTTTCATAAGATGTTCATTACTACTTATTTGATTATCATAGATGCTGACAATGAATAAGGACAAAGCTTTTGGAGTTGTCTTCAAGACATTCAAGAGGGAATGCAGGTGAAGTACAGGTACTTGCAAATTTCATATACTAATCTGCATATTTTTCTCATGTTTAACTTTAGCTTGAGCGAATTTTGATCTTCCCTAGTACTTGGCACTTTGATTTGGCATTGGAAGATTTGAAGATGGCCGTTTGGAGGCTTGGAGATGTGAAAGATGCCATGATGATTCCAACTTTAAAGTGATTTATGAACTATAAGTTCTATTTCAGAACTTATATAGCTGTTGAACCATCTACTATTGTTTTTTGTTGAAATTTACTCAAGTTATGTTGCTGAAATGTTATTCTTTGTCGCCACTATGTTTGTTTAAATATTTTGATTTTATCGTGGGTTCCCCGTGGGTTCCCCGAAACCCGATGGGTTTAGGGGACGGGCAGAAAACTAGCACCACACACGGTGATGGGGATGGGGACGGGTTTACGATTTTCTCGTGGGGATGGGTTTGGGAAGGCAAAACCCGATGGGTTTCGTCCCCGTTGCCATCTTGAGGAATTACGAGTTACATGCAGGATCTCAACATAAGTAGATTATGAGTCAACTTCTTCGTCCTGAGCTGGCTCCTTTCTCCTCATGCCCTTTGCTCCCTTGACCTCCTCCCTACGAAATTTTAGTAAGAAGGTACATTTCAGCACAAGAGTAACAAGGTAAATTTTAGTACAAGAAAATTGAGTATCTTGACAAAGTTTTAGTAGAAATCAAATTTGTCTACAGGATATTTTAGTACCTTCTGCTAGAAAATAGCACAGGGGAAATTTCTGTAGCTTCAAAGTAGTTTTCGTATGAATGTGTTTTGCAACCTTTATGAACGTATAATCAACACCCCTGCTAGGCATTATGCCTGCCACCCGTAAAAGTGTTTTGATACCTTTCCAAATGGGATCTCGACGGTCACACACACGCGCGCGCTGTGCTGCTGCAAGAGAGCAAATAGTAATCATGAATCAAATCAAGCATCCAAATTAATCCGACCTTGTGTGTGACAAACAATTTTAATACATAATATTTCACACTAACATATTTCAAAATAACGGAGATTTCGATGTCCGAGCATGGTGGAGGACATCAAAGCTGCAACGCCGCACCACTTCAGCATGGGGGACACAGGAGGCGGGTGGGTGTGATGAGCTAAAGGGTATTATTGCCTTTTGAACTCATCACACCATACTCCAGCCAGCCAGGAAGTACTACCTGAACAATATCATCATACGTATGAAACTAAACTTTTAGTTGCACCAGGTGACTACCCTTGTCATCTCCAGATGCAAGCCTCTCTTCCTATCCCCTTCTACATAGATCTTGTTTGAACTCAAATCAACCTTCAGTCCATAGATCTTGTTTGAACTATGGCGGACTC
Source organism: Aegilops umbellulata (assembly GCA_032464435.1). Classification (NCBI taxonomy): domain Eukaryota; kingdom Viridiplantae; phylum Streptophyta; class Magnoliopsida; order Poales; family Poaceae; genus Aegilops; species Aegilops umbellulata. The sequence continues at coordinate 17,817,711 of CP136054.1, forward strand.
TGTACATGGTCCAGATTAGCTCCTAATGAAAACTAAATTATTAGGTTTACCTCTCCAATTTCTGCTTGCTGTAACTTTTGTGCTTATGAATAGGAGCCTCAAGTGTTGCTGATGGCGCCAAGAGTTTTGATCACAACCATCTAAAAGAACAGGGCAAAGAGTCAAACAACTCATCTAATCGACATAAACTAAATCTCGAACCTTGAGTGCAGCTCCATTTTTCGAAATCACTAACCAATCCAGAAGGACATCTCCAGGCCTGAACAAGCTGAAAAATACAAGCATATAATAAGTTTAACTATGCTTAGTAATAAAAATACAAGCATATACAGTATATATAGGGTTTGTTTTTTTCCTGATTGGAGCTCAAAAAAATGTAAGATCTATATCTACGTTGAGTTTTTTCGCTGAGTTTTATTCACTTTTATTTTGTTTTACGTTTTAGTAATCTTTTATATCTATCTCTATCAGATCTCACATTTGCAAGTGACCGTGAAGGGATTGACAACCCCTTTATCGCGTTGGGTGCAAGTGTTTGATTGTTTGTGCAGGTGCATAGATTGGAGACTTGCTTGTATCTCCTACTGGATTGATACATTGGTTCTTAACTGAGAGAAATACTTATCTCTACTTTGCTGCATCACCCTTTCCTCTTTAAGGGAAAAACCAACGCAAGCTCAAGAAGTAGCAGGAAGAATTTCTGGCACCGTTGACGGGGAAATCTACATCAAGCCTACAAAGTACCCATCATAAACTCTCATCTCTTTCATTACATTATTTTCCACTTGCATCTCGTTTTCCTCTTCCCCACTTTTAAAATGTTTTCAGAAAATAACAAAAAGATTTGCCTTTTTTATTCGCCTTTCTTCCGTTCGTCTTTTCCTTTGCTTTTTGGTTGCTTGTGTGCTAGATTGCTTGGTTTATCACGATGAATTAAGAGAATACCAAGTTGTGTGATTTTTCCAATTCTAATAATAATGATTTTATTAGTACTCCGATTGCTCCCGCCACTAGTGCGGGATCTTATGAAATTAATGCCGCTTTGCTGAATCTTGTTATGAAAGAACAATTTTCCAGCCTTCCTAGTGAAGATGCGCATCCCATCTAAATACTTTCGTTGAGTTGTGTGATATGCAAAAAAATAAAGATGTGATAATGATATTGTTAAATTAAAGCTATTTCCGTTCTCACTACGTGATCGTGCTAAAGCTTGGTTTTCATTTTTGCCTAAAAATAGTATTGATTCATGGATAAGTGTAAAGATGCTTTTATTTCCAAGTATTTTCCTCCCACTAAGATCTTCTCCCTTAGGAACGATATAATGAAATTTAAGCAACTTGATTATGAATATGTTGCACAATCTTTGGAGAGGATGAAATTGATGATAAGAAATTGCCCGACTCATGGTTTAAGTTTATGGATGATCAAACAAAAAATTTATGCCGGTTTGAATTTTGCATCTAGAAATCTTTTAGATTCGGCCGCGAGTGGTACTTTTATGGAAATCATATTAGGAGAAGCTACTAAACTCCTAGATAATATCATGGCTAATTACTCTCAGTGGCATACCGAAAGATCCTCTACTAGTAAAAAAGTGCATGCGATTGAAGAAATTAATGTTTTGAGTGGAAAGATAGATGAACTTATGAAATTGTTTGCTAGTAAGAGTGCTCCTATTGATCCTAATGATATGCATTTTTCTACTTTGACTGAGAATAATAATGAATCTATGGATGTGAATTTTGTTGGTAGGAACAATTTTGGTAATAACGCGTATAGAGGTAAATTCAACCCTAGGTCGTTTCCTAGTAATTCCTCTAATAATTATGGAAATTCCTACAACAATTCTTATGGAAATTATAATAATATGCCCTATGATCTTGAGAACAATATTAAAGAATTTATTAGTTCTCAAAAGAATTTCAGTGCTATGGTTGAAGAAAAAATGCTTAAGATTGATGATTTGGCTAGGAACGTGGATATAATTTCTCTTGAGATTGATTCTTTGAAAACTAGATCTATTCCACCTAACATGATATTAATGAATCTCTGAAAGCTATTAAAATTTCTATTGATGAATGCAAAGAAAGAACCACTATGATGCGTGCTAAGCGAGATTGGTTTGTAAAAGCGTGTTCTTCTAGTTTTTGTGAAAATAATGATGAAGATCTTAAAGTGATTGATGTTACTCCTATTGAATCTTTGTTTTGTAATATAAATATTGATAAATATGGGACTGGAGATGAGTCAACTTTAGCTAAAAGACGTCCCAATGGTTCGGAGTTTATAGATCTTGATGCAAAAATTGATAAAGGTGGGATTGGAGAGGTTAAAACTTTAAGTAGCAATGAACCCATTCTTTTGAATTTCAAAGATTTTAATTATGATAATTGTTCTTTGATAGATTGTATTTCCTTGTTGCAATCCATGTTGAATTCTCCTCATGCTTATAATCAAAATAAAGCTTTTACTAAACATATCGTTGATGCTATGATGAAATCTTTTGAAGAAAAACTTGAGTTGAAAGTTTCTATCCCTAGAAACTTTATGATGAGTGGGAACCTACAATTAAGACTAAAATTAAGTATTATGAGTGCCATGCTTTGTGTGATTTGGGTGCTAGCGTTTCCACGATTCCAAAAACTTTATGTGATGTGCTAGGTTTCCATGAATTTGATGATTGTTCTTTAAATTTGCATCTTGCGGATTCCAATATTAAAAAACCTAGGGGAAGGATTAATGATGTTCTTATTGTTGCAAATAGGAATTATGTACCCGTAGATTTTTTTGCTTGATATATATTGCAATCCTACATGTCATATTATTCTTGGTAGACCTTTCCTTAGAACGATTGGTGCAATTATTGATATGAAAGAAGGAAACATTAGATTGCAATTTCCATTAAGGAAGCGCATGGAACACTTTTCTAGAAAAAAAATTAATTTGCCATATGAATCTATTATGAGAGCTACTTATGGATTGCTTACTAAAGATGACAATACCTAGATCTATGACTTATGCATAGCTAGGGGCGTTAAACAATAGCGCTTGTTGGGAGGCAACTCAATTTTACTTTTGTTCTTACTTTTTTGTTCCTATTTTTGAATAAGTTTATCATCTAGCCTCTGGTTAGATGTGTTTTCATGTTTTAATTTAGTATTTGAGCCAAGTAAGACCTTTGGGATATATAGTTTGGAACATTGTTGATTTGATCTTACTGAAAAACAGAAACTTTTGCGCCCAGTAAAATAATTTTCAAAAATAACAGAAGCGTGCTTTTGATCTGAATTTTTTACACAATATTGATATATAAATTTCCCAGGTTGTCCTAATTTTTCAGAATTGTTGGAGTTACAGAAGTATTCGAAGTTTCCTGATTACTACAGACTGCTCTGTTTTAGACAGATCATGTTTTCATTGTGTTGTTTGCTTATTTTGATGAATCTATGGATAGTATCGGAGGTATGAACCATGGAGAAGTTGGAATACAGTAGATTTTATACCAATATAAATATAGAATAAGTTCACAACTGTACCAAAAGTGGTGATTTATTTTCTTATACTAACGGATCTCATGAGTTTTCTGTTGAGTTTTGTGTTGTGAAGTTTTCAAGTTTTCGGTAAAGATTTGATGAACTATGGAATAAGGAGTGGCAAGAGCCTAAGTTTGGGGATGATCAAGGCACCCCAAGGTAATATTCAAGGACAACCAAGCATCTAAGCTTGGGGATGCCCTAGATGGCATCCCCTCTTTCTTCTTCGTCTATTAGTAAATTTACTTGAGGCTATATTTTTATTCACCACATGTGTAACACCCCGGGAATCATGCTACAGTGATCTCACACTAATGGGGCCACGTCATCAAGTTTAACTAAGCCAAATTGCCACTCGAGATAAATCAAAGCCAAGTTCAAAATTTAAAATATAGTCAAATATAATATTTCTTGAAACAGTAAAACTAAAATGTTTGCATTATTCTAAAATTCTTCTGACCAATTTTCACGTTGAAGTCAACATCATTTGAGTCACCAATTAACACCTAGGAAGTTATAAAGTGGTCCAACAATAAATAAGAATAGCCTTTTCAAAATAAAAAAATACTTATACAATTCCGAATGCCCCCAAACTTTGTGGGACACTCCAGAATATTGCATAGTAATTGTTTGCAAAGTTTGAGTCCAAGAAAAATTCATTTGCTATGTAAACTAAATAGAAAACTAAGACAAAATGATTAACATAAAAAAAGAGAAAGGGAAATGGACAAACTTACCTATTGGACTAGGCTCTACGTGCACAGTGCACAATCGGCCTAGCCCAGTCGTGCCTTCTCCTTCCTTCCTGTTCACAGGAGACCGTGGCGCGCATCTTTTTTTTTGCGGGGTTAAAAGGATTTCATTGCTCAACTGTTGGAATATTCATTCCTACATAGCAGAGGAACGTCTGCAGGTCCAGAGCGCAACCAAACTGCAGTTCGGCCCTCCGATCGTCCGAAAGTAGCAAGTGTGTGGCTAACAACGTTCTGATTCCTACTTACATGAGCAATAGAGATATCCCTTTCACCAAAGAGCCTTTTAATATCCTGAACTATCATTCTATGTGGCGATCTGTCAAGGGTAGGCGACTTGATCAACTTGACTGCATCCATGCAGTCCATCTCGATGTCTACCGGGCGAGTAGACCATTGTAGAGCAAGGCTTAATCCCTCCTGACATGCCAACAGCTCAGCCTGGAGCGGTCCGGAACAATGCAAGATAGAACGACAAGCGGAGAAGATAATGTTGCCGTCATTATCACGTAGGATCATACCGGCTCCTGCTAATCCACCATCGGTATCAACGAACGACCCGTCAACATTCAGCTTCACGCGACCGGCCGGCGGGGCAGACCACTGGGCTGTGGCTGCATGTGTGCGTTGCTGTATTTATCATTGTAGAACTACGGCGGCAGCAACATCTTCCCTTTGATGATGTCAGTGGTTGGAAAATGATTGATGCATCGAAGAGATTCAGCATAGCTAATTAGAAATCTGCAGGAAGCTTCAATTGGAGGTGGTAGCTTATGGTGTACTATTTCATTACGTACATACCAACTCCTCCATAGCACCATCAACACATGCATGCGATCATCTTCATTTAGCTTATACAGAAAATCAAAAAGCCACTCGGGGCCTGTATTCCTCACTGAAGCTAAGTCCGGCAATAGCCATTTTTCCTGCATGGCGTTCCACAAAGCAACAGCCAGTGGGCATCTACAGAATGTATGGAACGTGTCCTCCGGTTCCATCGCACATAGCGGACAAAGGTTAGACACCTCAAGTTTCCGTGATTTTTTATTCACCCAAGTAGCCAGTGAATTTGTGACCAAACGCCATGCAAAGATACGTACCTTTGGTGGAGCAGGGCACCTCCATATAAGTGCCCAAACGGCACGTCGCCCGTCCGGTGCCCTACTCAATGCGACTGTATTCTAACGGTGAATCTCATCATATGATAGACGATAAGCACTCCGGACTGTGAACGATCCAGAACGCTCAGGCGCCCAAGCGATAATATCTCTGTCCAACCGTGGCACCACCTTGATCTTCATAATTTCCATGACATCTACTGACATGAAATGTTGATTAAGTAGTTGCACGTTCCAATTTCCTCGGTCGTCCAGGAGCTCGCTAACACGCCGAAGGCGGCAGCGCCCCTGGGGTGATATTGGCAACCTCGCAAGTGGATGTGGTATCCACTGGTCACGCCAAATACGTACAGAAGCACCATCACCAATGCGCCAAATTAGACCTTTCTTAAGAAGCTCAAGACCGTGGACAATAGACTGCCACGTCTGGGATGAGTTGCCCGAAAAGACCGTATCTTCCAGACGTCCCGCCGGGTAATATCTTGCTTTGAGCACCTGCGCACATAAACTGTCAGGGTAAGCAATAAGACGCCAAGCCTGTCTAGGCAGAAGTGCCTGATTGAAGAGTCTGAAATCACGAAACCCCATGCCGCCTTGCACTTTCGGTTTAATCAATGTATCCCATGCACGCCAATGTGTCTTCCTCTTCCCCTCCTTGGCCCCCCACCAAAAATTGCGTACCATGCGAGTAAGATCATCACAAACACTCTGGGGCAAACGGAAAACCCCCATGATATATGTAGGAAGGGACTGTGCAACCGCTTTAATGAGAATTTCTTTGCCCCCTTGTGACATTGCTTCTCCCCACTGTAAAATACGCTTAGTAAGTTGCTCTTGTAGATTTTGAAACTTGCCCTTCGACATTCTACCAGATGGTGTGGGGAGACCGAGATACTTATCGTCGAATCCCACCGTCTGAACCTGCAAGGTATGCACAACCTCATGCTTGTCGTTGTCACCACAACATGGGCCAAATAAAATAGAACATTTTGCCGGGTTAATGAATTGTCCTGTGGTGCGCTCATAAATAGCCAGTGCATCTCCCACCTGGGTAGCTTCTTCCTGAGTAGCACGGAAGAACATTAATGTGTCGTCTGCGAATAGGAGGTGTGAGATACCTGGCGCCCTTGGACACACATGAATAGGAGAAATCCTTCCTTGTCTGACCTTCTGTTTCAAAATAGCCTCAAGTCCATCAGCTACGAACAAAAACAAAAACGGGGATAGAGGGTCACCCTGCCGAAGTCCACGCGACGGTGCGAACGAATCTGAGAGGGCTCCATTTAGTTTAACGGTATATCTCACCGAGGTTACACACGCCATAATCCACTGTATCCACCGGTGATGAAAACCCAACTGTTGCATCATTCGCTCCAGGAAATTCCAGTCTACCCTGTCATATGCCTTTGATAGGTCCAGCTTGTAAGCACAAAAACTATTCTCCTGGTTCCTTTCCTGTTTGATTGTATGCATACACTCAAAAGCTATGAAAGCATTATCTGTAATAAGTCTACCAGGGACGAAGGCGCTCTGCTCAGGAGCAACAATAACATCAAGGAGAGGTCTCAAACGATTTACCAGACACTTGGAGATGACCTTGTAAACTACGTTACATAGACTGATTGGTCTGAACTCATTTAGCTTCTTTGGATTCGCAACCTTAGGAATAAGCACAATAGTAGTTGAGTTTACCTCATCCGGCATGTGTCCAGTCTCAAAGAACAACCTGACAGCCACCATTACATCCTCTTTCATTAAAGCCCAATTCCGCTGAAAAAATCGAGCTGGAAATCCGTCTGGACCCGGGGCTTTTAGTGGCCCAATCTGGAACAATGCATCGCCTATTTCCTTATCTGTGAATGGAGCACAAAGAGCAGTATTCATATCATCTATTATTTTAGCTTGGAATAGATTCACCACCTCTTGTGGGTTGACGTTCGGATCAGCTGTAAATACTTGCATAAAATGGGTACGGGCCATATCCAACATCACGTTCTTATTAGTTTGCCAAACATCATTAGCATCCAATAATCCTCGTACTGCATTCTTTCTTGCTCGCCACACCGCTTTTCTGTGAAAAAACTTAGTGTTCCTGTCCCCCTCCTTGAGCCAAGCAATGCGCGAGCGCTGTAACCACAACATCTCCTCCCTGAATAAAAGTTCATTCATTTCGTCCATGTGCTTCCTAATATCTGCCATGTCCGCATTCATAAGCATCAGTTCTTCCAATCTTGATCTAGATTTCTCAAGTTGTCTTGTAACATTCCCAAATTTTTTATTACTCCAAGTATGCAACTTACCCATCACCTGGCCGAGAGCCTTTTGAACATCACTTAAGTTTCTTTTAGTTCCTGCTGCACCCCATGCTTCCGCCACTACCTCATTAAGAGCATGATCTCTTTCCCACATCAATTCATAACGGCGACATCGGCCCGGCCGAGGGGCCGTATCCAAAATACATGAGACCAACACTGGACAATGGTCTGACGCCGGTGAGACCAGGTGACGTACAACAGCATCAGCAAACATATCCCTCCAAGTATTAGTGGCCACTGCTCTGTCCAATCTCACCTGAACATTGGCTCTACCACCCCGCCTATTATCATAGGTAAAGGGATAACCCATGAAGCCCATATCAATCAGCCCACATGTTTCCAAAGCATCTCTGAAACTCAGCATCTGACCCGGTGCCCTTGGTGTTTCTGACATGTGTTCATAATCCCACATAGCTTCATTAAAGTCGCCAACTAACATCCATGGAAGTGTACTGTGTCTTGACAACCTCCTCAAAGAGTCCCACATAAAATGTCTATTTTCCACTCGTGGCTCGCCATACACAAAGGTGACACGCCACAAAGGATCATCAGGTGACAAGCGGACATAAGCATCAATCCATCTATTATTAGCCTCTTGAACAACCAGGGATACAGACTCGTGCCAAAATAAAGCTAGACCACCACTACGACCATCACTACTAACTCCTTCAAAACCAGCTAAGCCTAAACGATTACGAAGACAATACATCTTTTCTTTTGGTTGTCTAGTTTCACACAGAAAGACCACTTTCGGGGAATGAGCACCCACAAGTGCTACAAGAACACGAACTGTGCGAAGGTTCCCCGCCCCTCGACAGTTCCAACTTAAGCAATTCATTGCTTCTGACGGGGCGCCAAAGGCCCCGTCAGATCGCTGGCGGCCCCTAGGCCAGCTGCCTCCATGTCCACCTCACTCCCTTTGCTGGTTACTTCCTCCTCTTGCTGTTGACCTTCAGTTTTCCCTTTCTTCAGACTACCTCCTGTCGGAACATCAACGAACGGCACCATAGCTTTGTCAAGTTGCGCATCCTGCCCATAACCAAACAATCCTGCAACATGACGTTTTCCCAAGATGGAATCATTGCATACCATCAAGTCCACCGCTGTACCAAAAGATTTATCCAAAAAATCAACACCCCGTAATGTTGGATTCATGACATCCGAAGTAGGTTCTTTTTCCTTGATAACTATAGTGCCTGGCTTCCTTGCTGCCACAACTTTCTTACCAGTACTTCTCTTCTTGTGAGATTTGGGTTGTAGTTCAGTCTGTTTGTACATAGCTTTTGCTTCAAAATGAATCTTTATCTAGTGAGATTGACTGCACTCTGGTTTCTCTTTGGCCAGCCTCAGACGGAGCGCCTCCACCTCATCTGCAAGCTGAATAACAGCCGCCGTCTCACCTGATCCTTCTCTGTTCTCAAACCCATCATGGGCATCAACCCTATCTGGTATAAATGGATTATGTCTAGACTCACTTCTCGCTGAAGAAGAAGCGGATTGCCGTGTAGTAGAACCAGCACGGCCCAAGGAAAGGTCCAACACACGGCGCGCCCTTGGCTGGCCCGGCGACGCTGTATATGCTGGTCTTTTTTTTTTTTTTTTGCGAATAGTATATGCTGGTCTTTGCTCATACTTCTTAAACGGGGAACAACGGAGCGTGGAATCGTAGGCTTTAGACGGCAGCCCAAGCCTCTTCTTCTCACACACATCTTCATCATGGCCTAGAAAACCACAGAAGAAACAGAAGTGTGGTACACGCTCATACTTCAGTTTAAAAGTAGATCGTTTTGTTACTCCTCTGCCATCCCACGGCTCCCCTGTCGGATAAGGCCGAGCCAGACATCCTGCAAACCCTAGCGCCTCCCCACTTCCCCTTCCCTCGCGCCGCTTCGCTCATAGCCTCCTCCGTCCGTGTGGCCGTCGTCCACCTCGTCGGTTCAGGCCCTTGCCTGGAGCTGCGTCTGCTTCGTCTTCGTCGACTCCGAGGAGTAGTTCGAGCATGTCATCGCCACAGCGCCGGGATCGACCGCTTCTTCACGCTTCGGTCGTCGGAGTTCCCGTCGAATTCACGTATGTCTGCTGCTACTAAGCTGCCAACGGGACCCCGTGCGCCCCCTAGGTGAGCTCATGGTCCTCCTCGACCTCCTCTCATTCCTCCTCGTGCCTCGTTGGCACGTTTTCGTCGTGGCTGAGCCGTCACCGCCGTAGGACGTTGTCGTCCGGGCCACTTCCGGCCATTCTAGCTCGCACCAGTGCCACCTACGGACGCGGTGCGGTGCCCTCGTTCGAATGGCTTAAACCGTTGCTCGAATTGGACCCCGTAGATACATTCACGTGTGTCGCCGCCGCTCCTGAAGCTCATCGCTGTCACGCGCGCGCGTGCATCCAACGGCGGCTGTGCCCGCGCTCGCTGAACCTGGCCGCGCTCCTCGCCGCGCCCCGCGACTAGCGCCAGCCGCGCCTCGCATCCAACCCCGTCGCGTCCCGGCGCGATCACTGCCGCTTTTCCCTCCAGCAGCGCCCCTGCTCAACCACGCTGCCGCCTGCGCCTGTGCCTGCGCCTGCTTGCCGCCGCTGCCCTCTCGCGCACCCTCGCCGCTCCTGCCGCTGCGTCTGGCTGTTCTGCTGCCGCTGCTACAGTAACTGAATGTTACTGTAGCGCTGGCTAGCTTTTGCTATTCCTACCTTTTTAGCTCTCTGGATGGCAACAAAACTATGGTCAAACAAAGTCTAACTTCGTTGAAATTAATTTGTGTTGGGAGTTCACATGACAACCTTCAAATTATTCCATTGGACTAAATTCAAATACGGCATGGATTAAATTCTATAAAAATCGCAAAATGCTTTGTTCTGTTAACAGGCTCCTAGCTATGTGGTCCATGTGTGCGTGTGTGTACACAGCCACGGCTGGCTATGCCACCGGCCGGCCCATGGTTTAATTAGGCTAGGATTAATTAGGGCTAGTTTAGGTAGGATGTAATTTAGTGCTAATTAGTCTATATAAACAATGACATGTGGCCCCTAGTTTAAATTAATTTAGCCTAAGTAATCTACACCTATGACCATGACATGTGGGCCATCCTATCCCTTTTGACTAGTCAAAAGTTGACTGGGTTGACTGCACTTTAGAAATTAACTTTCAAATTTAAAACAATTCCAAAAATTCTAAAATATTATTAAAGCTTTAGAAATTCATATAAAATAATCCGTAAGTCAGATGAAAAAGTTTTATACATGAAAGTTGCTCAGAACGACGAGGCGAATCCGAATACGCAGCCCGTTTGTCCCCCACACATCCCTAGCACAGCGAACACGCAACTTTCTCCCTCCGGTCCGGTTGTTTGAAAACGTGAAACACCGGGAATACTTTCCCGGATGTTTCTCCCCTTCACCGGTAGCACCTAGTACTGCGTTAAGTCACCCTAGCACCGTGTATTGCCATGTTATACTTTGTGATGCTTTGATTGCTCTGTTATTTATTGTGTTCCCCCTCCGTTACTTCTTTCCGGTAGACCCGAGACCACGGTTGAATCAGTGATCGGCTACTTCACCTTCGAGGGTCCGTTTCTGTCTGCAGAGCAACCAGGCAAGCCCCCCTTGATCACAAGATATCGCCTATTCCTTTTTTCTACTGCTTGCATTAGAGTAGGGTAGTATGTTACTACTTTCGGTTAATCCTATTCTGCCGCATAGCCTGTCATTGTTGCTACAGTTGTTACCCTTACTTGCTATCCTAATGCTTAGTATAGGATGCTAGTTTCCATCAGTGGCCCTACACTCTTGTCCGTCTGCCATGCTATACTACTGGGCCATGATCACTTCGAGAGGTGATCACGGGCATATGCTATATACTTTATACTGTTACATTACTTATGATACTGTTCGGAGATGGGGGCTGAAAGGGCAGGTGGCTCCATCCCGGTAGAGGTGGGCCTGGGTTCCCGACGGCCCCCGACTATTACTTTGTGGCGGAGCGACAGGCCAGGTTGAGACCAACTAGGAGAGAGGTGGGCCTGGCCCTGTTCGGCGTTTGTGGATACTTTAATTAACACGCTTAACAAGTTCTTGGTATTTGATCTGAGTCTGGCCACTGGCCTATACGCACTAACCAACTACGCGGGAACAGTTATGGGCACTCGACTTCGTGGTATCAGCCGAAGCCTTCATGACGTCAGCGACTGAGCGGCGCGCGCCGGATTGAAACGTAAGCCTGCTCTTGTATTAAGGGGGCTAGTTCTGCTTCTGGCCGCGTTCGCAACATGCAGGTGTGCTAAGGGCGATGGACCCAGACCCCTGTGCGCTTAGGTTTAGACCGGCGTGTTGACCTCTCTGTTGGCCTAGGTGGGGCTGCGACGTGTTGATCTTCCAAGGCCGGACATGACCCAAGAAAGTGTGTCCGGCCAAATGGGATCAAGCGTGTTGGGTTATGTGGTGCACCCCTGCAAGGAAGTTAATCTATTCGAATAGCCGTGATCTTCGGTAACAGGACGACTTGGAGTTGTACCTTGACCTTATGACAACTAGAACCGGATACTTAATAAAACACACCCTTCCAAGTGCCAGATACAACCCGGTGATCGCTCTCTAACAGGGCGACGAGGAGGGGATCGCCGGGTAGGATTATGCTATGCGATGATACTTGGTGAACTTACCTTCTACTCTCTTCTACATGCTGCAAGATGGAGGCTGCCAGAAGTGTAGTCTTCGACAGGACTAGCTATCCCCCTCTTATTCTGGCATTCTGCAGTTCAGTCCATCGATATTGCCCCTTTACACATATACCCATGCATATGTAGTGTAGCTCCTTACTTGCAAGTACTTTGGATGAGTACTCACGGTTGCTTTTCTCCCTCCTTTCCCCCTTTTCTTTCTACATGGTTGTCGCAACCAGTTGCTGGAGCCCAGGAGCCAGACGCCACCGTCGACGACGACCCCTACTACACAGGAGGTGCCTACTACTACGTGCAGGCCGTTGACGACGATCAGGAGTAGTTTAGGAGGATCCCAGGCAGGAGGCCTGCGCCTCTTTCGATATGTATCCCAGTTTGTGCTAGCCATCTTATGGCAACTTTTTTAACTTATGTCTGTACTCAGATATTGTTGCTTCCGCTGACTCGCCTATGATCGAGCACTTGTATTCGAGCCCTCGAGGCCCCTGGCTTGTATTATGATGCTTGTATGACTTATTTATGTTTTAGAGTTGTGTTGTGATATCTTCCTGTGAGTCCCTGATCTTGATCGTACACATTTGCGTGCATGATTAGTGTATGATTGAATTGGGGGCGACACAACATGATACGTGTTTTGCTTGGAGCGTCTTGTATGATATGAGTCTTTGATTTTTAGTTTGCCACAATCATCCTTGCTGCACACACCTTTTGAGAGGGACACACATGAATCATGAATTTATTAGAATACTCTATGTGCTTCAATTATATCTTTTGAGCTAGGCAATTTGTTCTAGTGCTTCAATTATATCTTTTGAGCTAGGCAATTTGCTCTAGTGCTTCACTTATATCTTTTTAGAGCACAGCGGTGGCTTTATTTTATAGAAATTGTTGAACTCTCATGCTTCACTTATATTATTTTGAGAGTCTCTCTAAACAACATGGTGATTTGCTTAGGTTATGAATTTAGTCCTAATATGATGGGCATCCAAGAGGGATATAATAAAAACTTTCATATAAAGAGCATTGAATACTATGGGAAGTTTGACTCCTTATGATTGTTTTGAGATATAAAGATGGTCATATTAGAGTCATCCTAGTGAGTAATTGTGAATTAGTAGAAATATTTGTGTTAGAGTTTGTGATTCCCGTAGCATGCACGTATGATGAACCATTATGTGATGAAGTCGGAGCATGATTTATTTATTGCTTGTCATCTTTTGTGTGGAGGTCGGGAGCGCGAGATGGTTAACTCCTACCAACCTCTCCCCTAGGAGCATGCGTCTAATACTTTGTCTCGATAGCTAATAAATTTTTGCAATAAGTATGTGAGTTCTTTATGACTAATGTTGAGTCCATGGATTATACACACTCTCGCTCTTCCACCATTGCTATCCTCTCTAGTACCGCGCAACTTTCGTGGGTGCATTAAACCCACCATTTACCCTTCCTCAACACAACCACCATACCTACCTATTATGGCATTTCCATAGACATTCCGAGATATATTGACATGTAACTCCACCGTTCCATCATTATGGTTTGAGTTTACCTTGGGTTATAATTCTTGAGTTGTAAGTAAATAAAAGTGTGATGATCATCATTATTAGAGCATTGTCCCATGTGAGGAAAAGATGATGAAAGCTATGATTCCCTCACAAGTTGGGATGAGTCTCCGGACTTTACAAAAAATAAAAGAGGCCAAAGAAGCCCAAACAAAAGACGAGAGTGAAAAAAGGCCAAAGAGCCCAAAATAAAAAATGAGAGAAAAGAGAGAATGGGCAATGCTACTATCCTTTTACCATACTTGTGCTTCAAAGTAGCACCATGATCTTCATGATAGAGAGTCTCCTATGTTGTCACTTTCATATACTAGTGGGATTTTTTATTATAGAACTTGTCTTGTATATGCCAATGATGGGCTTTCTCAAATTGCTCTAGATCTTCGTGAACAAGCGAGTTGGATGCACACCCACTTAGTTTCTTTTTGAGCTTTCATCAACTTATAGCTCCGGTGCATCCATTGCATGGCAATCCCTACTCACTCGCATTGATATCTATTGATGGGCATCTCCATAGCCCGTTAATATGCCTAGTTGATGTGAGATTATCTCCTTATTTTTGTCTTCTCCACAACCACCATATTCTATTTCACTTATAGTGCTATATCCATGGCTCACGCTCATGTATTGCGTGAAAGTTGAAAAAATTTAAGAATACTAAAGTGTGAAACAATTGCTTGACTAAAACCGGGGTTGTGCATGATTTAATACTTTGTGTGATGAAGATGGAGCATAGCCAGACTATATGATTTTGTAGGGATAACTTCCTTTGGCCATGTTATTTTGAGAAGACACAATTGTTTTTATTAGTATGCTTGAAGTATTATTGTTTTTATGTCAATATTAAACTTTTGTTTTGAATCTTATGGATCTGAATATTCACGCCACAATAAAGAAAATTACATGGATAGATATGTTAGGTAGCATTCCACATCAAAAATTCTGTTTTTATCATTTACCTACTCGAGGACGAGCACCCGACCAAGAAGAAGTCCAGGATCGAGGGGAGGATAGGTGGCGTCGTGGATGGCTTTAGGAGAGGCAATCGACGATGGGAACGGGAGGAGTTCTGTGACAGCTGGGAGGAGGGCGCTAGGGTTGGAAGACGACGTGTTGGTTCAGGAGTAGGAGAGTCTGGCGAGAAAACTAGCAGATGGGCTACCAAAAAAACCAACGGGCTGAGCGAATCCTGGAGGGGATGAAAGAAAATCGAGAGATGGAATAAAAATCGGTGGGGAGGGAGATCGTGCGAGGGGAGGCGAGGTAACGAACCAAACGAGACGAAACGACAACGTACTCGTCCCTTAGGAGTAGAGATGTAGTGTGAACTTGCGCTCCTGATATTAAGATTTGTTAGCGTATCCGATAATCTTTTGGAGGAAATGTGTAACAGTACCTCGTTTACTCGTATATTTAGTATTTGAGTTTGTCCTCCTTTTGAGGCACGGCCCAGTCACCCTATTTTACCCGGCCTATGAGTTGACCTTGATGGAAGGAGTCCACCGCCTCTTCGCGTGCCTTTTGTGGGGAGAAATCCTGAAGTTGCACACCGACATGGCATTCTTTGGGAGGAGCCCACAAATCTTATGTTTCGTTGCCATTCCCGTCGAGCTCATCTGCTCCAACGAGAGGACGCTTGGGCCAATTACACTGACACTTGCCTTCGATCCTCTGTCACTCCACATCCACCACGGTTGCCGCTCACCGTGTTTTGTTTGTCACAATCTCAACTAGCCAATGCAGGTCGGGCCGAGTACTGGTTGAGATCAATTAGAAGAGTCTGGCCAAGGAAGAGGTAGAGGGGAGGAGAAAGCGGTTCACCACGCGATAATCCATGGATGAGGCGAGACTCATTTACTACCTCATGAACAGTAGACAGGGCAGTCTCCGGAAATTTGGGGCCCCGGTGCGAAATGCCAATTGGGCCCCTAAAAATTCTAGGTACTTGCCTTTTTTATCTAAACAAATATGAACGAATTCAAACACTACCCAAATTATATGCTTATCAAGAAATAAAAACAAAAAAAAGACTAAACCTGAATTTTTGACGAAAAACTATTTGGGAAATCTTGGTGTGTGATAGCTTGGAGCCTACTATATATCATCCCTGAACAATTTGATTGATGAAAAACTGATTCAGATGCACATGCACTCACTAATATTGTAATTCAATAGAAAACAGTCTAATTTAAACAGGGATTTAGTTTGAGAAAACATGATGGACGGATCGGTGGTGCCATCACCTTGGCCTTGGCCACCCGCCGCTTCTACTTGTGCAGTGCGCTTTGTGACTTGCCGAGACCCCAACGGCCAGCAGAATCATGGAAGCAATTCTTCATGTTGGCAAAGCTGTGAGCTACGTCTGAGGGCAAGAGACGAAGGGATCAATCGAGGCAACCCTGCGGCGGCGCTGCCCTTGGGAAATCCTTTTGCGACCTAGATCGATCGATCCATTGACAGGTTGAAGAGCACGCCCAGTTCGGTAGAGAGCTAGGGACTAGCTGACCGGGCCCAATTTTGTGCTAGGAGTGAAAAAAAATATACAGGACATTGACCCAAGATCGGGGGCCCTTTGTAGTCGCACAGCCCGCACAGGCCTGACAGTAGATTAAAAAACAAATGACAACAAGAATAAATAAATAAATAAATAGAATCAGTTTTTTTTTCATCGAAGTGCTGAGCGTGCTAGGAGTGTGTAAATTTATGGTCCCGCCGCAGTCGGTCTCGTTGGTTAAATTTATGGTCAAAGTTAGATCAAAATTTTAGAACAAGACAAAAAGACAACAGAAAACAGGAACATAATAAAAAATTACATGAATAAATGGAAACAAAATAAATATCATAAAGGAGACCATACAAAAGAGGGAAAGCAGTAGCGCCAAAGAATGAAAAGAAATACAAACCAGATGAGAATCCGGAAAAGAAAACGAATAGAGCGTCCAAGCCCAACCAGACAAACGTAAAGGAACAAGGCGCGTGTTGTTGGGTGCTCCTATGTTTCGCTTACTGCAAGATAGAGCGAAAGCTCTCGCGTAGGAGGATCTACAAGATGGCCCGGCCCAGACACGCGGGAGGCTACTGCCATGTTTCCTTGTTTCTTTTTTCATCTTTTTAATTTCATTTTTATTTCTCTTTTTTACTTCCGTTTATACTTCCAAATGTTCTAAATAAATATAATACAAAAAACACTTTACATACAAAATTGTAAAAAATGTTAACTACGCATTTGAAAAATCTTGAATGTGTATATAGAAAATGTTTCACATGTGTACAAAAAATATATCCAGGATTTTGGAAAATACATCGCGTATTCGAAAACATTTGGTGGAAAAATGTTCGTGTGAATCGTGAATTCAAAAAAAAAAATCATGAAATTTTAAAATATGTTGACAAAAATCAAATAGTGATTATGAATTAGAAATTTCAAATATTCAAAAACTGTTCACTAATTCAAAAAATGTGCGTGCATTTCAAGAAAATGTTTGTCAAACAAATAATTTTGAATATTTTGATAAATTGTTTCTAAATTTCAGAAAATGTTTATATATTAAAAAAAGTTCACATTTAAACAATGTGTTAATGAAGTAGAAAACTGTTCACAATTTCAAAAATGTTCGTGAATTTGAAAGACG
The DNA here is from genome assembly GCA_032464435.1 of Aegilops umbellulata. Classification (NCBI taxonomy): domain Eukaryota; kingdom Viridiplantae; phylum Streptophyta; class Magnoliopsida; order Poales; family Poaceae; genus Aegilops; species Aegilops umbellulata. Next base: position 17,835,290 of record CP136054.1, read on the forward strand.
CTCACGATCTCATTAAAAAATGTTCGTGAAAACAAAAATCCGTGCTTCAACTTTGAACATAAATTTAACCAACGAGACCGATTGCAGCGGGAGCAAAAGTTATACTAGTGAACTCGTATTCAAAAGAAGTTTTCAATTATACAATTTTTTTCTCCCGCCGCAGTCGGTCTTGTTGGTTAAATTTATGATCAAAGTTGGACCTCAGAAAGCGCGGGCGCGGGCGCACTAAAGGTCCTTGCGAACTGGTGCTATAGCCCGGTTCTGCACTAATGCTTACAATCTGCAAAGAACTTGAGCTTCATCCCAGCAACTGCCCTGTCCTCGCGGAGCTTATAATTGAATCCTGCAAGTGTTTGTTCGACATCGTAAAATCATCGACACTCTGAAGATTTGCCGGGATTGCCAATGCAAGGGCCAATTTTGCAAGCTGCTTCAATCTTATCATCAATGTGTTTTGTCTGCAGTCTCTTTCGCTGGTGCTTCCATTTGGCCGATCCTGCAATCACTTAGTCGACATCAACGACGAAAAGACGAGGCGCTCCCTGAATCAAGTCAGGATCGAGCTGCTAGTGGAGAAGGAGACGGACACCACAGTCAGTGCTCAAGAAAGAGAGATAAAGGCTGACTTTATTAATTCCATCAAAAGCCTCACCTCCAAGTTTGTTTGTGTGACTGACATGACTCTATGTGGATTCAGCAATAGGGTAAGTGACCATGTCTTCCGGTTCCTACTTTTTATCGCATTGTGTGCTTGATAAAAAATATAATAACTACTAATATTACAGAACACTAAGTACCTGATATCTCTATTACGTAGGTACTGATGCAAGAGGTAGACCAACCAATCATTATGTTAGAGAAGTTAAAAAAAGTGTGCCTTGCTTATTGCGACATTGGGTTGGAATTGCATCTTACTCATTCGTATTTAGTAATATCAAACAATGTAAACATCAGATATAGGAAAATTTGGTTTATGTCCACATTTCTTAAAGGTTAGGTCCGTTAATGACATTACAAAGCTTATACTAGGTTTTTATACTTATTTGAATTAATTGCATCATACTACAAACTCAATGGTTTAATTTCCATTACTTGACTATCATAGTTAAGCACAATTGTTAAATAAAATGACATTTTATTCATTGCTATAAAATTCTAATGTATAAGGAGTATGATGTAAAAAAGGTTCTCTTTTAATTAATTTTGGAAGTTGCATGAAATTTATTTATTTATATATTTACATATGTGTGTGTTCTCATATATAGATTTTTAATATCATGATACTTACTTCTAAAGCAAATGGTGGTTTCTAGTGTATTACTAAAATATGGCCATGGTGTGATTATAGAAATATCTAAAATATGGCCATGGTGTGTTTCAAGTTGGGTTCAATAATAAGTTGTGCATGCTTGGTACCTTTATAGAAAACAAAATAGTTATTATAATGATCAAAGAACAAAAAAACGCCAATTCTACTTTTGCTTACTTATGGTTTGGTTATTTGAATTTTGATTTAACATATTCAATATTTCCTACTTGTTTATGTACTAAAAGAATTACATATAAATAAACATGTAAATTTAGCTAACATATGTTTTCATTAGGTTATGACTAATTAAACTCAGCTTCGTCACTCAGATTGTCTTTCTTCCTACAGGATATACACTATTGATATGTGGTGTGAACATACACTCCTGAAATTGAGACTTTTTTTTATGTATTTGATAATCTTTCGCGGGAAATGTGTTATAGTACCGTGCTTACTCGTACTTGTTTCGTCCGGAATTACTTGTCGCGGAAATGGGTGTATCTAGACGTATTTTAATTCTAGATACTTCAATTTTTTGCGAGAAGTAATTCTAGATGGATGGGGTATATATAATTTAGTATTTGAGGCCTTCCTTCGAGAGGCTCGGGGCAGTCGCCTGTTTCACCCAGGCTGTGGGGTTGGCCTTGATGGGAGGAGTCCACTACTCCTCCTCGCGCCCTCGTGGGGGGAGAATCCTGAAGTTTCACGCCAACGTGACCAGGCTTTGGGAGGAGTCCTAAAATGTCAACGTTTCATCGCCACTATCATCAAGCTCCATCTACTCGAACGCGAGGATGCTTAGGCATGTTCACTGCCACTTGTCTTCAGTCCTCCGCCGCACCACTTCCACCATGGTTGCTGCTCAGCATGCTTTGTTGCCACGATCTCAGCATTGCCAATGCAGGTCGGGTTGGAACCAGCCAGACGAATTTGTCCAAGAAAGAGGCGGACGGGAGGCGAAAGTGGCTCACCACGCAATAATAACCCATAGACGAGGCGAGACCCTTTTACAACCTCATGGATAGTAGGCTCGAAAACAAATAAGTAGCAACAAAACAAAAATGAAAATCTTTTTTTTTCTTAGCACCGGAGACGGTGGAGCATGTGGACTTTCGGGCATATGGGTGAGTGTGGGTGCATGTACTCGAGCATCTGCGTTATTACCATGTTTCTAAAAAATATGGGGTCTTAAAAATATTTCATTTTTTGAAGTTTATTTGAGAGCCAATTTTGTGCTTGGCCCATGTGGCCCTGACCCACGATCAAGTACAGACTAGCACGGCCGGGCCCGGCCCACGGTGGCTGGTCACCGTGGCCCAAGGGCAGAACCGTCAAGCCATGCCGACCAGCCGCAACCAGCCTGCGGCCACGAAGAGCCGGAGGCAGAGAGCAGAGACAAGAGAGGTGACTGATTGGCACTCTCAGCTCACCCCCAAGCGATCGTTGGGAGGCTTCCGAAAGAGCGCTCACCAACTAGTTGCTTCTCCTCTTTCCGCTGCACACCTTTTTGGTTTGGCCCATGTGCGGGGTGGGTTGCGCCCTGTTTTTTTATTTCATTTTTTCTTTTTCTTTTTTTCTCTTATGTTTTTTTTATGTAAAATAAATCAAGATTTCAAAAATATATATAAATTTCAAAACAAAATAATTTTGAGAAATGTTCAGGAAATCATAAAATGTTCATGGATTAAAAAAATATTCATGATTTTGGAAAATACATTGTGTATTCGAAAACAATTCGTGAAAAAATGTTCATGTGTTTTAAAAAAATCGTGAGTTCAAAATATGTCCATGAAATTTTAAAATATGTTGACAAAAATCAAATAGTGATTATGAATTAGAAATTTCAGATATTCAAAAACTGTTCACTAATTCAAAAAATGTGCGTGCATTTCAAGAAAATGTTCGTCAAACAAATAATTTTGAATATTTTGAAAAATTGTTTCTAAATTTCAAAAAATGTTTATATATTAAAAAAAGTGCATATTTAAAAAAATGTGTTAATGAAGTAGAAAATTGTTCACAATTTTAAAAAATGTTCGTGAATTTGAAAGACGCTCATGATCTCATTAAAAAATGTTTGTGAAAACAAAAACTGTTCATGATTTCAGTTTATTATTAGTTTTGTACTCCCTCTGTTCCAAAATATAGTGCTTCCTTTATTCATGTGCTTCAACTTTGAACATGAATTTAACCAACGAGACCGATTGCGGCGGGAGCAAAAGTTATACTAGTGAGTTCGTATTCAAAAGAAGTCTTCAATTATATAATTTTTTTCTCCCGCCGCAGTCAGTCTTGTTAGTTAAATTTATGGTCAAAGTTGGACCTTGAAAAGCGTGGGCGCACTATATTATTGGTTAAATTTATGGTCAAAGTTGTATTCAAAGAACAATCATTATTGTAATAATCAACGAACACCAAAAAACTGCTAATTCTATGTCTGCATACTTATGGTTTGGTTATCTGAAATTCGATTCAATGTGTACAGTATCACCCTGCCCGTTTCTCAACTAAAAACTTGTAAACATAGAAATTTACTTAGCATATTTTTTTCATAAGGGCGTAACTAATTAAACTTAGCTTTGTCATTCAGATTGGTTTGTTCCTACGTGATATACACTATAGACATGTAATGTGAACTTGCGTTGCTTGTATTAAGATTTGTTAGCGTATCCGGCAATATTTTGGAGGAAATGTGTAACAGTAAAATGTCTACTCGTATATTTAGTATTTGAGTTTGTCCTCCTTTGGAGGCACGGGCCAGTCACCCTATTTTACCCGGCCTATGAGTCTACCTTGATGGAAGGAGTCCACCGCCCCTCCGCGTGCCTTTTGTGGGGAGAATTCTGAAGTTGCACACCGACATGGCATTCTTTGGGAGGAGCCCACAAATCTTACGTTTCGTTGCCATTCCCGCCGAGGAGCTCATCTAGCTCCTCGGCTCCAACGAGAGGGCGCTTGGGCCAATTCACCGACGCATGCATGCCTTCGGTCCTCTGTCACTCCACATCCACCACGGTTTGCCGCTCACCATGTTTTGTTTGTCACAATCTCAACTAGCCAATGCAGGTCGGGCCGAGTACTGGTTGAGATCAATTAGAAGAGTCTGGCCAAGGAAGAGGTAGAGGGGAGGAGAAAGCGGTTCACCACGCGATAATCCATGGATGAGGCGAGACTCATTTACTACCTCATGAACAGTAGACAGGGCAGTCTCCAGAAATTTGGGGCCCGGTGCGAAATGCCAATTGGGCCCCTAAAAATTCTAGGTACTTGCCTTTTTTATATAAACAAATATGAACAAATTCAAACACTACCCAAATTATATGCTTATCAAGAAATAAAAACAAAAAAAAGACTAAACCTGAATTTTTGACGAAAAACTATTTGGGAAATCTTGGTGTGTGATAGCTTGGAGCCTACTATATATCATCCCTGAACAATTTGATTGATGAAAAACTGATTCACATGCACATGCACTCACTAATATTGTAATTCAATAGAAAACAGTCTAATTTAAACAGGGATTTAGTTTGAGAAAACATGATGGACGGATCGGTGGTGCCATCACCTTGGCCTTGGCCACCCGCCGCTTCTACTTGTGCAGTGCGCTTTGTGACTTGCCGAGACCCCAACGGCCAGCAGAATCATGGAAGCAATTCTTCATGTTGGCAAAGCTGTGAGCTACGTCTGAGGGCAAGAGACGAAGGGATCAATCGAGGCAACCCTGCGGCGGCGCTGCCCTTGGGAAATCCTTTTGCGACCTAGATCGATCGATCCATTGACAGGTTGAAGAGCACGCCCAGTTCGGTAGAGAGCTAGGGACTAGCTGACCGGGCCCAATTTTGTGCTAGGAGTGAAAAAAAATATACAGGACATTGACCCAAGATCGGGGGCCCTTTGTAGTCGCACAGCCCGCACAGGCCTGACAGTAGATTAAAAAACAAATGACAACAAGAATAAATAAATAAATAAATAGAATCAGTTTTTTTTTCATCGAAGTGCTGAGCGTGCTAGGAGTGTGTAAATTTATGGTCCCGCCGCAGTCGGTCTCGTTGGTTAAATTTATGGTCAAAGTTAGATCAAAATTTTAGAACAAGACAAAAAGACAACAGAAAACAGGAACATAATAAAAAATTACATGAATGAATGGAAACAAAATAAATATCATAAAGGAGACCATACAAAAGAGGGAAAGCAGTAGCGCCAAAGAATGAAAAGAAATACAAACCAGATGAGAATCCGGAAAAGAAAACGAATAGAGCGTCCAAGCCCAACCAGACAAACGTAAAGGAACAAGGCGCATGTTGTTGGGTGCTCCTATGTTTCGCTTACTGCAAGATAGAGCGAAAGCTCTCGCGTAGGAGGATCTACAAGATGGCCCGGCCCAGCCACGCGGGAGGCTACTGCCATGTTTCCTTGTTTCTTTTTTCATCTTTTTAATTTCATTTTTATTTCTCTTTTTTACTTCCGTTTATACTTCCAAATGTTCTAAATAAATATAATACAAAAAACACTTTACATACAAAATTGTAAAAAATGTTAACTACGCATTTGAAAAATCTTGAATGTGTATATAGAAAATGTTTCACATGTGTACAAAAAATATATCCAGGATTTTGGAAAATACATCGCGTATTCGAAAACATTTGGTGGAAAAATGTTCGTGTGAATCGTGAATTCAAAAAAAAAATCATGAAATTTTAAAATATGTTGACAAAAATCAAATAGTGATTATGAATTAGAAATTTCAAATATTCAAAAACTGTTCACTAATTCAAAAAATGTGCGTGCATTTCAAGAAAATGTTTGTCAAACAAATAATTTTGAATATTTTGATAAATTGTTTCTAAATTTCAGAAAATGTTTATATATTAAAAAAAGTTCACATTTAAACAATGTGTTAATGAAGTAGAAAACTGTTCACAATTTTAAAAAATGTTCGTGAATTTCAAAGACGCTCACGATCTCATTAAAAAATGTTCATGAAAACAAAAATCCGTGCTTCAACTTTGAACATAAATTTAACCAACGAGACCGATTGCAGTGGGAGCAAAAGTTATACTAGTGAACTCGTATTCAAAAGAAGTTTTCAATTATACAATTTTTTTCTCCCGCCGCAGTCGGTCTTGTTGGTTAAATTTATGATCAAAGTTGGACCTCAGAAAGCGCGGGCGCGGGCGCACTAAAGGTCCTTGCGAACTGGTGCTATAGCCCGGTTCTGCACTAATGCTTACAATCTGCAAAGAACTTGAGCTTCATCCCAGCAACTGCCCTGTCCTCGCGGAGCTTATAATTGAAGCCTGCAAGTGTTTGTTCGACATCGTAAAATCATCGACACTCTGAAGATTTGCCGGGATTGCCAATGCAAGGGCCAATTTTGCAAGCTGCTTCAATCTTATCATCAATGTGTTTTGTCTGCAGTCTCTTTCGCTGGTGCTTCCATTTGGCCGATCCTGCAACCACTTGGTCGACATCAACGACGAAAAGACGAGGCGCTCCCTGGATCAAGTCAGGATCGAGCTGCTAGTGGAGAAGGAGACGGACACCACAGTCAGTGCTCAAGAAAGAGAGATAAAGGCTTACTTTATTAATTCCATCAAAAGCCTCACCTCCAAGTTTGTTTGTGTGACTGACATGACTCTATGTGGATTCAGCAATAGGGTAAGTGACCATGTCTTCCGGTTCCTACTTTTTATCGCATTGTGTGCTTGATAAAAAATATGATAACTACTAATATTACAGAACACTAAGTACCTGATATCTCTATTGCGTAGGTACTGATGCAAGAGGTAGACCAACCAATCATTATGTTAGAGAAGTTAAAAAAAGTGTGCCTTGCTTATTGCGACATTGGGTTGGAATTGCATCTTACTCATTCGTATTTAGTAATATCAAACAATGTAAACATCAGATATAGGAAAATTTGGTTTATGTCCACATTTCTTAAAGGTTAGGTCCGTTAATGACATTACAAAGCTTATACTAGGTTTCTATACTTATTTGAATTAATTGCATCATACTACAAACTCAATGGTTTAATTTCCATTACTTGACTATCATAGTTAAGCACAATTGTTAAATAAAATGACATTTTATTCATTGCTATAAAATTCTAATGTATAAGGAGTATGATGTAAAAAAGGTTCTCTTTTAATTAATTTTGGAAGTTGCATGAAATTTATTTATTTATATATTTACATATGTGTGTGTTCTCATATATAGATTTTTAATATCATGATACTTATTTCTAAAGCAAATGGTGGTTTCTAGTGTATTACTAAAATATGGCCATGGTGTGATTATAGAAATATCTAAAATATGGCCATGGTGTGTTTCAAGTTGGGTTCAATAATAAGTTGTGCATGCTTGGTACCTTTATAGAAAACAAAATAGTTATTATAATGATCAAAGAACAAAAAAACGCCAATTCTACTTTTGCTTACTTATGGTTTGGTTATTTGAATTTTGATTTAACATATTCAATATTTCCTACTTGTTTATGAACTAAAAGAATTACATATAAATAAACATGTAAATTTAGCTAACATATGTTTTCATTAGGTTATGACTAATTAAACTCAGCTTCGTCACTCAGATTGTCTTTCTTCCTACAGGATATACACTATTGATATGTGGTGTGAACATACACTCCTGAAATTGAGACTTTTTTTTATGTATTTGATAATCTTTCGCGGGAAATGTGTTATAGTACCGTGCTTACTCGTACTTGTTTCGTCCGGAATTACTTGTCGCGGAAATGGGTGTATCTAGACGTATTTTAATTCTAGATACTTCAATTTTTTGCGAGAAGTAATTCTAGATGGATGGGGTATATATAATTTAGTATTTGAGGCCTTCCTTCGAGAGGCTCGGGGCAGTCGCCTGTTTCACCCAGGCTGTGGGGTTGGCCTTGATGGGAGGAGTCCACTACTCCTCCTCGCGCCCTCGTGGGGGGAGAATCCTGAAGTTTCACGCCAACGTGACCAGGCTTTGGGAGGAGTCCTAAAATGTCAACGTTTCATCGCCACTATCATCAAGCTCCATCTACTCGAACGCGAGGATGCTTAGGCATGTTCACTGCCACTTGTCTTCAGTCCTCCGCCGCACCACTTCCACCATGGTTGCTGCTCAGCATGCTTTGTTGCCACGATCTCAGCATTGCCAATGCAGGTCGGGTTGGGACCAACCAGACGAATTTGTCCAAGAAAGAGGCGGAGGGGAGGCGAAAGTGGCTCACCACGCAATAATAACCCATAGACGAGGCGAGACCCTTTTACAACCTCATGGATAGTAGGCTCGAAAACAAATAAGTAGCAACAAAACAAAAATGAAAATCTTTTTTTTTTCTTAGCACCGGAGACGGTGGAGCATGTGGACTTTCGGGCATATGGGTGAGTGTGGGTGCATGTACTCGAGCATCTGCGTTATTACCATGTTTCTAAAAAATATGGGGTCTTAAAAATATTTCATTTTTTGAAGTTTATTTGAGAGCCAATTTTGTGCTTGGCCCATGTGGCCCTGACCCACGATCAAGTACAGACTAGCACGGCCGGGCCCGACCCACGGTGGCTGGTCACCGTGGCCCAAGGGCAGAACCGTCAAGCCATGCCGACCAGCCGCAACCAGCCTGCGGCCACGAAGAGCCGGAGGCAGAGAGCAGAGACAAGAGAGGTGACTGATTGGCACTCTCAGCTCACCCCCAAGCGATCGTTGGGAGGCTTCCGAAAGAGCGCTCACCAACTAGTTGCTTCTCCTCTTTCCGCTGCACACCTTTTTGGTTTGGCCCATGTGCGGGGTGGGTTGCGCCCTGTTTTTTTATTTCATTTTTTCTTTTTCTTTTTTTCTCTTATGTTTTTTTTATGTAAAATAAATCAAGATTTCAAAAATATATATAAATTTCAAAACAAAATAATTTTGAGAAATGTTCAGGAAATCATAAAATGTTCATGGATTAAAAAAATATTCATGATTTTGGAAAATACATCGTGTATTCGAAAACAATTCGTGAAAAAATGTTCATGTGTTTTAAAAAAATCGTGAATTCAAAATATGTTCATGAAATTTTAAAATATGTTGACAAAAATCAAATAGTGATTATGAATTAGAAATTTCAGATATTCAAAAACTGTTCACTAATTCAAAAAATGTGCGTGCATTTCAAGAAAATGTTCGTCAAACAAATAATTTTGAATATTTTGAAAAATTGTTTCTAAATTTCAAAAAATGTTTATATATTAAAAAAAGTGCATATTTAAAAAAATGTGTTAATGAAGTAGAAAATTGTTCACAATTTTAAAAAATGTTCGTGAATTTGAAAGACGCTCATGATCTCATTAAAAAATGTTTGTGAAAACAAAAACTGTTCATGATTTCAGTTTATTATTAGTTTTGTACTCCCTCTGTTCCAAAATATAGTGCTTCCTTTATTCATGTGCTTCAACTTTGAACATGAATTTAACCAACGAGACCGATTGCGGCGGGAGCAAAAGTTATACTAGTGAGTTCGTATTCAAAAGAAGTCTTCAATTATATAATTTTTTTCTCCCGCCGCAGTCAGTCTTGTTAGTTAAATTTATGGTCAAAGTTGGACCTTGAAAAGCGTGGGCGCACTATGTTATTGGTTAAATTTATGGTCAAAGTTGTATTCAAAGAACAATCATTATTGTAATAATCAAAGAACACCAAAAAACTGCTAATTCTATGTCTGCATACTTATGGTTTGGTTATCTGAAATTCGATTCAATGTGTACAGTATCACCCTGCCCGTTTCTCAACTAAAAACTTGTAAACATAGAAATTTACTTAGCATATTTTTTTCATAAGGGCGTAACTAATTAAACTTAGCTTTGTCATTCAGATTGGTTTGTTCCTACGTGATATACACTATAGACATGTAATGTGAACTTGCGTTGCTTGTATTAAGATTTGTTAGCGTATCCGGCAATATTTTGGAGGAAATGTGTAACAGTAAAATGTCTACTCGTATATTTAGTATTTGAGTTTGTCCTCCTTTGGAGGCACGGGCCAGTCACCCTATTTTACCCGGCCTATGAGTCTACCTTGATGGAAGGAGTCCACCGCCCCTCCGCGTGCCTTTTGTGGGGAGAATTCTGAAGTTGCACACCGACATGGCATTCTTTGGGAGGAGCCCACAAATCTTACGTTTCGTTGCCATTCCCGCCGAGGAGCTCATCTAGCTCCTCGGCTCCAACGAGAGGGCGCTTGGGCCAATTCACCGACGCATGCATGCCTTCGGTCCTGTGTCACTCCACATCCACCACGGTTTGCCGCTCACCATGTTTTGTTTGTCACAATCTCAACTAGCCAATGCAGGTCAGGCCGAGTACTGGTTGAGATCAATTAGAAGAGTCTGGCCAAGGAAGAGGTAGAGGGGAGGAGAAAGCGGTTCACCACGCGATAATCCATGGATGAGGCGAGACTCATTTACTACCTCATGAACAGTAGACAGGGCAGTCTCCAGAAATTTGGGGCCCGGTGCGAAATGCCAATTGGGCCCCTAAAAATTCTAGGTACTTGCCTTTTTTATATAAACAAATATGAACAAATTCAAACACTACCCAAATTATATGCTTATCAAGAAATAAAAACAAAAAAAAGACTAAACCTGAATTTTTGACGAAAAACTATTTGGGAAATCTTGGTGTGTGATAGCTTGGAGCCTACTATATATCATCCCTGAACAATTTGATTGATGAAAAACTGATTCACATGCACATGCACTCACTAATATTGTAATTCAATAGAAAACAGTCTAATTTAAACAGGGATTTAGTTTGAGAAAACATGATGGACGGATCGGTGGTGCCATCACCTTGGCCTTGGCCACCCGCCGCTTCTACTTGTGCAGTGCGCTTTGTGACTTGCCGAGACCCCAACGGCCAGCAGAATCATGGAAGCAATTCTTCATGTTGGCAAAGCTGTGAGCTACGTCTGAGGGCAAGAGACGAAGGGATCAATCGAGGCAACCCTGCGGCGGCGCTGCCCTTGGGAAATCCTTTTGCGACCTAGATCGATCGATCCATTGACAGGTTGAAGAGCACGCCCAGTTCGGTAGAGAGCTAGGGACTAGCTGACCGGGCCCAATTTTGTGCTAGGAGTGAAAAAAAATATACAGGACATTGACCCAAGATCGGGGGCCCTTTGTAGTCGCACAGCCCGCACAGGCCTGACAGTAGATTAAAAAACAAATGACAACAAGAATAAATAAATAAATAAATAGAATCAGTTTTTTTTTCATCGAAGTGCTGAGCGTGCTAGGAGTGTGTAAATTTATGGTCCCGCCGCAGTCGGTCTCGTTGGTTAAATTTATGGTCAAAGTTAGATCAAAATTTTAGAACAAGACAAAAAGACAACAGAAAACAGGAACATAATAAAAAATTACATGAATAAATGGAAACAAAATAAATATCATAAAGGAGACCATACAAAAGAGGGAAAGCAGTAGCGCCAAAGAATGAAAAGAAATACAAACCAGATGAGAATCCGGAAAAGAAAACGAATAGAGCGTCCAAGCCCAACCAGACAAACGTAAAGGAACAAGGCGCGTGTTGTTGGGTGCTCCTATGTTTCGCTTACTGCAAGATAGAGCGAAAGCTCTCGCGTAGGAGGATCTACAAGATGGCCCGGCCCAGACACGCGGGAGGCTACTGCCATGTTTCCTTGTTTCTTTTTTCATCTTTTTAATTTCATTTTTATTTCTCTTTTTTACTTCCGTTTATACTTCCAAATGTTCTAAATAAATATAATACAAAAAACACTTTACATACAAAATTGTAAAAAATGTTAACTACGCATTTGAAAAATCTTGAATGTGTATATAGAAAATGTTTCACATGTGTACAAAAAATATATCCAGGATTTTGGAAAATACATCGCGTATTCGAAAACATTTGGTGGAAAAATGTTCGTGTGAATCGTGAATTCAAAAAAAAAATCATGAAATTTTAAAATATGTTGACAAAAATCAAATAGTGATTATGAATTAGAAATTTCAAATATTCAAAAACTGTTCACTAATTCAAAAAATGTGCGTGCATTTCAAGAAAATGTTTGTCAAACAAATAATTTTGAATATTTTGATAAATTGTTTCTAAATTTCAGAAAATGTTTATATATTAAAAAAAGTTCACATTTAAACAATGTGTTAATGAAGTAGAAAACTGTTCACAATTTCAAAAATGTTCGTGAATTTGAAAGACGCTCACGATCTCATTAAAAAATGTTCGTGAAAACAAAAATCCGTGCTTCAACTTTGAACATAAATTTAACCAACGAGACCGATTGCAGCGGGAGCAAAAGTTATACTAGTGAACTCGTATTCAAAAGAAGTTTTCAATTATACAATTTTTTTCTCCCGCCGCAGTCGGTCTTGTTGGTTAAATTTATGATCAAAGTTGGACCTCAGAAAGCGCGGGCGCGGGCGCACTAAAGGTCCTTGCGAACTGGTGCTATAGCCCGGTTCTGCACTAATGCTTACAATCTGCAAAGAACTTGAGCTTCATCCCAGCAACTGCCCTGTCCTCGCGGAGCTTATAATTGAATCCTGCAAGTGTTTGTTCGACATCGTAAAATCATCGACACTCTGAAGATTTGCCGGGATTGCCAATGCAAGGGCCAATTTTGCAAGCTGCTTCAATCTTATCATCAATGTGTTTTGTCTGCAGTCTCTTTCGCTGGTGCTTCCATTTGGCCGATCCTGCAATCACTTAGTCGACATCAACGACGAAAAGACGAGGCGCTCCCTGAATCAAGTCAGGATCGAGCTGCTAGTGGAGAAGGAGACGGACACCACAGTCAGTGCTCAAGAAAGAGAGATAAAGGCTGACTTTATTAATTCCATCAAAAGCCTCACCTCCAAGTTTGTTTGTGTGACTGACATGACTCTATGTGGATTCAGCAATAGGGTAAGTGACCATGTCTTCCGGTTCCTACTTTTTATCGCATTGTGTGCTTGATAAAAAATATAATAACTACTAATATTACAGAACACTAAGTACCTGATATCTCTATTACGTAGGTACTGATGCAAGAGGTAGACCAACCAATCATTATGTTAGAGAAGTTAAAAAAAGTGTGCCTTGCTTATTGCGACATTGGGTTGGAATTGCATCTTACTCATTCGTATTTAGTAATATCAAACAATGTAAACATCAGATATAGGAAAATTTGGTTTATGTCCACATTTCTTAAAGGTTAGGTCCGTTAATGACATTACAAAGCTTATACTAGGTTTTTATACTTATTTGAATTAATTGCATCATACTACAAACTCAATGGTTTAATTTCCATTACTTGACTATCATAGTTAAGCACAATTGTTAAATAAAATGACATTTTATTCATTGCTATAAAATTCTAATGTATAAGGAGTATGATGTAAAAAAGGTTCTCTTTTAATTAATTTTGGAAGTTGCATGAAATTTATTTATTTATATATTTACATATGTGTGTGTTCTCATATATAGATTTTTAATATCATGATACTTACTTCTAAAGCAAATGGTGGTTTCTAGTGTATTACTAAAATATGGCCATGGTGTGATTATAGAAATATCTAAAATATGGCCATGGTGTGTTTCAAGTTGGGTTCAATAATAAGTTGTGCATGCTTGGTACCTTTATAGAAAACAAAATAGTTATTATAATGATCAAAGAACAAAAAAACGCCAATTCTACTTTTGCTTACTTATGGTTTGGTTATTTGAATTTTGATTTAACATATTCAATATTTCCTACTTGTTTATGTACTAAAAGAATTACATATAAATAAACATGTAAATTTAGCTAACATATGTTTTCATTAGGTTATGACTAATTAAACTCAGCTTCGTCACTCAGATTGTCTTTCTTCCTACAGGATATACACTATTGATATGTGGTGTGAACATACACTCCTGAAATTGAGACTTTTTTTTATGTATTTGATAATCTTTCGCGGGAAATGTGTTATAGTACCGTGCTTACTCGTACTTGTTTCGTCCGGAATTACTTGTCGCGGAAATGGGTGTATCTAGACGTATTTTAATTCTAGATACTTCAATTTTTTGCGAGAAGTAATTCTAGATGGATGGGGTATATATAATTTAGTATTTGAGGCCTTCCTTCGAGAGGCTCGGGGCAGTCGCCTGTTTCACCCAGGCTGTGGGGTTGGCCTTGATGGGAGGAGTCCACTACTCCTCCTCGCGCCCTCGTGGGGGGAGAATCCTGAAGTTTCACGCCAACGTGACCAGGCTTTGGGAGGAGTCCTAAAATGTCAACGTTTCATCGCCACTATCATCAAGCTCCATCTACTCGAACGCGAGGATGCTTAGGCATGTTCACTGCCACTTGTCTTCAGTCCTCCGCCGCACCACTTCCACCATGGTTGCTGCTCAGCATGCTTTGTTGCCACGATCTCAGCATTGCCAATGCAGGTCGGGTTGGAACCAGCCAGACGAATTTGTCCAAGAAAGAGGCGGACGGGAGGCGAAAGTGGCTCACCACGCAATAATAACCCATAGACGAGGCGAGACCCTTTTACAACCTCATGGATAGTAGGCTCGAAAACAAATAAGTAGCAACAAAACAAAAATGAAAATCTTTTTTTTTCTTAGCACCGGAGACGGTGGAGCATGTGGACTTTCGGGCATATGGGTGAGTGTGGGTGCATGTACTCGAGCATCTGCGTTATTACCATGTTTCTAAAAAATATGGGGTCTTAAAAATATTTCATTTTTTGAAGTTTATTTGAGAGCCAATTTTGTGCTTGGCCCATGTGGCCCTGACCCACGATCAAGTACAGACTAGCACGGCCGGGCCCGGCCCACGGTGGCTGGTCACCGTGGCCCAAGGGCAGAACCGTCAAGCCATGCCGACCAGCCGCAACCAGCCTGCGGCCACGAAGAGCCGGAGGCAGAGAGCAGAGACAAGAGAGGTGACTGATTGGCACTCTCAGCTCACCCCCAAGCGATCGTTGGGAGGCTTCCGAAAGAGCGCTCACCAACTAGTTGCTTCTCCTCTTTCCGCTGCACACCTTTTTGGTTTGGCCCATGTGCGGGGTGGGTTGCGCCCTGTTTTTTTATTTCATTTTTTCTTTTTCTTTTTTTCTCTTATGTTTTTTTTATGTAAAATAAATCAAGATTTCAAAAATATATATAAATTTCAAAACAAAATAATTTTGAGAAATGTTCAGGAAATCATAAAATGTTCATGGATTAAAAAAATATTCATGATTTTGGAAAATACATTGTGTATTCGAAAACAATTCGTGAAAAAATGTTCATGTGTTTTAAAAAAATCGTGAGTTCAAAATATGTCCATGAAATTTTAAAATATGTTGACAAAAATCAAATAGTGATTATGAATTAGAAATTTCAGATATTCAAAAACTGTTCACTAATTCAAAAAATGTGCGTGCATTTCAAGAAAATGTTCGTCAAACAAATAATTTTGAATATTTTGAAAAATTGTTTCTAAATTTCAAAAAATGTTTATATATTAAAAAAAGTGCATATTTAAAAAAATGTGTTAATGAAGTAGAAAATTGTTCACAATTTTAAAAAATGTTCGTGAATTTGAAAGACGCTCATGATCTCATTAAAAAATGTTTGTGAAAACAAAAACTGTTCATGATTTCAGTTTATTATTAGTTTTGTACTCCCTCTGTTCCAAAATATAGTGCTTCCTTTATTCATGTGCTTCAACTTTGAACATGAATTTAACCAACGAGACCGATTGCGGCGGGAGCAAAAGTTATACTAGTGAGTTCGTATTCAAAAGAAGTCTTCAATTATATAATTTTTTTCTCCCGCCGCAGTCAGTCTTGTTAGTTAAATTTATGGTCAAAGTTGGACCTTGAAAA
Source organism: Aegilops umbellulata (assembly GCA_032464435.1). Classification (NCBI taxonomy): domain Eukaryota; kingdom Viridiplantae; phylum Streptophyta; class Magnoliopsida; order Poales; family Poaceae; genus Aegilops; species Aegilops umbellulata. Next base: position 17,851,456 of record CP136054.1, read on the forward strand.
GCGTGGGCGCACTATATTATTGGTTAAATTTATGGTCAAAGTTGTATTCAAAGAACAATCATTATTGTAATAATCAACGAACACCAAAAAACTGCTAATTCTATGTCTGCATACTTATGGTTTGGTTATCTGAAATTCGATTCAATGTGTACAGTATCACCCTGCCCGTTTCTCAACTAAAAACTTGTAAACATAGAAATTTACTTAGCATATTTTTTTCATAAGGGCGTAACTAATTAAACTTAGCTTTGTCATTCAGATTGGTTTGTTCCTACGTGATATACACTATAGACATGTAATGTGAACTTGCGTTGCTTGTATTAAGATTTGTTAGCGTATCCGGCAATATTTTGGAGGAAATGTGTAACAGTAAAATGTCTACTCGTATATTTAGTATTTGAGTTTGTCCTCCTTTGGAGGCACGGGCCAGTCACCCTATTTTACCCGGCCTATGAGTCTACCTTGATGGAAGGAGTCCACCGCCCCTCCGCGTGCCTTTTGTGGGGAGAATTCTGAAGTTGCACACCGACATGGCATTCTTTGGGAGGAGCCCACAAATCTTACGTTTCGTTGCCATTCCCGCCGAGGAGCTCATCTAGCTCCTCGGCTCCAACGAGAGGGCGCTTGGGCCAATTCACCGACGCATGCATGCCTTCGGTCCTCTGTCACTCCACATCCACCACGGTTTGCCGCTCACCATGTTTTGTTTGTCACAATCTCAACTAGCCAATGCAGGTCGGGCCGAGTACTGGTTGAGATCAATTAGAAGAGTCTGGCCAAGGAAGAGGTAGAGGGGAGGAGAAAGCGGTTCACCACGCGATAATCCATGGATGAGGCGAGACTCATTTACTACCTCATGAACAGTAGACAGGGCAGTCTCCAGAAATTTGGGGCCCGGTGCGAAATGCCAATTGGGCCCCTAAAAATTCTAGGTACTTGCCTTTTTTATATAAACAAATATGAACAAATTCAAACACTACCCAAATTATATGCTTATCAAGAAATAAAAACAAAAAAAAGACTAAACCTGAATTTTTGACGAAAAACTATTTGGGAAATCTTGGTGTGTGATAGCTTGGAGCCTACTATATATCATCCCTGAACAATTTGATTGATGAAAAACTGATTCACATGCACATGCACTCACTAATATTGTAATTCAATAGAAAACAGTCTAATTTAAACAGGGATTTAGTTTGAGAAAACATGATGGACGGATCGGTGGTGCCATCACCTTGGCCTTGGCCACCCGCCGCTTCTACTTGTGCAGTGCGCTTTGTGACTTGCCGAGACCCCAACGGCCAGCAGAATCATGGAAGCAATTCTTCATGTTGGCAAAGCTGTGAGCTACGTCTGAGGGCAAGAGACGAAGGGATCAATCGAGGCAACCCTGCGGCGGCGCTGCCCTTGGGAAATCCTTTTGCGACCTAGATCGATCGATCCATTGACAGGTTGAAGAGCACGCCCAGTTCGGTAGAGAGCTAGGGACTAGCTGACCGGGCCCAATTTTGTGCTAGGAGTGAAAAAAAATATACAGGACATTGACCCAAGATCGGGGGCCCTTTGTAGTCGCACAGCCCGCACAGGCCTGACAGTAGATTAAAAAACAAATGACAACAAGAATAAATAAATAAATAAATAGAATCAGTTTTTTTTTCATCGAAGTGCTGAGCGTGCTAGGAGTGTGTAAATTTATGGTCCCGCCGCAGTCGGTCTCGTTGGTTAAATTTATGGTCAAAGTTAGATCAAAATTTTAGAACAAGACAAAAAGACAACAGAAAACAGGAACATAATAAAAAATTACATGAATGAATGGAAACAAAATAAATATCATAAAGGAGACCATACAAAAGAGGGAAAGCAGTAGCGCCAAAGAATGAAAAGAAATACAAACCAGATGAGAATCCGGAAAAGAAAACGAATAGAGCGTCCAAGCCCAACCAGACAAACGTAAAGGAACAAGGCGCGTGTTGTTGGGTGCTCCTATGTTTCGCTTACTGCAAGATAGAGCGAAAGCTCTCGCGTAGGAGGATCTACAAGATGGCCCGGCCCAGCCACGCGGGAGGCTACTGCCATGTTTCCTTGTTTCTTTTTTCATCTTTTTAATTTCATTTTTATTTCTCTTTTTTACTTCCGTTTATACTTCCAAATGTTCTAAATAAATATAATACAAAAAACACTTTACATACAAAATTGTAAAAAATGTTAACTACGCATTTGAAAAATCTTGAATGTGTATATAGAAAATGTTTCACATGTGTACAAAAAATATATCCAGGATTTTGGAAAATACATCGCGTATTCGAAAACATTTGGTGGAAAAATGTTCGTGTGAATCGTGAATTCAAAAAAAAAATCATGAAATTTTAAAATATGTTGACAAAAATCAAATAGTGATTATGAATTAGAAATTTCAAATATTCAAAAACTGTTCACTAATTCAAAAAATGTGCGTGCATTTCAAGAAAATGTTTGTCAAACAAATAATTTTGAATATTTTGATAAATTGTTTCTAAATTTCAGAAAATGTTTATATATTAAAAAAAGTTCACATTTAAACAATGTGTTAATGAAGTAGAAAACTGTTCACAATTTTAAAAAATGTTCGTGAATTTCAAAGACGCTCACGATCTCATTAAAAAATGTTCATGAAAACAAAAATCCGTGCTTCAACTTTGAACATAAATTTAACCAACGAGACCGATTGCAGTGGGAGCAAAAGTTATACTAGTGAACTCGTATTCAAAAGAAGTTTTCAATTATACAATTTTTTTCTCCCGCCGCAGTCGGTCTTGTTGGTTAAATTTATGATCAAAGTTGGACCTCAGAAAGCGCGGGCGCGGGCGCACTAAAGGTCCTTGCGAACTGGTGCTATAGCCCGGTTCTGCACTAATGCTTACAATCTGCAAAGAACTTGAGCTTCATCCCAGCAACTGCCCTGTCCTCGCGGAGCTTATAATTGAAGCCTGCAAGTGTTTGTTCGACATCGTAAAATCATCGACACTCTGAAGATTTGCCGGGATTGCCAATGCAAGGGCCAATTTTGCAAGCTGCTTCAATCTTATCATCAATGTGTTTTGTCTGCAGTCTCTTTCGCTGGTGCTTCCATTTGGCCGATCCTGCAACCACTTGGTCGACATCAACGACGAAAAGACGAGGCGCTCCCTGGATCAAGTCAGGATCGAGCTGCTAGTGGAGAAGGAGACGGACACCACAGTCAGTGCTCAAGAAAGAGAGATAAAGGCTTACTTTATTAATTCCATCAAAAGCCTCACCTCCAAGTTTGTTTGTGTGACTGACATGACTCTATGTGGATTCAGCAATAGGGTAAGTGACCATGTCTTCCGGTTCCTACTTTTTATCGCATTGTGTGCTTGATAAAAAATATGATAACTACTAATATTACAGAACACTAAGTACCTGATATCTCTATTGCGTAGGTACTGATGCAAGAGGTAGACCAACCAATCATTATGTTAGAGAAGTTAAAAAAAGTGTGCCTTGCTTATTGCGACATTGGGTTGGAATTGCATCTTACTCATTCGTATTTAGTAATATCAAACAATGTAAACATCAGATATAGGAAAATTTGGTTTATGTCCACATTTCTTAAAGGTTAGGTCCGTTAATGACATTACAAAGCTTATACTAGGTTTTTATACTTATTTGAATTAATTGCATCATACTACAAACTCAATGGTTTAATTTCCATTACTTGACTATCATAGTTAAGCACAATTGTTAAATAAAATGACATTTTATTCATTGCTATAAAATTCTAATGTATAAGGAGTATGATGTAAAAAAGGTTCTCTTTTAATTAATTTTGGAAGTTGCATGAAATTTATTTATTTATATATTTACATATGTGTGTGTTCTCATATATAGATTTTTAATATCATGATACTTATTTCTAAAGCAAATGGTGGTTTCTAGTGTATTACTAAAATATGGCCATGGTGTGATTATAGAAATATCTAAAATATGGCCATGGTGTGTTTCAAGTTGGGTTCAATAATAAGTTGTGCATGCTTGGTACCTTTATAGAAAACAAAATAGTTATTATAATGATCAAAGAACAAAAAAACGCCAATTCTACTTTTGCTTACTTATGGTTTGGTTATTTGAATTTTGATTTAACATATTCAATATTTCCTACTTGTTTATGAACTAAAAGAATTACATATAAATAAACATGTAAATTTAGCTAACATATGTTTTCATTAGGTTATGACTAATTAAACTCAGCTTCGTCACTCAGATTGTCTTTCTTCCTACAGGATATACACTATTGATATGTGGTGTGAACATACACTCCTGAAATTGAGACTTTTTTTTATGTATTTGATAATCTTTCGCGGGAAATGTGTTATAGTACCGTGCTTACTCGTACTTGTTTCGTCCGGAATTACTTGTCGCGGAAATGGGTGTATCTAGACGTATTTTAATTCTAGATACTTCAATTTTTTGCGAGAAGTAATTCTAGATGGATGGGGTATATATAATTTAGTATTTGAGGCCTTCCTTCGAGAGGCTCGGGGCAGTCGCCTGTTTCACCCAGGCTGTGGGGTTGGCCTTGATGGGAGGAGTCCACTACTCCTCCTCGCGCCCTCGTGGGGGGAGAATCCTGAAGTTTCACGCCAACGTGACCAGGCTTTGGGAGGAGTCCTAAAATGTCAACGTTTCATCGCCACTATCATCAAGCTCCATCTACTCGAACGCGAGGATGCTTAGGCATGTTCACTGCCACTTGTCTTCAGTCCTCCGCCGCACCACTTCCACCATGGTTGCTGCTCAGCATGCTTTGTTGCCACGATCTCAGCATTGCCAATGCAGGTCGGGTTGGGACCAACCAGACGAATTTGTCCAAGAAAGAGGCGGAGGGGAGGCGAAAGTGGCTCACCACGCAATAATAACCCATAGACGAGGCGAGACCCTTTTACAACCTCATGGATAGTAGGCTCGAAAACAAATAAGTAGCAACAAAACAAAAATGAAAATCTTTTTTTTTTCTTAGCACCGGAGACGGTGGAGCATGTGGACTTTCGGGCATATGGGTGAGTGTGGGTGCATGTACTCGAGCATCTGCGTTATTACCATGTTTCTAAAAAATATGGGGTCTTAAAAATATTTCATTTTTTGAAGTTTATTTGAGAGCCAATTTTGTGCTTGGCCCATGTGGCCCTGACCCACGATCAAGTACAGACTAGCACGGCCGGGCCCGGCCCACGGTGGCTGGTCACCGTGGCCCAAGGGCAGAACCGTCAAGCCATGCCGACCAGCCGCAACCAGCCTGCGGCCACGAAGAGCCGGAGGCAGAGAGCAGAGACAAGAGAGGTGACTGATTGGCACTCTCAGCTCACCCCCAAGCGATCGTTGGGAGGCTTCCGAAAGAGCGCTCACCAACTAGTTGCTTCTCCTCTTTCCGCTGCACACCTTTTTGGTTTGGCCCATGTGCGGGGTGGGTTGCGCCCTGTTTTTTTATTTCATTTTTTCTTTTTCTTTTTTTCTCTTATGTTTTTTTATGTAAAATAAATCAAGATTTCAAAAATATATATAAATTTCAAAACAAAATAATTTTGAGAAATGTTCAGGAAATCATAAAATGTTCATGGATTAAAAAAATATTCATGATTTTGGAAAATACATCGTGTATTCGAAAACAATTCGTGAAAAAATGTTCATGTGTTTTAAAAAAATCGTGAATTCAAAATATGTTCATGAAATTTTAAAATATGTTGACAAAAATCAAATAGTGATTATGAATTAGAAATTTCAGATATTCAAAAACTGTTCACTAATTCAAAAAATGTGCGTGCATTTCAAGAAAATGTTCGTCAAACAAATAATTTTGAATATTTTGAAAAATTGTTTCTAAATTTCAAAAAATGTTTATATATTAAAAAAAAGTGCATATTTAAAAAAATGTGTTAATGAAGTAGAAAATTGTTCACAATTTTAAAAAATGTTCGTGAATTTGAAAGACGCTCATGATCTCATTAAAAAATGTTTGTGAAAACAAAAACTGTTCATGATTTCAGTTTATTATTAGTTTTGTACTCCCTCTGTTCCAAAATATAGTGCTTCCTTTATTCATGTGCTTCAACTTTGAACATGAATTTAACCAACGAGACCGATTGCGGCGGGAGCAAAAGTTATACTAGTGAGTTCGTATTCAAAAGAAGTCTTCAATTATATAATTTTTTTCTCCCGCCGCAGTCAGTCTTGTTAGTTAAATTTATGGTCAAAGTTGGACCTTGAAAAGCGTGGGCGCACTATGTTATTGGTTAAATTTATGGTCAAAGTTGTATTCAAAGAACAATCATTATTGTAATAATCAAAGAACACCAAAAAACTGCTAATTCTATGTCTGCATACTTATGGTTTGGTTATCTGAAATTCGATTCAATGTGTACAGTATCACCCTGCCCGTTTCTCAACTAAAAACTTGTAAACATAGAAATTTACTTAGCATATTTTTTTCATAAGGGCGTAACTAATTAAACTTAGCTTTGTCATTCAGATTGGTTTGTTCCTACGTGATATACACTATAGACATGTAATGTGAACTTGCGTTGCTTGTATTAAGATTTGTTAGCGTATCCGGCAATATTTTGGAGGAAATGTGTAACAGTAAAATGTCTACTCGTATATTTAGTATTTGAGTTTGTCCTCCTTTGGAGGCACGGGCCAGTCACCCTATTTTACCCGGCCTATGAGTCTACCTTGATGGAAGGAGTCCACCGCCCCTCCGCGTGCCTTTTGTGGGGAGAATTCTGAAGTTGCACACCGACATGGCATTCTTTGGGAGGAGCCCACAAATCTTATGTTTCGTTGCCATTCCCGCCGAGGAGCTCATCTAGCTCCTCGGCTCCAACGAGAGGGCGCTTGGGCCAATTCACCGACGCATGCATGCCTTCGGTCCTCTGTCACTCCACATCCACCACGGTTTGCCGCTCACCATGTTTTGTTTGTCACAATCTCAACTAGCCAATGCAGGTCAGGCCGAGTACTGGTTGAGATCAATTAGAAGAGTCTGGCCAAGGAAGAGGTAGAGGGGAGGAGAAAGCGGTTCACCACGCGATAATCCATGGATGAGGCGAGACTCATTTACTACCTCATGAACAGTAGACAGGGCAGTCTCCAGAAATTTGGGGCCCGGTGCGAAATGCCAATTGGGCCCCTAAAAATTCTAGGTACTTGCCTTTTTTATATAAACAAATATGAACAAATTCAAACACTACCCAAATTATATGCTTATCAAGAAATAAAAACAAAAAAAAGACTAAACCTGAATTTTTGACGAAAAACTATTTGGGAAATCTTGGTGTGTGATAGCTTGGAGCCTACTATATATCATCCCTGAACAATTTGATTGATGAAAAACTGATTCACATGCACATGCACTCACTAATATTGTAATTCAATAGAAAACAGTCTAATTTAAACAGGGATTTAGTTTGAGAAAACATGATGGACGGATCGGTGGTGCCATCACCTTGGCCTTGGCCACCCGCCGCTTCTACTTGTGCAGTGCGCTTTGTGACTTGCCGAGACCCCAACGGCCAGCAGAATCATGGAAGCAATTCTTCATGTTGGCAAAGCTGTGAGCTACGTCTGAGGGCAAGAGACGAAGGGATCAATCGAGGCAACCCTGCGGCGGCGCTGCCCTTGGGAAATCCTTTTGCGACCTAGATCGATCGATCCATTGACAGGTTGAAGAGCACGCCCAGTTCGGTAGAGAGCTAGGGACTAGCTGACCGGGCCCAATTTTGTGCTAGGAGTGAAAAAAAATATACAGGACATTGACCCAAGATCGGGGGCCCTTTGTAGTCGCACAGCCCGCACAGGCCTGACAGTAGATTAAAAAACAAATGACAACAAGAATAAATAAATAAATAAATAGAATCAGTTTTTTTTTCATCGAAGTGCTGAGCGTGCTAGGAGTGTGTAAATTTATGGTCCCGCCGCAGTCGGTCTCGTTGGTTAAATTTATGGTCAAAGTTAGATCAAAATTTTAGAACAAGACAAAAAGACAACAGAAAACAGGAACATAATAAAAAATTACATGAATGAATGGAAACAAAATAAATATCATAAAGGAGACCATACAAAAGAGGGAAAGCAGTAGCGCCAAAGAATGAAAAGAAATACAAACCAGATGAGAATCCGGAAAAGAAAACGAATAGAGCGTCCAAGCCCAACCAGACAAACGTAAAGGAACAAGGCGCGTGTTGTTGGGTGCTCCTATGTTTCGCTTACTGCAAGATAGAGCGAAAGCTCTCGCGTAGGAGGATCTACAAGATGGCCCGGCCCAGCCACGCGGGAGGCTACTGCCATGTTTCCTTGTTTCTTTTTTCATCTTTTTAATTTCATTTTTATTTCTCTTTTTTACTTCCGTTTATACTTCCAAATGTTCTAAATAAATATAATACAAAAAACACTTTACATACAAAATTGTAAAAAATGTTAACTACGCATTTGAAAAATCTTGAATGTGTATATAGAAAATGTTTCACATGTGTACAAAAAATATATACAGGATTTTGGAAAATACATCGCGTATTCGAAAACATTTGGTGGAAAAATGTTCGTGTGAATCGTGAATTCAAAAAAAAATTCATGAAATTTTAAAATATGTTGACAAAAATCAAATAGTGATTATGAATTAGAAATTTCAAATATTCAAAAACTGTTCACTAATTCAAAAAATGTGCGTGCATTTCAAGAAAATGTTTGTCAAACAAATAATTTTGAATATTTTGATAAATTGTTTCTAAATTTCAGAAAATGTTTATATATTAAAAAAAGTTCACATTTAAACAATGTGTTAATGAAGTAGAAAACTGTTCACAATTTTAAAAAATGTTCGTGAATTTGAAAGACGCTCACGATCTCATTAAAAAATGTTCGTGAAAACAAAAATCCGTGCTTCAACTTTGAACATAAATTTAACCAACGAGACCGATTGCAGCGGGAGCAAAAGTTATACTAGTGAACTCGTATTCAAAAGAAGTTTTCAATTATACAATTTTTTTCTCCCGCCGCAGTCGGTCTTGTTGGTTAAATTTATGATCAAAGTTGGACCTCAGAAAGCGCGGGCGCGGGCGCACTAAAGGTCCTTGCGAACTGGTGCTATAGCCCGGTTCTGCACTAATGCTTACAATCTGCAAAGAACTTGAGCTTCATCCCAGCAACTGCCCTGTCCTCGCGGAGCTTATAATTGAAGCCTGCAAGTGTTTGTTCGACATCGTAAAATCATCGACACTCTGAAGATTTGCCGGGATTGCCAATGCAAGGGCCAATTTTGCAAGCTGCTTCAATCTTATCATCAATGTGTTTTGTCTGCAGTCTCTTTCGCTGGTGCTTCCATTTGGCCGATCCTGCAATCACTTAGTCGACATCAACGACGAAAAGACGAGGCGCTCCCTGAATCAAGTCAGGATCGAGCTGCTAGTGGAGAAGGAGACGGACACCACAGTCAGTGCTCAAGAAAGAGAGATAAAGGCTGACTTTATTAATTCCATCAAAAGCCTCACCTCCAAGTTTGTTTGTGTGACTGACATGACTCTATGTGGATTCAGCAATAGGGTAAGTGACCATGTCTTCCGGTTCCTACTTTTTATCGCATTGTGTGCTTGATAAAAAATATAATAACTACTAATATTACAGAACACTAAGTACCTGATATCTCTATTACGTAGGTACTGATGCAAGAGGTAGACCAACCAATCATTATGTTAGAGAAGTTAAAAAAAGTGTGCCTTGCTTATTGCGACATTGGGTTGGAATTGCATCTTACTCATTCGTATTTAGTAATATCAAACAATGTAAACATCAGATATAGGAAAATTTGGTTTATGTCCACATTTCTTAAAGGTTAGGTCCGTTAATGACATTACAAAGCTTATACTAGGTTTTTATACTTATTTGAATTAATTGCATCATACTACAAACTCAATGGTTTAATTTCCATTACTTGACTATCATAGTTAAGCACAATTGTTAAATAAAATGACATTTTATTCATTGCTATAAAATTCTAATGTATAAGGAGTATGATGTAAAAAAGGTTCTCTTTTAATTAATTTTGGAAGTTGCATGAAATTTATTTATTTATATATTTACATATGTGTGTGTTCTCATATATAGATTTTTAATATCATGATACTTATTTCTAAAGCAAATGGTGGTTTCTAGTGTATTACTAAAATATGGCCATGGTGTGATTATAGAAATATCTAAAATATGGCCATGGTGTGTTTCAAGTTGGGTTCAATAATAAGTTGTGCATGCTTGGTACCTTTATAGAAAACAAAATAGTTATTATAATGATCAAAGAACAAAAAAACGCCAATTCTACTTTTGCTTACTTATGGTTTGGTTATTTGAATTTTGATTTAACATATTCAATATTTCCTACTTGTTTATGAACTAAAAGAATTACATATAAATAAACATGTAAATTTAGCTAACATATGTTTTCATTAGGTTATGACTAATTAAACTCAGCTTCGTCACTCAGATTGTCTTTCTTCCTACAGGATATACACTATTGATATGTGGTGTGAACATACACTCCTGAAATTGAGACTTTTTTTTATGTATTTGATAATCTTTCGCGGGAAATGTGTTATAGTACCGTGCTTACTCGTACTTGTTTCGTCCGGAATTACTTGTCGCGGAAATGGGTGTATCTAGACGTATTTTAATTCTAGATACTTCAATTTTTTGCGAGAAGTAATTCTAGATGGATGGGGTATATATAATTTAGTATTTGAGGCCTTCCTTCGAGAGGCTCGGGGCAGTCGCCTGTTTCACCCAGGCTGTGGGGTTGGCCTTGATGGGAGGAGTCCACTACTCCTCCTCGCGCCCTCGTGGGGGGAGAATCCTGAAGTTTCACGCCAACGTGACCAGGCTTTGGGAGGAGTCCTAAAATGTCAACGTTTCATCGCCACTATCATCAAGCTCCATCTACTCGAACGCGAGGATGCTTAGGCATGTTCACTGCCACTTGTCTTCAGTCCTCCGCCGCACCACTTCCACCATGGTTGCTGCTCAGCATGCTTTGTTGCCACGATCTCAGCATTGCCAATGCAGGTCGGGTTGGGACCAACCAGACGAATTTGTCCAAGAAAGAGGCGGAGGGGAGGCGAAAGTGGCTCACCACGCAATAATAACCCATAGACGAGGCGAGACCCTTTTACAACCTCATGGATAGTAGGCTCGAAAACAAATAAGTAGCAACAAAACAAAAATGAAAATCTTTTTTTTTCTTAGCACCGGAGACGGTGGAGCATGTGGACTTTCGGGCATATGGGTGAGTGTGGGTGCATGTACTCGAGCATCTGCGTTATTACCATGTTTCTAAAAAATATGGGGTCTTAAAAATATTTCATTTTTTGAAGTTTATTTGAGAGCCAATTTTGTGCTTGGCCCATGTGGCCCTGACCCACGATCAAGTACAGACTAGCACGGCCGGGCCCGGCCCACGGTGGCTGGTCACCGTGGCCCAAGGGCAGAACCGTCAAGCCATGCCGACCAGCCGCAACCAGCCTGCGGCCACGAAGAGCCGGAGGCAGAGAGCAGAGACAAGAGAGGTGACTGATTGGCACTCTCAGCTCACCCCCAAGCGATCGTTGGGAGGCTTCCGAAAGAGCGCTCACCAACTAGTTGCTTCTCCTCTTTCCGCTGCACACCTTTTTGGTTTGGCCCATGTGCGGGGTGGGTTGCGCCCTGTTTTTTTATTTCATTTTTTCTTTTTCTTTTTTTCTCTTATGTTTTTTTATGTAAAATAAATCAAGATTTCAAAAATATATATAAATTTCAAAACAAAATAATTTTGAGAAATGTTCAGGAAATCATAAAATGTTCATGGATTAAAAAAATATTCATGATTTTGGAAAATACATCGTGTATTCGAAAACAATTCGTGAAAAAATGTTCATGTGTTTTAAAAAAATCGTGAATTCAAAATATGTTCATGAAATTTTAAAATATGTTGACAAAAATCAAATAGTGATTATGAATTAGAAATTTCAGATATTCAAAAACTGTTCACTAATTCAAAAAATGTGCGTGCATTTCAAGAAAATGTTCGTCAAACAAATAATTTTGAATATTTTGAAAAATTGTTTCTAAATTTCAAAAAATGTTTATATATTAAAAAAAAGTGCATATTTAAAAAAATGTGTTAATGAAGTAGAAAATTGTTCACAATTTTAAAAAATGTTCGTGAATTTGAAAGACGCTCATGATCTCATTAAAAAATGTTTGTGAAAACAAAAACTGTTCATGATTTCAGTTTATTATTAGTTTTGTACTCCCTCTGTTCCAAAATATAGTGCTTCCTTTATTCATGTGCTTCAACTTTGAACATGAATTTAACCAACGAGACCGATTGCGGCGGGAGCAAAAGTTATACTAGTGAGTTCGTATTCAAAAGAAGTCTTCAATTATATAATTTTTTTCTCCCGCCGCAGTCAGTCTTGTTAGTTAAATTTATGGTCAAAGTTGGACCTTGAAAAGCGTGGGCGCACTATGTTATTGGTTAAATTTATGGTCAAAGTTGTATTCAAAGAACAATCATTATTGTAATAATCAAAGAACACCAAAAAACTGCTAATTCTATGTCTGCATACTTATGGTTTGGTTATCTGAAATTCGATTCAATGTGTACAGTATCACCCTGCCCGTTTCTCAACTAAAAACTTGTAAACATAGAAATTTACTTAGCATATTTTTTTCATAAGGGCGTAACTAATTAAACTTAGCTTTGTCATTCAGATTGGTTTGTTCCTACGTGATATACACTATAGACATGTAATGTGAACTTGCGTTGCTTGTATTAAGATTTGTTAGCGTATCCGGCAATATTTTGGAGGAAATGTGTAACAGTAAAATGTCTACTCGTATATTTAGTATTTGAGTTTGTCCTCCTTTGGAGGCACGGGCCAGTCACCCTATTTTACCCGGCCTATGAGTCTACCTTGATGGAAGGAGTCCACCGCCCCTCCGCGTGCCTTTTGTGGGGAGAATTCTGAAGTTGCACACCGACATGGCATTCTTTGGGAGGAGCCCACAAATCTTACGTTTCGTTGCCATTCCCGCCGAGGAGCTCATCTAGCTCCTCGGCTCCAACGAGAGGGCGCTTGGGCCAATTCACCGACGCATGCATGCCTTCGGTCCTCTGTCACTCCACATCCACCACGGTTTGCCGCTCACCATGTTTTGTTTGTCACAATCTCAACTAGCCAATGCAGGTCGGGCCGAGTACTGGTTGAGATCAATTAGAAGAGTCTGGCCAAGGAAGAGGTAGAGGGGAGGAGAAAGCGGTTCACCACGCGATAATCCATGGATGAGGCGAGACTCATTTACTACCTCATGAACAGTAGACAGGGCAGTCTCCAGAAATTTGGGGCCCGGTGCGAAATGCCAATTGGGCCCCTAAAAATTCTAGGTACTTGCCTTTTTTATATAAACAAATATGAACAAATTCAAACACTACCCAAATTATATGCTTATCAAGAAATAAAAACAAAAAAAGACTAAACCTGAATTTTTGACGAAAAACTATTTGGGAAATCTTGGCGCGTGATAGCTTGGAGCCTACTATATATCATCCCTGAACAATTTGATTGATGAAAAACTGATTCACATGCACATGTACTCACTAATATTGTAATTCAATAGAAAACAGTCTAATTTAAACAGGGATTTAGTTTGAGAAAACATGATGGACGGATCGGTGGTGCCATCACCTTGGCCTTGGCCACCCGCCGCTTCTACTTGGGTAGTGTTTTAGTAGAACGGAGGAAGTATTTGGGAACTTAATTTGTGTTTGGCCCATGTGGCTCCGGCCCACGGTCAAACACATCCTAGCCCAGCCCGGCCCGGCCCACGCTGGCCCAGGGGCAGAACCGTCAAGACGTGCCGACCAGCCACGGCCAGCCTGCGGCCACCAAGAGCCGGAGGGGCAGAGACCAAGAGACAGAGAGCGATAAGCAGAGAGAGCTCCTCATCCGGCTGCTCCCTCCCTATATATAATCCCCAATTTCGTCTCCCAGCATATAAAGCCTCCCGATTTCGAACCCCCACTCCTCGTCTCCTTCTCCCCCGATCCGAACCCATTCCCGCACCCTCGCCCCGCTCCAGGACCCGCCGGATCTCGCCGCCAGGATCATCGTCGACCGGCAACCAACTAGCGCAGGTGATTCCCCTATCCGTCGGCCCCTCGATTCCGGTGCTCGAATCAGATCGCTGGCCGCCGCGCTTGTTCTTCTCTGTCCGTCTCCGGGTTCCGGTCCGTTCGGGATCAGTCCTGCCCGCCGGAATGGGCCGGGGCGCCGTCCCCGGGCCCTCCGCTCTGCTTTTCTAGGGTTCGTTCGTTCGTTCGTTCGTTGAGCGGTGGGAGGGGGGGATTAGTCGCCCCCTTGGGCTTGCCGTTCCACGGCGGATTCGTCGATGGATTCGGTGGGAGGAGAGATGCCGTCGGAATGGAACCGCGCCGGGGAAAAAGTTTGATCTTTTATTCTCCGTTCCTTGTGGGGTGGGGAGTGGCTGATCTGCATCTAGCGGAGGAACCGGCCAGATGAGCCACTGATTTTGGTTCATGTGTAGTAATAGCTTAGTACTTGTTCGTATCGAATCACCATCAAATGGGGGATCTTTTGTTCAGAGACGGTTCACATGGCATGAGTGAATCGGCTCTGCTTTGCTGTTGTTATAGTAGTACTACTGTAGTCTTTACTCTGTATGTGACATGGATGGATCCTATATATCTACTACCTTGCTGCTAATATCTGACGAAAGCGTGCTTGTTTCGCGCAGCCGAGGCGATATGGCCACCTTCGAGCTGTACAGGCGGTCCACCATCGGCATGTGCCTCACCGAGACGCTCGACGAGATGGTCTCCAGCGGCACCCTCAGCCCCGAGCTCGCCATCCAAGTGCTCGTACAGTTCGACAAGGTGCAACCGCTGGGACATTCTTTCTTCGGTTAACGCCAGTCTTCCCCCTTCAGATTGGGGGAACACGATTCTAGTTATCTTGCAGATGATTTGATTTATGGTTTCTCTGTGTTTCTCGTGTGTGTGTGCAGTCTATGACGGAGGCACTGGAAAACCAAGTGAAGAGCAAGGTTACTGTCAAGGTACGTGCTTTTGGGAAAACAAAGTTGTAATTTTTCGCGCCATTTCGGTGTTCGCCTGCTCGGTCGGCCCGTTATTGCTTGCCGTATGCTGCTGTGAATTAATTTGTCGGGTTCTAAAAAGGTTATGACCTTTTGGAGTATGATAAATATGTTTGCTCTTCTACATAGCGGTCGATCAATATCCGCACGACACGTGGTACCAGTGCCAAGTTGCACTGCAGTTTAGCTTGTTTGTTCGCATCGCAGACCTCTGTAAAGGAAACAAACCTCAACTTTCTTTTGTCTTGCATATGCATATACTTCTTAGTTCTTACTAAGGATACGGGCCACCGTTCCCAAGGCCGTAATGGCAAAGATCCTGGAGAATCTGTTTTGCATATGTTGTTCTGAGTTCAATGGGTGTCGCTCATTTGGGGAAACTCTGGGATTGTGTAAAAACCATGTTTTACTAAACAAAACCTGTTGACATAATGTGTGTTCACATCCAAAAAGATGTTCTGAGGCTACCATTTATTTTTTATTTTCTTTTGTGACCATAGTTTCAGTCACCTTAATTTACATGATGTCGAAGAGTACTGTTTTTTCTCAGTAACCAAAGCACTAACATGGAATTTGGAAGAAAATTTCCTTTTGTAGCACAAATGAATTGCAGTGGAGCGCGTTGGGATTTTTTGGTTGCCTGATTGATCTTGAATAAAATGAATGAAGTTATCAACATAGTATCAAATAATTTCTGATATCCGATTATGGTTCATGGTTCACCGTAAAAAAAACTAAACCAACCAGGATTAGCCCTTGGTGGCATTTTTGCTAGGAAGAAAGGCAAGGACCAAACTTTGAGTAGGCTGAGCCTCGAACGCAGGTTGGCAGGCTGCAAGCACTAAAGCCTGCTCTAGCTAGCCACCCGAGCAGACGCTCAGTCTTGTTCATGGTTCACTATAGCAGGTGCCATCATTCACCATAGCAGCTACCATTATGGATTTCATTAATTACTAAAGATAAGTTCAGTGTTTCCAAGGCCGTAAAGGGAAAGGTCCTGGGGAATCTGTTTGTACATGATGTTCCGAGTTCTAGGGATGTCGCACAATTTTGGGCAACTCTGGAATTGTATAATAAAAATTTGTTTACAAAACAAAACCTGTTGACATAATGTATGTGTACAACTAAAAATGAGCCTCTGAAGCTACCACTCGTTTCTAATTCTTTTGTTTCAGTCACCTTAATTTGCATGATTTCAAATACTACTGGATATTCTCAATATCCAAAACATTAAGATGGAGTGTGGAATTTTTTTTATCCTTTTATGGCGCAAATGAATAAGAGTGGAATGCATTAGAATTTTCCGCTTGCCTGATTGATCTTCAACAAAATAAATGAAGTTATCGACAATAGTGTTAAATGATTTCTGATATTAGATATGGTGGTTCATTGTTCACCATAAAAAAAAAACCTCGACCAACCAGTACTTCGCCTTCGGTGGCATTTTTTTAAATATAGAAGAAAGGTGGGGGCTGAGCCTCGAACACTGGTTGGCGGGCTGCCGACATTTCAGCCTGCTCTAGCTAGCCACCCGAGCAGACGCTCGATCTCTTCCATTGTTCACCATAGCAGGTGCCATTAAGGATTTCAATTGATTCCTCATGTCCACATTGTATTTGAACCTGATAGAGAACTGATGTTAGAGTCTGGAATACGGATAATCACAAATACATGGAGTTGTTAATATTTTGTTTTCCCCCAACTATGGGTGTTACTTTTTTTCTGAGAAAGGAGCCCCCTGGTCTTATATAGAAACCAAAGATAATGTGTTAAATAGCTTCTAATATCAGATTATGTGGTTCATGGTTCACCATAAAAAGTCAACCAATGCTAGACCCTGGTAGCATTTTTAAAAAGAAGAAAGGCGAGCCTGCGGAGGCTGAGCCTCGAGCGTGGGTCGGCAGGCTGCGAGCACTTCAGCCTTGCTCTAGCTAGCCATCCAAACAGACACCCTGTCTCGTCCATAGTTCACCATAGCAGGCGCTATTAAGGATTTCATGGATTCCTCTCTACATTGTACTTGAACCTGATAGAGAACTGATGTCAGAGTCTGGAATAAGGGATAATCACAAAGACATGGATTTGCCAATTATTTTGTTTTCACTCAACTATGGTAAGTTGTTTAGTTTTTTCTGAGAAAGGAGTCCCCTGGTCTCCTATATACTCCCTCCGTTCCAGAATAAATGACCCAACTTTGTTCTAACAATCTAACTTCAGTATAAAGTTGGGTCATCTATTTTGGAACAGAGGGAGTAGAAACCAAAGATGATTGTCCTGCAATACCTTATGAATACATTCCACTCGTGGCATGAAACAAAAACATAGTCCTAACTCAGCCAACAATATTCTCTGTCTCACGACAGTCAGACCTGAAAATCACATCGTATGCAGTTTCTGTGAATTGAAATCAAGTTAGATCTGCAAGCTGCATTTGATATCCTTGTTACTGGAGGCTATACAACGAACCGCCGTCATCACTAACTCAATCTTGTACCTTTGTGTGCTCACAAAATGCTGTCTGTAGCCTGTTTTTTGTACTCGAAAACATCTAAAGCATATAATTACCATTTTTTTGTACGGTGCTGGGCCTAGCTAATAGAGCACAGAGGGCGCAAGCATGGACTGATTCCTGGCTTACTGTTGCTGTTTGTGTGGAGTTCTTCTAGAGGGTTGACGGTGTGTGTATAATCTGACGTTGACCTGGATTCTTGGTTGCAACTTCAGGGATGGAACCTGGCATCGATCAATCTCCTGTCAATTTGCTGAAACTGTTCGTGCAAAAACAACTTGATTTTGTTGTTGAAAATGTGTAGAGTTGTCAATTGGAAACCTCTTTTGTTTAATGAACGCGTGGACTGATTCGGGAGGAGATATTTCCAGCTTTTTAATACTGTCACCACAAATTCATCTGTGATTAAGACTTGTGGATGCTTCTCATTGACATGGTCGTCACTGCATCTGCATTCCTCATGTCTGTCCGTTTCTGATTACAAGGCCATCTGCACACCCTGTTCTCTGCTTCAGCTGTAGTTCAGACTGTGTGCTGATAATTCAATTCCGTATTGCACCGATAATACATTGCCATGAAATTCAGCTCTAGTTTCAGACTTTTTCTTCTCATTGCCATGATTCTCACTGCATCCACTAGCTTATTAGAGGGGTAATCTTCATCAGGATAATACTCATTCCTCTTCCTTTTTTATGTGTATATGCAGGGCCATCTGCACACCTACAGGTTCTGCGACAACGTGTGGACGTTCATATTAACCGATGCGCAGTTCAAGAACGAGGAGACCACCGAGCAGGTCGGCAAGGTGAAGATCGTTGCCTGCGACTCCAAGCTACTCAGCCAATAAGCAGCTCGCTCTGGCGCGAGCTGGTGACCCGCGGCGATCCCCGCCTCCGCTAGAGAAGAACTCCACCACCGCCGCCGCCACCACATCCCCCCCCTCTTCCATAATCCATGGGTACCTGTAGAAGAAGGATCTCATGCGATGCGATCCCAGAGCGTCGCATCGCATCGCAGCCACAGAACTTTTTCCGATCCGTGTCGTTGTAATGTTGTTTCCGGAACTTTTGATATAACTGGTGACTGGAATGAGCAAGTAGCAATCAGAACTTTGTTTGGAAATCTATGTGACATTTAGCAGATCTTGTGCGATTTCGGTGTTTTTCGCTGAACTCATGCCGGATTTTTTCCAGCCTGCGGTATAATCATTGATATGTACTAGCTGGGATTGTTGGCTGGGAAACGCTTGTTTGTGCCTAGAACAAGCAGAAAGCAGAGCATTTTTTCTTGGCTTTGCATTGCGGTTTTCAGGTGGAGAAGTCAAGAGATGTGTGTGCCGACACCAGCGTGCTGTTGTTGTTGCAACTTGTAATGCTGGCAGAGAAGAGAATCGAATCAGAGATGGGGCTGAGCACATGCACAGCTGAGGCGAATGACCGGTGACAAGAGTGAGCAGAGCTGCTCTGCTCTGCTTTTCTGTGTAGGGCCAGAGCAGAGGCCAGGGGCTAGAGAGAGAGAGAAGGAATAATAACTGCATGCATGAGGTGGCTTCCACTTTCAGTTCAGGTCTGATACTCTGATTGCTACTGACCATGAAAGATACTCCTTCCATTCCTAAATATTTGTCTTTCCAGAGATTTCAAATGATGACTACATACGAAACAAAACGAGTGAATCTACATTCTAAAATATGTCTATATACATCCGTATGTGGTGACCATTTAAAATCTCTAAAAAGACAAATATTTAGTAACGGAGGGAGTACTACTGTAACACATGCACGCTCATAAGGCCACAACTGTTCCCCTTGACAGGAAAACAGGGGAGAGAAAAACTCAAAGCATGCCCTCCTCCTCACAGTTTACACAGTGCAAGAGGAAGCTGTGGTGTGTGATTCTTGTCTTGACTCCTCCAATCAGCAACCTACACATGTCCATTCGTGGCAGGTTCCCACTCCCTCCCTTCCTTCCCTCCCATTAAAAAAGGTGCCCTTTTTGAGTGTCAGAAAGCTCAGCCTTGGCGGTCACACACTTGTTCACCACGTTCCCATGGGAGCTAAAAGAAAACAGGGGAGTCAACCAAAAACTATCTTCCATGTCCATGTGCCTGATTTGAGCTGCTCTACTCCCAATCCACTGAATTCAGAGCCATTTCGTGTGCACAAGTTTAACATGATTTAGACACACACACACTCCAAAATACTACAAGCTGGAAAGGCTTGTGTTGGTGATTCTTGTGTTCGCCACTGCTCCAATCAGCAGCCTACACATGTCCATCCATGGCAAGCTCCTACACACACACTTTTTTTTATTAAGCCATTATTAATAGTATTACAAAAAGTGAGCTTTTTCAGTGTGGCAAGTGGCTTGCCCAAAGGTGTGACCTTAATGGCTAAGCACAATTGTTTTCTTCTTCTTGGGTTCGCTTTCCAACTTGGCTTGCCTCCCAAGTTCCCTCATAAAGGCCCACCTATCAGAAAGGGAGAAACAAAACACGTTGATAATCTTTTTGTGCATCATTGATAATCTTAACGGCACAAGTTGCATCATTTGTTTCGTTTATTATCCCACATGCTCCCGGTGCCTGTTCTCCTGCTATAATTTTTTTGTGCCAGATGTCCGTACAGGGCAACATGGCAGCAGTAGCCGACAAAGATCTGCTCAATCTCAAATCCAGATCCCTCGTTTTCTTGACACTCTAATAAGTTACCCCCTTCGTAAAGGAATATAAGAGCGTTTATATTTCTTCACAGAGGGAGTACAGAAGTTGTATATGATATGAAAGGGAAAAAAAATCATTAGGACAGTTGGCGACCTGAGCAATTTAAGGAAACAAGTGGTTTACTATGTTGAATAATCAACTTTGGTAAACTTTTTGTTTGAGTGCAACGAAAGGTCAAGTTTTTCCCCCAAAAAGTTTCAGATATTTTTCACTTTTTTTCCCCAATCACTATTTTTTTTACATACCATGTGCATATTACACACCCGAGAGCCAAGGGGTGTTTTCCAAGATCCCACCCCCTGCACATTAAGTCATGTATCATCATCATTATTGCAAAAAAGGTGAACCTTTTGGCTTGAGTGATTGCAAGTGGCATGCAGAAAGAAGCTCAACCTTAATGGCTAAAGGCATCTTCCGACCAGAAAATCTCCGGCAACAGTCGGAAGCCATCCACCGTCTACTCTGTCCGCGGAACGGTCCGGACGCGATTTCTCCCACAAACCGGAGATAAAAGGTGGGGAAGGTTTCCGGGAGTCCGCACAGATCTCACGCCCGCTTCTGACCGTCAAGGCACACCAAAAAACCCTCCCCCCGCGCGTGCATCCCGCCCGACGCCAGCTGTCCGCATTCATGCCGCTGTAGAGCGTAGAGTGCGCCGCTCTGCATTGAAGGCGGCTCAGGACGGACGCGACCTCTCACTACCACCGCCATTGAAGCGGCGCCAGCCGAGGGCGCCACCCGCTGCACGCCCGACTGAACACGCCTCCTCACCGCACTCATGCGCCTTCATTAAACCCGCGTGGAAGCCGGGAAACCTACTCCGGCCACATGTCCGTTCATGAGCGGGCAGACATTAAACGCAACGCCCGCCGAGCTCCTTCCCTTCACCCTCTATTCAAACGAGGCCGGACACCAGGCAAGAATCACACCCCTCCGTCCCTCCCCACATCTTCTGATGGCTTCCGAAGAGCAGCTCTCCGGCATACAAGCCGGCTGGGTGACCCCCCGAGCCCGCCCGATACAAGCGAGGCAGCCCACTGCTCCACCTCCCTCGCCTGACCTGTCGGAGCAAGTTGCAAGATTAGAAAGTGCCAGAGGAAGCCGTGGTGTGTGCTCCAACCAGCAAGCTACACATGTCCATTCATGGCAGGTTCCACCCCCTTCCTTCCCATTAAGCCATCATCATTATTGCAAAAAAAGGAGCCCTTTTAATCCGAAAAAGGGTTTCCCTCCGCTTTAGATTATAAAGCAACCAACATCCACAACCAAGCCAACGATACAAACGCACACCACACACACCCAAGACGAGATACAAGTATGCCGGGCACCGACACACACCCTCAACGACTACCACGCACCCACAGGATGCCCGATGAACCGGGAAGAAGTGTGACGGACCACGCCGGACCGAGGGCTCCAAGACGATGCCTCCAAGAAGGGGTACGACCAAGGAATGTCGCCACCGTCCGATCCGAAGGTCAAGCTTTCACCCGGAGCTAGAAGGAAGGAGAAGGAGCACCACGACGAAGCCTACAGGGAGGAACACGACGTCCGCGGACGCCATCATCGTCGGCCAGAGCGCGTACTGGGCAAGTGATGTACTCCGGTGCTTCAACTCTTCCGTCGCCTCCCCGGTCCGACAGCCACCCGCAGCTATGCCACCCGAGCGGCCATAGATGCCCGCCCGCATCTGAGCCGCGCAGTCCGTCCACGACCGCCGCGTCTCCCACCGCCAAGGCCGCCGCCCTGCCACCAGACCACCGCGAGAACTCCCAAAGGACACGACTTTGACCAAATCCACGCCCCCAACCGCCTCCTGGAGTCGCCGGCGGGCGCTGCCTCAAGACGAACCGCGACATGACGCTGCCCGGGGGAAGGGGGGGGTGGGGGAACGGCCAGTGGCCAAAGACGATTATCCCCCAACCAGCCTCCCCCTCGAAACCACCTGTTTCGCCCCCGAAGCCGAAGGTCCGGACGGACGCGACCTCTCACTACCACCGCCATTGAAGCGGCGCCAGCCGAGGGCGCCACCCGCTGCACGCCCGACTGAACACGCCTCCTCACCGCATTCATGCGCCTTCATTAAACCCGCGTGGAAGCCGGGAAACCTACTCCGGCCACATGTCCGTTCATGAGCGGGCAGACATTAAACGCAACGCCCGCCGAGCTCCTTCCCTTCACCCTCTATTCAAACGAGGCCGGACACCAGGCAAGAATCACACCCCTCCGTCCCTCCCCACATCTTCTGATGGCTTCCGAAGAGCAGCTCTCCGGCATACAAGCCGGCTGGGTGACCCCCCGAGCCCGCCCGATACAAGCGAGGCAGCCCACTGCTCCACCTCCCTCGCCTGACCTGCCGGAGCAAGTTGCAAGATTAGAAAGTGCCAGAGGAAGCCGTGGTGTGTGCTCCAACCAGCAAGCTACACATGTCCATTCATGGCAGGTTCCACCCCCTTCCTTCCCATTAAGCCATCATCATTATTGCAAAAAAAGGAGCCCTTTTAATCCGAAAAAGGGTTTCCCTCCGCTTTAGATTATAAAGCAACCAACATCCACAACCAAGCCAACGATACAAACGCACAACACACACACCCAAGACGAGATACAAGTATGCCGGGCACCGACACACACCCTCAACGACTACCACGCACCCACAGGATGCCCGATGAACCGGGAAGAAGTGTGACGGACCACGCCGGACCGAGGGCTCCAAGACGATGCCTCCAAGAAGGGGTACGACCAAGGAATGTCGCCACCGTCCGATCCGAAGGTCAAGCTTTCACCCGGAGCTAGAAGGAAGGAGAAGGAGCACCACGACGAAGCCTACAGGGAGGAACACGACGTCCGCGGACGCCATCATCGTCGGCCAGAGCGCGTACTGGGCAAGTGATGTACTCCGGTGCTTCAACTCTTCCGTCGCCTCCCCGGTCCGACAGCCACCCGCAGCTATGCCACCCGAGCGGCCATAGATGCCCGCCCGCATCTGAGCCGCGCAGTCCGTCCACGACCGCCGCGTCTCCCACCGCCAAGGCCGCCGCCCTGCCACCAGACCACCGCGAGAACTCCCAAAGGACACGACTTTGACCAAATCCACGCCCCCAACCGCCTCCTGGAGTCGCCGGCGGGCGCTGCCTCGAGACGAACCGCGACATGACGCTGCCCGGGGGAAGGGGGAGGTGGGGGAACGGCCAGTGGCCAAAGACGATTATCCCCCAACCAGCCTCCCCCTCGAAACCACCTGTTTCGCCCCCGAAGCCGAAGGTCCGGACGGACGCGACCTCTCACTACCACCGCCATTGAAGCGGCGCCAGCCGAGGGCGCCACCCGCTGCACGCCCGACTGAACACGCCTCCTCACCGCATTCATGCGCCTTCATTAAACCCGCGTGGAAGCCGGGAAACCTACTCCGGCCACATGTCCGTTCATGAGCGGGCAGACATTAAACGCAACGCCCGCCGAGCTCCTTCCCTTCACCCTCTATTCAAACGAGGCCGGACACCAGGCAAGAATCACACCCCTCCGTCCCTCCCCACATCTTCTGATGGCTTCCGAAGAGCAGCTCTCCGGCATACAAGCCGGCTGGGTGACCCCCCGAGCCCGCCCGATACAAGCGAGGCAGCCCACTGCTCCACCTCCCTCGCCTGACCTGCCGGAGCAAGTTGCAAGATTAGAAAGTGCCAGAGGAAGCCGTGGTGTGTGCTCCAACCAGCAAGCTACACATGTCCATTCATGGCAGGTTCCACCCCCTTCCTTCCCATTAAGCCATCATCATTATTGCAAAAAAAGGAGCCCTTTTAATCCGAAAAAGGGTTTCCCTCCGCTTTAGATTATAAAGCAACCAACATCCACAACCAAGCCAACGATACAAACGCACAACACACACACCCAAGACGAGATACAAGTATGCCGGGCACCGACACACACCCTCAACGACTACCACGCACCCACAGGATGCCCGATGAACCGGGAAGAAGTGTGACGGACCACGCCGGACCGAGGGCTCCAAGACGATGCCTCCAAGAAGGGGTACGACCAAGGAATGTCGCCACCGTCCGATCCGAAGGTCAAGCTTTCACCCGGAGCTAGAAGGAAGGAGAAGGAGCACCACGACGAAGCCTACAGGGAGGAACACGACGTCCGCGGACGCCATCATCGTCGGCCAGAGCGCGTACTGGGCAAGTGATGTACTCCGGTGCTTCAACTCTTCCGTCGCCTCCCCGGTCCGACAGCCACCCGCAGCTATGCCACCCGAGCGGCCATAGATGCCCGCCCGCATCTGAGCCGCGCAGTCCGTCCACGACCGCCGCGTCTCCCACCGCCAAGGCCGCCGCCCTGCCACCAGACCACCGCGAGAACTCCCAAAGGACACGACTTTGACCAAATCCACGCCCCCAACCGCCTCCTGGAGTCGCCGGCGGGCGCTGCCTCAAGACGAACCGCGACATGACGCTGCCCGGGGGAAGGGGGAGGTGGGGGAACGGCCAGTGGCCAAAGACGATTATCCCCCAACCAGCCTCCCCCTCGAAACCACCTGTTTCGCCCCCGAAGCCGAAGGTCCGGACGGACGCGACCTCTCACTACCACCGCCATTGAAGCGGCGCCAGCCGAGGGCGCCACCCGCTGCACGCCCGACTGAACACGCCTCCTCACCGCATTCATGCGCCTTCATTAAACCCGCGTGGAAGCCGGGAAACCTACTCCGGCCACATGTCCGTTCATGAGCGGGCAGACATTAAACACAATGCCCGCCGAGCTCCTTCCCTTCACCCTCTATTCAAACGAGGCCGGACACCAGGCAAGAATCACACCCCTCCGTCCCTCCCCACATCTTCTGATGGCTTCCGAAGAGCAGCTCTCCGGCATACAAGCCGGCTGGGTGACCCCCCGAGCCCGCCCAATACAAGCGAGGCAGCCCACTGCTCCACCTCCCTCGCCTGACCTGCCGGAGCAAGTTGCAAGATTAGAAAGTGCCAGAGGAAGCCGTGGTGTGTGCTCCAACCAGCAAGCTACACATGTCCATTCATGGCAGGTTCCACCCCCTTCCTTCCCATTAAGCCATCATCATTATTGCAAAAAAAGGAGCCCTTTTAATCCGAAAAAGGGTTTCCCTCCGCTTTAGATTATAAAGCAACCAACATCCACAACCAAGCCAACGATACAAACGCACAACACACACACCCAAGACGAGATACAAGTATGCCGGGCACCGACACACACCCTCAACGACTACCACGCACCCACAGGATGCCCGATGAACCGGGAAGAAGTGTGACGGACCACGCCGGACCGAGGGCTCCAAGACGATGCCTCCAAGAAGGGGTACGACCAAGGAATGTCGCCACCGTCCGATCCGAAGGTCAAGCTTTCACCCGGAGCTAGAAGGAAGGAGAAGGAGCACCACGACGAAGCCTACAGGGAGGAACACGACGTCCGCGGACGCCATCATCATCGGCCAGAGCGCGTACTGGGCAAGTGATGTACTCCGGTGCTTCAACTCTTCCGTCGCCTCCCCGGTCCGACAGCCACCCGCAGCTATGCCACCCGAGCGGCCATAGATGCCCGCCCGCATCTGAGCCGCGCAGTCCGTCCACGACCGCCGCGTCTCCCACCGCCAAGGCCGCCGCCCTGCCACCAGACCACCGCGAGAACTCCCAAAGGACACGACTTTGACCAAATCCACGCCCCCAACCGCCTCCTGGAGTCGCCGGCGGGCGCTGCCTCGAGACGAACCGCGACATGACGCTGCCCGGGGGAAGGGGGAGGTGGGGGAACGGCCAGTGGCCAAAGACGATTATCCCCCAACCAGCCTCCCCCTCGAAACCACCTGTTTCGCCCCCGAAGCCGAAGGTCCGGACGGACGCGACCTCTCACTACCACCGCCATTGAAGCGGCGCCAGCCGAGGGCTCCACCCGCTGCACGCCCGACTGAACACGCCTCCTCACCGCATTCATGCGCCTTCATTAAACCCGCGTGGAAGCCGGGAAACCTACTCCGGCCACATGTCCGTTCATGAGCGGGCAGACATTAAACGCAACGCCCGCCGAGCTCCTTCCCTTCACCCTCTATTCAAACGAGGCCGGACACCAGGCAAGAATCACACCCCTCCGTCCCTCCCCACATCTTCTGATGGCTTCCGAAGAGCAGCTCTCCGGCATACAAGCCGGCTGGGTGACCCCCCGAGCCCGCCCGATACAAGCGAGGCAGCCCACTGCTCCACCTCCCTCGCCTGACCTGCCGGAGCAAGTTGCAAGATTAGAAAGTGCCAGAGGAAGCCGTGGTGTGTGCTCCAACCAGCAAGCTACACATGTCCATTCATGGCAGGTTCCACCCCCTTCCTTCCCATTAAGCCATCATCATTATTGCAAAAAAAGGAGCCCTTTTAATCCGAAAAAGGGTTTCCCTCCGCTTTAGATTATAAAGCAACCAACATCCACAACCAAGCCAACGATACAAACGCACAACACACACACCCAAGACGAGATACAAGTATGCCGGGCACCGACACACACCCTCAACGACTACCACGCACCCACAGGATGCCCGATGAACCGGGAAGAAGTGTGACGGACCACGCCGGACCGAGGGCTCCAAGACGATGCCTCCAAGAAGGGGTACGACCAAGGAATGTCGCCACCGTCCGATCCGAAGGTCAAGCTTTCACCCGGAGCTAGAAGGAAGGAGAAGGAGCACCACGACGAAGCCTACAGGGAGGAACACGACGTCCGCGGACGCCATCATCGTCGGCCAGAGCGCGTACTGGGCAAGTGATGTACTCCGGTGCTTCAACTCTTCCGTCGCCTCCCCGGTCCGACAGCCACCCGCAGCTATGCCACCCGAGCAGCCATAGATGCCCGCCCGCATCTGAGCCGCGCAGTCCGTCCACGACCGCCGCGTCTCCCACCGCCAAGGCCGCCGCCCTGCCACCAGACCACCGCGAGAACTCCCAAAGGACACGACTTTGACCAAATCCACGCCCCCAACCGCCTCCTGGAGTCGCCGGCGGGCGCTGCCTCGAGACGAACCGCGACATGACGCTGCCCAGGGGAAGGGGGAGGTGGGGGAACGGCCAGTGGCCAAAGACGATTATCCCCCAACCAGCCTCCCCCTCGAAACCACCTGTTTCGCCCCCGAAGCCGAAGGTCCGGACGGACGCGACCTCTCACTACCACCGCCATTGAAGCGGCGCCAGCCGAGGGCGCCACCCGCTGCACGCCCGACTGAACACGCCTCCTCACCGCATTCATGCGCCTTCATTAAACCCGCGTGGAAGCCGGGAAACCTACTCCGGCCACATGTCCGTTCATGAGCGGGCAGACATTAAACGCAACGCCCGCCGAGCTCCTTCCCTTCACCCTCTATTCAAACGAGGCCGGACACCAGGCAAGAATCACACCCCTCCGTCCCTCCCCACATCTTCTGATGGCTTCCGAAGAGCAGCTCTCCGGCATACAAGCCGGCTGGGTGACCCCCCGAGCCCGCCCAATACAAGCGAGGCAGCCCACTGCTCCACCTCCCTCGCCTGACCTGCCGGAGCAAGTTGCAAGATTAGAAAGTGCCAGAGGAAGCCGTGGTGTGTGCTCCAACCAGCAAGCTACACATGTCCATTCATGGCAGGTTCCACCCCCTTCCTTCCCATTAAGCCATCATCATTATTGCAAAAAAAGGAGCCCTTTTAATCCGAAAAAGGGTTTCCCTCCGCTTTAGATTATAAAGCAACCAACATCCACAACCAAGCCAACGATACAAACGCACAACACACACACCCAAGACGAGATACAAGTATGCCGGGCACCGACACACACCCTCAACGACTACCACGCACCCACAGGATGCCCGATGAACCGGGAAGAAGTGTGACGGACCACGCCGGACCGAGGGCTCCAAGACGATGCCTCCAAGAAGGGGTACGACCAAGGAATGTCGCCACCGTCCGATCCGAAGGTCAAGCTTTCACCCGGAGCTAGAAGGAAGGAGAAGGAGCACCACGACGAAGCCTACAGGGAGGAACACGACGTCCGCGGACGCCATCATCGTCGGCCAGAGCGCGTACTGGGCAAGTGATGTACTCCGGTGCTTCAACTCTTCCGTCGCCTCCCCGGTCCGACAGCCACCCGCAGCTATGCCACCCGAGCGGCCATAGATGCCCGCCCGCATCTGAGCCGCGCAGTCCGTCCACGACCGCCGCGTCTCCCACCGCCAAGGCCGCCGCCCTGCCACCAGACCACCGCGAGAACTCCCAAAGGACACGACTTTGACCAAATCCACGCCCCCAACCGCCTCCTGGAGTCGCCGGCGGGCGCTGCCTCGAGACGAACCGCGACATGACGCTGCCCGGGGGAAGGGGGAGGTGGGGGAACGGCCAGTGGCCAAAGACGATTATCCCCCAACCAGCCTCCCCCTCGAAACCACCTGTTTCGCCCCCGAAGCCGAAGGTCCGGACGGACGCGACCTCTCACTACCACCGCCATTGAAGCGGCGCCAGCCGAGGGCGCCACCCGCTGCACGCCCGACTGAACACGCCTCCTCACCGCATTCATGCGCCTTCATTAAACCCGCGTGGAAGCCGGGAAACCTACTCCGGCCACATGTCCGTTCATGAGCGGGCAGACATTAAACGCAACGCCCGCCGAGCTCCTTCCCTTCACCCTCTATTCAAACGAGGCCGGACACCAGGCAAGAATCACACCCCTCCGTCCCTCCCCACATCTTCTGATGGCTTCCGAAGAGCAGCTCTCCGGCATACAAGCCGGCTGGGTGACCCCCCGAGCCCGCCCGATACAAGCGAGGCAGCCCACTGCTCCACCTCCCTCGCCTGACCTGCCGGAGCAAGTTGCAAGATTAGAAAGTGCCAGAGGAAGCCGTGGTGTGTGCTCCAACCAGCAAGCTACACATGTCCATTCATGGCAGGTTCCACCCCTTCCTTCCCATTAAGCCATCATCATTATTGCAAAAAAAGGAGCCCTTTTAATCCGAAAAAGGGTTTCCCTCCGCTTTAGATTATAAAGCAACCAACATCCACAACCAAGCCAACGATACAAACGCACAACACACACACCCAAGACGAGATACAAGTATGCCGGGCACCGACACACACCCTCAACGACTACCACGCACCCACAGGATGCCCGATGAACCGGGAAGAAGTGTGACGGACCACGCCGGACCGAGGGCTCCAAGACGATGCCTCCAAGAAGGGGTACGACCAAGGAATGTCGCCACCGTCCGATCCGAAGGTCAAGCTTTCACCCGGAGCTAGAAGGAAGGAGAAGGAGCACCACGACGAAGCCTACAGGGAGGAACACGACGTCCGCGGACGCCATCATCGTCGGCCAGAGCGCGTACTGGGCAAGTGATGTACTCCGGTGCTTCAACTCTTCCGTCGCCTCCCCGGTCCGACAGCCACCCGCAGCTATGCCACCCGAGCGGCCATAGATGCCCGCCCGCATCTGAGCCGCGCAGTCCGTCCACGACCGCCGCGTCTCCCACCGCCAAGGCCGCCGCCCTGCCACCAGACCACCGCGAGAACTCCCAAAGGACACGACTTTGACCAAATCCACGCCCCCAACCGCCTCCTGGAGTCGCCGGCGGGCGCTGCCTCGAGACGAACCGCGACATGACGCTGCCCGGGGGAAGGGGGAGGTGGGGGAACGGCCAGTGGCCAAAGACGATTATCCCCCAACCAGCCTCCCCCTCGAAACCACCTGTTTCGCCCCCGAAGCCGAAGGTCCGGACGGACGCGACCTCTCACTACCACCGCCATTGAAGCGGCGCCAGCCGAGGGCGCCACCCGCTGCACGCCCGACTGAACACGCCTCCTCACCGCATTCATGCGCCTTCATTAAACCCGCGTGGAAGCCGGGAAACCTACTCCGGCCACATGTCCGTTCATGAGCGGGCAGACATTAAACGCAACGCCCGCCGAGCTCCTTCCCTTCACCCTCTATTCAAACGAGGCCGGACACCAGGCAAGAATCACACCCCTCCGTCCCTCCCCACATCTTCTGATGGCTTCCGAAGAGCAGCTCTCCGGCATACAAGCCGGCTGGGTGACCCCCCGAGCCCGCCCGATACAAGCGAGGCAGCCCACTGCTCCACCTCCCTCGCCTGACCTGCCGGAGCAAGTTGCAAGATTAGAAAGTGCCAGAGGAAGCCGTGGTGTGTGCTCCAACCAGCAAGCTACACATGTCCATTCATGGCAGGTTCCACCCCTTCCTTCCCATTAAGCCATCATCATTATTGCAAAAAAAGGAGCCCTTTTAATCCGAAAAAGGGTTTCCCTCCGCTTTAGATTATAAAGCAACCAACATCCACAACCAAGCCAACGATACAAACGCACAACACACACACCCAAGACGAGATACAAGTATGCCGGGCACCGACACACACCCTCAACGACTACCACGCACCCACAGGATGCCCGATGAACCGGGAAGAAGTGTGACGGACCACGCCGGACCGAGGGCTCCAAGACGATGCCTCCAAGAAGGGGTACGACCAAGGAATGTCGCCACCGTCCGATCCGAAGGTCAAGCTTTCACCCGGAGCTAGAAGGAAGGAGAAGGAGCACCACGACGAAGCCTACAGGGAGGAACACGACGTCCGCGGACGCCATCATCGTCGGCCAGAGCGCGTACTGGGCAAGTGATGTACTCCGGTGCTTCAACTCTTCCGTCGCCTCCCCGGTCCGACAGCCACCCGCAGCTATGCCACCCGAGCGGCCATAGATGCCCGCCCGCATCTGAGCCGCGCAGTCCGTCCACGACCGCCGCGTCTCCCACCGCCAAGGCCGCCGCCCTGCCACCAGACCACCGCGAGAACTCCCAAAGGACACGACTTTGACCAAATCCACGCCCCCAACCGCCTCCTGGAGTCGCCGGCGGGCGCTGCCTCGAGACGAACCGCGACATGACGCTGCCCGGGGGAAGGGGGAGGTGGGGGAACGGCCAGTGGCCAAAGACGATTATCCCCCAACCAGCCTCCCCCTCGAAACCACCTGTTTCGCCCCCAAAGCCGAAGGTCCGGACGGACGCGACCTCTCACTACCACCGCCATTGAAGCGGCGCCAGCCGAGGGCGCCACCCGCTGCACGCCCGACTGAACACGCCTCCTCACCGCATTCATGCGCCTTCATTAAACCCGCGTGGAAGCCGGGAAACCTACTCCGGCCACATGTCCGTTCATGAGCGGGCAGACATTAAACGCAACGCCCGCCGAGCTCCTTCCCTTCACCCTCTATTCAAACGAGGCCGGACACCAGGCAAGAATCACACCCCTCCGTCCCTCCCCACATCTTCTGATGGCTTCCGAAGAGCAGCTCTCCGGCATACAAGCCGGCTGGGTGACCCCCCGAGCCCGCCCGATACAAGCGAGGCAGCCCACTGCTCCACCTCCCTCGCCTGACCTGCCGGAGCAAGTTGCAAGATTAGAAAGTGCCAGAGGAAGCCGTGGTGTGTGCTCCAACCAGCAAGCTACACATGTCCATTCATGGCAGGTTCCACCCCTTCCTTCCCATTAAGCCATCATCATTATTGCAAAAAAAGGAGCCCTTTTAATCCGAAAAAGGGTTTCCCTCCGCTTTAGATTATAAAGCAACCAACATCCACAACCAAGCCAACGATACAAACGCACAACACACACACCCAAGACGAGATACAAGTATGCCGGGCACCGACACACACCCTCAACGACTACCACGCACCCACAGGATGCCCGATGAACCGGGAAGAAGTGTGACGGACCACGCCGGACCGAGGGCTCCAAGACGATGCCTCCAAGAAGGGGTACGACCAAGGAATGTCGCCACCGTCCGATCCGAAGGTCAAGCTTTCACCCGGAGCTAGAAGGAAGGAGAAGGAGCACCACGACGAAGCCTACAGGGAGGAACACGACGTCCGCGGACGCCATCATCGTCGGCCAGAGCGCGTACTGGGCAAGTGATGTACTCCGGTGCTTCAACTCTTCCGTCGCCTCCCCGGTCCGACAGCCACCCGCAGCTATGCCACCCGAGCGGCCATAGATGCCCGCCCGCATCTGAGCCGCGCAGTCCGTCCACGACCGCCGCGTCTCCCACCGCCAAGGCCGCCGCCCTGCCACCAGACCACCGCGAGAACTCCCAAAGGACACGACTTTGACCAAATCCACGCCCCCAACCGCCTCCTGGAGTCGCCGGCGGGCGCTGCCTCGAGACGAACCGCGACATGACGCTGCCCGGGGGAAGGGGGAGGTGGGGGAACGGCCAGTGGCCAAAGACGATTATCCCCCAACCAGCCTCCCCCTCGAAACCACCTGTTTCGCCCCCGAAGCCGAAGGTCCGGACCCGCCGGAGAGCAGCCACCGCCACCCGATGTCGAGGAAGACGGATGAGATGGCAGATCTACCGCCGTCGCAGCCATGGGAGGCCATCAGGGAGGTCTTCCCGCGCCGAGCTCCGCCGTCCAGCCGCAAGGGCCCGACTGGACGGGGGCGCCCACCACCACCGCTGCCGCGCCGCCCCTCCACCAGAGAGCCGCGGCGAGAGGGGCCGCCCGCGACCCGGTCGCACACGACTCGCAGCGCCAGGGGAGGCTCGCCGGAGCTGCCGAGAAGCAACCGCCGCCTAAACCCGCCCGCCGGCCTGCACCACCACGCGCCTTGCCGCCCATCACGCAGCCGCCACGCCACCGTCGTCGGCCCCCGCCGGAGCGCCGCTGCGCCGCCGCGCCCGACAACTAGCGTCGCGTCCCGGCACGCGAGATCCAGCCCACACCGAGATCCCCGCGCGAGGAGATGAGGGGGGCCCCGCCGCCGCCGGCGACGACCAGGCTTCGCCCGCTCGCGCCCCTCGGGGGCAGCGAGGGGGGGGGGAGAGGAGGAGGGGAGGAGAGGCGGCGGCGCTAGGGTTTCCTCCCGGACGCTCGCGGGAGCATCGCGGGAGGAGGGAGGAATGATGTACTAACCTCTCACTCACTCATGAAAAGGAGCCCTTTTTGAGTGTGAGAAAGTGGCATGCAGAAAGCTCAACCTTGACGGCCACACACACACTTGCTCAGAAAAACAGGGGGAGCCAGACCAAAGCTCTCTTCCATGTGCCTGCCTGGTTTCAGCTGCTCTACCACCGGTCCACTGAACCCAGAGCCTTTTGCGTGCACAAGTTTACCATAGTTTCCATAGA
The DNA here is from genome assembly GCA_032464435.1 of Aegilops umbellulata. Classification (NCBI taxonomy): domain Eukaryota; kingdom Viridiplantae; phylum Streptophyta; class Magnoliopsida; order Poales; family Poaceae; genus Aegilops; species Aegilops umbellulata. The sequence goes on from CP136054.1 coordinate 17,885,026, forward strand.
CGGTCTAAAATATTACAAGCTGGAAAGGCTCTTGTTATGATTCTTGTCTTTGCTACCGCTCCAGTCAGCAACCTACACGTGTCCATTCTTTCTTCTTTTGAACACGGTATAGAACGCTCATACATACACTCATCTCTATAAACGCCTATAAGCACCTTCGAGAGACTGAGCCAACGCATCGTTTTGAGATTGACGAATTCGCTACAGACACCTTCGTCGTCGATGAGAACGTCGCCGTACACTGAACACACGTCGCCCGAAAGGCCTGGATAAATCCAGGAAACTGCAAGATACCAATGTCCTCCTGACCATCCAACCACAGATTGGTTAGCCATGCGCCCACTCTTTAAGCCATTGTTTGTGAAAAAAATATATTGTGTGTGCCTTTTCCGTGTGGCAAGTGGCATTGCGCAGAAAGAAAGCTCGGCCTTAATGGCTAAGCACTCACACTCAGGTCCTAAAACAAACGCTGCATGTATACACACGACCATTGTTTCTTCTTCTTGGGGTCGCTTTCCAACTTGGCTTGCCTCCCAAGTTCCCTCATGAAAAAGGCCCATCCATCCATCCTCAAAAAAGAAAAGGAAAAAAAAAGGGTCTCATCCATCCAAAACGCACTGATAATTAAGTCAGGTGCATATACGACTGATGAGGAGCACTCTCTTCAGTGTTTTATAATGAGATCATCTGTTTGTTTATTATTCCACATCCACATGCTCCCAATGTTTGTTTGTTCTGTAGTGCCAGATTGAGCCTGGAGGTACAAATCGCAGCCACATTTAGGTTGGGAGCAAGATGGATGAGACCAACGCTTCATTGTTTTCTACTATGGTGATTTTAAGAATTACTTTTCTTTTTTGCATATCAGGTGCATATACACCCGAGAGCCAAGGGGCGTTTTCCAAGATCCCACCCCCTTCATATTAAGTCATGTATCATCAGCATTATTGTGAGAAAGGTGAGCGTTTTGGCTTCAGTGATTGCAAGTGGCATGCAGAAAGAACGGGTAAGGGGGGGGGGGGGGGGGAGGAAAAGGGGTAACTGTGTCCCCGACAGGCGAGTTCGGGGAGGACAAGGGCACTCGTCGTGCCTGTCGGCGCGTGTCCGTTTCGACATAAACGCGGCCAAAATTTGGGTCGGGAATAGGGCGAAAGCGGACAAAAAACGAGTATTTGTCCGTTTGCTTCCGCGCGTTGGGCCGCATTTTGTTTCCGTTTAGTTTCAAACGAACACGACCGGACCATTTGGGGTTGTTCGTTGGAGTTGCCCTGACTGCTCCAACCAACAACCTACACATGTCCATTCGTGGCAAGCTCAAGCTCCCACCCCCTTCCTTCCCATTAAGATACCATCATCATCATTGCAAAAAAGGAGTCCTTTTTGAGTGTGAGAAAGTGGCATCCATGGGAGGAGAAAGAAAACAGGGGAGGTAGCCAGCCAAGAGCTCTCTTCCATGTGCCTGCCTGATTTGAGCTGCTCCACTCCTACTACCAATCCACTGAATTTCGAGCCTTTTGAGTTTTGTGTGCACAGGTTTAACATGATTTAGACAGACAGACCGTCCAAAATACTACAAGATGGAAAGCCTTGTGTGATTCTTGTGTTTGCTACTGCTCCAGTCAGCAACCTACACGTGTCGATTCTATTAAGCCATTGTTTTTGCCAAAAAACAAAAATGTGGGCCTTTTCAATGTGGCAAGTGGCATGCAGAAAGGTGTAACCTTAATGGCGCCAAGCACTCACACTCTTGTTCTAAAACAAACGTTGCATGTACACACATTGTTTTGCTGCTCCAGCTTGGCTTGGCTCCCAAGCTCCCTCGGAAAGGCCCATCCAAAACCAAAAGTGAGTGAGTATTAAATCAGGGTGTCATGATGAAGAACACCCACTTCTTCTATCTTTCTAACAACGTTGCTCGCGTTGTCTCTTCTCTAATACTCCCTCCGTCCCGAATTACTTAGCCTTAGATACATCTTCGAAAACAAATAATTTGGGATGGAAGTGATACCAGTATAATATTTTCGTGCCAGAGTTCCGTACAAGGCAACGTGGCAATCGCTGACAAAGCTCCGCTCGATCCAAATCGCAGTCACATTAGGAGAGGAGCAAGATGGATGATAACTATACCTAATTGTTTTCTGCTAGTAGCACTGTTTTTCCACCGGACATGGATCTATTTCTATAATACTGTATGAAAGGAAAAAAATCGTTAGGACAGTTGGAGACCTGAGCAATTTAATAAAACAAGCGGTTCATGTTGAACAATCAACTTACAAAACTTTTCATCCGAGTACAATAGAAGGCCAGGTTTTCCTCCAGATTGTTGTTTTTAACATTTTTTTTTTCCAAATTACTACTACTTTTTTGCATATCAGGTGCATATACAGCCGAGACCGAAGGGGTGTTGTCCAAGATCCCACCCCCTGCACATTAAGTCATGTATCATCATCATTACTGCAAAAAAAGGTGAACTTTTTTGGCTTGAGTGATTGCAAGTGGCATGCAGAAAGAAAGCTCAACCTTAATGGCTAAGCACTCACTCAGACCCAGACCCAGGTCTCAAACAAACACACTGCATGTACACATTGTTTTTCCTTTGCTGTCACTTTCCAACTTGGCTTGGCTCCCAAGTTCCCTCAAAAGGGTGATTTAACTAAATATACACATTGTTTTTAGAAAGGGAAGCAAAAGCCAAAAGGCCATCAAGACAATTAATCAACAGTTAGATCAGGACAGAGACAAAACAAACCTGGTCATGAAGAGCACTGTGGCTAGCTCTCATGCTGCAAGTTGCACCATTTGTTTAACCACATGCCACATGCTCCCAATGCTCTCTATAATCTTTCTTTGCCAGGGTTCCGTACAAGGCAACGTGCCTTGCTGACACTAGCTGACAAAGGTCAGAAATATGCCTTGAGAAGTACTAGTACTAGTAAGTAAGTAGGAGCCCGCTGAGGGTGCATGCTTAATCCAAATTGCTCTCACATTAGGATAAGAGCAAGATGGACGAGACCAATGCCGCATTGTTTTCTACAACATTTTTCATTGCACTTGGAACTATTTCTTTTGCATATAATAATAAATAATAATAATAATAATAATAATATAGTAGTATGTAATAAGAAAACCCTAAAATAAATCCAGAAATAATGCGAGCAACAGGACTTGAACCCTAATGGGCTGGGGATACCACTGTCCCTCTAACCACATGTTGCTTCGCGACCCTTTAGATATCCACTCCCTCCGTTCCAAATTACTCGGCGTGCTTTTGGTTCAAACCACGACGAGTAATTTGAAACGGAGGGAGGAATAAAGTAATGATATAAACGGTCTTATATTTCTGTACTGATGGAGTGCTAATAAACTTTGCTGAAGAAGAACTAAACATTCTCCTCCCCTCACCTAACCAATTCCATTACGGGTGTCATTTTCACCATCCTTTTCTCCTTTCTCTCGCTTTGCTTTTGAACATGTCATCACACAGGGAGAGAAAAGAAAATATTCCTGTGGCCACAAAGGCGAGGAGGCGGCCACCATGGACGGACCCGAGAGGGAGCAACGAGGCTGACCCACCCACCCCACCCCCTCCCTGCTCTGCTCTGCTATTACTTGGCGTGTGCTGCTGCCGCTGCTGTGGTGAACAGGAGAGAGAAGAAGAAGAATAGAAGAGCAAGCAGCGAGAACTCTGAGTGAGAGAGAGAGAGAGAGAGGGAGAGGAAGAGGAAGAAGGAGGAGATGGAGGTGCAGGCTCGCCATGGCTTCCTGCCAACAGGAAGGCAGCAGCACCTCCATGGCCGGGCTCACCATGAACCTACCGCAGGTAGGGATCTCTACAAGAACTCTTGGCCATTCTCTTCTTCCCCCCTCTTGGCCGACAGTTCTTTGCTCTCTCTTCTTCTGTTTCTCCTGTCCAGTGATCCTCCTCTCCATTATCAATAGAGATTTTACCTCCTGGGCAGCCATTGCTCTGTTTGATCGAATCTTTGGAAGGCCCTGTTTGGTTCTTTGGGGTGCTCTGCTCTCTCAAATTTATGCCCCTCCTCCCCTTTACCCCGTCTCCCCTGCTTTTACTGGCTTCTGAGCAGTGGCTTGCGTTTTGATCTCTGCCCGAAAGGCTCAAGAACTTTCTTGTTCCATTAGAAGCAGGAGCAACAAAGGCAAAAAAAATTCCTGTTTTCAGGGATGCATCATGCATTATCTTGTGATGTGATCCAGCAGATCGGCTCTGCACAAGGAAAAGATTCTCAAATAGTGAAATTTATTGTGATGGTCTTTATACCCTTTTGATTTCTGGGAGGGAACCAGTAATAGCAAGGTCTGCAGTGTGAATCACATGAGGGAGAAAGAGAGAGAGATACAGAGGGATTTGTGTGGGAAAAAAATGGGGCTTATCTGCAAATTGTCTCTGTCCAGTTGGCTCACAGCTTTTGTCACTCCCATCCTTTCCTTTCAAAGCATAAAATAAAAATGCCCTGAAAGTTCAGATAAAATTTCACAAATGCAGTTGAAAAAACTAAAATGCAGCTGTGAACTCACTGATTTTTCTCTCTTCTCAGAGGCACTGATTCCATGTCTTTTACCACTGTATAACAAAACAAACAAATCTGCAGGAGAAGATGAGTGGTGGGAGTACTTCCCTTGCCCCTTCTGCTACATTGAGGTGGAGGTCCCCTTCCTCTGCGACCACCTCCAGGAGGAGCACTGCTTTGACATGAAGAACGCTGTAAGAAAAAGAAAAAAATCATTGTGCATTTCCCTCTCTGGTGATTCAGTGGCTTCCCTTGATGTAAGAATTCCTCTCTGGTGATTGAGTGGCTTCTTCTTGGTCTTTCAGGTGTGCCCGATCTGCGCCGACAACCTCGGGGCCGACACGGCAGGGCATTTCAGGGAGCAGCACTCACAACAGCTCAAGGTACAATAAAACTTCATCACTACTGCCAGTAATGTCATGAGCAGGCACTGTAATTTTCAAACCACATTGCAGCTCACTGGCATTATTGGCATTTTGTCACAGATGAGGAAGTCCTCTTCTTCCAGGGCAGGAGCAGCAGCTGCTGACAAGGAGGCATATGAAGATGATGACTCCTACTTTGAAGAATCCTCATACATCATGGGCAGGCCAGTACCTGATGATCATTCCCCAGACCCTCTGCTCTCCCAGTTCATCTGCACCGTCGCGCCGCCTCCGGTCGTCGATCCAGAGCCCAGCAAGGCCGAGGAGGATCATGCTGCACCTTCCTCAGAAGATCAGAGGTATGGTTAGTGCAGATACTGTTGAAGGTTGGGAGTGAAAGATGGTCCTGAACCTGAACAATGGTGACTGACTGACTGCTCCAAATGCTCTGCTTCCTTCTTGCTTGCAGGCTGAATCAGGTTGTGATGGATGATGCGTCGAAGAAGGACCTCGAGGAGCGGTTGCGGAGGGTCGAGTTTGTGAAGCAGATGCTGATGACGACGATAGCTTGGGACTGATTATCCAGGGTTGGTTATAGCACTTGAGTAGCTAGGGCTGTTCAGGATCTCTTGGAAGTGTGCCATTTTTGTTGAGATTGACCCTTTGGCACATGTATACCTGCAACCTTGGATACCTGAATTGACCTGAATTGACCATCTTGATCCTTTAAGCTAAACTTTCGTTGTCTTCATGTCTCTTCCCAGGAAGCCATTTCTGTGACTCAATTTTCTTTTACATAACTGACACTTCACTATTTTGCATTAAGAGTACACATAGTAATGCAAGAACATAAACTTTCTCAACAAAGAAGAAACATCCAGCAAGTACATTGTACAAGCAAAAAGGGCAGGTAGAATCACACAATATTTGATCAAAAAAATAATGTATTGGACATCAAAATTTGCGGCACAAGAGCTACATCATGAGTGGATTCATTACAATTTTGCCAAACATAGGGCTGTTTGTTCATTATAGTTTTGCAAACGACAGAACTGCGACAGTCATACATCGTTCAGGGTTAACAAATGAATTCCTTGATTCCAAGGGGACCTAAGAAGTCAGATTGCAGATTCAGGCAGACCATACCACTGTATCAGTTGGCTTGCGCCACGACCATGAGTGCTCAGTGCCTCAGTCCACCACACGTCTGGAAATAGCTACTCTCGATCGTAATCTTCCAAGGGGCATGGCCAATTCTCATAGGTATCCCTTGGTGATTTGTTCTTGCAGTTCGTCAAAGTTCCAAGCATCATTGACCGAATAGTCACCTGTGAAGCAGACATAAAAATCAATCACATAAAAGTACTTGCATTTTCCAAACCAACGAGACTTGTGTGCCTTGAAAACACATATGTATATAATGCTCATATATACATACTAGTAAAAAAAACACAGGATGTATATAATGCTCATATAAAACATACCAATTGAGTCCCTCCGAAGGGCAGTTAAATGAGCACAGCTGCAGGAAAATGCATATATTAGATTTAGTCATCGCAACATATAAGCATACAAGAGGTGGAGATATCCAAGGTGGAGATTTCTCGGACTACATGAAAAGATAAAAGTGAACCATTAAATGCTTCCAGAAAAATAAAATAGAAGACACTTTTGTGATACTATAGCCAACAGAATCAGTACCAGAAGCTAGTCAACTATGGTACAATAGTTAATTTCAAAAAACGAATCCCCCAGTTCAATTAAATGCAAATACTTGTTGCACATGAAATTCTATCACTCACCGAGGAGAATGCAAGTTGCTGAACTAATAAGATGATAACAAGGTAACATGATATTTGCACAAACACACTTGTAACACAAACTTCTTTTTGAGAACCCAAGAAATAAATATGAAGGTAACTATGGCCCTTTATTCAGTTAAATCATGTCGCACATAGAGGAATATATGCAAACAAAACAAAGTTTTATTACAAGAATAATAGAGCAGACCTTCGAAGCGCTTTCCCCAAGTCTGCACAGAGGGACCGGATGTATGTTCCTTTCGAGCAAGTAACTCGAAATATCAAATTTTGCCTGTAGATTGCAAATCAAATTTATCTTCAAGGGGATTCAAACATGGCATGAGAGAATGACATGCTTAGTATGGATCTGTATTGTCCACTTGAAATTTAAAGGTCGGAAAAGGAAGAATACCTGTCTTCTAAACTGCGCTCGATATCAAACTTGTATATTGATATACGTCTTGGTGAAAGCTCTATCGATTCGCCCCTCCTTGCCTTGTCATACATTTTTTCACCACCAACCTGACGGCAATGATCAATTGCAAAAACACAAGTTATGAACCTATTACATAATGGTTGGTTGATAAGCGGTGAGTAATAGGCTTGAAAAACCCATGTGCCAACACACTGAAGGCATAACAATTAAAAATTATATTGTCCCAAGATCATAGCCTACTATTATTCGATATAATGTTAATGGATTATCTATCAACCTCTTGCTTGGCCAAGAACGGAATATACTGGTAATTCTACATTTCTGTGCAAGATAATGTAATACAAGCTTGCAAATGGTTAGCCAAGGATCAAAAAGCATACCCAATTACAACTTCATGTCATTATTTACAGCAGCTACAGTATAATAGGACGGCTATGCCACTATGGTGAAAAAAATGCATCTTATCTTTCAATGCCCTTCTCTTTTTTTTTCCCCATAAATACGAGCGGCGTAGACTGTTATGCAAATGAGGCGTGAGACATGTTGTGCAAACCATCCAGGTTACAAAGACACTCATCCATACATAATAAGAAGTTTGAAAGTCCAGCACTAGCAACAGGATGACATAAATTACAAGGAGTAAATAATGGCTTCAGTATACAAGGATATAGTGTACCTTAATGGCAGAAAACATCGGAGGAACTTGCCATATCTCACCCATGAATGCTGCTGCTGCCTTTCTAATATCTTCATCTTTGATGTGTTCCCATGATTCCCTCTGAATAACCTGGCCACAAATGGGGATGGTTAGGCATAATATAAACTAAATGGCATGTGATTCAAATCAAGTAGGTGTGAACATTAACAGTTTTCAGTAGGTAGCTAGGATTGAGTGACAAAGAACAAACGGATCAAACTTATTGTCCTCGAATAAAAGGTGAGATCAAATAAATCAAAATTTAAGATCTTAATGGCAACATATCAGGTGCAAATCTTCAGGGCCCAATAGTATAACCTGGCTTTATTCAGCGCCAAATAAACATGAAAATTAATGTAATTTATTATGTAGTCTATGAAGTGTTATAGCATTCTTTAAAATATCAGCGCCAAACTCAAAATGTGTTAAAAGAAACAAAGGAAAGATAAGTTCAGTGTGAATAGTAACAGTATCCCCTCCATTCCTTCTGATTGGTCATCTGTCACAATTTTCACATTATTCCTACTAACAGAAAATGAATTTGAACTTCAAGACATACATGTAGAGTAAGTTCAGAAGTACATGTATACTTTGTATGGCATTATTCGTGTTGATTTGGTGCCTCAACCAACCACGTTCTATGATTACACCTATAAGGGTGGTTGCACCTCAAATCTCGTATGTGTTGGTCTTAAACACACTGTGATTTCTGTGACACTGTATATAGCAAAAGGATAGGACCAAAATCATCACAATTCAGAGGATAATGCAAATTCATAGAGTTGAACTATACTAACTGAGAATGAGACATTGGTCATATCAGTCAACAAGGTAATCACTAATCAGGTGTTTTTTTTTCCAGGATAGCATATCTACATTCCAGATTGGTGGCAGCATTGAATAATCCATAGGTAGCAATAACTAATTGTGAATCTAATAAGTTGGTATTCCATTATACTTCCTCATATGATTCAGATAATATAAGTCAAAAGTAGACTCATTTGATAGTTCCTATAATAGAAGAATGCTCAGCAGATCATTGTAAAGATATTAAGATATATACTGGTGAATCTGCATCCCAGGTTGATGTTGCTTCTCCAAGCCGGAAAACGCCACTGTAGCCTTTAACCATGCCTTGATATCTTCAAATCATGAAAACACTGGGTCAGGAAATAAGCTTTAAGTTAACAAAATGCTAGTGCAGGGGAGACGACTACGATGTCATCAGTCCAGTTCTTTGGAATGCAGATGATATTATTCCAAGTCATAACAATCTAGAATAACTTGAAATTGAAATGTGATAATTGAAAGGAAGATTGTTCCAGCAACCCTCACGGTTTCCCCAAAAAGAGAAGATAAGAAAGTACCTATCAACAACTTTGGTTGCTTTGCCCACACAAACAATCAACAATCCAGTGGCCATAGGATCCAGAGTACCAGCATGGCCAACCTGCAACCAAAGCTACCATAAACATGTGGGGGGAGCAAAAACCACATTAACAACACACCATGAAAACTGTGAGGTCACCTTTTGCACTTTCACCAACCGCCGTAGTTTTCCACAAACAGTAAATGAGGTCCACCCTGAATTCCGTAAAAAGACAAATTCCATTCTGAGTTAGTAGAAAGACAAGTTCAGCATCGTTGTCAATGCCACTTCTTTTACTAATTACATGACTTCAAGAAAACTGTCCAAATAAAAGGTGCTGCTACGGTAACAGGACATGTAATGTATGTACTCACATAAGCAATTCAGTTATTCAAAATGCCGAATCTAAACTACATAAAGCATGGACTCTAGATCAGGACCATATTACGGAAAATTTTGTGAACCTGCAATGGTACATATACATCTGAATTCAAATGTACCACATCCATCTAACCCAACCATTCTGCAAGATGGCCATCGATTCTCAAAAGGGCTGCAAGTAAGCATTTACACATACTGCATCTACATCAAAGGTGGATTGGTGGTAGCATCTCATCTGAGGGCTGCTAATTAGCATCGGCACATTACACAACCAGTAGATTGCCATGGAATTCCCATGAGACTAAGAGCATTCATCAATGTGGAAGAGGGAGTGTCACCTTTGGGCTTGTCGATGAGCACGACGGTCCCGGTCGGCCCGTCCCACCGAGGCGGCAGCTCCGTCCTCGTGCTCGCGAGGTGCGGCCGCGGCCAGTCTTCTTCCTCCCTCTCTGCATCCCGCTTCACCTGCCTCGGCGCCCCTCCCAACACCGCCTTCTTCTTCGCCGCTGTCGAAGCGTCGTCAGCCCTCTCCTCCCCTGGCCCTTTCTTCAGGGCCCTGAAAAACTCCTCCACCTTCCTCTCCAGCACCTCCCCCTTGTCTGCCCCCTCCTTCTTCTTCCCGACCGCCTCGCCCTCCTCCTTCTCCTCCTCGAAGAAGACGAGTCCCTTGTCGGCGTCGGAGGGCGCCGGCGCGGCGGCGTCGGCGGCGACGAAGGCGTTGTCGAGGGACTGCTCCGGGAAGTACTTCTTCTCGAGGCGGTAGAGCATGCGGTAGTGCTTGTCCTTCTCCCAGGGCATGGCGAAGGCGTCGTGGAAGTAGAGCGCCTCCTCGCGCGCGTGCAGCCGCGGGAAGTCCACCACCTCCGGCCGCAGCTCCACCATCTCCGACGTGGTCGTCGGCTTGGTGCCCGTCGTGGCGTCCGGGTCCGGGAGCTGCCGGCTGCGGCGCTTCCGGAGGTACTTGCGCTGCGCGCGGTCGAGAGCGGGCTGCTGCTTCTCGTCGGCGCCCTCCGCGTCGGGCGGCGGGGGGCGGGCGGCGGCGTCGGAGGGGGTGGATTTGGGGGGTTTGACGGGGCAGTGGACGAGGAGGTCGTAGTAGAGCGGATAGGGGGTGGCGGTGAGGGAGAGGAACCGGCGGGGGATGCGGGGCGCCGGCACCGCCGGCGAGAGGAGCAGCGCCGCCGCCGTGGCCACTGCCGGTCGGCCGCTCCGAAGCATCTCGCCGTCACTCCCCCCTCGTGCGGCTGCGCGACGGCGTTATCGCCGAGGGCTTCCTTCTGGGCTTGGCCGTTCGATCTTGAATGGACGGTCCAGATGGACGTTTGCAGAGCAGACAGAAAAAGCCTCTTCAAAGTGAAGGGTTTATATAGTTTGATTTACTAGGGTTTTCCATTTTTACTACTCCATCGGTCCCGAAATATTTGTTGAAGAAATGGTTGTACCTAGTTCTAAATACATCTATTTTTATCTATTTATGTCACAAGTAATTTCGGATGGAGGGAGCATGCTAGTTTACAACGTCAAAAACGAGTGAAGATCAATTGAAGTACAAAATTCACTCATAGTAATTTCAATATTTTTATAGCCGAGCGAAGATCTATTATGATTCCCGTAAGTAAGGGAACATACTACCAGTGGCGGAGCTTGAGCATAATCCAAGAGGGGACCATTAGCTGAAGGGAGGCAAATTAATAAGGATGGAGGGGCTAATCTCTAATTTAAACACTAGTTAGGCCTAAAATAGAACATATTCTTCAATGGTTGTAAAAGTTAAGGGGGGGGGGGGCATTGCCCCTGTTGGTCTACACGAAGCTCCGCCACTGCATACTACAATTAGCATTATATTTAAGCACAAGATAAATTATGAGTTCTTCTACAATGTTTGGTACTAGTGACACTACCAACTTAGTTTATGTCCACACCATTGATTGTTCATGAGCAAATGAACATATATATGTCTAAAAATTGTTAGATTTGATGGGATTGCATCGATTGTATTGACGATTAAACCAGTATTGGTAGTTAGAACAAATACCAAGACCAAAGTATCTTAATAACGTAAACCCTAAACCCTTAGAATATTCACATTCTTACAATATATGGATATAAGGTAATAATTTAAAACGGTGCCTAGGCTCATCTACACACGCGTTAAACAATAACTCAAAAAAATTAGTAAACAAAATAAAAAAATCTAAATTATTTTAAGCATCCAAGATGCTCATGTGCACAAGGTGCGAGCAAAGTTTTCGTGATGTTTAGACATCTAGGTAGCTCATACAAAAAAGACAAAATCAGCTTTGAACAGTGTTATTTTCCAAAGTTTCTCACACACCCGAAATTTGTCTTTTTATGCACAAGCTCCTCATATGTCCAAACAGAACAAAAATTTGCACGAACCTTGCGCACACGAACATCTTTGATTAAAAATAAAAGTTTTAAGTTGTCAAGTCACCGACGTAATCCACTCTGAATATGAACATCACATGTTCCATACTGAACACATGTTGACTTATGAAGGTATGGTATATTGTCAAAACGAAAACCTACTCAAATCCTTTGACAAAATGACTTCAAGAGTACAACTCAAGTTTTCTGTAAAGCTTGCGTGAAAAGGTACAAAATTACGTCATGTAGTTGGTATTTAGCACTGATGTGATGAATAGTGTGTACATAATGGTTTGCTTTTGTTCTAAGAGAGGAAATGCAGAAATTGAAGCATTCCACAGTGGCATTAGGATGCAGTCACTTAAAGCTGGTCGGAAACATTTTTGGAGACCAAACTCCATCCTCATAGGTAGTCCGATAATAACAAGTCTGAGTTGTAGAAGATATTGAGATGCAAGGGCAATTCATAAGGGCTCGGGGATGAAACCGTGCTCTTAGAACAAGGAGCTGGCACAAAGGGGCGAAGCTTGCTACAGCTACCATTTCTAAGCTTTGCCTCCACTACTTTCTTCAAGTTGTTGCGACGCCTAGCGGGCCGCCTCGTTAGCTCAGATTCATCGCTACCGCTCATATCACATGTAGGTTCACTCACTGGCCCGATTTTCTTCTTCTTTTTGTTTCTTTTTTATTTTTTGTTTTTGACCGGCTTTCTTTGGTTTTTATTCTTTTACTTTATTTTTCTTGCTTTTCTTTCTTTTCTTATTGGGATTTTCAATTTTTCTTTCTTTTCTCGTTATACTTAGGATTTCTTTGTTTTTTCTTTGTTTTCTTCCATTTTTTCCTTTTCTTTTATTTCTTCATCAGTTTGTATCAGTTTTCTATTTTTTCGGAAGACATATCTACCTTTTAATCAGTAAATAATGTATATTTTAAGAGCACATGTAAAACATTTGTCTGATACATGCTGGATCTTTTTAAAACACATGATGATATTTTTTAAATTATATATTTTAACACATTATAAATACATGGTCACATTTCTTCAAATACATTTTAATGGAAATACCATTTTTAAACCACACAACTTTTTTTAAAATTGTATAGGTTTTCTGAAAATTTCACAGACATTTTTTAGAAACACGCGAATATTTTCTTAAAATGTCATGATCCATCTAAACATTTTTTAACCCACGTGATATGTGAGTATATTGATTGCAATATCATCTTATATTATGGGATGAAGGGAGTACCATTTTTTATAATGTTGTGAATATTTTTTGGAAACACGAGAATATTTCCAGCAAAGGTGACGTACATTCTTTTAGTGGCACGAACCATTTCTTTTACATTATGCAAACATTGTTTAACATTCTTTTCATATTTCCAAAAAAAATTGCATGCATTTTTTGAAAGGCGGGAACATTTTTCCATTGTGATGAACATTTGTTTTGAAAGTTATCGACATTTTCAAACTGCGCTAATTTGTTAACCCTAGATTAGCATTTTTCAATTTCATGTTTTTAAATTTGGTAAGTAAATTTAGGGTTTTTGGAATATATGCATTTAATTTAAAATAGTAATAAAGTAAGAAATGGATAAAATAAATAAATTCGGTTGACTGCACACGAGCCACGTCCTATGGGCTGTTGGTTGACTGCTCATCATCCCAAGTCCCAACCCAATAAATAAAAAATTAATTATCAGAGCCAGGTTTCGATCCTGGGACCTGTGGGTTATGGGCCCACCACGCTTCCGCTGCGCCACTCTGATTTTCATGTTAAATTTGCGATGCCAACGTACATAACTGCAACGCCTTAGTTCGGAAGCAAGCAGGCAGGGGTTCTGGACGGTCACTCTTATGATGATGTTGTTGTTGTCCTACTTCATTCCGACCGCCCAGGGGACACCAACAACACCAAAACGGTACTGACAAAACGAGGCGCAAAATTGTTTACAAATGTACGATGGCCGATGTGTCTCTCCCTATAAATACACCATGGCGTAACACGCCACTTAGATACGCATCTTAGCTATCTTATTATCATCTTCGGTCAGGTGCTCACGAGTTAGCTCCCAATCCCAAGATGAGCAAGTCGTCGTGGCCGGAGCTGGTGGGCGTCCTGGCGACGCTGGCGGCGACGCAGATCGCGCACGACCGGCCCGACGTCGCCGTCGAGGTGCTCCCGCCGGGCGCGCCGCTGATGCCCGACTACAACGCCCAGCGCGTCCGCGTCTTCATCAACCTTGGCGGCACCGTCTCCAAGACCCCCGTCATCGGCTAGCCTCCCACGAATGGCACGTAACGTAATACATATACGTACCGGCGCTGCTGTGACTACTGTACTACGGTATAATGGAAGAATAAAGTGACGTCGTGTGTTTGTGCTACGTGATTTCTATGACAACTAGCTGGTATGTGTACCGGAACGTGAGTTACGAGGGCTCCTCCTGAAAAACCTAGCCACCGCCAACATCTCCGCATCCACCATAGATCGGTTCCCCGTCCCGCTACGCCGGTGTTAGGAGGGATGGGGAACCCGATCTATGTGTGAAGTTCTCGATAAAAGTAGTGTTTGGGTTTAGGGTTTCGGTAACCGTCTTCTTCATCTTTAGAGATGACATCATCTACAAAATGTAATCTTCAGCCCTTTGATCGACGACCAGATCTCCTTCCCGGCGTCAATGGTGGTGTGGAAAGATTTATTTTGTCTAAGTATGGTCCTTTGGATCTTACTTCGCCAGTTCGATTTTGGACTATTTCTCATGGTCGCCGCGACGGCTGCTACGTCCTCGCCAATGGTGATTCTTACTCTTAGCTCCCAGTGTCATGAAAGAAGAAAGAGTTTGAAGATCTCGAAGAATGGCTCAGTTCTTTTAGACTTTGTATCGTAATCACAGGAGTCAGCTCTTGTATCTCTATGATGTACTAGTGATTCGCTACTATAAATATTTCATGGTATTTATTGCGAAAAAAGCAAATTATTCATGTGTTACCATAAAATAATAAATTAGTTTGTTTTGTGACCAAACATGTGCCTCATGTGAAAACAAACAGCCTACTAGGGTTCCTCCTACAGCCGCCGCTGCCGCCGTCGATAACCCTTGACTTCGGGGAGCAATTTGAGAAAATGCCACACCTTTCCCAGGACTTTGCTCCTATGGCACATCTTTCTTTTTATTGGATTAAATAGCACACATTTGATTGATTGCTAGACAAAATACCACAAATTGATAATTTTCCTCCTTTTCCACATCCAGGCCCACATCTCATATTTGTTAGGACGAATTTACCCTCAGATCGAAACGATCAACGCAAGGAGACAGAGTGACGAAGCAATGCGCCGCTGCGGCACCGTGCCTCCTTCCCCAACGCCGCCGCCTCGCCGTGTCTCGTCCGGACAAGCCGCCGCCCGTGGTGCCTCCTTCCCTGCACCACCACCTCGCGGTTCCTCCTCCCACACTTGCCGCCTATTTGGCTGTTCCTATCTGAACGTCCAGGTGTAGCTGCTCGTTGCTCTGCTGGCTGGAGAAGTGCTCACGGTACACGTTCGATGGAGCCTGGTGTATGTAGCTGCCCGTTACTCTAGCTGCTAGCTTTGTTAGCATATGGCTCAAATACTAGTGACACACACCAGCTTTGTTTACTTCTTGATGGCTGTAGTAACTGGTATGAGAAGACATGGATGCTTCTTCATAAGTTCATATGGACGTAATCAGAATTCAGATTGGATGAATGAAACGTGTATTGATGTATAGTTGGACGAGGGAACGACGGGATGGATGTATCCATATATATATATATATATATATGGTTGCGTCAGCAGAGGAGAAGAAGCAGGACGACGGAATTAAGCACGGCAAGGCGGCGGTGCGCCGGGGAGGAATCACAGCAAGGTGGTGGTGCTGGGAAGGAGGCATGGCGGCGGCCTGGGAGGAGGCACAACACTGCGGCGGCGCGGTGCTCTTGTGTCCTGTGTTGTCGTTTCATTTTTTGAGAGAAGTTGATCGTTTCATATGAGCTGAGGGCAAATTCGTCCTAACAAATATCAGGAGCGGGTTGGACGTGGAGAAGAAGGAAAAGATGTCAATTTGTGGTATTTTGTCTAGCTATCAATCAAAGGTGTGCTATTTAATCCAATAAAAAGAAAGGCGTGATATAGGAGCAAAGTCTCAGGAAAGGTGTGGCATTTTCGCAAATTGCCCGACTTCGGGTGCCTTGCGGCACCACCGAAGGGGGGGCACTGGTTTGGGTTGTCTCTGTATTCTTTGGTTGCCCAGTTAGGGTACATCAATATAATATGAGCCGTTTATTTTTGTGCATGAAGGGTTCAGACGAAGTAATACTGGACACCTGAATATGAGCAGTACTTTTCAGACAGAAGGGTAAATTTGGCATATTCAATTCCGCCGGGGACATGGCAACAGGCGCCGCTGCTCCCGTACGCCGTTTCCCGGAGAGATATGCACTGGAACTGGCTAGTACGTAGCAGATCAGCTGAGCAGGTAGCTTCGTACGTGAGTTCATCAAAGGTCAAACCACCTGCCTGGTTGCTTGAGATCAATTTTGTATGTTTGTCTGTATCTTCGACTAATCCACCTGCCAGGTTGCTTTGGGAGATCAGCTTGCACGTTTGTACGCGTATGTGTCTCTCGATCAAAAGCATCGGCAAATCAAGTCGTACAAGGCACATAGATGCAACTGCTCAGTTGGGGCATCTCCAACACCGACCTGCAAATTTCTTCGGTATATGTCTGTTTTTGTGTTTGAACATGGTCCATGGACATGATATGGGAGGGAGCCATCCAACGCTAAATTACAAAGTATCTCGCTGGGAGGAGAAAAAAGAGATGAGGACCATGCATGGGCTGTGGGCTATTTGTGGTGTGATGTCGGGTTGAGAGGAGAGAGAGACGAGAGAAGGACCATGCATGTGAAGAAAGAGAAAAGAGAGGAGGACCACCCGAAGGCTTTTCTTTGGTTGGTCAAGCGGATATCCGGACTCCGGTATAGCTCCCCCATGTTTGTCTCCGATTTGTCGAAAAACAGACGTCCGGACCACTTCACGGACCGATGAAGGATGTATAACAAAAGTGAACGAAAGTGTCCAATAAAACATATACCGGAGTTTTGCGGGTATCCCTTGGACATGCCCTTAGCAAGCAAGCAAGCAGGGGTTCTGGACGCATACATGGGCGGTCACTCTTATGAATGATGGTTTTGTCCTCTTAATTCCTCCCGTCCAGGGAACACCACCACCAAAATCGCACTGACCAAACGAGGCGCAAACTTGTTTACAAATGTACGATGGCTTTCCCTATAAGTATAAATACACCATGGTGTAGCACGCACTTAGATACGCATCTTAGCTAGCTAGCTTATCATCTTCCATCAGTGCTCACGAGCTATTAGCTACCAAAAAAGATGAGCAAGTCGTCGTGGCCGGAGCTGGTGGGCGTCATGGTGGATTATGCGATGGACCAGATCGAGAAGGACAGGCCTGACCTCGTCGCCGTGCCGTTCTCGCTGGGCACCCCGCTCCCGGGCGGCTACGTGGCCGGGCGCGTCGCCGTCTTCTACCTAGAAGACAACGTAGAAGACGACTTCCTCGTCGCCGACATGCCCGTCATCGGCTAGGGCTAGGGCTTGGCCCCCGTACGTGAACGGAATGTAATACATACCAGCGTATACGTACGTACGCTCGTTCCTGCAGCAGCGCTGCCGTGACTTACTGTACACGGTATCATGGAAGAACAAAGTGACGTTAATTATGTGTTTGCGCTACGTGATCTCTATTGAAACTAGCTAAAATATACTATCCTTGTGTTAATATGTATACAGAAGAGCAAATTACTCTGCAACATGCGTTGTGTGAATTGATACACGAGATTAAGGAGTTGTTGAGTGAAAGGAAGCATGTTTTCTTATGTATTGATCGTTCGCAGAATAGGGCTGCAGATCGGCTAGCTTATATGTCGAGAGCGGAGCATCGAACCGACTTGTGATTGCAGGATGCCCCAGAGGCTCTGAATAACTTGCTGGCTGTTGATTGTAATCCTATCATTGTTTAATAAAGCTCCTTTTTCCACTGCAATAAAAAAAAAGAAACATGCGTTGTGTGAAACGAGATACGCATGTACTCACTTCTGCTCTTTTTGGCAGCATCCACGCCCTCCTCTCTACTCTCTAGGGACGAAATGGAGTGGACAACAATTTCGGTTCTTTTCCGGCAGAAAAATGGAAATGGGGAGGAAAAGTGGAAGTGAAAATGGAAATCTGCAAAAGAAATCTTTTCACGCGGAAACGGAAATGGAAACGGAACGATTGCTATTTATAATTCGGGTGTTGTCCTATTTATAATTCTGCCCATCCAGCGAACGCCACCACCAAAACGGCACTGAGCCACTGACTGTTAGCCCGACTATAGCTTCCGAGGATCGGACAGAGCAGAAGAGAAACAGCCTAAACTACAGCTTGTGTAAGCTAGCAGAACACACTCATGCATACACTAACATGGAACTGCTCGTACTACTAATTTGAATATGAAAGTAGTTCGTTGGCTTGCTTTGGAATGAAAATGCCCTGAGTTACAACCGGGGGCGTGAAGCTCCTTATATAGGACAGGACAGCCAAACCGATTTAAGCAAAATATCAGCTAGCACTGAGGTAAGCACTTGCGTCACAGGCTAGCTTACCAAGTAAGCTACGTTTCTACCACCAACTTAACTTTTTTAGAAAAGGAGGTCAAGCCCCCGACCTCTATATTAATCGATGCATACAGTCATCTTTATTAATTATTTCGCGAAGGTTTGATAAGAATATACATCAAGTCACCTAAAATCATCACTCACACCTACAAACTTGACAATGTGGAGTGCTCTCACCATCCATATCTGTAGCCGATGTCGTCACTGATCCATCCATATAACGTATCGGAACCGACAACCGATGCAGCAGACCTAAAACGTACACCACATGCACACGTTTTAGAATCCGCCATCATCATCGGACTATTGTCCCTTCTTCAGGAGAGAGATCCGCATCATCCTTGCCAGTCCGGCCACCTGTCAACGCCACCGCCCTGCACTCGTCCATCTCGACACGGAGACTCTGGAAGATCTGTCGTGCGTAGTAATTGAACAGGCATGACACAATATAGCACCTATCAGCCAAGCATGACTTGACATCTCCGCCGAAGCTCCGTCCAAGACAAAGTCGCTCCACCTCCTGCCTCTGTCTTTCAGCATTGCTCCACAAATGATGCTTTCATAAGAGAAACGCCACCGTATTGGCGCCATCGTCTGATCCGGAGGATCGGATCCTAGGGTTTCCCCGAAAGCAGCACGAGTGGGTTGACAGTTACACGTCGATGCCTTTATCAAGGTAACGGCGCAGAACGCCGCCATCGCCTGCCGTCGGCTTGGCTCAAGACATGACTTGACATCTCCGCCGAAGCTCCGTTCAAGACAAAGTCGCCTGACTTTTTTTTTTGCACTAGTGTTTTAGCGGCAGAATATACAAGATAGGCAAATACTTCAGAAGAAATATTCAAGTGCCACGACCAAAACACACTCCATGCAAGAGGAAACAAACACACCATGGGAGTTAGGCACCAGTTTGCAAACTAAGGGGAAAGGATAGGGAGAGAATAAGGTACTGAAGGCAACCTAGCATAAAAATGAAGAACATGTAGAGCCAACACCTATGATAAGGTTCACAAGTGCACTCCCCCCAAAAATAGATATGTTATGCTTGGCAAGGACATGCTTACATGCTGATTCTAGATAACTATCATGAAGCTCCATAAGATTCAAGTGGGCATTCTAAGTCGGGATATGCACCTACAGGCTCGGCACCAAGCAGCAAGAAAAAAAATGTACTCCCTCCGTTTTTTTAGTTCGCATATAAGATTTGGTCAAAGTCAAGCTTTTTAAAGTTTGACTAACTTTATATTAAAAAAATATAAACATTCACAATATGAAATCAATATTATCAGATGCACCACGAAATGTAATTTCATACTCTATAGTTCTAGTATTGTAGATGTTCATATTTTTTTATATAAATTTGGTCAAATTTTGTGTAGTTTGACTTTGACCAACTCTTATATGCGGAGTAAAAAAAACGGAGGGAGTATGTACCATCCACTGTGACCATAAATTTATTATGTTTCCACTCACAACGCATGAGTTATTGATGTGTATAATATTCTTTTTGAGTAATATTGATGTGTATAATATGTTTTGCATGTTTCATATAAACAGGGTAATGGTCTAAACTATTTGCTCGTTGAACATGATCAAGGCGGCCGAACGACATCACATAATAATTTGGAATGTTTCATGTGAACAGGGCATGTGCTAACCTATGACTCCTCCGGTGGTTGAACTGTGTCTGTTTTGTGTGTTGTTTGTTATTTGTCAGATCGCTAATTGGGGTTGTATATGGAAAGGTTGACGGATCACTGATTGGTGTTATATATGGAAAGATTGAAGGAAAGAGTGGAGATGTGTCGTTTTGCTTATTTGCGTATGTGTAGATAAAAAACCAGATGGGGGAGGTGGGGGAAGCTAGCGTTGAGAAAAATCAGTGGGGGCTGGCGCTGAAATAAATCGGTAGGCTCCGATCGATGGATGGGGGTACGAGACGAAAGGACATACCCAGTGCCCCTTTAGACTACCCACAGTGGGGCTGGCGCTGAAATAAATCGGTAGGCTCCGATCGATGGATGGGGGTACGAGACGAAAGGACATACCCAGTGCCCCTTTAGACTACCCACAGTGGGAGTAACATAGGTAGTAACATCATACATATCTAGATAAAATAGATGATGTGGAAGCAATAAATGAAGAAATAAAGGAAAGTGGTAACATATCTAGTTACTAGTAGTATGAGTAACATCACACATATCAAGGCAAAATAAGTCTATAGCCTAATAAATGAAGTGTTGCATGTTACCACACATATATTATTATGGCCAGTCTTAGGAGTAGAGATACTAATGACACAACCAACTCAGTATGTCTACGCCTTTGATTGTTCATGAGAAAATTAATATTTCTATGTCTAAAAATTGTTAGATTTGTTTTTTAACATAAATTGTTTGATTTGTTGGGATTCCATCGATTGTATTGATGACTAAAACAGTATTGGTAGTTACAACAAATACCAAAACCAAAGTATCTTAATAAACATAAACCCTAAACCCTTAGAAATTTTGCATTCTTACAATATATAAATATAAAGCGGTAATTCAAAATGGTGCCCGGGATCATGCAGTGAACAGTAAACTAAAAAATAGAGCAAACAAAATAAAAAAATGAAAGTTTTAGGCAACCAAGATGCTCACGTGCGTGCAAATTTTCGTGGTGTTTAGACATCTGAGCCGTTTGAGCCAAAAAGGCAATTTTCGGGTGTGTGACAAACTTTGAAAAAGAACACTATCCGGAGCTGATTTTATTATTTTTATTACACAATGTACATTTTTACAGCACACGTGAAACATTTTGTCTGATATACGCTGGATCTTTTTCAAATACATGATGTATATTTTTAAAACATGTTCAAAAAAATACATGGTAACATTTTTTAAATAAATGTTGTACATTTTAACAGGTAATGATCATTTCTTAAACTGCGCAATAATTTTTTTTAAAATTGTACAACTTTTCTGAAAATTTCACAGGCATTTTCTGAAACAAACTTTAATGTTTTCTTAAAATGGGACGATATGTTCTTTAAATGGAAATGAACATTTTTAGCATATGTGATATTTTAGTATATTAGTTGTAATATCATCTTATATTATGGGACGGAGGGAGTAACATTTTTTATAACATTCATATTTTGTTGAAACATGGGAATATTTCCATCAAAGTTGACGTACATTCTTTTAGTGGCAAGAAACATTTTTTTCACATTGCATATATATATATTTTCAAAAATTTTCATGCAATTTTTTGAAATGCAGGAATATTTTTTCATTGTCACAAACATTTGTTTTTCAAAGTTATCAACATTTTCTAAAACTGCGGTACCAAATTTTTTACACTATGTTGACATTTTTTTCATAAATTTGGTAAGTAAATTTAGGTTTTGATATATATATATATGCATTGATTTAATTTTAAATATAAACAAAGTAAAGAAGGAGAACAAAAAACTAATTTCGGTTGATATGTGCATATTAGCCCGATCCTACAGGGCCATGTGCGCATTGCGTTTTGTATGGGCTGTTGGTTGAATCCTTGCTCCGCTGATAGTCAAGTCTAAAAATATTGAACTGAGCCCAACAGAAAAAATCACAAAAGTTTAACTCTGATTTTTCTTGTTTAATTTGCTGCTTCACGCTACATATCTGAACTGCTCAGTTAGCTCGAGCAGAGATTGATACCGCGAAGAAAGTGTTTACAAGAGATTTTATTGTAATTCTTAGTCATACGAGTTACTTTGTATTTTCTTGGATCTTAGAATCAAATCAGTGTACCTGTAAATCTGTAATTGTTATGAGTATCAATAAAGTTGTAAGTGTTTCTAAAAAAAGGTTAGCTAGGGGTTCTAGATGCACACATGGACGGACGTTCACTCTTATGAGTTTTGTCCTCCTTAATTCCACCCGTCCAGGCAACACCACCACCAAAATGGCACTGACCAAACGAGGCGCAAACTTGTTTAGAAATACACGAGAGCTTTCCCTACAAATACACCACGGTGTAACACCCCACTACTCAGATACGAATCTTAGCTAGCTAGCCATCGTCTCACGTAATCAGGAGCTAGCTAACAAGATGAGCAAGTCGTCGTGGCCGGAGCTGGTGGGCGTCATGGCGACGCCGGCGGCGACACAGATCGCGCACGACAGGCCCGATGTCACCGTCGAGGTGCTCCCGCCAGGCGCGCCGCTGACGCCCGACTACAACCCCGAGCGCGTCCGCGTCTTCATCGACACCAACGGCATTGTCTCCCAGACCCCCGCCATCGGCTAGGGCTAGGGCTAAGGGCTAGCTCCCCGCGAACGGGATGGAATGTAATACTCGTCACTACGTCAGACGTCGCCCCCACAACACTCGTGCGATTATTTGTGCGCGGTATAATAATGGAAGAATAAAGTGACGTTATATGTTTGTGCTATGTTATTATTTTCATGAAAAATAGCTATGCATGAAAGAACAAATGATTCTGATGTTTTCGCCGCCGTCGAGATTGTTTTTCCCAACCTCGGTCTTGTTCCGCTATTCTCGGTGCTCGACCAGGGAGCGTTCTCTGCGACGCCTCCTGGTTCCTGGCGAGGCTATGGAAGGCGGAGGCTCTAGGGTTACCTCGGGAAGGCCCGATCGATTTTTAGTCGGGTTAGGGTTCGAGATGTCATCAAGCGAGGCTTCAGGATCTGCGGTTGCAGGTCCGAAGGAGATCCATGATGTGGAGATACTGATGGAAGAATCATGGCTGCGGGAGGAAGAGGATCCGGAGATTGAAGGTGCTAGGGTAGAAGCATTAGCTAGTACTTTGGGTTTTGACAATTCTTATGCCGTTGATAGTCAAGGTAGAAGCGGTGCTATTGGTCTTTTCTGGAACAATTCTACAAAAGTTGAGATTCTTGGTTACTCTGTTTATCATCTAGATGTCTTGATAGAGGAGCATGGTCAAGAGAAGTGGAGGATGACGTGTGTTTATGGAGAAGCGCAAACACACTTGAGGCATCAAACATGGACGCTTCTGGAAAACATAAGTACTTTGAGTGCAGTGCCATGGCTCTTGTTGGAAATATGAGCAATTTACCAAATGATTTTATTAACAGAAATACTAGATAAAGCATGACTAGTATAGTAGAGATAAAACAAGTCATACGTTCTGACAGAGAGAAGGTAAATAGCTTCTGCATATATGAACCGTAGCCTAACATATCTATAGCAGACAGTAAAACTAGTTGCATATATGAAGAAGAACCTAACATGTGTAGGGCAAGTAGTAGTACGAGAAACTGTGGCATGACATCTAACAGAAAGAAGAACACATACGGGACAGCAGCAGCAGTAGCACTGGACTTGGGGTCGGTGTCCTCGCCAGCCATGTCGTCGAGGAGGTTGTCTACGTCAGGGAAGAAGTCGTCGTCGGGGAAGTAGTCGTCGGAGTCCGGAGCGTCCGTGATGAAGGAGTCAGTCAGTAGTCGCGCAGAGCGCTCCCCAAAAACCTTATCACCTTTCTCCCGTACAGGACTCAAAGAGGTGCGGTTTCGGAGGCCTATTGTCCCTACCTGCGGTGCACGCCGCAAGCCGGGATGGGGAAGATCGTAGCGGTAGCGCAGTGCTCAGGAACTTGTGGCGAGAGGAGGAAGAGGTTCTGGTGCATCTCTCTGGGAGGAGCGACCTCCCTTTTATAGGCGCACGAGAAGGAGGCGAGAGGCTGCGCCGAGAGCTGAAGGGATCGAGGGAGACGAAACAAAGAGGCAGCAGCCGAAGGGTGCAGCGTTCGTATTCAATATCCACTACAGCAAAACTTTCTAGAGGGCTAACAATGGAATTATGAGGATTGAAAAAAATAGACCTTACATTCTGAAATTTTATCAAAAAACAAATACACCTTATATAAAGAAACGGAAGGAGTACATCGTAAGCCTCTTTTTGTTTTGTTTTTTGTTTATGAGGGGAATACACCGGATGATCAAGACAACCTTTTTATAATATACTCTAGTGATCTAAAAGGTCCTGTATTATATTTGTTTACAGAGGGAGCATATTTTTCAGTACAAGATGCTCTAGGACAATTTTTTTTTTGTTGAGCAAATGCTCTACGAAAAACTAAGCTGGAAAAAACGAGCGACCGACAAAATATGGGCCCAGTGAAATGGAGAAGCCCAAATATGGGCCCCGAGAAATGTACAAGCCCAACCGCTCTGTTTGCAGTGGATGAAAAGGCCCAATGAGAATTTATGAGGTGGACGAAAAAGAAAAGAACGCAGCAATTTGACAAAGCCCATCCGGATAGGACCGGGCCCAACAGTAAAAAAACACAAAAAAAGTGAACTTATCAGAGCCAGGTTTCGATCCTGGGACCTGTGGGTTATGGGCCCACCACGCTTCCGCTGCGCCACTCTGATTTTCGTATCTATTTGGGTGTAGCTGCGCAGTTCATGTCACTCAGACGTCCATTAAAGTAGGACAAAACCAGCATAAGAGGACGTATACATTAACAAACTGAAGGAAAAATTTAGATATTTAATGAAATTTAGAAAACTGGATCATCATTGAAAGGCAAATGGAGAATGTGATAAGTTGGAAATATATATCTTGAATCCGATGTGTTTTTCTAGAATATATATCTTGGACTAACAAGCATCATTAAAATTTCTAGAAATGTATGTTTTTCTTACTTACATTTTCTTGCTCCCCTTAATTTTCAAGTATGTCTCTCTCTCTCTTTTTTTTTTGCGAGAGTGCATAGGTGTGCATAGAGAACTATGGCAACATCATTGTCAAAGCTGCTTTCAATCCAGCAAAACTATATAGTATTGACAACATATGGTGCTCCCTTCGTTACAAAATAAGTGTCGTGGTTTTAATTCAAATGTAAACTAAAACCACGACAGTTATTTTAGAATGGAGGGAGTATTAGGTTTGAGAGAATATCTAACCACTGATTAACAACATGTATAACAACTTTTTTTAAAAATAACACAACCCAGAACCTAAAAGCTCTTAAATAGTACCAACTTCTGAGGGGAGGCGGCAACTGTTACCGTCACCAACACTATTATCAAAAAATCAAAATGTGGTTTACCTCGCAACTAGCGTTGCCGAGACAAAAAATCAAAATTCAAGAAACAGACCGATGGCATGTATAACAACAAAAATTCCCAACAGCACGGCAGAGGTCAACTTATTCATTGTTAACTAGAGCAAATGTCTTGAGAGATTTCGTATAGATGACACAAACAGAACATAGGCTGGTCGGGCAAACGAGACCACAAATTCTTCAGTATGGAACGCCACGCCACGGCTGTTCTTCAGTAAATCTCAACAGATGGCCTAGACGACTGCAGATGCAGCTACCACTCTCTGGCTCCAGGCCCGCGAAGAAAGACGGCCCCTGCTGTAAACGGAAATTCGTACTACGCTGAAGCACCAGCCTCCTCCTCCTCTTTCCTTTTGCGAGCCCACTTGGGGCTGACCTCGATGAGCCGGTGCGGCATGAGCTGCTTCTCCTTCCGGGTGAGCTTCTTGTAGTTCATGACCCTGAGTTTCGCAATCTTGGCTTCCTCCTCGGCTGTGGCTTCTCTGACCACCACCGTCAGCCTGCACCTCGGTCTCTCCCTGACACCGCACCTACCTTTGGCGTGGTAAGACAGCCTCTTGAGATAAAGTCCCTTCCCCACAAAAGCCTCTTCTGCAGTGTCAAGGAGGAGAAGAGATCTAATTTATTGCAGACATGGAAGTAAATACGAGCAGCTTTGTTGCAATCTTACCCACAATAAGTTTATCTGCATCCAGTCCATGGTTGTGAGCTGCGTTCGCACGAGCAGAATGGATCACCTACAGCAATTGATAGGAAGAAATTCTCATGAAAAACATCAATGGTCAGTCTGGACCTATCGCAGAAAGAAGTAGAGTTACTTGAGTAGGTAACTTTTTTTGCTGATTGCCGAACCTGGTACAATGTTTTCGCAGCCCTTTTGACAGTCACTTGCAACTGTAAAAGGGCATCTTCCACGCGCATTCCTCGAACCAGCTTAGCTACCAGATTCACTTTCTTGGGGCTCTAAATCAGGCAGAAGATTAAGACCAATTTGAGAAATAGAAAGCTCTTGATGGTACTAGCAATACATTATGAACAGCACACCAGTTCATGAAGTTTGTTGGGCAGCCTTAACCTCTCCATGTGCTCGTTAATATGTTCCAGTGAAGTAAGATAAGCAAGTGTTTTCCAACAAATACATAAATCTAGTGATGAATACAAACTACAAACACATCTTAAATTGACATTAAGAAACAAATGCAGCTTCTGCCAAGAGCAGACATATATACACCGAAAAAGGCTTTCGCCCCGCTTTATATATAAAGCAGACATATATACAATGAAAGCTTTCTACTTGGGTTGAACGCCTAATGGGTGATACTGCCAAGAGCAGACATTTTAAATTGCTATGCCACCATTGCAAATCTCAGTAACACATATTTAACAATTGCAGATGATGTGAAGCGCCTAATGGGTGATACTCTGTATACTGGTTCAGTAATGAGCAGCACACCAGTTCATGGATTCTGCTGGGCAACCCTGGTCTCTCTACGTGTTCGTTATTACATTCCAGTGGAGTGGGACAAGCAAATGTTATCGAACCAATATATGAATTCAGTGATGAATAAAAGCTACAAACACATTCCAAATTGACGTTAACAAACAAGTGCAGCTTCTGCTAAGAGCAGGCATTCATATATTCACCAGTTTCCACTTTCATTGTTACTAACAGTGTGCTTTGCTATGTAACCGCTGCAATTCTCAGGAGCACATATCTAGCATTTGCAGACGATATCCTAAAAAAAGCTTAATGCGCCTATTGCGTGATCTTTGCCATACCGGTTTGTTGTTTGGACTTTGGACATACCAACCATGCAAACACTTTCAGTAAGTTTCATGGAAATGACATGTATTTCGATAAAACTACATGGTGAACGAAAGCTTTCAGGAAACTGCATACTTGACATGGCTATCACAGTGCTGCACAACACCTGTCTTACTCAAGCATTTTGGGATATCTCTGAGTAGTATGACTACCAGTACTACTGAGCTGCTGCTTTACCTGCTTGATGTCCTTCTTGATGGCTTGGACTTTCGTCCGCTTCACCACTGCTCCCTTCTTGTCGGTCTCTTCCGCGGCCCCCAACGGCGACGACAAAGGGGAAGAAACAGGGACCATGGCATCATCTGCCGCAAGCAGGCTCCTCGTGGTCGATATCCCCTGCAACGAAACAACCAGCGGCGAGCGCAAAATTTCAGCCATCACCAAATTTCAGCAACCAGTAGGAAACATAGTACTGCAGATCGTGTGTAAGAAGCTGGAGCCGGAGAGGGGTGGTGCACCTACAGCACTGCGGATCAGCTGATGGAGGGAGGAGGAGGGGGCGACGGCCGCCGGGCGCAGCATGTCCATCAGCGCCGCCGGGGCGCGGCCGCGCGGGAAGGAAGAAGGGGCGGAGGAGAGGTGGCGGGAGAGGAGGAGGCGGGCGGCGGCCGCGGAGGTGGTGGAGGCCGAGGGGGAGAGCAGCCTGCGCGCCATGGCGGCGACGGCGGCGGCCATTGGCGGCGACGCAACCCTAGCGGGAGCTCCGGAAGGGAGGAAAGTGGGGGAGAAATGGGGATCGAGCCGAGACGAAGAGCTGTGTGGCCCACTATGGGTTTAGTGATGGGTTTAAGTTTTTGTTTTCTCTCTCTGTGGTTTGGTTTGGGCTTGACGTTAAATGGGCTTTCTCACAGCCCACCAAAGTCCACACTGAATTTACCTTTTGTTGTTTGAGTATGGTTTATCGGCTCATCTTCTACAAAGAACAAAAAAAAGAGAGTACTAGTATGATTTATCGGCAAACCCAGCATAGTTCCAGAGTTCGCGTGCGGCTACTCTGTCTCGTCCGCTGGAGGCTGCGTATTTTTTTCGATTTTGCTTCTATGGTTTTGTTTTGGTTTTCTGTATGGCTTTCTTTTTCTTTTTGATTTATTCACATTTTGTATTTTAATTTTAATTTTATATTTTCTTGAGGTTTGATTCTTTTCCTGGTTTTCTTCCGGTTTTTATTTTCACTTTTGATTTTTTTTATATAGTTTATGTACTACAAAATTTTCTAACATAAGCGAACCCTTTTTTAATACACACTGAACAATTTTTTAGATATACAGTAACCACTTTTAATACACACTAAACATTTTTTAATATAGGATGAACAGTTTTTATATGCGGTAAAATTTTTTAATATACTGTGAACTATTTTTTCTAATACATACTGAACTTTTTAAAAATGTACACCAAAAATTTATTAATATTGTTTTATTTATCAAAGTAGGTTTTTTTATTTAGATCCCTTTGAAAAAGTTCAACGGTTGGTTTTTTGAAAAACCCCAACTAGAATAGAAGAGAAGAAAAAAAAAAACAGACCCGCCTAAATTAGTGCTCTAGGGTGGGCCGGACCATTACTGGCTCGGTTCAGGTATGGCCACCTATGACGACAATGAGGGTCCACTAGAGGTCTCTAGTTTATCCGCGGATGGCAATGAGGGCGGGTTGGACGGACAAACCTCTTTCAAATATATGACCATATCCACGTCCACCCATTTCTCATTTTCGCGTCCACGAATATATTCATGGGTCACTGCTTCTGCTTGTGTCTTGTCCGCCGAACATCCACAATAAAAACAAGAACCACAACGGTATGACATCAATAACAATATTGAAAGTCTGCACATATTACAACACATATTATTTAGCCTTGCATACATCACAAGCACGACATGTATTCACCTTTGGGCTATTGGGCTTCGGGACTACCTATATGACCTGGGTCACTTCCATGTGGGCCCACCTATCAAATGGGTACCCAATGGGTCCTTGAGGTTATTTCTAATTCATGTCCCATGAGTTTTCGGGTATCAACCTACAAAACTCCAACCGTTGAATTGCGTTTGGACTTCAAGTTGTAATTGGTGTGGAATGGGTATGGTTACTGCAATATGTTGTATCCTAGGCCACTTATATCGTAGGAGCGCCACACATTATACATAGAACAAAAATATTAATTAATTAGTTGGGTTTTAGTGAGAGGAAGGCTAAATATATAGTTGTGTGTGTTAATTTAAAGTTTGTGATATCCTTAACACAGTAACTTAACTAGAAAGAGATCGAATAGATAACATGTTATGGGCTAAACTTGAAGATTTACTTTGCAATCAAGGAGAGGAATATTGGGAAAAAATGTTTTACATACATAAACCATCAACATAAACATAATGATCTAAACTAAGATTTCTTGGTTCAATTAAAGCATCTTAATCATAAAACACTCTCAAAACAAGCAATCAACCAACACTTCATGCATTGTGCAAATTTACAATCTCAAAACAAGGGATTAGAAAGCTAGTCAAAATGCACACAAAGTATCGATTGGATCTTGAACAAGAACAAGAATGGCATAAACATTTCCTAAAGATAAAATCAATGGAAATCCAAATAGATATAAGGTTTAGTATTTTCCTCTAGCTACTAAGATGTTTCAGTTTTCTATTCGACTCAATCTCAGGCCTAGAGGCATGTACATTCATACAAGAGCAAACCGTCTCAATAATTATGGATGCCTAGCTACATGCATGAATGGTACTCCTGCTTCCTGGTAATTCTTGAGGGTATCCAATCGGTGGCCACTCGTGGGTGCTCAGTCAATACAATGTGCAAGCGGTGATCCATACACCTAGACATGCATGCATGCAACCAATTTTGCACCAACCGCACAACACCCGTGAAGCTCTTGTGGCCTCAAGCGGCCTTCATGCACTGTCTCCTATTTCAAGCATTGGTCACCTTCATAAGCCTCCACATGAAGCATCCCATTGGAAGCAACAACATCTCTCCCAAATCATCCCTCGGCCACTTGTTAGGACAACCGGTAGTGTGTGGCAGTGTGTCACTCATGTTATTGGCCGAGCAGCCTCGGTGAAGGCTGCTTCCATCACGCCAAACTTGTTAGCAGTTGCACCTACCATTGTTGGCATCATGGTAGACCAGTGTCATCGCCCTCGCTAACAAGTTTGTCGTTTGGAAGAAACCTTTCATCGGGCAGCTCGTCCCATAGCATGAGTGTCACCCCTTCCATGAATGCACACCATCACAATTGCAACAAGGATTAGCTTGGCACCGATGAATATTTCTTCATGGAGAAGTAGAAATGGCAAGTAAATAGTTGATGCCCAATACTTATATTCTTTTAAAACACACACAATCACATATATCACCTCATTAATTGCTTTATTTTTTCTATTCTTTAGTTGCATGCTTCACTTTAGTATTTTTTTTCTATCCATACAATCCATCCACATCAATAAGTAATGCGTGTTTGCCACGCCATTATCACCACCATAGTTAATTCTCACAATTTATATATGTTGTTCCCATCCATGCAACTCATCCACATCAATAAGTCATGCACATTTGTCACATCATCAGCATGCAATGGCAACATAGTTGATCCTCATAATTTATACATTTTTCCTATCCATGCAACTCATCCACCTTAATAAGTCATGCATGTTTGCCATGCAACTCATCCTCATAATATCATTATCCTACCAATTTTAGCATGTCTTACTGCTGCAATGAGAGAGTTATATTCTTCTTTTTTGCGGGAAAAGAGAGATAGTTATCTTCTAGTATACCAAGATAGTTGATTCTCACGACTTTTATTTTTCTCAATATGCACACATGCCACCTTATCACACATGTCACCTCATTAATTATTATCGTCTTCCTATTTTTTTTTCAGTTGCATGTTCCAACTCACTATCAGGGGCGGACCGAGAGGGAAAATGACCTGGTGTCCCAGTGTTAAAGAAGACACTTTTTCCATCGAACGATAGGGTGTCACACACTACACTATACATGAAACTTACCAAGGAAAATTTAGAAGGTTGAGTTGCACCTAACACCATAACATGATGTCTTTATTAGAAAGGCGTCAGATAGATAAAATGTATATGGGCTAAACCTGGACATCTTGCTTTGCAAACTCAAAAAAGAAATATTTAAATTATATGGTGCACATGCATAAATCCTCAGACATAAACATAATTATGTAAAAATAATAATTTCGTTGGTTCAGTTCAAGCATCTTAATCATAAAACACTCTGGGGCATCAATCCGCACAACCAACCAACACTACATGCATTTTGCAAATTTACAATCTCAAAACAATAGATCACAAGTTAGTCAGTCATGCACAATAGTACCGACCAAATCTTGAACAAGAACAAGAATGAGACATGTATTCCTGAGAGATAAAATCAATGGATTAAGTACAAAGGTTTAGGGGTTGTTTGGTTCTAGACCTAGGAATGCCACACTAATTTTTTTTGGCAACCTGCCTCAGGTTAGTTTCATAAATTGGAGCCACAAGTTGGCAAACATAAGAGAATCTTGCCACATTTTTTGAGAATATGC
Organism: Aegilops umbellulata; assembly: GCA_032464435.1. Taxonomy (NCBI): domain Eukaryota; kingdom Viridiplantae; phylum Streptophyta; class Magnoliopsida; order Poales; family Poaceae; genus Aegilops; species Aegilops umbellulata. The sequence continues at coordinate 17,917,180 of CP136054.1, forward strand.
GACATGGGGTCTTAGTGTGGCAAAAAGCATCTTGCCTATGATATGTCTTAAACCAAACTTCCATCTAAGTTGGTCAAAGTTTCCTAACCTTAGGTGTGACAACCTAAAACAAATTTAGTCTCAAACCAGATAGCCTCTTAGTCTTTTCCTCTGCCTACAAAGATGTTTTAGTTCGACTTAATCTCAGACATGAAAGCATGTACATTTAGACAAGAGCAAAATTGCCTCACTACTTATGAATGACTACCTAGATGGATGGTACTCCTGCTTCCTAGGAATTCTTCAGGGTATCTAATCGGTGGCCACTTGTGGGTGCTCGGTCAATACAACGGGCAAGCGGTGGCCCGTACGCCTAGACATGCACACATGCAACCAGTTTTGCATCCACCACACAACACCCGTGAAGCTCTGATGGCCTCACACCGTCTTCATACACCATCTCCTATTTAGAGCAATGGCCACCTTCATAAGCCTCCAGGCGAAGCATCTCATTGGATTCCTGAATCATCCCTCAACCACTTAATTTCTTAGGTTCAATGGCCAAGATCACGAGCATCTCGGTTGCGCTATTCCTCGTGCGGCGGTGTGCATTCATGTACGGACGAGATGCAACTCATGCAATGGGACGATCAAACGGCCTCGTTGAAGGCTGTTTCCATAACCGCAAACTTGTTGTGCCTGGTGGTAAGTTTGCGGTATGGAAGAAGCCTTCAACGAGGACCCTCGTCCCACGGCATGGGCTGCACCCGTTCGATCCATGAATGTGCACCACCATGATGGCAACGAAGGATTAGTTAGACTCTGATGAATATCTTACCTGTAGAAAAATATAGACTGACTGAATATCTTCTTTGCAGATAAATGGAGAATGACGAACATCTTCTCCGCAGTGAAGGAGAACGGCGATGAACGGCAATGAGACAGGGATGAAGGGGTAATTTAGCACAGGAAACGGCTTTTGTTTTCTTTTCTGCACAAGCACATGAAATCTGCAAATGCGTACATATTCGAACATGTGCATGTGTTCTTCTTTCTGAAACTTCATAAACTGAAAAAAAAAGTGTTCTACATATCTGAAAGTACCCCATTTCAGATGAAAATCCAATTTTTTTTTTTTTTGAGAAGGACCAAAATACAAATTGGGTCAATAACCAAGATTGGGCTGTTCTACTTTGCAGGAAATAAAACAAGCAGTGGTCTAGAGAGAAAATAATGGCAATCACACATACTGTGTTAATACCTGTCCTGGCATATTTCAGCACACAAACTTGCACCAGCCCTTCTTTGCAGGCAGTTGCAGCTCAACTACCGAAACAGATATCGAAGACGGGATCAGGGCACAGCTTCATCGCTGGGCCTCCCTGCGTACACTGCAATAGAAGAAATAGCAGAGCCATTCAGCATTGTTTATTTATTTCAAAGAAAAGGCCAGTATTACACCTTGATATCAATGCATGCAGACTACTGGTCGGTAGAAAAGAGACCAGGGAGATCAGGGAGAAGGCGTCGCCTTCAGGTTTGCAATGAAGATGGTGTCTGGTCGCCGCCGACTGCCCGGCAATCATGAAGCTCACCACCAGCCACCAGGACGGTCAATCATCAACCAGCTGGTGGCCTGGACCTGAAGAGTCTATTGTTGATTCACCTGTAATGTACTGTACTGTCATTCACCAGACCAAAAAAGCAGCATTTTCCATAGGCAACTGGCAGAGGCAAGGCCAAGGAAAACCCGAGCCCGTTTTTGATATCATCCAAAACAGGAGCAAAAGCAGACATTCAACCTGCCCGGCCACAGGGGCAAGCAAGAATCAACATTCCACTTACATCAGGAAGTGTTCAAGATAAATAATCCACAAAACAATGCAATTGCAATGCACATAGTCAGCATATATTTGTTTCAACAGAAATAATCCACCACCGCTGATGCCTAAGCATAGATAAGTTGCACAAGGATTAGTTCAAGTTTTATCATTGCAAGCTAAGGATATGGAAAGGATCAAAAAAGAAATATATCGAGCAAGTTGCCACAGAGACCACACTTTTTTATTTTTTGGAAGAGCCTTGGCGCAGTGGTAAAGCTGCTGCGCAGAAATGTAGGGAAAGGTTGTGTAAAATAGACCCAAAGTGGTCAGACCCTTCTCTGGACCCTGCGCAAGCAGGAGCTACATGCACCGGGCTGCCTTTTTTTTTCAGGAGCAGAGTAGCTCAGGCCTCATTGAGAGTGACGTTACAGGAAAGCCAGCAGATGATAATCCTGCACAGTAAAAGTGGAACAGTAGAGGATATGAATTTGAGAACCCTTGGGCAACTTGGACACATAGTAAAAAAAAGTAAAGGAGGACATGCATTTTTTATTGTAAAAAACAACTGGCCTATGTCATTAAGAGAGGAGGGGGAGGTTGAAGTTGAAACAATCATCAATACCTCGTGTACCAAGAGCCAAATATTCTTGCAGAAAACAATGCTTTGGAGTGAATATCACTAAGAGGTTCCATTTGATAGATGCAGTCATCACCACCCGAGCAACATGACCTTGCCACATCAACAATGCGTGTAGTAGCTATAATTTTGCTAGAACAATTATTCTCTAGAAAAGCAGACTTAATAGCGTCCCATGCCGGTATAGACCATATATCATCAATGATGACGAGATAGCTGATAGATAGTAGAACATAGTCAAACTACCATTATAAGGAATTCAACAAGAAAAAGGAAACATGCCATAAACACCAACATTTTGCAAATGCCTTCAGGTACTCAGCTAATTAATACTAACGTATATCCCCAAGTAGTATATGGTTATACATATTTTCGTGATGACAAATATTTCTTGTGTTAAGCCTCTATAAAGCCAGGTTTCTGAAGAAGATTTCTCCTGCGGTTGAGGTATGCAGTATTGTGTGTCCTTGGTTAAATTATGTGAAACTTTCTACTAGGGGTGGTAATTTGCAAGGATGCCCGAAATTGTTCAGGCCATGTGGTAACAAGTACTTACTTTGGTGCAGTGTTACTCAGTATGTGAATAATTAATAGCACAGCTGGCAGTAACAACTACCTAAATAACAATGAGAACTACAATGGAACAGCATGCTCTGTGGAAAAATAATAAGGGCCGGATTAATTACCTCTTATCTTGTAGCAGTTCTCTTAGCTTTGCTATGGATTTTTTTTCATCCCAAATGTTCATATCTTCTGTGAAACCATCCTGGCAAGTTACTTGAGAGATCACTTGGGAGATGACATCCTTGATAATTTTCTTTGCATCTGGCTTTTGCGAGACTGATACAAAAGCATGATGATGAAAATGCCCTTGAATCTTGCGATATACCTCATTCGCTAGTGTTGTCTTTCCCAGTCCTCCAAACCCAACAATAGACAACACCCTGCGACGATGCTCGGTCGAGCTGTTTCCTTCTTCCCCCATCCACCTGGCAAGATCATCTCTGGGACCTTCAATACCCACAAGGTGTGCCTCCTCGGCAAAAAGAGCAGACAGCCGAGGATCCACAGCAATATGGCCAGAGGTGCCACGAGGAATATCATCCAGCTTGTAACGATTCTTCTACTCTTGCATTTCCATGACACGAGCCTTCAGATTGCCTATTTGGTTGGCTACTCGGCGCCGAGATCGAAGTGTCTTCAGACGGCGAACAGTACCGCGGAAGAACTCCTTGATGCCGCCCTGTTGCCCGCCAAGGCCAAGGCGATGAATGAACTTGTCGATATCTTCTAGCATGCTGTAACTTTGGAGTGCAGCATGCATGCTGGTCAGCTCTGATCTGAGGGAGCGGATCTCACGCCGGACCCCTTTCAGGCGGTAACACTCATCGGCGAGCAACGTGGTGAGCTTCACCAGCACGGGGCCCAATGCGCCCAGTGCAGCACTCACCACAGGCGCCATCAGTCTCTCTATTCCTTGTCTCTGCACTCCACCTCTCTTTTGAGTTTGTGTGATGGGATTGGGAGCTAAGCTAGCGGAGTCAACTCACACAAGTAGTGCGAGCTTTTTCCTTGGCTCACCAACAATGGCACATGTGCATGTGCATTAGACAACCAGAGGTGGGGGTGCGTGAGTGAGTCAATGAAGAGCGCCTCATTAGCAGTGATGAATTCAGGTTAATCAAACCGAGGCAAGAAATTTGGTCCCCAAGCATGCACTTGCCACCCACTTGTACATTTAACTAGACTTAGTTTTACCTGCTGGGTGAACATATGCGAATCTCGTCGAAATGTAGTTCGATCTGAACCTGATTAGTCAACCGTGACAAATGTACACCAACATTTAGGCAAGACAGGGATGAAGGGCTAGTTTAGCAACTTTTTTAGCACAGTAATTGGTTTTATTTTCTTTTCTGCACAGGCACACGAAATCTGCAAATACCTATTGTTTCCGAATATGTACATGTATCACATTTCCAAAAATTTCTTTCTTAAATTTAATAAGTGTGAATTTTCTTTCTGAAAATTTACAAGGAAGCAAAAAAGAAAAATGGTCCGATATATCTAAAAGCATCCCGTTTCAGATCAAAATCTGAATTGGGCCAGCAACCAAGATTGCGCTGTTATACTTGCAGGAAATAAACCAGCAGTGGCCCATAGAGAGAAAATAATGGTACGTACCAAACATATTGTGTTAATTAATACCTGTCCTGGCATATTTCAGCACACAACCTACAGCCCTGCACCAGCCCTGCTTTGCATGCAGTTGCAGCTCAACTACCGAGAGAGACATCGAAGGCAGGATCAGGGCGCAGCTCCATCCACTGGGCCTCCCAACATACACTGCAATAGAACAAACAGCAGAAGCATTCAGAATTGTATTGTACTTTTTCAGAGAGGAAAGTTCAGCATTACACCTTGATATCGACGCACATAATCTCACTGGGGGAAGGAGATCAGGGGGAAGGCGCCGCGCCGCCGCCTTCAGGTTTGCGATGAAGATGGTGAAGTCATCACCGCCGACTGCCTGGTAATGATGAAGCTCACCACCAGGATGGTCAATCGTCAACCAGCAGGTGGCCAGACCAAAAAACAGCATCTTCCATAAACAACTGGCAGAGGTAAGGCCAAGCTTAACACCACCACTGACTGACTGGTGCTCATTACTAGTATTATGCATCTGATTCATCAGTAGTATATATATCATATCATATATGTAGGTACAATCCGGAAAGACAAGGTTTCTCGAAATTCTCGAGCCAATTCTCTCATGAGATCGACAGTCAGAAAGGACCATGAGTCGACAGCTGCACTGTAATGTTGGTTGATACATAACACCATCATGTAACTCTAAATGCATCTAAAACCTATACATTCATCATCGTCGTCGTCATCATCATCACCATCATCCGAGTAGAGGAGTCAGGGCTTGTCATGTCATCCACTGAGAGAAAACATGGAGACGAGGAGGACCGAGACGAGCCATCAGCTAAGCTAGACAAGTGTGGAGTTTGGAGGGGTGATGCCCATCATCTTGTAGTAGGCCTTCTCGGCATCCGCCATCCTCGTCTGGAACATGCCCCACTCCTTCCGGCACCGTGCCCTCACCCCTTCCCACGCCGGCTTCCCGCCCTCCGCCTTGCCCTGTCAAATTCATCACATACAAATCAGTAGGTTGGCCACATGCCGTGGTACCTGATACGCAAAGTATCTGTAGTGAATAATTACCTGGTTCCCGAGAGAAGGAACCACCTGGTGAACGATCCACTGGGAATCGACGACTCCGATCTTCTCATGAGCAGGCTGTGAACGAGGTGAGGACCAAAACAATTCAGTAAAGATATATGCTGCTGAAATTTCATGACAAATTTAAACAGAGATAAATATACCTCTACGCATTTCCTGAGGGCGAAGTCGAGGCCCCATCCATGAACCAAATCATTCTGCATTCAGGAGAGGCACCAATGAGTAAAGACGGAGCAAGTCCATATAGGACGGCAGGCAGTAGCCGGTAACGTATACTGACCTGAATCATATGCCATACGCATCGCCATGCCTCCCTTGAGAAGACTGGAGCCATTATTTCAACAAACCTGTTTTACAGGAAAACATAAATCAAAGTAATTAGCAACAGAGACGCGTAAGTTAGAATGTAATAGTAGAGATGTGGATAGAACTCAGCAAAGAGGATAATAAGCACATACGCAGCACAAGGTGGAAGATGAGGATCAGCACACCAGCCTGGCCTTTCCTCTGTCACCCTGCAACAACACAAGTTGCCAGCTGAAGTTACTACAGCAGAACAAGAAATCTATTTCTATGCTATCTTTCAGACTGTAACTGTATCACTCACTTGTGGACCTCTCGGTCACCTCTTCTTTTGGTCATCTGCCAAGTTAGTCCTCGGTCAGGTTCTAAGCCAGGCTGGGAGATATCCAGACCATTTTTCTTAACAAGTTTGATGTACCTGTAATCCAACACCAATATGTATATGTCAGTTCTCGTATCAAGAAAAAATTGTCTGGAGAACTGAAGAGTGGAAGCATACTCCTCTGCGTTGAAATGATCCACCCCAAGGTCTTCATCCCAGATGAATATGTACTCGTAAGCTGCCACAATATCAGGGTGCAAGAATCTTTTGGCATACCACCTAGATGTACGTGCATAAAGAAGCGTTAGAAGAAGATTGATTTCAAATTACAATCAGAGGAACAGCCAGCACATTGCAGCACAGCAGCGCACCATTTAGTTTGTTTGCTGACACTGATATGGATGGCTCGCTTTGACCACTCAAATTCGTCCCATTCGGTCACACGACCATCATAGTGGAATAACAGGATAGCAAAATTGTCAGAAAACTGCAGCAAGGAAAAAAAATCAGAAGGGTAATCAAGTGAAACGGCATGCATACATACGAAAATTCAGTTTCTGCCAAAACTGCATGGTGTTAAAATTTTGGTTGTTCTGCTCATTAAGTTTGCCAACATCATTACCTTCTTCACTGCTCTGTTTATATTTTCTTTCTGCGCATATCCAACAGTGAAAGTCACAAGGTACTTCGGTTTGAATGGCAGGTCCTGCATATTTGAGATCAAATGTCAATACACCAAGCACCAGATGGCAGAAGGGTACAGAATTTAGGACTTCTGATTTCAATAACGTGTGAATTACGAGGTACTACGTTTCTTACTTAATAACAATCGAGATGAACATGAAGAGCCACATAGTATAACATTAATCTCTATCTCAACAATGCATAACGTTTTGATCTTATAGAAAGAACTAGCTTAAAGATAAGGCACACATGCTTGTAAATCTGAATATTTGACAAAGAGATAGGAATTCAAGACATTTCTCAAGATGTTGAGTTATAAAATAGTTACATTGAACTGAATAGCAGTTGGGTGATGTGAGTATTCTGCACAAGAAGAAGTACCTCGCTTGGGTCTCCCCACAACCTGCGCAGATGGAAGTCGGTATCTGGCACAACAATGCCTGGTGCTAGCCTCTCTGCACCCCTGGGGTTTGTCGGGACATAAATCTATGATTCATAAGCAAATATTTTGTTTTAGTGAACAAAATCTAGTAGAGGTGAACATTGATCAGGAATGGATGTAATCAATGTAAATGGTTAATCTATGCACACCGATTATCCAAGCAGAATGTTTTGCCAAATGGACACCATATCAAATGCTTTACTGACTAAACTAGCATTCTGTCACTCTGCCAAAAGTAACAAGTCATAGAACAAAACCTTTAAAGTAGTGTTTGTATTTGGTTCGGAAGTGTTCTCCCTTGCATTTCTGACAGAATTCCAGGCATGATTAAGCAAAGCTTGGGTCGTGAGCCCAGAGTTCCTCTCCTCTATGTACGAAACAAAGCTGGATGGGAAGTGTAGCTGGCACATTCCAAACACTAATAAGTTACTCTGTTCCGATGAACCAAAACAATGTGGTTATTTCACTGATAAAAAAAATCATCATTACTACCTTCGTTATGCTCACCGACGGGAATGAAATTCCGATGAAGAAGCCAAGGACCACTCCGATAACCGTTACCATAACGATCCTCATGGTTTCGTTCGTAAATCTGAACACGCTGCGAGCATTGACATGCCCCACAAAGAGCAAATGGGGAAATATTAACTGCAGGGGACGCATACAGCCAATTCGAATCAGAAGTAGAGAGCGAAAAAGGTACACACCTGCGACTGACAGCTGGGAATTTCGCCATGATCCAGTACAAGAACGCAACCACAGGGGGTGGACACTTGCGAGCGAGGACTGCTACTCATCGTCCACAGAGATCATGCTGATGGAGTTGCGCCGCATCATCAGCATATGCAGAACAAAATGGAAGCCTGTAGGAAACGCAATGGCAAGCACGTGGTGAGAGACCCTGAGGAGTACCACAAGCAAGTGACATTGCATATTTGCATGACTTGGGCATGATGAACTAATGACCAACCAGAACATATTATTTTCTTTTTTCAAGATTGACAACCAGATCATATTATAATGACTCACAAGACACTGACAGTTTGAAATTGTTCAACCTCAAATGTATCAAACAACACAACGATTCACGATGAATGGACGGCTAACAAGTGGTAAGTGGTAGTTCAAATTTTTTTTGCCTGCAGCTAAGTTGAGAAACCTGCCTCTCTGACTCATGCATGATGAACAAATGACCAACCAGAACATATTCTTTTCTTTTTTCAAGATTGACAACCAGAACATATTCTTTTCTTTTCTCAAGATTGACAACCAGAACAAATTCTAGTGACCCACAAGACGCTGACAGTTTGCAATTGTTCAACCTCAAAAGCATTGAACAACACGATATTTCGCGATGAATGGACGGCTAATAAATCGTAGTAGTAGTAATTTTGCCTGGAGTTAACTTGAGAAACCTGCCTCTCTCTGACTTATGCATGATGAACTAATGACCAGCCAGAACAAGACGCTGACAGCTTGCAATTGCTCAACCTCAGGAGTATCGAACATCACAACAAGTAGTAACAGCAGTTTAAATTTAGCCTGCAGTCAACTTGAGAGACCTGCCTCTAATTAAGCACGGGGATTGATTACTACTGATGCTGACCGACCAAATCAGCTGATTAACTAAGACTTATTAGAGTTGAATGTCCAAGCATGCTTACGGAGGAGGATTCAACTCCTAAACTATAAACTACTAAATCTTTTCTTAAACAAACAATACTAGATGGTGATAAATATATCGATTGAACAGCCAATTAATTAGGAGTAGCAATCCATCCAGGTCCCCAAATCCAATCCCCAAATCCAACCAATCGCGCCTACCTACCTACCTAAAAGCATGCTTCCAGAAGAAGAAGAAGAAGAAGAAGAAGAAGAAGAAAAGGCGTATTTTTCCCTGCTCGAAAAGGGTTGGGGAAAGAGAGGAACCTGTGCGCGCACCTACCTGGAATCAGAGGCGGCGGAGGGAGCTGGATTGCCCGGGATGGAGCCGACCCCACTCGCCTCCGGCGCGGCCGCTGTGACTGAGCCGGGCAGGAAAGACAGGGCCGCCGCCGGCGGTGAGCTCCAAGATCGAGCGGAGCGGCGCCGGAGCCCGGGCCGAACCCCACCTACCGACCAAGAAAGCAAGCAGCTTCGCGGCGCGCGGCGGGCTGAGCGGCTAGGAAAGTGGGCGGTGCGGCACGAGGTTGTGGCCGGCGCGTATATGTAGGGGGGGGGGGTGGAGGGGGCGGAAGTCGTGGAGCGCGGCAACGGCGCGCGACGGCGAGAGGTGGGAGGGGGAGGGGGAGTCCAACCAACCGCACGAACTCAACCGAACAACCCAAGCCAAGCAGGGGAAAGCAGAGGAAGTTTCACTGTTCCCTCCCTTCCCTTCCGGGTGAGGCGACGGCGTCGTGGACGTGGACGTGGGCGTGGACGCGACGCCGGTTGCGGTGCGGTCCACGCGCGATGGCGCGCGGCGGCCGATCCGGCAGCGCACGGCCGGGATGCGTAGGCCACGTGACGCGCGCCAACCGCCGTCCGAGCTGTGCGACAGACAGACAGGAGAAAATGGCAGCCACCTACCAAGCTGCCATGCCCACGTCTCCCACCAAGAGAAAAAATTTCATGTTTTTGCACAAGATTTAGAGCCATTTATTTAATCAAAAAGACCTAGGTATACTTGCATTACTCCTAGTTCTCCATTTTCCCTCTTCTTCTTCTACGTACACGGCAGCATTGCATTCTACGAGCAGTGGTCAAAGCGAAACATCTGGTACGTACGTACGTACGTAAAGTCTCCATGTTTGAATTATACATACTAGTACAAGTATTACCTTCAAATGCCTTTGACTATGTGAAAAATGACCGTTCGCCCCATGTTATTGGGAAGGCGGGCTTTTCTCGCACGCCTTGTCTCCATTTTCATCTTCAACACCGTCATTTGCCTCGCGTTATTTTTGGATCCCCCGGTGGAGGAACCGCATGCGCGTCACGCCCGCTCAACAAGGCAAAAGATGGCGACAAGATGTCCGTTTATTTGGACCAACAAGTGTATGTGAAAAAACAAAGAGGAAGCGGAGGTAAGTGCAATACATTCTTTCAACATTTTCTTTAGGAAAAGTGGAAATGAGCACGGAAATTCTGAAAAGCGGTGTAGAAGTGGATGTAATGTCGGATACAAATATCGATGCCGCATTGTGACAAAAAGACAATTTCTGTTTAAGCAAAATTTAACCCTCGAATCGTGCAAAGAAATGGCAAATAATACTGTTTCGGTCTTGCAACTGTTAGTTCGAGACGTATAAGGGGGTGCCACACTTGTTGGGGCATCGGCAGCGGGCCAGTGGTGGATAGCTCGATTTGGTCAGTATTTTTACGACAAGCCATTGGTTAAAACTTGAGAAGTAGGGGTGGTGGCAGATCTAGAACCTTACAATAAGGGGGTGCCACACTTTGCCCGCGAAACTCAATTTGTATGATTATCACGAGCCCAACACATGGGTTTCATATTCGTCCAAGCTACAACATTATAATAGTTTAATATGGTCTGGCATCACCATGACTCGGACAAAATTGATACAAACTTAGATCCATCCACTGCGGCGCGCATAGTTATTGTAAGAAGAATGAATGAGCGATGGTACTTAGAATGTTAGGGTTTAAAATGTAAAATTACACTCTAGTTCCATAAGAACATGGAAACTTTTCATATTTATGTATGGATGGAAAATTCTGCTTTTCTTACGTGTTTATGCTAGAAATCTGTTTTTAACGCACACACAATGTTATTCCCTCCGTTCGGAAACAAGTGGGGTGGTTTTAGTTCAAATTTTGAACTAAAACGAATGGAAACATTTAACCACAAGAGTTTTCTGATTTTTTTTCACCATAGGAAAGTGGTAGTCACCCAAATTTACATAGTGCCCACGTGTCTTGAGGTCAGATATATTTCTTCGAAAAAAAGCACTGGATCTATTATAAAGGTTCATCAAAAGTACAAAGCATCACAAACATATAATAGAAATTATATTGAGATCTCTAGTCCACCGAACGACCATTATGGCGGCCAAAACGAGTTGCCGATGTGCCACTGTAGATGCTCCCCTACTAGAACTGATCACCTTGTCAATGACAGTCAGGAAGTCTTCGTGTGCGCCCGCCTAAGGACCACCACCCCGGAGCCACAGTCGTCGTCGTCGTTGGACCCTTGAATCAATCTGAAATGTCCAACATCAAATCTCACGGTTGCACACACACGGCAAGAAATCCTAACCTGACTGTCCACACATGACGAGAAACCTTAATATCACCGTCCAAAGGAGACAATGCGAATCTATGTTGTAGCTCTGTCAATTCCGTCCAAGCGAGTGAACTGGAGGGTTGATGAACTGGGGGAGAATCGGAGCCCGGAAGACCAAGTCGAAGAAGAAGACCATCTTCCGCTTTGAACATTGCCCTCATGCTCCGCCACCACTGGGGGAGAAGGTGTAAGCCCTAGCCGATGCTTAGGAGAAACACCTCATAATTTTAGTTCGGATACATACCCTCTCGAGGTTGAAACTCGATATTCAGTTTGAACACCGAGGCATGGGACATGTGCAGTGCAACAAACACCATGCCATTCGATTCGTACTCAAAAAGGAAAATCATACCTGAAAATTATAACAAAACAATCGTCCAGACACGTGGCTTAGCGAGACTGGTTGTCCGGTGAGGAAGAGGCTTTGGCTTGCTCCCGTGCTTGTAGTCGTCGCTAGGTGGTCTATGAACATGAGTGTAATTTTTGTTATTTGTATCGCCACGGCATGATGAATAGATTAAAAAAATTTCTTGCAAACAAGAAACTTCCAAAATACTAGAATGTCATGTAAATACAGGGTAGATTCCACCTTTGACCACTCCGCATGACTTTGTAGCGTTTTTTTTTTCTCTCGACAAGAGGACTTTTTCTCGTCATTTATGTGTGCGTCTCGAGCAGGACGCGCAATGGACCGTCAAATAGTTGAAGTCAACTAGTCAAGCCAACGTCGCCCATTCGGCGATCTAGGCCGATTCTGACCAGGTCAAGCCTTGCTTGATTGATTAGTCAACTCCCTTGTACCAGGTTTGGCAATTCTCAAAAACTTACCTACTCAAGTCACTCTACTGCTTCCTGAGTTGCTGTGACAGGTCCAGAGTGACCATTGATGTTTTTCATGAGAAATTCTTCCTATCAATTCCTGTGGTTCATCTGTCGAGATTTTAACTGAAGAACAAGCGCGGCGTGGCGCTCTTGGGAAAGAATTCGATGTCTCGTTGCCTGACCAGTCTGTGTTCTGTTTGTACTCCCTCCGTCTAGGTGTGTAAGTCACCTTACGAAAATCAAATAATACCAAAGCACTTAGACACGGTACATTAACTCCCTCCTCATTTCTTGTTTTGTGACATATTAACCAATAAGAGATGTGGGCCGTGCATGCTTTCAATGACTTGAGACTACCAAACATGACATGCCGTGATTAGTTCATTGCATGCAACGCTATTAATTAGCAAAAATACATTAAGTTTTCTCGTTTTCCTCTCCGCCTTGATCGCGGTGCACAACGTAAGATGACTTACACAGCTAGACAGAGGAAGTACTAAATCTTTCAAGACATTTTGCTCTGCTTGACCATGAATAAATTTGATACTAGTGTGAGTGACAGTGATTATTGCCATACCAAGATAATGGATAGATATTCTCTCAGACTCCATATATAGTGTATAAATGCATTTCTTGCAGCTTGATTAGTTGTATTTGTAGAATATAAAACAGGGAGACAGCAGCATCCAATCAACAGAAGATGACTCAACCAACTGTACTCACAAACTCCTTTTGGTGGTGAGAAGAAGATGATTTTCTTTCCTTGGAAACTTCCCGTTGCCTGCCTCAGTTGGGACTAACAAGGTTGGATTGTATGCACGGTGGTTGCTTCCTAACTGATTACTTGTGTATACGTGGCAAGGCGTCGCAACTCAAAGCAAGCAAATCAGAGTGGCGCAGCGGAAGCGTGGTGGGCCCATAACCCACAGGTCCCAGGATCGAAACCTGGCCCTGATAAATAATTTCTTGTGAGTTTTTCCTGTTGGGCTTTGTCATTTTGTTGGGCCCTTCTCTTATTCGTCCATCTCTGATTGTGTTTTTATTTTCTGCTGGACCCGGTTCTATCTAGTTGGGGTTTGACATTTTGTTGCTCCCTTCTCTTATTCGCCCATCTGACAATAAATTCTGATTATGCTTCTTGCCTTCTTCATTAACTAGAAAAGCCCCACCAGGTTTCTTCCTTTCTAAGGCCCATACTTTGCTCGATCACTCATTTCCCCTGCTTACTTTGTATTATATATCATCTTCTTCTCATCCATTTTTTTTGTCTTAGATCATCCGGTTTATTCCGGGGTAAACAAAAGAGACTTGCTCTATATAGTACTCCCTCCGCAAAAAAAGTGTCATGGCTTTAGTTCACCTTTAGTTCAAATTTGAACATTTTTTTTGCGAATGTAGTTCAAATTTGAACTAAAGCGATGACACTTTTTTTTGGATCAAAGAGAGTAATTTTTATGTCATGCATTTATCTCAATGGCATTACAACTATCTGGTTTACTTTTTAAGAAGGTCCATTGCATTCTTAAGACACGGAATAGCTAAGAATATTTCTAGAGAGAAAACTAAATGTAAACGGTTCGATGAACCCCCTAACCTAATTTATGGTGTACTTGTGGATGTATCTACACTTGATTATTATTAATAACATGCGCCATGATAGCTTTAAAAAAAGAATGAAAAGTTTTAAAAAAAAATGGAAAGGTCAATTTCCAGTTTGTTCTTTGAGGAGGTCCGTTCTAATCATGAGAATATAGGAAGACCAATGTGTGGTTTCTACCACTTTTTTCCTAGAAGGCCATGGCCATATTTAAAATTGTCCCACCCTTACAAGAACATCCTTACATAAACAAGAAAAATACCACACAAGTCCTTTGTATATTGATGTCATCTTACTCCCACACTCGTCAGCGGCGCGTCGTGGGTAAATCTCGATGCCACCTCTATATTGTAGGAACAACCTTGGAGTCAGACTAATGTTGTTGACGCACTGCCCGGGGAGTTGCCGATAGGACCCAGAAGAAGCAGGCAAAGGAGGTGGGCTCGACAACCATCCAAGATAGGGACCCGCCTCATAGTTTTGGCTAAGCTCGCCGGGTGAGTTGGTTGGAGACATCGAAAATCGTCGCCCTAGTCTTCGTCTTCTCCGCAAAGCTCGGTCTAGTCTCACCCTAGTATAAGCCCCCCCCCCCCCGGCTCGACAACCATCGTCACCTCCCCCCCCCCCCCCCCGGCTCGACAACCATCGTCACCTCCCCCCCCCCCGGCTCGGTCTAGTCTCATCCTTACATAAACAAGAAAAATACCACACAAGTCCTTTGTATATTGATGTCATCTTACTCCCACACTCGTCAGCGGCGCGTCGTGGGTAAATCTCGATGCCACCTCTATATTGTAGGAACAACCTTGGAGTCAGACTAATGTTGTTGACGCACTGCCCGGGGAGTTGCCGATAGGACCCAGAAGAAGCAGGCAAAGGAGGTGGGCTCGACAACCATCCAAGATAGGGACCCGCCTCATAGTTTTGGCTAAGCTCGCCGGGTGAGTTGGTTGGAGACATCGAAAATCGTCGCCCTAGTCTTCGTCTTCTCCGCAAAGCTCGGTCTAGTCTCACCCTAGTATAAGCCCCACCCAAGATAAGTGCTCGATCACTCATTTCCCCTGCTTACTTTGTATTATATATCATCTTCTTCTCATCCATTTTTTTTGTCTTAGATCATCCGGTTTATTCCGGGGTAAACAAAAGAGACTTGCTCTATATAGTACTCCCTCCGCAAAAAAAGTGTCATGGCTTTAGTTCACCTTTAGTTCAAATTTGAACATTTTTTTTGCGAATGTAGTTCAAATTTGAACTAAAGCGATGACACTTTTTTTTGGATCAAAGAGAGTAATTTTTATGTCATGCATTTATCTCAATGGCATTACAACTATCTGGTTTACTTTTTAAGAAGGTCCATTGCATTCTTAAGACACGGAATAGCTAAGAATATTTCTAGAGAGAAAACTAAATGTAAACGGTTCGATGAACCCCCTAACCTAATTTATGGTGTACTTGTGGATGTATCTACACTTGATTATTATTAATAACATGCGCCATGATAGCTTTAAAAAAAGAATGAAAAGTTTTAAAAAAAAATGGAAAGGTCAATTTCCAGTTTGTTCTTTGAGGAGGTCCGTTCTAATCATGAGAATATAGGAAGACCAATGTGTGGTTTCTACCACTTTTTTCCTAGAAGGCCATGGCCATATTTAAAATTGTCCCACCCTTACAAGAACATCCTTACATAAACAAGAAAAATACCACACAAGTCCTTTGTATATTGATGTCATCTTACTCCCACACTCGTCAGCGGCGCGTCGTGGGTAAATCTCGATGCCACCTCTATATTGTAGGAACAACCTTGGAGTCAGACTAATGTTGTTGACGCACTGCCCGGGGAGTTGCCGATAGGACCCAGAAGAAGCAGGCAAAGGAGGTGGGCTCGACAACCATCCAAGATAGGGACCCGCCTCATAGTTTTGGCTAAGCTCGCCGGGTGAGTTGGTTGGAGACATCGAAAATCGTCGCCCTAGTCTTCGTCTTCTCCGCAAAGCTCGGTCTAGTCTCACCCTAGTATAAGCCCCCCCCCCCCGGCTCGACAACCATCGTCACCTCCCCCCCCCCCCCCGGCTCGACAACCATCGTCACCTCCCCCCCCCCCGGCTCGGTCTAGTCTCATCCTTACATAAACAAGAAAAATACCACACAAGTCCTTTGTATATTGATGTCATCTTACTCCCACACTCGTCAGCGGCGCGTCGTGGGTAAATCTCGATGCCACCTCTATATTGTAGGAACAACCTTGGAGTCAGACTAATGTTGTTGACGCACTGCCCGGGGAGTTGCCGATAGGACCCAGAAGAAGCAGGCAAAGGAGGTGGGCTCGACAACCATCCAAGATAGGGACCCGCCTCATAGTTTTGGCTAAGCTCGCCGGGTGAGTTGGTTGGAGACATCGAAAATCGTCGCCCTAGTCTTCGTCTTCTCCGCAAAGCTCGGTCTAGTCTCACCCTAGTATAAGCCCCACCCAAGATAAGTGCTCGATCACTCATTTCCCCTGCTTACTTTGTATTATATATCATCTTCTTCTCATCCATTTTTTTTGTCTTAGATCATCCGGTTTATTCCGGGGTAAACAAAAGAGACTTGCTCTATATAGTACTCCCTCCGCAAAAAAAGTGTCATGGCTTTAGTTCACCTTTAGTTCAAATTTGAACATTTTTTTTGCGAATGTAGTTCAAATTTGAACTAAAGCGATGACACTTTTTTTTGGATCAAAGAGAGTAATTTTTATGTCATGCATTTATCTCAATGGCATTACAACTATCTGGTTTACTTTTTAAGAAGGTCCATTGCATTCTTAAGACACGGAATAGCTAAGAATATTTCTAGAGAGAAAACTAAATGTAAACGGTTCGATGAACCCCCTAACCTAATTTATGGTGTACTTGTGGATGTATCTACACTTGATTATTATTAATAACATGCGCCATGATAGCTTTAAAAAAAGAATGAAAAGTTTTAAAAAAAAATGGAAAGGTCAATTTCCAGTTTGTTCTTTGAGGAGGTCCGTTCTAATCATGAGAATATAGGAAGACCAATGTGTGGTTTCTACCACTTTTTTCCTAGAAGGCCATGGCCATATTTAAAATTGTCCCACCCTTACAAGAACATCCTTACATAAACAAGAAAAATACCACACAAGTCCTTTGTATATTGATGTCATCTTACTCCCACACTCGTCAGCGGCGCGTCGTGGGTAAATCTCGATGCCACCTCTATATTGTAGGAACAACCTTGGAGTCAGACTAATGTTGTTGACGCACTGCCCGGGGAGTTGCCGATAGGACCCAGAAGAAGCAGGCAAAGGAGGTGGGCTCGACAACCATCCAAGATAGGGACCCGCCTCATAGTTTTGGCTAAGCTCGCCGGGTGAGTTGGTTGGAGACATCGAAAATCGTCGCCCTAGTCTTCGTCTTCTCCGCAAAGCTCGGTCTAGTCTCACCCTAGTATAAGCCCCCCCCCCCCCCCCGGCCGGCCCCAAACAACATTCTTCTTATGAAAGTCCAGAAACCGCCTCTGTAACCAATGTCCATCAACATGCAAACATCAACGACGTCATGAAAATGTGTGCATTGATGTGTTGTTCGTCGACCATCCACCATTTTTGCATCTAGGGTTTTGTTTGCAGCAACAATCTTTGGTGGAAGTGGCTTCTTTGATTTGGTAATGGTCTGTTTCTGCTTCGGGCGTTGCTTCAAGCTTAGGCTTGGGGGCCCTACAGAGGGAGCAACAACATGTTCCTTTTTTAGAAACAGGGAGCAACAACATGTTTTTTTAGAAACAGGGAGCAACATGTTGATCCCCTATGTATGGCTTGGTATAGCTGGTGATGTAGCAGTCAAAGTGTTTGCAATCAAAGGTGTCGTCTCCAAGGTTCGCTTACAGTTAGGATCAACACCAACCAGCATCCAGATCTTCATAGACATGAGAGACAGTCATGCCCGCGACAGAGTCACCCGTTCGCACACGGCTGCCCGACTGGGCCGGCCCATTGATGACGCACGTTACCAGGCGTTGATCCAATGAACTTTAGTGAACTAGGCCCAATATACTATAACGGCATTTCCTATTTAGCGCTGCTGGCGGCCGTCTGTGTGCATTTCGCAAACTGGCGCCTGCAGCGCTCCGTGATGGGCCGGCCCATATAGGGGCGCGTGACGTTTTTTTCTATGTTTGTAGAAAACAAAAAACTGATGGAGGAGGTGGCGAATCGAACCTGGGACCTCGCTCGTCGCTACATGCTTCTGTTACCACCACACCACGCAGCTAATTCCGAAAAGTTAAAACCTTTCATCTCTTTTCTTCTCTCCTTTTCATTTTTCATTTTTCCTTTTGCCTTTTGCCTTTTTTGCTTTTTCCTATTTGTATGACCAGGTTCCCCTGCACCCCTTTTGAATTCGATGAACTTTTTTTCAAATTCGATAAACTTTTTTGAAATTCTATGAACTTTTTCAAATTTGATGAACCTTTTTTCAATTTTCATGAACTTTTTTCAAAATCAATGATCTTTTTTTTTTAATTTTGATGAACTTTTTTCAAATCAATGAACTTTTTTCAATTTTGATGAACTTTCTCTAAGTTGGTGAACACTTTTCAAAATCAGTGAACTATTTATTCAAATTTGATGAACTTTTTTGATTCAAAATCGATGAACTTTTTTAAGTTGGTGAACTTTTTGTTCAAAATCGGTGAACTATTTTCAAAATCGGTGAACTATTTTTAAAATCGATGAACTTTATGTTCAAAATTGGGGAACTATTTTCAAAATCGATGAACTATCTGTTCAAAATCGATGAACTTTTTCCAAATTTGCGAAATTTTTTCGAAATTTCATGAACTTTATCCTAAATTTTGTGAATTCTTTTCAAATTCGTGAAGTTTTCTCAAATTCATGATTTTTTTCAGTTTGTACGAACCTTTTCAATTTTATGAACATTTTTTGAAATTCACGTTTTCTATATTGTGCATTAATTTTATTTTTTCTTTTCATTTTATCATAAAATAATAAGCATAATAGGCTGGGTATATAGTAAGGTTATTTGTCCTCAAATTAGACAGCGTAGGGGGGTCGGCCTAATGGTTGGGTTCGAAAGTTACCGCGCAGGCAGAGATCGAATCCTGGTCCTGTTGCATTTTTTGCGATCTAACAACCTAGTTGTGCCTCGCTGTGTCGGCGCTTACAACGCTGTATAGGAGCTCCCTACTATAACACGCTGACCCGACACACTGTAGCAAACCGGGGCCAACGAACTGTAGCAAAAATATGACATCGATGCACTGTAGCACGGTTATTATAGAAAGACGTTAACAATTTTTGATCCTCATAGTCGACAGGAACATATTCTCCCACTGAACAAACATCACCAAAACGGCTGAAATAAATCTAGAAAAATAGAAGCACCAGTGCGAAATGTAGGACTTGAATCCTGGTGGGTTTGTTCCACCGCAATGAACCTAATCAGCTAAGCTACCCTCAGTTCGCGTCACCTCTTTTAAGTTAACAGTGACCATGACTGTACTGTCCAAAAAAACAGTGACCGTGACTACAAGTTAATTATGAATGTTGTTTTTGCTTTCTCCCTTTTTCTTCTTTGGCACACACCGACTCATTTTCCTTTCTCTTTTTGCCCAAGCGCTGCAGGCATTCTTTACATTTCCTTGTGTCCTTTCTCTTTAGTTTTCTGAACAGGTTTGTCTTGGGTGAGTACTCACGCACGTTTCATTTGTCTCTTATAGTCAATGCAGCCGACCACAAGCAATGCACTAGAGACTAGGGCATTGTACTTAGAATACATTAGATGGCGTGCTCCATTCACTTTCATAAGGCGTTTAGACAATTCAGACAGCATCCAACATAGTTCAATGTCAGCTGTCTAAAACGTTTTATAAGCTGTCCAACCATGCAGTACCAAATGTATAGTAGATCCAAACGTCCAAACAGGCAGTAGATTGCCCAAATGTGGTACGGCGTATTCTCTGGCCTCCTTTGAGCTGTTTTTTTCCCTCTCTTTTTTGTCTTCGTGAAGACTGAAGACTCCTTTTCCTTTTCTTTTTTCCTCGTCACTCTTTCTTCTTTATTCTTCTTTGGCTGCGTGACAAAGAATGGCCAGCGGCGTGACGTTGATGCATGTGGGCCACCCAAAGCGTTTCTTTAACGTCTTGCGACGGAGGAGAACCTTCAATCGACTGCATGCGCGCTGTCGGAACAGAAAGCCGGTGGAAGCTTCTTCCTTTCCTTGCTTCTTTGCTTCCGCTCGTCGCCGTTGCCGGGCCCATCCGGCCACCACCATTCTCTCGTCTCTCCCTATATATACAACATGTATACGCCCTGTTGGCGGTGGCTAGCAGCTGGTACCTCCTACACTGCGCTCCTCCCTACTAACCAAAACCAGCCGATTGCTCCTAGGCGGCCGCAGAGGTGAGAGAGATCCGCCAGTTCTCTTTGCCTCAGTTTATTTATACCTGGCCTTCTTTTTTAACATCTTATATGTTCTGTCTCTATCTTACGGTCTTGACTTGACTTTTGGTAGTCTAATATTATATCGGGTAGTTCGATGAGATTTCTTCGAAATTTCAGAAATTGCAGTCACTTCGGTGGATAACAAGCTTTTGCCTACATATAGTAGACAATTTTTACCCGGGGGGCTAGGATTTGCGGTTACCGTAGTTACGAGAAAAAATATGGCAAGGTTATCACCTGAAATTTGGAAACCAGTTTGAATTCAGACTTTCTCAGCCAAATATAGATATATAGTCTTTGAACTACTCGTTATACACAACCCTAAAGCTAGCTTGCCGGAATGGTCTTTGCATCATGGGGCCTGTGCTCCAATCCTGGATGTCCTCCATTTTAAAATGGGATGACCTCCGGATATGTGCCAAGGATGTTTTTACAGTGGTCTGGAGGTGACGTGGAAGATTGCTACAGACGGTTGGTGTCTGACCTAATGTACATGCCCTTAGGGCATGTACAATAGTTCAAATGGCATCTGTCTATAACAGCTCCCCACGTCATCTGCAGACAAGCGTAACAATGGCCTATACAAATAGGTTGACTTTTTAGCTGTGTATAAAATCAAATGGAAAAAACTGTCCATGTACCCGCCAATCCAACTCCCCAACAAAAATGAATCAGATAAAACGATTCCAATTTGCCCACTTTTGGCGCAAATTGGGAGAGAGGATCCATATGAAGGGGTATTGGATTGCAAACAGCCTCCCATACAACGGTAACAGGCCGTCGATAGGTGCTGATTTCCCAGGGCTATAGACCGTCTATATTTTTATCGACGGGCTTATTCTCTCTCTCTCTTCCCCCGTTTCCCTCCACCTCATCCAGAATCCTAGGTGTCATACCTTATAGACAGCTGACTGGATAGCATTGTACATGCCCTTAAGCCCGTTCCGATTTCCTATAATTCTGTTGTTTCACGCCGCATATCTGGCACCACGTATGCTGGGCTCCCTTTTGCTTCATTTTTCTCCTACTGGCGGCGAACGCATCTTTGAGGTGGACATTCTCCGGCGCGGCTGTTGACAGACGGTGCGTGACCGAGGGCATCACCGTGGAGGCCGGTGTGTGGGCAGCGGGCAGCATAGCGCCTAGTCGCATGGGCTAGAGGCGCATGGAAGGCCATCGCCGTCGTGACCGTCCGCCGTCTTCATGAGTGGTCGCCTCGTTGAGGAAGGCGACCGGGGCCTCCTTGAGCCAATGGCACGAACTAGGGTGTAACCTGTCGTAGAAGTGGATTTTCTTCCCGGCAGCTGGTGGCACCACTCGGAGGCACTCCTTGCTGCCAGGCCATAGGACGGTGTCCCTTTGCCCACTTCTATTTCGGGCCGGTGTCCCCTTTGCTTCATTGTTCGTGCTCGTGCTTCTCCATTTGTTTTTTGTTTAAGTGCCTTTGTCGCTCCGATGTTGCTGTCGTTTTTGTCGGTGCCAAGAACATGAAACCATCTGTTTGATGCTGTCAATTTTCCGCAATAGTGTGCGATGTTGTTTCTTTAAGAAACTTCGCGGTTGGATGTAGTATTTTCTAGTATGCATACAATTAATCGTTCGGGGCTTTCTTCAAGCCAGTTGCATAGCCTGGAGTTCACAGGATGTTTATGTATGTACTGCGCAGGCTGTTGTATATGTTGCTACAGATAAGAATGTCACCTGGAGCCCGCATTGTCCCCTTCTTGCACAAGGCAAAACACTACTTTCTGCGGGTGTATGCCTTTGCTCAGCAGATTAGACAGGTAACGGCCATAGAGAATGGCATCACAAGCCCCAAATGCCGCCAGGATGCGTAGGGGCTTGTGTGCCCGGACACGGATGCGCCTGGCCTGAGCAGACGCTTACTATCGCGTGTTTGGCTGGTTTGTCGGTCGCTTTCTATTTGGTGGAGGGAAACCTTTAGGCCGTCCAGCGGAAGAGCGCGATCACAGAGTGCACACTCAGAACACGACATCTCCGCTTTTAGACCCGGTGGAGTCGAAAACCGGGTAAATATTCCAAAGCAGGTCGTCTGGGCAGACCTCACGACAACAAGAGGCCGGGTGAGCGAAACCCCTCCGTGCCCTCACTAGACGGGTGACGGCCTTGTGATGCCAGAACGAACATCGCTGGAACGACAGAAATAAATCCAGAAAAATGCAAGCACCAGTGCCAAATCTAAGAACCCTGGTGGGTTGGTTCCACCAAAATGAACTTAAACCAGCTGGGCTACCATCGGTTCGCATAACCTCTTTTAAGTTAGCAGTGACGACCATGACTACAAGTATTCATGAATGTTGTTTTTGGTTTCTCTCTTTTTTCCTTTGGCACACACCGAGTCCTTCTCCTTTCTCTTTTAGTCCAAGCGCTGCAGGCATGCTGTTTTTTTTTTCCTTTTGTCCTTTCTTTTTAGTTTTCTGAAGAAGTTTCTCTTGGGTGAGTGCTCACGCCCGTTTCATCTGTCTCTTATCGTCATGGCAGACGATCACAAGCTATGCACTAGAGACTAGACCGGCATGCCTTGTCTTAGAAAACATCAGATGGTGAAAAAAATATTACTAGAGATCACTTATAAAGAAATGCAGTAGACGATTGCCAAATAATACTTTGTGTTTGCACGGAACAAAATGCAGTAGACAACTACTCCTTCCGTAAAGAAATGTAAAAGCGTTTAGATCACTACTTCATCAAAACCGAAGTAGATCGCTGTCAAAGTATGGAGTAGATAGCTAAAAAGACTGCATGCCACAAAAGTCACAAAGTGTAGTGTGAAAAACTACAAAAAAAAAACAATGGCGGAGACAAAATATACATACACGATTGTCACAAAGTAATATAGTGAACAACCAACAATGAAGTACACAACAGCCACAAATCTCATCACAGAATGCAGCAAAGCATGAAGAACCAAATGTAGTAGATTCAAACGTCCAAACATGCAGTAGATTGCCCAAATGTGCAAATGTAGTACTGTACTACGTATTCTCTCTCTGGCCTCCTTTGAGCTGTTTTTTTCCCTCTCTTTTTTTGTCTTCGTGAAGACTGAAGACTCCTTTTCCTTTTCTTTTTTCCTCGTCACTCTTTCTTCTTTATTCTTCTTTGGCTGCCTGACAAAGAATGGCCAGCGGCGTGACGTTGATGCATGTGGGCCACCCAAAGCGTTTCTTTAACGTCTTGCGACGGAGGAGAACCTTCAATCGACTGCATGCGCGCTGTCGGAACAGAAAGCCGGTGGAAGCTTCTTCCTTTCCTTGCTTCTTTGCTTCCGCTCGTCGCCGTTGCCGGGCCCATCCGGCCACCACCATTCTCTCGTCTCTCCCTATGTATACAACATGTATACGCCCTGTTGGCGGTGGCTAGCAGCTGGTACCTCCTACACTGCGCTCCTCCCTACTAACCAAAACCAGCTGATTGCTCCTAGGCGGCCGCAGAGGTGAGAGAGATCCGCCAGTTCTCTTTGCCTCAGTTTATTTATACCTGGCCTTCTTTTTTAACATCTTATATGTTCTGTCTCTATCTTACGGTCTTGACTTGACTTTTGGTAGTCTAATATTATATCGGGTAGTTCGATGAGATTTCTTCGAAATTTCAGAAATTGCAGTCACTTCGGTGGATAACAAGCTTTTGCCTACATATAGTAGACAATTTTTACCCGGGGGGCTAGGATTTGCGGTTACCGTAGTTACGAGAAAAAATATGGCAAGGTTATCACCTGAAATTTGGAAACCAGTTTGAATTCAGACTTTCTCAGCCAAATATAGATATATAGTCTTTGAACTACTCGTTATACACAACCCTAAAGCTAGCTTGCCGGAATGGTCTTTGCATCATGGGGCCTGTGCTCCAATCCTGGATGTCCTCCATTTTAAAATGGGATGACCTCCGGATATGTGCCAAGGATGTTTTTACAGTGGTCTGGAGGTGACGTGGAAGATTGCTACAGACGGTTGGTGTCTGACCTAATGTACATGCCCTTAGGGCATGTACAATAGTTCAAATGGCATCTGTCTATAACAGCTCCCCACGTCATCTGCAGACAAGCGTAACAATGGCCTATACAAATAGGTTGACTTTTTAGCTGTGTATAAAATCAAATGGAAAAAACTGTCCATGTACCCGCCAATCCAACTCCCCAACAAAAATGAATCAGATAAAACGATTCCAATTTGCCCACTTTTGGCGCAAATTGGGAGAGAGGATCCATATGAAGGGGTATTGGATTGCAAACAGCCTCCCATACAACGGTAACAGGCCGTCGATAGGTGCTGATTTCCCAGGGCTATAGACCGTCTATATTTTTATCGACGGGCTTATTCTCTCTCTCTCTTCCCCCGTTTCCCTCCACCTCATCCAGAATCCTAGGTGTCATACCTTATAGACAGCTGACTGGATAGCATTGTACATGCCCTTAAGCCCGTTCCGATTTCCTATAATTCTGTTGTTTCACGCCGCATATCTGGCACCACGTATGCTGGGCTCCCTTTTGCTTCATTTTTCTCCTACTGGCGGCGAACGCATCTTTGAGGTGGACATTCTCCGGCGCGGCTGTTGACAGACGGTGCGTGACCGAGGGCATCACCGTGGAGGCCGGTGTGTGGGCAGCGGGCAGCATAGCGCCTAGTCGCATGGGCTAGAGGCGCATGGAAGGCCATCGCCGTCGTGACCGTCCGCCGTCTTCATGAGTGGTCGCCTCGTTGAGGAAGGCGACCGGGGCCTCCTTGAGCCAATGGCACGAACTAGGGTGTAACCTGTCGTAGAAGTGGATTTTCTTCCCGGCAGCTGGTGGCACCACTCGGAGGCACTCCTTGCTGCCAGGCCATAGGACGGTGTCCCTTTGCCCACTTCTATTTCGGGCCGGTGTCCCCTTTGCTTCATTGTTCGTGCTCGTGCTTCTCCATTTGTTTTTTGTTTAAGTGCCTTTGTCGCTCCGATGTTGCTGTCGTTTTTGTCGGTGCCAAGAACATGAAACCATCTGTTTGATGCTGTCAATTTTCCGCAATAGTGTGCGATGTTGTTTCTTTAAGAAACTTCGCGGTTGGATGTAGTATTTTCTAGTATGCATACAATTAATCGTTCGGGGCTTTCTTCAAGCCAGTTGCATAGCCTGGAGTTCACAGGATGTTTATGTATGTACTGCGCAGGCTGTTGTATATGTTGCTACAGATAAGAATGTCACCTGGAGCCCGCATTGTCCCCTTCTTGCACAAGGCAAAACACTACTTTCTGCGGGTGTATGCCTTTGCTCAGCAGATTAGACAGGTAACGGCCATAGAGAATGGCATCACAAGCCCCAAATGCCGCCAGGATGCGTAGGGGCTTGTGTGCCCGGACACGGATGCGCCTGGCCTGAGCAGACGCTTACTATCGCGTGTTTGGCTGGTTTGTCGGTCGCTTTCTATTTGGTGGAGGGAAACCTTTAGGCCGTCCAGCGGAAGAGCGCGATCACAGAGTGCACACTCAGAACACGACATCTCCGCTTTTAGACCCGGTGGAGTCGAAAACCGGGTAAATATTCCAAAGCAGGTCGTCTGGGCAGACCTCACGACAACAAGAGGCCGGGTGAGCGAAACCCCTCCGTGCCCTCACTAGACGGGTGACGGCCTTGTGATGCCAGAACGAACATCGCTGGAACGACAGAAATAAATCCAGAAAAATGCAAGCACCAGTGCCAAATCTAAGAACCCTGGTGGGTTGGTTCCACCAAAATGAACTTAAACCAGCTGGGCTACCATCGGTTCGCATAACCTCTTTTAAGTTAGCAGTGACGACCATGACTACAAGTATTCATGAATGTTGTTTTTGGTTTCTCTCTTTTTTCCTTTGGCACACACCGAGTCCTTCTCCTTTCTCTTTTAGTCCAAGCGCTGCAGGCATGCTGTTTTTTTTTCCTTTTGTCCTTTCTTTTTAGTTTTCTGAAGAAGTTTCTCTTGGGTGAGTGCTCACGCCCGTTTCATCTGTCTCTTATCGTCATGGCAGACGATCACAAGCTATGCACTAGAGACTAGACCGGCATGCCTTGTCTTAGAAAACATCAGATGGTGAAAAAAATATTACTAGAGATCACTTATAAAGAAATGCAGTAGACGATTGCCAAATAATACTTTGTGTTTGCACGGAACAAAATGCAGTAGACAACTACTCCTTCCGTAAAGAAATGTAAAAGCGTTTAGATCACTACTTCATCAAAACCGAAGTAGATCGCTGTCAAAGTATGGAGTAGATAGCTAAAAAGACTGCATGCCACAAAAGTCACAAAGTGTAGTGTGAAAAACTACAAAAAAAAACAATGGCGGAGACAAAATATACATACACGATTGTCACAAAGTAATATAGTGAACAACCAACAATGAAGTACACAACAGCCACAAATCTCATCACAGAATGCAGCAAAGCATGAAGAACCAAATGTAGTAGATTCAAACGTCCAAACATGCAGTAGATTGCCCAAATGTGCAAATGTAGTACTGTACTACGTATTCTCTCTCTGGCCTCCTTTGAGCTGTTTTTTTTCCCTCTCTTTTTTTGTCTTCGTGAAGACTGAAGACTCCTTTTCCTTTTCTTTTTTCCTCGTCACTCTTTCTTCTTTATTCTTCTTTGGCTGCCTGACAAAGAATGGCCAGCGGCGTGACGTTGATGCATGTGGGCCACCCAAAGCGTTTCTTTAACGTCTTGCGACGGAGGAGAACCTTCAATCGACTGCATGCGCGCTGTCGGAACAGAAAGCCGGTGGAAGCTTCTTCCTTTCCTTGCTTCTTTGCTTCCGCTCGTCGCCGTTGCCGGGCCCATCCGGCCACCACCATTCTCTCGTCTCTCCCTATATATACAACATGTATACGCCCTGTTGGCGGTGGCTAGCAGCTGGTACCTCCTACACTGCGCTCCTCCCTACTAACCAAAACCAGCCGATTGCTCCTAGGCGGCCGCAGAGGTGAGAGAGATCCGCCAGTTCTCTTTGCCTCAGTTTATTTATACCTGGCCTTCTTTTTTAACATCTTATATGTTCTGTCTCTATCTTACGGTCTTGACTTGACTTTTGGTAGTCTAATATTATATCGGGTAGTTCGATGAGATTTCTTCGAAATTTCAGAAATTGCAGTCACTTCGGTGGATAACAAGCTTTTGCCTACATATAGTAGACAATTTTTACCCGGGGGGCTAGGATTTGCGGTTACCGTAGTTACGAGAAAAAATATGGCAAGGTTATCACCTGAAATTTGGAAACCAGTTTGAATTCAGACTTTCTCAGCCAAATATAGATATATAGTCTTTGAACTACTCGTTATACACAACCCTAAAGCTAGCTTGCCGGAATGGTCTTTGCATCATGGGGCCTGTGCTCCAATCCTGGATGTCCTCCATTTTAAAATGGGATGACCTCCGGATATGTGCCAAGGATGTTTTTACAGTGGTCTGGAGGTGACGTGGAAGATTGCTACAGACGGTTGGTGTCTGACCTAATGTACATGCCCTTAGGGCATGTACAATAGTTCAAATGGCATCTGTCTATAACAGCTCCCCACGTCATCTGCAGACAAGCGTAACAATGGCCTATACAAATAGGTTGACTTTTTAGCTGTGTATAAAATCAAATGGAAAAAACTGTCCATGTACCCGCCAATCCAACTCCCCAACAAAAATGAATCAGATAAAACGATTCCAATTTGCCCACTTTTGGCGCAAATTGGGAGAGAGGATCCATATGAAGGGGTATTGGATTGCAAACAGCCTCCCATACAACGGTAACAGGCCGTCGATAGGTGCTGATTTCCCAGGGCTATAGACCGTCTATATTTTTATCGACGGGCTTATTCTCTCTCTCTCTTCCCCCGTTTCCCTCCACCTCATCCAGAATCCTAGGTGTCATACCTTATAGACAGCTGACTGGATAGCATTGTACATGCCCTTAAGCCCGTTCCGATTTCCTATAATTCTGTTGTTTCACGCCGCATATCTGGCACCACGTATGCTGGGCTCCCTTTTGCTTCATTTTTCTCCTACTGGCGGCGAACGCATCTTTGAGGTGGACATTCTCCGGCGCGGCTGTTGACAGACGGTGCGTGACCGAGGGCATCACCGTGGAGGCCGGTGTGTGGGCAGCGGGCAGCATAGCGCCTAGTCGCATGGGCTAGAGGCGCATGGAAGGCCATCGCCGTCGTGACCGTCCGCCGTCTTCATGAGTGGTCGCCTCGTTGAGGAAGGCGACCGGGGCCTCCTTGAGCCAATGGCACGAACTAGGGTGTAACCTGTCGTAGAAGTGGATTTTCTTCCCGGCAGCTGGTGGCACCACTCGGAGGCACTCCTTGCTGCCAGGCCATAGGACGGTGTCCCTTTGCCCACTTCTATTTCGGGCCGGTGTCCCCTTTGCTTCATTGTTCGTGCTCGTGCTTCTCCATTTGTTTTTTGTTTAAGTGCCTTTGTCGCTCCGATGTTGCTGTCGTTTTTGTCGGTGCCAAGAACATGAAACCATCTGTTTGATGCTGTCAATTTTCCGCAATAGTGTGCGATGTTGTTTCTTTAAGAAACTTCGCGGTTGGATGTAGTATTTTCTAGTATGCATACAATTAATCGTTCGGGGCTTTCTTCAAGCCAGTTGCATAGCCTGGAGTTCACAGGATGTTTATGTATGTACTGCGCAGGCTGTTGTATATGTTGCTACAGATAAGAATGTCACCTGGAGCCCGCATTGTCCCCTTCTTGCACAAGGCAAAACACTACTTTCTGCGGGTGTATGCCTTTGCTCAGCAGATTAGACAGGTAACGGCCATAGAGAATGGCATCACAAGCCCCAAATGCCGCCAGGATGCGTAGGGGCTTGTGTGCCCGGACACGGATGCGCCTGGCCTGAGCAGACGCTTACTATCGCGTGTTTGGCTGGTTTGTCGGTCGCTTTCTATTTGGTGGAGGGAAACCTTTAGGCCGTCCAGCGGAAGAGCGCGATCACAGAGTGCACACTCAGAACACGACATCTCCGCTTTTAGACCCGGTGGAGTCGAAAACCGGGTAAATATTCCAAAGCAGGTCGTCTGGGCAGACCTCACGACAACAAGAGGCCGGGTGAGCGAAACCCCTCCGTGCCCTCACTAGACGGGTGACGGCCTTGTGATGCCAGAACGAACATCGCTGGAACGACAGAAATAAATCCAGAAAAATGCAAGCACCAGTGCCAAATCTAAGAACCCTGGTGGGTTGGTTCCACCAAAATGAACTTAAACCAGCTGGGCTACCATCGGTTCGCATAACCTCTTTTAAGTTAGCAGTGACGACCATGACTACAAGTATTCATGAATGTTGTTTTTGGTTTCTCTCTTTTTTCCTTTGGCACACACCGAGTCCTTCTCCTTTCTCTTTTAGTCCAAGCGCTGCAGGCATGCTGTTTTTTTTTTCCTTTTGTCCTTTCTTTTTAGTTTTCTGAAGAAGTTTCTCTTGGGTGAGTGCTCACGCCCGTTTCATCTGTCTCTTATCGTCATGGCAGACGATCACAAGCTATGCACTAGAGACTAGACCGGCATGCCTTGTCTTAGAAAACATCAGATGGTGAAAAAAATATTACTAGAGATCACTTATAAAGAAATGCAGTAGACGATTGCCAAATAATACTTTGTGTTTGCACGGAACAAAATGCAGTAGACAACTACTCCTTCCGTAAAGAAATGTAAAAGCGTTTAGATCACTACTTCATCAAAACCGAAGTAGATCGCTGTCAAAGTATGGAGTAGATAGCTAAAAAGACTGCATGCCACAAAAGTCACAAAGTGTAGTGTGAAAAACTACAAAAAAAAAACAATGGCGGAGACAAAATATACATACACGATTGTCACAAAGTAATATAGTGAACAACCAACAATGAAGTACACAACAGCCACAAATCTCATCACAGAATGCAGCAAAGCATGAAGAACCAAATGTAGTAGATTCAAACGTCCAAACATGCAGTAGATTGCCCAAATGTGCAAATGTAGTACTGTACTACGTATTCTCTCTCTGGCCTCCTTTGAGCTGTTTTTTTTCCCTCTCTTTTTTTGTCTTCGTGAAGACTGAAGACTCCTTTTCCTTTTCTTTTTTCCTCGTCACTCTTTCTTCTTTATTCTTCTTTGGCTGCCTGACAAAGAATGGCCAGCGGCGTGACGTTGATGCATGTGGGCCACCCAAAGCGTTTCTTTAACGTCTTGCGACGGAGGAGAACCTTCAATCGACTGCATGCGCGCTGTCGGAACAGAAAGCCGGTGGAAGCTTCTTCCTTTCCTTGCTTCTTTGCTTCCGCTCGTCGCCGTTGCCGGGCCCATCCGGCCACCACCATTCTCTCGTCTCTCCCTATATATACAACATGTATACGCCCTGTTGGCGGTGGCTAGCAGCTGGTACCTCCTACACTGCGCTCCTCCCTACTAACCAAAACCAGCCGATTGCTCCTAGGCGGCCGCAGAGGTGAGAGAGATCCGCCAGTTCTCTTTGCCTCAGTTTATTTATACCTGGCCTTCTTTTTTAACATCTTATATGTTCTGTCTCTATCTTACGGTCTTGACTTGACTTTTGGTAGTCTAATATTATATCGGGTAGTTCGATGAGATTTCTTCGAAATTTCAGAAATTGCAGTCACTTCGGTGGATAACAAGCTTTTGCCTACATATAGTAGACAATTTTTACCCGGGGGGCTAGGATTTGCGGTTACCGTAGTTACGAGAAAAAATATGGCAAGGTTATCACCTGAAATTTGGAAACCAGTTTGAATTCAGACTTTCTCAGCCAAATATAGATATATAGTCTTTGAACTACTCGTTATACACAACCCTAAAGCTAGCTTGCCGGAATGGTCTTTGCATCATGGGGCCTGTGCTCCAATCCTGGATGTCCTCCATTTTAAAATGGGATGACCTCCGGATATGTGCCAAGGATGTTTTTACAGTGGTCTGGAGGTGACGTGGAAGATTGCTACAGACGGTTGGTGTCTGACCTAATGTACATGCCCTTAGGGCATGTACAATAGTTCAAATGGCATCTGTCTATAACAGCTCCCCACGTCATCTGCAGACAAGCGTAACAATGGCCTATACAAATAGGTTGACTTTTTAGCTGTGTATAAAATCAAATGGAAAAAACTGTCCATGTACCCGCCAATCCAACTCCCCAACAAAAATGAATCAGATAAAACGATTCCAATTTGCCCACTTTTGGCGCAAATTGGGAGAGAGGATCCATATGAAGGGGTATTGGATTGCAAACAGCCTCCCATACAACGGTAACAGGCCGTCGATAGGTGCTGATTTCCCAGGGCTATAGACCGTCTATATTTTTATCGACGGGCTTATTCTCTCTCTCTCTTCCCCCGTTTCCCTCCACCTCATCCAGAATCCTAGGTGTCATACCTTATAGACAGCTGACTGGATAGCATTGTACATGCCCTTAAGCCCGTTCCGATTTCCTATAATTCTGTTGTTTCACGCCGCATATCTGGCACCACGTATGCTGGGCTCCCTTTTGCTTCATTTTTCTCCTACTGGCGGCGAACGCATCTTTGAGGTGGACATTCTCCGGCGCGGCTGTTGACAGACGGTGCGTGACCGAGGGCATCACCGTGGAGGCCGGTGTGTGGGCAGCGGGCAGCATAGCGCCTAGTCGCATGGGCTAGAGGCGCATGGAAGGCCATCGCCGTCGTGACCGTCCGCCGTCTTCATGAGTGGTCGCCTCGTTGAGGAAGGCGACCGGGGCCTCCTTGAGCCAATGGCACGAACTAGGGTGTAACCTGTCGTAGAAGTGGATTTTCTTCCCGGCAGCTGGTGGCACCACTCGGAGGCACTCCTTGCTGCCAGGCCATAGGACGGTGTCCCTTTGCCCACTTCTATTTCGGGCCGGTGTCCCCTTTGCTTCATTGTTCGTGCTCGTGCTTCTCCATTTGTTTTTTGTTTAAGTGCCTTTGTCGCTCCGATGTTGCTGTCGTTTTTGTCGGTGCCAAGAACATGAAACCATCTGTTTGATGCTGTCAATTTTCCGCAATAGTGTGCGATGTTGTTTCTTTAAGAAACTTCGCGGTTGGATGTAGTATTTTCTAGTATGCATACAATTAATCGTTCGGGGCTTTCTTCAAGCCAGTTGCATAGCCTGGAGTTCACAGGATGTTTATGTATGTACTGCGCAGGCTGTTGTATATGTTGCTACAGATAAGAATGTCACCTGGAGCCCGCATTGTCCCCTTCTTGCACAAGGCAAAACACTACTTTCTGCGGGTGTATGCCTTTGCTCAGCAGATTAGACAGGTAACGGCCATAGAGAATGGCATCACAAGCCCCAAATGCCGCCAGGATGCGTAGGGGCTTGTGTGCCCGGACACGGATGCGCCTGGCCTGAGCAGACGCTTACTATCGCGTGTTTGGCTGGTTTGTCGGTCGCTTTCTATTTGGTGGAGGGAAACCTTTAGGCCGTCCAGCGGAAGAGCGCGATCACAGAGTGCACACTCAGAACACGACATCTCCGCTTTTAGACCCGGTGGAGTCGAAAACCGGGTAAATATTCCAAAGCAGGTCGTCTGGGCAGACCTCACGACAACAAGAGGCCGGGTGAGCGAAACCCCTCCGTGCCCTCACTAGACGGGTGACGGCCTTGTGATGCCAGAACGAACATCGCTGGAACGACAGAAATAAATCCAGAAAAATGCAAGCACCAGTGCCAAATCTAAGAACCCTGGTGGGTTGGTTCCACCAAAATGAACTTAAACCAGCTGGGCTACCATCGGTTCGCATAACCTCTTTTAAGTTAGCAGTGACGACCATGACTACAAGTATTCATGAATGTTGTTTTTGGTTTCTCTCTTTTTTCCTTTGGCACACACCGAGTCCTTCTCCTTTCTCTTTTAGTCCAAGCGCTGCAGGCATGCTGTTTTTTTTCCTTTTGTCCTTTCTTTTTAGTTTTCTGAAGAAGTTTCTCTTGGGTGAGTGCTCACGCCCGTTTCATCTGTCTCTTATCGTCATGGCAGACGATCACAAGCTATGCACTAGAGACTAGACCGGCATGCCTTGTCTTAGAAAACATCAGATGGTGAAAAAAATATTACTAGAGATCACTTATAAAGAAATGCAGTAGACGATTGCCAAATAATACTTTGTGTTTGCACGGAACAAAATGCAGTAGACAACTACTCCTTCCGTAAAGAAATGTAAAAGCGTTTAGATCACTACTTCATCAAAACCGAAGTAGATCGCTGTCAAAGTATGGAGTAGATAGCTAAAAAGACTGCATGCCACAAAAGTCACAAAGTGTAGTGTGAAAAACTACAAAAAAAAACAATGGCGGAGACAAAATATACATACACGATTGTCACAAAGTAATATAGTGAACAACCAACAATGAAGTACACAACAGCCACAAATCTCATCACAGAATGCAGCAAAGCATGAAGAACCAAATGTAGTAGATTCAAACGTCCAAACATGCAGTAGATTGCCCAAATGTGCAAATGTAGTACTGTACTACGTATTCTCTCTCTGGCCTCCTTTGAGCTGTTTTTTTTCCCTCTCTTTTTTTGTCTTCGTGAAGACTGAAGACTCCTTTTCCTTTTCTTTTTTCCTCGTCACTCTTTCTTCTTTATTCTTCTTTGGCTGCCTGACAAAGAATGGCCAGCGGCGTGACGTTGATGCATGTGGGCCACCCAAAGCGTTTCTTTAACGTCTTGCGACGGAGGAGAACCTTCAATCGACTGCATGCGCGCTGTCGGAACAGAAAGCCGGTGGAAGCTTCTTCCTTTCCTTGCTTCTTTGCTTCCGCTCGTCGCCGTTGCCGGGCCCATCCGGCCACCACCATTCTCTCGTCTCTCCCTATATATACAACATGTATACGCCCTGTTGGCGGTGGCTAGCAGCTGGTACCTCCTACACTGCGCTCCTCCCTACTAACCAAAACCAGCCGATTGCTCCTAGGCGGCCGCAGAGGTGAGAGAGATCCGCCAGTTCTCTTTGCCTCAGTTTATTTATACCTGGCCTTCTTTTTTAACATCTTATATGTTCTGTCTCTATCTTACGGTCTTGACTTGACTTTTGGTAGTCTAATATTATATCGGGTAGTTCGATGAGATTTCTTCGAAATTTCAGAAATTGCAGTCACTTCGGTGGATAACAAGCTTTTGCCTACATATAGTAGACAATTTTTACCCGGGGGGCTAGGATTTGCGGTTACCGTAGTTACGAGAAAAAATATGGCAAGGTTATCACCTGAAATTTGGAAACCAGTTTGAATTCAGACTTTCTCAGCCAAATATAGATATATAGTCTTTGAACTACTCGTTATACACAACCCTAAAGCTAGCTTGCCGGAATGGTCTTTGCATCATGGGGCCTGTGCTCCAATCCTGGATGTCCTCCATTTTAAAATGGGATGACCTCCGGATATGTGCCAGGATGTGATGGAGCAACCTATTGGGTTGACCATGCAATACGTTAACAATATTTCCATACAAAGTTAGATTGACTGAGTCAAATGACTATGCATGTCACGGATCTCGACGCCTTATCAGACTGTGATTAGGGGGTGGTGCCCAGGTGACCTGGTTCTCCTAACCTTTATCATTGCATCAAATCCTACTCGTTTAGATCAACATGACTTCATACAATGTTAAAGCAAATTAGAGATACTATGGTAATGTAACTACATGCTGAGCTTTTGAATTGATTTTCCTTTAAAGAAGGGGCATATTTTTGCTCTGTAATTATGTTTACCGTGTGGAGTGGGGCGGTTACCGGATGGTAACCAAAACCTTGGTATATAATGGAATAATTGCCTTTGGGTCAAAATATTTTAGCAATTACAATAGTATACACAAATCCAAATAAATTTGGAACTTTCAAGATATTACTCCCTCCGTTCCTAAATAAAAGTTATTTTTAGAGATTTCTATATGTATTACGTACTTATGTATATAGACGTATTTTAGAGTGTAGATTCACTCATTTTGCTCCTTATGTAGTCCATATTGGAATCTCTAAAAAGACTTATATTTCGATATGGAGGGAGTAGGTGCGACCTCAATCAAATTCAAGTGCAAACTTTGGTTCTTTTGCCGAAATGAAAACAGAAATCACTGGAATTAAGTGAAATCCTGTGATTTGGGCTATGGCAGAAATATTTCTGAAACAGAAAACAAAAAGTTTAGATTTTTTTCGTCCCCATACTATTTTAGCATTTACTTAGTCTCATTATATGGAGAACGGGATTTCGATTTTTTTTTGAAAATTTCAAAATTCATACAATTTGGTTTCAAAAAAAATCTGGAAAAATTGTACACACCCGTTGTATTGTGATGTGTATGTGTGTAAAATTTCAGCATCAAATACCTTGAGATGCGATCTGTGCAAAAAGAACAAATTCATGGACTTTTGGGGATAATAGTATCATGTGTTGAAAAGCCAGAACTTTGTCTTTTTTGAACAGCCCTCATTTCCACGTATGTTGTCCTGAAAATTTACACACATGTATGTTATGTTTCCATGTATGTCTATTCTTTCAGACTTTTTTTGAAACGTAAAAATATGAGTTTTGTTGATTTTTTTTTCTTCAAAAACCGGCCTCCTGAGGCCGAGCTCCAAAAGCAACTTTCACATTATGTGCCTTTATTACGTATTTGTACAACTACTTGAACTCACAAGAAGTCTCATAACTTGACCTTCCTACATGCTAGCAGCTCGTTCACCCGTGGTGATGGCGTCGATCATCCTTGGTGTTGCACCTCCGAGCTCGCCAAAGGCTCTGGCGGTAAGCTGTGGCGATGCCCAACAATCAAACATGACGACCTCCAGCAACAAGGATTCCCCCATGGATATGACTCTGGCGTCCATAAATCCTCTGTTGCTCTCTTCAGCGTGCTTTGGTTCTTCGAGTGCATTGAGGTTCCTTTTTAGCAGGGAAGACTCAAATGCGCCACCAATGGTGATGCCCACGCAAGCATTTCTTAACTTGCTAAACACCTCTAACACCAGATCCAAAAGAAGGCTGAGGGTGAAACAAGCTTTTGAAGACATAGAAGATGTCATTGACCAGCCTGCTTTGCCAGGTGCAGCTCAACTTGTCGAAGGCGTGACCATTGATGGGGACACTGCACTACATGTGGTTGCAAGCCATGGGGACAGCACGGAATTCTTGATGTGTGCTAGCACCATCAACGAGAGGGACCAAGATCTCCTTCTTGCGCTGAATAAAAAGGGTAACACGCCATTGCATTGTGCTGCTAGAGCTGGTAAATCAAAAATGGTTTCTTGTCTCGTTGAACTTGCTAGAAATCGCAACATGCTGCATGAACTCTTGAGAAAGGAGAATGTTCTTAAGGAGACAGCCTTGCATGATGCTGTCCGCATTGGGGAAAATGATACGGTGGAGCTTCTATTGGTGGCTGATCCCGAGTTGGCTAATTATCCCAAAGAAGGCACTTCGCCATTGTACTTAGCCATCTTCTTAGAAAAGTACGTCATTGCAAGGACACTACATGATAAGACTAAAGAAAATCTCTCGTATTCTGGACCAAATGGGCAAAATGCACTACATGCTGCAATTCTTCATGGCACAGGTACTAATCACAAGCCTATACATCCATCGCCATTCCTCTCTACCATTTTGTACACTCTTTTTGCATGGTAGGAAGAGGGGGGAGGGGTGTCCCTGTCCCATATGCAATCTCATATTTGTGAGGGCATGCTCTTACTTTGTCCAAAATGTATGAGAGATAAACTGATGATTCTCAGCTAGATATTCATATTATATAATTAGAAACTGATAGTGGTAGGCATGTGCCCAAATTATAAGGGAGAGATTGATCATTCTCACCAACATGTTTTAGTACGTACTCCCTCGGTTCCCAAATATAAATCTTTTTAGAGATTTCAATATGGACTACATACGGAGAAAAATTGGTGAATCTACCCTCTAAAATACGTCTATATACATCTGTATGTAGTCCTGATTAAGATCTCTAAAAAAAGACTTATATTTAGGAATGGAGGGAGTAGGATTGAGACATCGTGTGTATTTATTCATAGTAGACACATGTATAGTGAAATAAAAGAGTAAATGCATTGGAGGTCCTAAAATTAATCCGGGTGTGTCAGTTGGGTCCTACAAGTATGGAAATGCACATCTAAGTCCTAAAAATGGGCAAGTGACTAATCACGTGTCCTACTCAAGCCTAACCTACCCGTGTGATGGGACCGACTGATACCACATAATGAAGCAAGTATTTACAAAAAACACCTAACAAACTATGCACTTCCTGGGTCGGAAATGGTACCGAGGCAGAGGGAGACGGGTCGTTGCTAGAGTGGTACTTGCAAAGGTTACCGAAGGAGGCTCCGGCAAGGCCAGCCAGCTGCGGTGACAGAGTGGCCGCCATCGTTGGCTTGGGGCTAGCATGGGCCACCCGATCCAGATTGGCTGGCGGAGGGCGAGGGTTCCACCACCGGCGGAGCTACATGTATACCTGTAGGGGCCATGCCCCCCCCCCCCCCCCCAACCTTGACAAAATGTCTGAAGGAATTTTTTTGAAGTGCTTAAAAGTATAGTCTTTGGCCCCCTCAAGATTGTTGTATTTGCCTTTCGCCCCTCCATCATTTCTTCTCTAGCTGCGCCACTGGTCACCGCAGCAAGCATGAGAGCATCAGCAGAGATGCGGAGCAG
Source organism: Aegilops umbellulata (assembly GCA_032464435.1). Taxonomy (NCBI): domain Eukaryota; kingdom Viridiplantae; phylum Streptophyta; class Magnoliopsida; order Poales; family Poaceae; genus Aegilops; species Aegilops umbellulata. The sequence continues at coordinate 17,955,450 of CP136054.1, forward strand.
CTAAAAGGAGGGGTGAAGGGAGAGGACATGGTGGGGGTACGGTATACGGCTGCAGGGGGGGGGGGGGGCAGGGGAGATCGTGTCGTGCGGTGCTACCAAGAGAATATCCCATGGAAATCAAGTTTCAAAGAGAACTCATGGAAACCATGTTCAAAAGGTTTGAAAAAAAAACTGAAAAAATACGAGATGTTAAGATAGTGATGTTCTATTGCCATGTGAAATTGTAAGTCAAAAAACACTACCATTTACGAACTATGAAAAGAACAAAGTCAGCAATGAATAGTGATGTTTACTGTTTGGCACTATCAATGTTGATTTTGTTTTTTTTGTACCTCGTAAATGGTAATGTATTTGAATTTGGGAATTTCACATGCTAAACACTCTTAACACTCCGTTAAGATTTTTCTTTTTGAAACTTTGAAACATTGTTTCAACATAGTTTTTAAAGGTTTTCATCAAAAATTTGTTTCCATGTATTCTCTCTATGCTACCAGAGCGCTCAGCCATCGAAGGTGAGGAGGACAGGAGGGCCTTTCTCGCTCAGCACGACCTACTATTCCTACAAAAATCTACGTACTAGTTTGTTTGGATTGTAACTACCCCCATAATTTTAGCTAACCACGTCTAGATTGAATTATTATGTAAACAGTTCGTAAGATGAGTATGTATGAATATTATTTCTCTATTTTTTTTTTTATAAAAATCTCTTAAAGTGTTTGCTGATTTAGCAATGATACTAACCTCTTTGTACAGCTTAAACTAACATAAATACTGTATTTTTAGTGATAATAGATGATCTGCTGAACTGGAATAACAATCTTACCACAAATTGTGACGATGATGGTAGTACACCTCTTCACTTCGCTTCATCTCTACATCCTAGCAGTGATGCAGTGCCGCGGCAAAACTACACCAGAGTTCGTTGTTTATCGCATTCAAACGTATTTAGGCAAGTATTTGAAGCTAATCCGACACCAGTGTATCAAGCAGACAATAAAGGATTTTTTCCCATACATATCGCTGCCTCGCTAGGCATCATAGGTACCATACAGACCATTCTTGAGAATTGTCCTAGTAGTGCTGGATTGCGCAATGCTAAAGGAGGGACATTCCTTCATGTTGCCTTTGAGAAAACAAGTATTGATCAGGGTATTCTGGGTTGGCAACAAAGATTGGGAATGGTATGCTCCGTTTGCCGAACTTCATCTTTAACTTGGATCTTTAATATGCAAGACAATGATGGAAACACTGCATTGCATTTAGCTGTCCAGGCTGGGGATCTTGGAATTTTTTGTTCCCTATTCAGAAATAAGGAAGTGCATTTAAATTTACCAAATAAGAATGGAGAAACTCCCCTTGATATATCCAGAAGCTTGCTTCCTCCAGGAGCGTATCATGTTTGGGTACATTCTCACTCTTATTAAATTTCAAAGCTTGGCCCCTTCAAGAAAAACAAAATAATTCAAGGCTCGTGTCTCCATATGGTACTCATATTTCTGTTTGCTCTTTCAGATTGGTTGGCGCTAAACATAGTTGTGTTCGCTGGGATCAGATTGAAGAAAAGTATAGTCGCCCATTAAAACCAGTGGAGAAGGCCAAAGAAGAAGAGAAGATGAAAGATTCAAGCCAAATGCTAGGCATCGGTTCAGTTTTAATAGCAACTGTGGCATTCGGTGCAACTTTTGCTGTCCCTGGGGGTTTCATAGCGGATGATCATACCAATAGAGGCACGCCAACACTAGCTGGGAGGTACACGTTCGATGCGTTCATGATGGCCAACGCGCTAGCTTTCATTTGCTCCTCGATAGCTACCATTGGTCTCATGTTCTCTGGATCTTCTATGGTTGACTTGGGTATCCGCCGAATCAACTTTGCCGCATCTGTGTTCTTCATGGGAAGTTCGGTCACAAGCTTATCTGCTGCTTTTGCACTGGGTGTGTATATGGTGCTAGCTCCGGTTGCTCATGCTACTGCTATTGCGATATGTGTGCTCAGTCCCCTCGTATTGCTATATAGAAATTTTGAATTCTTACTAAAGGCGGGTATTCTTGCATGGCCGATATGCATCCGGACGGGACTACGTCGCGGATTAAAATGGTTAGCATCGATGATCGTTGGTCGAATGATCATGGAACTCTGGCCCTTCCTATTTATCTTTGGATGGGCTGCAATTGCATGGAAGCTCCGAAACCACCTCTGATGACAAGAAGTATCAAACATGTGATGAGCTGAAACTAAGCAAACTGGGTTTGCTAGGCTTTGTCCCTGTGAAGTATGATTGCATAAATCAATTTCAAGTTTGAGATTGCTAACCGGACCTACCTCCAGGTGGTTCTGCTAAGCTTTGTGACTAGTCATTCATCAGCATATGTTTGTTCAGAACGTATGTTACGGAAGTTTTGGTTTGCGTTATTCTTGGCTTGTAAGTTTGTTTGTTCGGAGTACTTGTGCTTGTAATAAGTACACAATGTTTGCCATATTTTTCTTAAGACTGCAATCTAAATGGTTGTGTATGCCTGACGCCTGTGTGCAAAGAATAGCCGGTTGAGTTTGCATGGTGTGGTATCATGTCACGAGTATGATATCCAACCAGTTAATTAGGCTGATTTCATCATATTGAATATTTTACTCGAGTTGGTGCTTGACCTTTTCTCGAGCCCTGCGTGCGCCTGGTTGCCCTTTTTTGGTGCTTGGGTTTACAGGCAAATGAAACATGGATTTCACTAATTAGAGGTACGTAACTAACTATATGTCACATAGCTGTTATATGGAGTTACTGAGTTCTGGTTGTGAAGAAAACTATGAATAGTCGTTGTTTTTTCCCGATTCGATCAACCTGAAGACGTGAGCTTTATTGCAGTCGTTTAGGCAGCAGAAAAATGCACCAGTGCACAGCTGGTGCATGTTGGAGCTGCCCTCCGGCGAAGAACGCCGAACTCAAGTGATGACTGGATACACCAGGAGACGAACTCGGGACAGCACTGACATGCCGGTGACACATGCCCTTCCGGCGACGAACGCCGATTTCTTTTCTCTCTGTATTCATGACACACACCAACACAAAGCCTCACTACCGGGATCGCACCCTATGCCGACGGCCAGGGCCGTCGGCATAGCCCTGAATGGCCGTCGGGACAGGCCTATGCCGACGGCCCCCGTCGGCATAGAGCCGTCAGCAACATATCGGTCGGCGTAGCCAGGAAGGCCGTCGGCATAGAAATGCCGTCGGCATAGGGCCTATCCCGACGGGGGCCGTACATCTATGCCGACGGTCCTGGCTGTCGGCAATGTTATCGCCTAACGGCGGCCGCCGTCAAGTGCTGACCAATGGTTGCTCACCACGTGGCACGTCTATGCCGACGGCCTAGCCGTCGGCTTAGTTTGAAACTATGCCGACGGCCAGTCCGTCGGCATAGACGTGCCACGTGGCGAGCAGGCGCCATCCCTAGGGCGGGTCTATGCCGACAGCCAGGTTGTCGGCTTAGTTTCAAACTATGCCGACGGCTAGACCGTCGGCATAGACCCGCCACATGGCAGCCGCTGGGAGCTCCTGGGGCAGGCCTATGCCGACGGCCTAGCCGTCGGCATAGACCCGCCACATGGCAGCCACTGGGAGCTCCTGGGGCAGGCCTATGCCGACGGCCTGGCCGTGGCCGTCGGCATAGACCCGACACGTGGCAGCCACTGGGAGCTCACGGCAGCTCTATGCCGACGGTCTAGCCGTCGGCATAGTTTCTGTCTGTTTTTTTTTTCTTTTTTCTGTTTTGTTTCAGCTCAATTCACACAACAAATATATGCATCACATAACAGCTGGCCCAGCGGCATCACACAACAAATTCATCATCACACATCATAAGAAGCATAGCAAAGCATAAACATATAAGTATCATCACCACCAAGCATATAAGAATCTCACAAACAACAATAAGAAACATCTCAAGCATATAAGTACCATCACCACCAAGACCGCCACAATGTGACCCAAAGGCTTAAGCGCCAGGACGTCGAGCACCACAGAGGTCGTCACCGCCAAGACCACCGAAGCCCAGGTCGTCACTGCTAGCGGCAGCGCTACCGCCAAGACCGCCCCCACCTCCGCCTCCGCCTCCGTGGATCGGAGTGGTCGGGCTCCGTGACTCGGGACTGCTGCGAAGACCACCGCCAACGGTAGATCCACCTGTTCCCTGGATGTTGAAAAGACATATTAATGGGATATATGACTGTGTTGAAAGGCATGACATGCTTTGGGTGAATAGATTGGGGATGAACTAACCGGCGAGGGGCCAACGTTTTGTGCCACAAACTCCTCAAAGCTCATCAGCACTGGTTGTGCTGGAGGGCATTGTGCCGGAGGGAACAGAGGAGACCTGCCGGCCGCCATATCCTGAAAAAATTGCTGCATCTGGCTATCCCTCTGCACTTGGTGTTCATAAAGCCTCTGATGCCACGCCATGGTCTCCTGGCGTGTGTACTCCAGGTAGGCCTACGGTATGACATGATGGAACTCATAAAACTAGTAAATGCGGAAAATAAAGTGAGCAATGAAGATAAGAGGGAAAATACTTACAGATTGTTGCTCCTGAAAGAGGGCCTGTGTACTGGTCACTGGCTGGCTCGTGCGCTGGCTCAGGCTCGGGTCGATCCGACGAAGCTGTGTGTAGGAGATACTAGGAGTGATCACAGCATCGAGAACCGCCTCCCGACCGTGCTCCTTGGGCCCCATTCTCACCACCGCCATGTCGTCCAGAGGCGCCGCAATGGGGTCAGGTGTGTCAGGATGCAACTTCAGATACGCTTCGGAGTAGGCCTGCTTCCTCCCCGCGGTATGCTTGCCGTAGTACTGGGGCTCGCCAGGCTTGGGGTCCTTCCGCGTATGGGCGATCTCCCACGCCTGCATGTCTGAGAGCGGCCGCTTCAGTTTCTCCTCCTGCACCACCAAACAGAGGTTAGTCATACATAAGAAAGTGATGGTAAATAGAAGAAGAAGAATGTTTAATGGGGTTAGTCATACATTAACTGCCTTGTGGAGAAAGTGGTTTCGGTTTCCCTGAGCATGTACTCCCTCCGTCCCTCGGTTAGCCTTATTTTTGGTTCTCATAGCCGCCCAGGCTCCAGCCTCATCACACCAATGATCCACCAATGCCGTCCAGGACTCGTCTTTTCCATAACACCAATTTGGACACACCTACATAATAAAAGCATAATGGCATGTAGGTGTGTCCAAATTGGTGTTATGGAAGCATAAAGCATAAAGCATAAAGCACCACAAGGTAATGAAAGCATAATGAAAGCATAATATATGAAAGCATAATGAAAAATCTTTTATACTTACCGCCAAGAACTCGGGCCTCTCCAAGGTAATGCCCATCCTCCGCGCTTCTTCCTTGGTCATCTTCACACCAAGATAGGAGTGGTAGTATGTGGAGATGGCCACATAGCGCACCTCATACTGCATCTGGCGGGCCTTCTTCTTGCATTGGCGCAGCACGATCTGGTCCGCTCTAGCCCTGTGTTCCGGAAGAACTCGATAGAATTTCTACAATCATGCATGAAAACAAGAATGGAAGAAGCCATGAGTTAAATCATTTTCATGAAACTAGAATGGACTTGTTCTTCTGAAGAGAACTCACCCAGAAAGTAGTGATCACGGCCTTGGCATGGGTCTCATGGTCCGCGTGGCGGGCCGCTTCCCAGTGGTCCCAGCTCAAGGCCAAAACCCGATGAGCCGGCTGCCTGACTGGATCCGGACAGTACAACCCCGGCCAGTATAACTTCAACAAGACGGTGATGACGCCGTTGGGAATACGGACCCCTTTAGAATATATTCAGTTGCTGCAAAAGAATGAACTATTAGCATGTGACAAGCAAAATAAATAACAACCGGAATAAGGATGTGACAAGCAAAATAATGAACCACTTACTCTTTTCCCGTGGGCTCAATGAGCCACTTCTGCTCCTCAGTAGCCGGAACCTGCTTTGGTAGCTTTGCGTTACCATGCAGCCACCCCTTCGTGTCAACCCCCGTCCCGTCACCACCATCATCCCCGCCACCACCCTCCTCCTCGCCTGCCTCCCCCTGCCCAACCTCCTCCCCAACCTCCTCCTCCTCCTCCTCCTCCTCCTCCTCCTCCTCCTCCACCACCACCACCACCTCCTCCTCCTCCTCCTCCTCCTCCTCCTCCCTAGAGTGTACCTCACTAGAGGAGGGTACCTCACTAGAGGAGGGCCTCGAAGACAACACCCCTAAGTCGGTGAGGGTGCGCTCTTTCTGGCTGCGACCCCCTGTAGTGGCTCTCCCCCCAGCACCTCGTCCTCTAGAGGCTCTCCTCCCGCCCCCTCCTCCTCTAGGTAGACAACTTCCCAACCCTTTAGATACACTTTTTGGCATGGGTAAGGCAGATAATATACTTGTGTAGCTTGGGTAGCCGCAATGAAGAGATCGGCTCCGGCATAGACGATTGATGGTTTAACTTCGACCAAACCAATGGAAGGCGTATGTTTTACCCCCTCCCGCGGATCGAACCATCGGCATTTGAACACAGGCAGACTTAGGGTCTCACGCACCTGGCGGAATTTAACCTCGTATATATTTTGTACCCTTCCGTAGTAGTCTACTGAATTTTGACCGGGGGTGTACACTCCAGTATTTATAGTTTTGGGATCGGGGCGGCTGTTTTGGTGCTCCTCTGTATGGAAGCGATACCCATTCACATCATACTTTTTACATGTCATGACGGCAGGGTCAAAACCCATGGAAACCCATCTCAATTCATCATCCATAGATATGTTCGGATCTTTTCCTTACAAGTATAATGGAAATTGTTGCGTGCATTAGTTAGGTTAACTACTAAATGTTGAAGTAGGTATTTAATAGGGGAGTGTGGAAAATTACTTTCTCCATGAACCAAGCAACAAAATTTTTACGTCCAGGGTTTCCATGACAGAGAAGAGTAAGTGCCTCCGCCTCAGTAGGAGGATTCACTCCCGTCCATTCTTCTTGAAGGAAATCACTAAAAAAAGATAAGCGGTGTTAGACCGAGACTAAGTGAACATGAAACATGATGATGTGGAAGACATAAAGGAATGGTGTAGTGGTATTACCTCATCCACACTTCCTCAACTTCCTTGATGTTGTGCAAGATATAGAACATGAGGTCCTCCCACTCTTGTCGTGGCATGTTATAAGATTTCGAGGCCCCAGCCCTCCCACCTTGCGCGTTGAATAGATCGAGCCTGGGTTGATACTTGGGCTCTTCTATATTGTATCGAGGCACCTTGTTATGCAGATGGGGAACGTGGTCTGGATAGTATGATGTCCTGAGGTCTGACACCTCCTCTAGGATAACTGCCTCAGCTATGGAAGCTTCAATCTTAGCTTTGTTTCCACATTTCCGTCGGAGATGCTTGTTCTGCCTCTCAGGGCCGTACTGCCAGCGATTTTGCACAGGGCCCCCCAACAATACCTCGTTCGCGAGGTGCAGAATGAGATGTGTCATCGGAGTAAAGAAGCCTGGCGGAAAGATCTTCTCTAGCTTGACTATCAACTCCGGTGCCTTCTTATGCAATTTTTCAATCACCTCTTTACTTACTTCTTTAGCACAAAGCGTGTGGAAGAAATGGCTAAGCTCGGCAAGCACTCGCCAGACATGCTCGGGGACATAGCCTCGAACCATCACCGGCATTATCCGCTCAATCCATACATGGTAGTCATGACTCTTCAGGCCGGTCACTTTGCCCGTTGAAAGATTGACTCCCTTACTTATATTAGATGCATAACCATCGGTGAACTTCAAAATATGTTTCAGCCAGATAAGTACTTCTTTTTTTCTGGCGGTTTAAGGACAAAGTCAGCATCTGGCTTGAACCAGTTTTTTCGACCGCCTGTGGGAGGCTTCATGTTCAGGCGTGGTCTATCACAAATTCTCTGTTGATCGGCTCTAGCTTTTACGTTATCCTTCGTCTTATCAGGAATGTTGAGGATCGTGCGGAAAAGGGACTCTGCCACATTCTTTTCGGTGTGCATCACATCAATATTGTAAGGAAGTTTGAGGTCCTTGAAATAGGGAAGCTGCGAGAAGGGGGTAATGTGCGTCAAGTTGTGCGTCTCACCATATCCCTCGAAGCCTTTGGCTTTGGCTTTGCCTTTGACTTTGACTTTAGGCTTGAGAGCTTTTAGCTGAGCAAGAACATCTGCCCCCGAAAATGTTGGAATCTCGGTTACTTCATGAACAACCCGGCCTTTCGTGAAGTTCTTCTTGTCTTCCCTGTCTGGATGGTCTGGAGGGAGGAACTGTCGATGCAGGTCAAAGGATACATACTTGCCACCCTTACTCAGCCAAATCATTCGCAGAGCCTGCATGCACACTGGGCATGGCATCTTACCACTTGTACACCATCCGCAGAATAGAGCATAGCCGGGAAAGTCATGCATGCAATACTGCAACCAAACTTTCATCAAGAAATTTCTCTGCAGATCCCGGTCGTATGTCAACCTCGGAAAGTACCAAGAATGGTGCAAAGCATCCACAAGCGGCTGCATAAACACACCCAATTGTTTCCCCAGGTAGTCAGGCCCCGGAATGATGAGCGACAAGAACATGGTCTTCCGTTGCATTAGGGCACCGGGAGGAAGATTGAGCGGAATTACAAACACAGGCCAGCAGCTGTATGGATTGGACGACATACCATATGGATTCAACCCATCACCTGATATGGCTATTCTGACATTCCGAGCCTCGGCTGCTTCCTCGGGGTATTCTTCATCGAATGACTTCCATGCTTCCCCTCCCGATGGATGTACGATTTTTTTGGATTGTACCTTATACCTTCCTTGTGCCACTTCATCATTTTGGCAGACTCCTTCATGATGAAAAGGCGCTGCAGTCTTTTTATAAAATCGAGATACCGAAGAACCTTAACGGGGATGGTTAGCTGCTTTTTCTCACCATCCTCACCGACCACCTCAATGTACTGAGACGAACCGCACTTCCTACAGTACATGTCATCCGCATACTCGTGCCTAAACAAAAGGCAATTCTTCAGGCAAACATCTATTTTCTCATAATCCATAGAGAGTGCCTTCATGATTTTCTTTGTATCGTACATGCTTTTCGGCAGTTCATGACCCTCAGGGAGGCTGTTAGCCCATACTCCCAGGAATGCTTCGAAGCATTTCTGGCTACAGCCGTACTCAGCCTTGACTGCAATCAGTTGCGAGATGGCATCCAGCTGAGATATTTTCGCACCCGCATAAAGAGGTTTCTTCGACGAGGCCAAGACCTCCAAGAAGGCCTTTGCGGTTGCCTCCGGCTCCTCCGGTTCATTCTCTGAAGGTGTCGCATTTGCCGTTTCTGCAACAATGACATCATCTAGCATGTCCCTGACCCCGTCGTCCTCATATCCATTGATGCGTTGTCGCATCACCTCCTCTCTACCACGGTCCTGCTCGGTTATGTTTATCGGCAGCATGTCAAAGTTTGGCATATATCCGTGCGTGCGAAGGTGCTCACTCATGTCCGTCTGATTTATACGGTGACGTCTGGCACATCTCGCACAGGGGCATGGTGGGATAATTCTCATTGGACGACGGAATATCTCCTTCAAATACACATCGGTTTTCGCGATCCACTCTGATGTTACTCGATTCCGACGGATAAAACCACTGTACATCCACTGATTATCTGCCATCCTCTGCTTTTTTGCAACCCACACAACATAATTAAGGATTCACTTAAATTAATCACATCAAATTTTCAGTTTCTACCGCGTTCAATCCACCTACATCTCTAATAGGTAAAGATGGGTCCTAATCCCACCCGAGGATGTGTAGATTGAGTATGCTCTCCATTCTACCCCGTTCCGAGACAAAATTTCGGCAGCACCTCCCCGTTGTTCTCTAGATACACGTCTCGGCAAATAGCCGAGAGAATGTGCTCCGGAGAACAACGGGGAGGCGCCGCCGAAATCCTGTCTCGGAACGGGGTAGAACATGGAGAACATACCCAATCTACACATCCTCGGGCTGTCCATGGAAAACGCTGGACAATCCAAAAGAGCTGCGGTGATAAATATGCAATTGAATGCATATTTATCGATGCAACCCTTTCGGACGGGAGACGCCTAGGTTACGTCAGTTGACTTGAGAATGAAATCCAGTCACATGATTCGTAGCTCACCCTCGGCTATAGAGGAAGTAGTCGAACACCGGAGGGACAACCGGGGACCAACAGCTCCTACGACGATCACTCCACCGAGATGGAACACCACAGAACCTGCACCGTGACAATAATTAAGTACATCAAAATATATTCATCATCATCATCTAACAATCATCAAATCATAAAAATCAGCATCCTATATCATCTCTTCTGCAAAAAAAATCATTATCTATCATCAACATCATCATCTATCATCATTAACATCATCATCTATCATGTAACAATCATCATACATTTGCAACTATCATCAAAAAATCTATCATCTAACGTCATGCCCCTTCTTAAAAAAAATTGCTTTTCTTGCATTTCTCACATTTGTAACTATCATCAAATCATCTATCAACTAACTATGCATCCATCCATCTAGTTACATAACTATGAACAACAACAAAATTATCAAAAAAATCTACAGAGAGGGAGGGAGGGAGATCACCGTGGGGGAGGGCCGGCTTGGGGGAGGGGCAGGCACGGACGACGGGCCAGAGCAGGCGGCGGAGGGGCAGGCACGGACGAAGTGGCCGCCGGGGCGGGGTCGATGGAGGTCGGGGCGGGGACGGAGGTCGGGGGAGGGAGGGCCGGCCGCGCGGGGATGTGTCGAGGGAGGCCGGGACGGGCGAATACAGCGGCGGTGCGGGCTGATCCGCGCGGAGACAACGGCGGCGTGGGCGGATCCAGGCGGCGGCGCGGCGCGGGGCGGGGAGGACGTCGGTGCGGCGCGGGGCGGGGAGGACGGCGGTGCACCGCGGGTGGGTGGGGGAGACGTGGGAGGTGCGGGCGATGGCGGGTTCGGGGCGGGGCGGGGCGGCCCGGGGTTGGTGCGGCGCGGGGCGGCAGGCTCGGGGCCGGCAGTGGCGTGCTCAGGGCGGGCGGCGGAGGAGGTCGGCGGCGGCGCGGGTTTGGGTCGGGGAGGAAGGGGGAGATGGATGGCGAATGGGTGGTGGGGGCGAACTGCAAGGGGATAAGGTCGGCCCTATGCCGACGGCCAGGCCGTCGGCATAGGCCTGGCCCTTTGCCACGTCATCGATACGTGGACATGTGCGCTGCTATGCCGACGGCTAAGCCGTCGGCATAGATATTTTGCATTTTTTTATTTTTTTGTTACGGCATGTGTGTGACTCTCAGCACACTGTAAAAAATAGTCCCACCTAGACCAAAGACAAGCGTAGGAGGGCCCATCGTAACACCTGGCGGCATTGCTACCCCCTCCGGTAACCCTAACATAGATGACCGCTAGATCTAGCTCTTTGACTTCCGCCGGACTGGGTCTGGCCGGTGGACCTTTTCACATGGTTGTCGTAGCCCAGACCATAGCTGCACCCCCAACACCATTCCGGCCCAACCCACCCAAAGATACCCTCCGTGTCAGCCCGACGTGGCCGTTTCCCCCCTCCGAGACACGGCGGCAGCCACGCCCGTGAGGTCTACACGGCAGGACGGGGGACCTGGGGGAGTAGTAATGCCACCGGAGCATCGCACCGGCCCCTCATAAATGCGGGGTGGTGTGGTGGCATGTCCAAAGAGGCGGCAGGCGTGTCCGGGGTGTGCCCCCCATCACGGACGGCGTCGCCGCCGGCACCTGGAGGGGGGAAACGGACGCGTCGGGTCTACACGGAGGGGATCTTACTGTGGGTTTGGCCCGGATGTTGCTCCAAAGTGTTTCTATGGGCTGACCTAACACAACTGGGTGGGGAGGTCCACTGGTCAAAGCCCGTCCGTGCAAAGTCAAAGGGCTAGATCCCGTGGTCAAACGCTACAGGGTTAGGCGGGACGGGGACACTGGGGGTAGCAATGCCACCGGAGCATCGCACCGGGCCCTCATACATGCGGGGTGGTGTGGTGGCATGTCCGAAGAGGAGGCACGCGTCTCCGGGGGGTGGCCCCCTCACGAACGGCGACGCTCCGGTGGCATTGCTACCCCCCAGTGCCCCCGTCCCGCCTAACCCTGTAGCGTTTGACCACGGGATCTACCCCTTTGACTTTGCACGGACAGGGGCACACCCCGGACATGCGTGCCGGGCGTTTGCAACCGCCACAACACTTCCAGACTTGTGAGAGGCCGCCGACGCAAGATTTGGCGGCATGCTAGCCCCCGGAGGCCGCCGGCCACAACCGTAGACGCGCGAAGGGCAATCCGCGTAGAGGGAATTTTTCAGATACTTCTCCATCACCAAAAATTATGAAAAAATACCATCATTCCTATAGCACATGTGCCCACGTCATGCAAAAAAATTCATGTTTTTATCGCGCTCCGAGTATTTAGTAATATTGACGCCGCATCGTTACCGCAGAACGTCTACTACCGTGTCATCGCCGTCCGTGAGGGGGGCCACGCCCTGGAGACGCGTCCCGCCTCTTCGGACATGCCACAACACCACCCCGCATGTATGAGGGCCCGGTGCGACGCTCCGGTGGCATTGCTACCCCCCAGTGCCCCCGTCCCGCCTAACCCTGTAGCGTTTGACCACGGGATCTACCCCTTTGACTTTGTACGGATGGGCTTTGACCAGTGGACCTCCCCACCCGGTTGTGTTAGGTCAGCCCATAGGAACACTTTGGAGCAACATCCGGGCCAGACCCACAGCAAGATCCCCTCCGTGTAGACCCCACGCGTCCGTTTTCCCCGTCCAGGTGCCGGCGGCGGCGCCGTCCGTGAGGGGGGGCACACCCCGGACACGCGTGCCGGGCGTTTGCAACCGCCACAACACTTCCAGACTTGTGAGAGGCCGCCGGCGCAAGATTTGGCGGCATGCTAGCCCCCGGAGGCCGCCGGCCACAGCCGTAGATGCACGAAGGGCAATCCGCGTAGAGGGAATTTTTCGGATACTTCTCCATCACCAAAAATTATGAAAAAATACCATCGTTCCTATAGCACATGTGCCCACGTCGTGCAAAAAAACTCATGATTTTATCACGCTCCGAGTATTTAGTAATATTGACGCCGCATCGTTACCGCAGAACGTCTACTACCGTGTCATCGCCGTCCGTGAGGGGGGCCACGCACCGGAGACGCGTCCCGCCTCTTCGGACATGCCACCACACCACCCCGCATGTATGAGGGCCCGGTGCGACGCTCCAGTGGCATTGCTACCCCCCAAGTGCCCCCGTCCCGCCGAACCCTGTAGCGTTTGACCGGTGGACCTCCCAACCCGGTTGTGTTAGGTCAGCCCATAGGAACACTTTGGAGCAACATCCGGGCCAGATATTGCCGTGGGCCTATGGGCTGACCTTACACAACCGGGTGGATACGTCTACTGCTCAAAGCCCATCCGTGCAAAGTCAATGGGGTAGATCCCGTGGTCAAACGCTACAGGGGTTAGGCGGGACGGGGGCCCTAGGGGGTAGCAATGCCACCGGAGCGTCGCATCGGGACCTCATACAAGCCGCGTGTCGGGTGCCTACGCCTGCCACCATACTTATATAACCGTAGGAGGGCCACCGCAACACCTGGCGGCATTGCTACCCCCCAGGTACCCCGTCCCGTCTAACCCTGACACAGACGACCGCCGGGTCTATCCCTTTGACTTTCGCTGGACGTAGTTTGACCGGTGGACCTTTTCACCTTGTTGTCATAGCCCAGCCATAGCTCCACCCCCCAACACAGTCCCGGCACAACCCACCCTAAGATTCCCTCTGCGTCGGCCCGACGTGGCCGTTTCCCCCCTCCGGGGCACGGCGGCATCGACACCAGTGAGGGGGGAGGAGGCACACCCCGGAGCCGCGTGCCTGCGCCTGCCACCACGTTTCCACAACCGTAGGAGGGCCCACCACAACACCTGGCGGCATTGCTACCCCCCACAGGTACCCGGCCCGTCCCGTCTAACCTCTCCGTGACACGACGGAAGAAGGCCCGTGTGGGGGGCAATCGATATATGTTTTCTGTACATTTAAGTTAATGAAATTAGTATTGGAAAAAAATAAAAATAATAATAAAAAATACAAAAATATAAAAATATTATTAGAAATCTATGCCTACGGCAAAGCCGTCGGCATAGCTACGGCCACGGAACGGTAGAGCCCTGGATCGATGACATGGCGTAGGGCGGGGATCAATGACGTGACAAAAACCATGGGCCAGGCCTATGCCGACGGCCTAGCCGTCGGCATAGAAGTGCCACCCCACGGGACCGGCGAACGACGCGGATCAATGACGTGGCGGCGCGGCGGATCGATGACGTCGGCATAGCTATGCCGACGGCTAGGCCGTCGGTGTAGCTATGCCGATGGCCACCGTTAGCCCGTCGGCGTAGGCCTAACACCGTCAAACTGCCGTTGCCCCCGGGTAGGCGGGCCCACGCGATATGCCGACGGCCTGATCTATGCCGACGACCCCCGTCGGTATATTCGGAGAAACGCCGACGGCTTATCTATGCCGACGGCCCCCGTCGGCATAGGTGGTTATACGCCGACGGCCTTTCTACGCCGACGGCTTTAGTTGGGCCGTCGGGGTATGCCCATATATGCCGACGGGGGCCGTCGGCATAGATAAGGCCGTCGGCAACTGCCTAAATTCTGGTAGTGCCTACATATCTCCTGGTCGTCCTCACAGTCATGAAGTCACACCACGCACAGAACATGGACTCCATTTTCTCTGCTTGCTAGCTTCTCTCTACAAGCCCACACATGAGCTCTCGCTGCAGGACTACATCTTTTCTTCACACCACAGCGCCCACACACCCAGCTCTGGACACCAGCCACTACCTCCCAAAGTTCATTTAGAAGATGATTGTCATAAAAACGTTTGGATTCCCCTGAGGTATTTTAGGAGAATGGTACTACTGGCAAGCACTTGCATTGATCTTGCCTAACTATGCGCCCACAACATTGGTAAGATATAGAAAATATGTCATTTCTCATGAGGTGTAGAACATTAGGCTCGAGTGGTAGGAAGATAGATGAGTTCGGCAAGGTGAACTAGTGAAGGCCGAAATATAGAAAATGTAATTCCCATATCTTGCACATCCAATTTTAGCATCACTTGGTATGAATGGCATTCTCTTGCAACTCATCACTAGTAGAAAACAGGGCTTTGGTTCAGGCATGGACAGCCCATTAGTCCCGGTTCAGTCACGAACCGGGACCCATGAGGGCATACGTCTCGGTTCGTGCGGCTAAAGGCATTAGTCCCGGTTCAAATGAGACCTTTAGTCCCGGTTTGAGACACGAACCGGGAGTAAAGGGTGTCGCGCCCTTTAGTCCCGGTTCATGTCTTAAACCGGGACTAGGGTGCGATGCCCTTTAGTCCCGGTTCGTGTCTCAAACTCTACTACCCCCCCCCCCCCGCCCCCTCGTGTATCGTCATTTCCGTTTAGTAAAAACAAAAGAAAATGATAAAAACTTCAAAAATAAAACCCTTCTAGAGGTAGTTATATTACTACATCTACTAGCTAGGAAAAATTTAAAAACTTAAATTTGGACATGTTTTGCAAAAATTGTAGGGAAAATGTAAAATGGCTATAACTTTTGCATACGATGTCGGAAAAAAATGTATAATATATCAAAATATTCAGCACGAAAATCCGCATCTGATTTGTTTATATCTTCATTTTTGTTTATTTCCTGTGTGATGTGTTGTTTGATCTTCATGGTGATCGATGGAAATTAATCATGTGTGTGTTCATGAAGTGCCCCCACTCTGATGAGATCCAACATGATAGGTTGTGTTGCCAGCTTGGCCTAGAGGCACGGAAGATCAAGTTCTTGTTCTAGAACCACTGTACATAGATGAAGGTATCGACTGAATATCCTTGATTGCTTCCATGGTTTTCGCCCGTTTCTTCGGTGATGGAACATAATGGAATTTGAGTCTTTTTTTTTGCGGGAAAAGAACTTCTCATTAATCAGCCATGATGATTACATTCAGAATCAACAATGCTAGCTATCTCCATAGGGGAGTTTCGGAGCCAACATGTTGTGCGCTGTTGCGATCGACCCATACAAGCAAGGGTGTGACTCGCCACATTCGCGTGCCTACTAATCTTAGCTAGACTAATGTTCCTTTCTTGAGCCAGAATTCGTCTGATCTCATTGACCTGATATGCATACCTCGATCGCTCGCTGTCTTTGGATTGAACCAACTTCAGCAGCTCGGCACAATCCGTTTCCACAATCAGCGGCAGGTTCGTCCAGTGTAGAGAAAGTCGTAATCCTTCCTCCATAGCCGCCATCTCAGCTTCTAAGGGGTAACCACAATTAAATAGCATCCGTGTCGCGGCGAAGATAACATCACCTTCATGATCCCGCAAGATCATCCCAGCGCCAGCCGTACCATTTTCTTTCACAAAAGCACCATCGACATTTAGTTTAGCATGATATGCATCAGGCGTCTCCCAACGTGGCGTGGCTGTTATTGTATGTGCGTATTTTTGCATGCTTCTTGATAGAGCAACCACCTGCTTTCCTTTGGTGAGGTCTGTTGACGGATGTTGCTGTATTGCGATCAAGGACGTAATGTAGCTCATGAGGAATCTGCGCGAGGCCTGGATCGGGACCGGCGGTTTGTTATGTGTAATTTCATTCCTTGCATAACAAATCCTCCACATGATCATCAAGGAAGCCAACTTCTAAACATCCGACAGTTTTTCAAGCAGGCGGAGTATCCACTCGGGTTCGGCGTCACGTAGCTCGGCAGTGGTCGGCAAGTCCCAGTCTTCTCGCATGGCTGCCCAGAGCACAGCTGCATGGGGACACTGGACGAGGGCGTGGTGCACATCCTCCACAGCATGGCCACAAAGCAAGCACGTAGGATCCTCCTCCATGTGTCTATGGGTCTTACTAGCTTGCGTTGCAAGGGCCTCCTGGGCTGCAGTCCATGCGAACACACATACTTTAGCTGGCGCCCCATTCTTCCAAATAAGGTTCCACACCGACCGCCGCCCATCCGGCCGTGTACTCGATGCACCAAGGTCCTGCGCCTCCATGTATTCCTGCAGTCCCAGATAGTAGGCACTGCGTACTGAGAAGCATCCGCGCTTGTCCGGGTGCCATGCAAGGAAGTCAACTTTGAGTCTACTCGAAGTCCTGATCTGCATGATACTATCGATATCTGGCTGATAGAAATGTTGCCGCAGCAAGGTATTGTTCCACGTACCATCGAGATTGAGAAGACTAGAGACCCATTTAAGACGACAGCGTCTCTTCGGAGTCATTGGTCGCCGGGAATGATCACGAGGGATCCAAGGGTCACGCCATATATGGACTTGAGAGCCATTGCCGATGCGCCAAATAATCCCTTTCTTAAGAAGCACCAACCCATACTCGATAGCTTTCCACGTCGAGGATGCATTGCCAGTGAATACTGTATCCACCAAGAACCCGTTGGGGTAGTACTTCGCCTTGAGCGCCTGTGCACATAAGCTTTGAGGATTAACAATCAGTCTCCAAGCCTGCTTAGCTAGCAGCGCTTGATTAAACAGTTTCATGTCACGGAATCCCATGCCACCACGTGATTTAGGCCTAAGCATAATGTCCCATGACACCCGATGGGTACGCTGCTGTCCTTGTGCCGCTCCCCACCAAAAGTTTCGTATAATCTTTGTCAACAACTCACACAGCCCATCAGGTAGCTTAAGGACACCCATAAGATATGTGGGCAGCGCTTGGGCAACTGCCTTGACGAGCACCTCCTTCCCCCCCCCCCCCCCCCTATGAAGACTCACCCCACAACACAAGTCTCTTGAGCATTTTAGCGTGCATCCCTTGGAATTTACCCCGGTGCATTCTTCCTTCCGGCGTCGGAAGGCCAAGGTACTTGGGCTCAAATTCCACTTGTGACACTTGAAGGACAGATTTAACCTCCTCTTGTATCTCGGCAGAACAAGATTTCCCAAACATGAGAGAGCACTTATCAAAGTTTACAAGTTGCCCTGTACCTTGGGCATATGAGGTGATGACTTGCTGCATTCTAGTAGCTTGTTCTGCATTTGCTTTAAAAAGAGAAGTGTGTCGTCAGCAAATAACATGTGAGAAATACCAGGGGCGCCACGACACACCTTTAGGGGGGATATGGTGCCATCATTATTTTCCTTCTGCAGCAATGCCGACAGCCCATCCGCTACAAACAGAAAGAGAAATGGCGAAAGGGGGTCTCCTTGTTGAAGACCACGGGTTGGTGTAAACGAATCCAGCAAGGTTCCATTTAATTTGACCGAGTAGCTCACCGAAGATACACATGACATGATCCAGCCAATCCATCGATGAGTGAAACCTAAGCCTTTCATCGCCTTCTCCAAAAAGTCCCAATCCACGCGGTCGTAGGCCTTCGACAAATCAATCTTGTAGGCACAAAAATTCTTCTCGGGGTTTCTATTCTGCTCAATGAAATGAAAACACTCAAATGCCACCAGTGCATTGTCTGTGATCAATCAACCGGGCACAAACGCACTTTGATTAGCAGAAATTATATCACCTAGCAAGGGTCTTAGCCTATTTGCAAGACACTTGGCAATCACCTTATATAGGACAGTACAGAGACTGATTGGCTGAAATTCTTTCAGTGTGGTAGGTTGATCCACTTTAGGTATTAGAACAATGGCTGTATGGTTTACATTTGATGGCATATGACCACTGGCAAAAAGTTGCAGGACCGCAGGAACAACTTTGTCCTTCAGAATACCCCAGTTGCGCTGATAGAATTTTGCCGGAAAACCATCAACACCCGGTGCCTTCAAGGGACCTATTTGAAACAGTGCATCTGGTATCTCCTTCTCTGAAAATTCACGACATAATTCCACGTTCATATCTGGTGTTACCTTTTTCTCAAAAAGCTTGGCAATCTCCTCCGGATTTAGGTTGGGGTCCCTTGTAAATAACTCCTGGAAATAGCTTGTGGCCAAGGCCTCAAGTTCATCCGTAGATGTGACCCACCTGCCGTTTGCATCTTTCAGCTTGGTAATCTTATTTTTCTTAGCCCGCCAGATGGCTTTTTTATGGAAAATCTGCGTGTTCCGATCACCCTCCTTTAGCCAGTTTATACGAGATCTCTGAAGCCATAGCATCTCCACTTTATACAGAAGTTCGTTAAGCTGATCATTGACCTTACGTACGTCAACTTTGTCTGCCCCACTCGAGTGATGCCTGTCATGCTGTGCAGATTACATTCTCTTCCATCACCCAATAAAAGATCGAAAACCATGGAAAATTAGAAATTTTGAAGCAATCAGGGAGATTCAGTCCATACCTTCATCTCGGTATGGCAGTTCTGAAACAAGAATTTGATCTGCCGTGCCTCCATGCAAAGCTTGCGGCCCAACCTAGCACGCAAGATCTCAAAAGGGCGGGGATACTCCATGAACAACCTGCGTAGGCGGGCACACACACACATAACTGATTAATTTCTACCGATCACCATGAAGATTGAAGTCAAGCCAGTCGCTGCGCGTTGGGCAGGTCCCGCGATGGACCGACACACAGTTTGAAGTCAAGCCAGTGTCGCTCGCGCGGCAATCTGGGCCGATTCTGACCAGGTCATGCCTTGATTAGTCAACTCCCAGCCGCTGGCCCTGAGCCCAGCCCAGTATGCGCGCTAAACTGGTGACCTCCTAAGCAGCGCTTGTGGCGCCGGCAACCCAGCTAGTGGGCAGGCCCAGCTCCCCCAGCTCGCTTGCCTAGTTTTTTTTCCAAAAAAAAAAACTTGTTGACCAGTTAACCAGTCGACCGGTTAACTGTTTATTTTTGGAAAAAGTTGATTTTTATAAACAATAAAAAATGTTCACGAATTTTATTTTTTTAGCAAATTTGAAACATTTAGAGGCTACATAAAATGTTCATGAATTCTAAAAAAATTCTCAAGTTTGAAAACAATTCATAAAAAATGAATACAAAGTTCACGAACTTAAGAAAAGTTCACGCTTTGAAAAACGTTCAAAACTTGGAAAAGTGATCATTTGAAATGATGTTCGTAAAAATAAATAAAGTTCAAAAATATGAAAAGAAATCACCAAAATTTGAAAGAACTTCATGAAATTTGAAAAAGATTCATGAGTTTCAGAAAAAAAAATTCAAGAATTTGCAAAAACAAACGAAAAAAGTTCACACATTTGAAAAAACCAAAAAAGAAATAGAAAAGAAAAATATAAAAAAGAAACAAAAAAAGGAATAAAAATAAAAACTAAACTAAACCAGGTAAAACAGTAGAAAAGGGATCCAAAACCGGGCTTGGAAGCTTGCAAAATAGAAGGAGCTTACTACCAGATCGCATGCTAAGCTACGCTATACGGGCTGGCCTTTTAACGGCAGAAACGATCGACATGAGTGTGTGTTCCAAATACAGCCTAGATTCCACGACCGGAAATGTACATGCCGTAATGTGTCAAATAGAAGAAAATAATGATTCAAGGCCGGCCAATGCACTACTCTTGCTACTGTATATTTTGCAAACCAAAATCTTCTCTTTAGGAGGTCTGTTTGCGAATTGGAGAGAGTTCGCAAATTTTTATGAAACATACTGTAAGTGTTTGCATGGCTAGTACTCCCTCCGTTCCATATTACTCGTCGCTGATTTAGTACAAAGTTGTACTAAATCAGCGACGAGTAATATGGAACGGAGGGAGTAAGTCCAACCAAGTAACAGATATTGCAAAGATCACGAGCATATTACGATTATATATATATATATATATATATATATATATATATATATATATATATATATATATATCGCCTGCAAATTGCAAGATATGTGTGCACGTCTGCTCTTAGCAGAAGCTGCAATTGATTCTTAACGTCAATTTGAAATGTGTTTGTAGCTTTTATTGATCACTAAATTTATATATTGGTTGGATAACATTTGCTTATCCCACTTCACTGGAATGTAATAGCGAGCACGTCGAGGGACCAGGGCTGCCCAAAAGACATGAACTGGTGTACTGCTCATGTATACAGATTACATAGTATCACCCATTAGGCGCTGCACATCATCTGCAATTGTTATGTGTCACTGCGATTTGCGACGGTTACATAGCAAAGCACACTGTCAGCAACGGTGAAAGTAGAAAGCTTGCATTGTTGTCTGCTCTTGGCCGAAGATGCACTTTTGTTTCTTAAGGTCAATTTAAAATGTGTTTGCATCACTAGATTTATTTATGTATTGGTTGGAAAACAACTGCTTCTATTACTTCACTGGATCATTACTACTATTAACGAGCACGTAGAGAGGCTAAGGTTGCCCAACAAACTTCATGAACTGGTGTATTGATCCTAATGCATTGCTAGAACCAATGTACCATGAAGAGATGTTTATTTCTCCAATTGATCTTAAGATTCCTGCTTGCTTCAGAGCCCCAAGCAGGTGAATCTGGCAGCTAAGCTGGTCCGACGAATGCGCGTGGAAGATGCCCTTTCGCAGTTGCAAGCTGCAGTTAAAAGAGTCGCGAAAACATTGTACCAGGTTCGGCCATCGGCGAAAAATGTCACTTACTCAAGTAGATCTACTGCTTGCTGTGATAGGTCCAGAGTGACTATTGATGTTTTTCATGAGAAAATTTCCCCACCAATTACTGTAGGCGATCCGTTCTGCTCGTGCCAACGCAGGTCACAACCATGGATTGGATCCAGATAAACTTATTGTGTGCAAGACTGCAACAAAGCTGCTGAGGTTTACTTGCATTTCTGCAGTAAACTGAACTTCATCTCCCCTCCTCCTTGACACTGCAGTCTGCAGAAGAGGCTTTCGTGGGAGAAGGCCTCTATCTCAAGAGGAGGAAGGCTGGCGCTTCTGCGTAGTACGAGTCTCGTCGAGTTCATCTGTCGAGATTTTAACTGAAGAACAAGCGTGGCGTGACGCTCTCGGGAAAGAACTCTGATGCCTCGCTTGCCTGACCGGTCTCTGTTCTGCTTGCACGGAATCGGTCAAGACATTTTGCTCCACTTAACAGTGAATACATTTGATACTAGTGCGAGTGACAGTGATTATCGCATTCTCTCAGATTCCATGGTGTAGAAATGCATTTCTTGCAGCTTGATTAGTTGCATTGTGGAACAAAACAGGGGGACATTTTTTTTTGAACACAGCAAACTCCCTTTTCCTGTTTCTTTGAGAATTATTCGACCAAACTGGTAACCAACTGTACTCACAAACAGTTATTGTTGGTGAGAAGAAGATGATTCTCTTTCCTTGGAAACTTCCCGTTGTCTGTCTCAATCAAACAAGGCCACAAATTTAACAGGTCACAAAAAAACCTACTACCTCTAACGATAGATTATTGTTGCTCGGAAACTCTAGTTTCAGAGAGCCAATCTTCCTAACTGATCATCTTTGTATATGTATAGTGACGTCGCAAATTTAACACGAAAATCAGAGTGGCGCAGCGGAAGCGTGGTGGGCCCATAACCCACAGGTCCCAGGATCGAAACCTGGCTCTGATAAATTGTTTTGGTTTTTTTCTATTGGGCCCGCTTTTATCTGGCTCGGCTTTGTCATTCTGTTGGGCCCTTTTCTTATTTGTTTTGGTTTTTTCTCTATTGGGCCCGCTTTTATCTGGCTGGGCTTTGTCATTCTGTTGGGCCCGCTTTTATCTGGCTCGGCTTTGTCATTCTGTTGGGCCCTTTTCTTATTCGTCCATCTCTGATTGTGGTTCTTTTTTCCTGTTGGGCCCTGGTTCTATGTAGTTGGGCTTTGTCATTCTGTTGGACCCTTTTTCTTATTCGTCCATCTGATAATAAATTCTGACTGTGCTTCTTGCCTCCCTCAAAAAAATATGAGTAATAAATTTTGACTCAAAAAAACCCCACCAGGTTTCTTCACTTTCCGAGGCCCATATTCTGCCCAGTCACTCAATGCGCCTGCTTACTTTGTCTTATATCATCTTCTTCTCATCCAAAAAAAAACAATAAAAGTTCGTATTAGATCATCCTGTTTATTCCCCTCCAAAACAAAAACAAAAGAGGCTTACTCTATATAATATTTTATATTATGTTGTGCATTTATCCGAGTGGCATTACCAGTTTCTCGTTTACTTTTTAAGAAGGTCCATTGCATTCATAAAACACGAAATAGCTAGGAATGTTTTGAGAGCAAATGTTTCGACGAACCCCTAACAATAATTTATGGTGTACTTGTGGATGTTGTACCTACATTGATTATTAATAACATGCGCCATGATAGCTTTCAAAAAAATATGAATGGAAAGGTCATTTCCCAATTTGCTCTTTGAGGAGGTCCGTTCTAATCATGAGATTAGGAAGACGTGGCTCATAGTTCCGGTTTTCCTTATATCGTATGGTTTCTTTATACCATTTTTTTCGAGAAGCCTAGGGCCATATTTAAAATTGTCCGACCTTTGCAAGAAAATCCTCACATAAACAAAAAAATATCACACAAGTCCTTTTGTATATCGATGTCGTCATACTCCCACACTCGTCAGCGGCGCGTCGTGAGGAAATCTCAATGCCACCTCTATATTGTAGGAACACCCTTGGAGTCAGACTAACATTGTTGACGCACTCACTGGTAGAAAAAGAGGCTTCCATACGCCCCCATTAGTCCCCAAAACAATCGAACCGCGACCAAAGGGGTCTTTAGTCGCGGTTCGGGAGAAGACCCGCGACCAACTATCTGGGCCCAGCGCGCTCGGTCGACAGCTGGCGGACGGGAGGGGCTTTAGTCCCAGTTGGCCTGGCCAACCGGGACTAAAGGTCCCCGAAGGCCTTTAGTCACGGTTGGCCAGGCCAACCGGGACTAAAGGCCCATCCAGCTGGCGGACGGGAGGGGCTTTAGTCCCGGTTGGCCTGGCCAACCGCGACTAAAGGCCCATCCCTATATATAGGACTCAGCTCACTTCACTTCACTCAGCTCACTTCACAATTTTCAGAAGGTGGTGGTGGGTTTGCTTTTGGTTTCTCCTATGCACACAAGGTGTTTGATGAAATGCCCGAGAGCCTGAAACAAACATGATATGAAGTGTCCGAACCACACTTGAGCTTTCTCATTTATTTTTCCTCCGCGATCGCGGTTAGCAACTTGAACCTTTCATGTGTCATTGATAAAATACGCATGTGTGTAGTTCATTGTTTAATTTGTATTATTTCTAGCTAGTTAGTTTAACAAATGCATGATGGTTAATTATATACTTTATATAATAATAATAATGCAGATGAATCGGCAATGGATGTACGGTCCCCGACTCTCCGGCGAGTTCACTACGGGTTTGAAAGATTTCCTCGTAGTGGCAAATGCGAACAAGCAGCAAGGTTTTATTATCTGTCCATGTGCTGTCTGTAAGAATCAGAAGGGTTACTCCTCCTCAAGAGACGTTCACATGCACCTGCTTCGGCATGGTTTCATGCCAAGCTATAATTGTTGGACCAAGCATGGAGAAAGAGGGGTTAGAATGGAAGAAGATGAAGAAGGGGATGATATCGATGACAACTATCATGATCATTTCGGTGATACTTTCATGGAGGATGATGCTGAAGGTGGGGAACGGTTAGGTGAAGGTGAAGAAGAGGCACATGATGAGCCCGCTGATGATCTTGGTCGGACCATTGCTGATGCACGGAGACGCTGCGAAACTGACAAGGAGAGGGAGAATTTGGATCGCATGTTAGAGGATCACAAAAAGTCATTGTATCCAGGATGCGATAATAGTCTGAAAAAGCTGGGCTGCACACTGGATTTGCTAAAATGAAGGCACAGGAAGGTGTAGGTGACTCATCATTTGAAAATTTGCTGAAAATGTTGAAGAATATGTTCCCGAAGAATAACGAGTTGCCCGCCAGTACGTACGAAGCAAAGAAGGTTGTCTGCCCTCTAGGTTTAGAGGTTCTGAAGATAGATGCATGCATTAATGACTGCATCCTCTACCGCGGTGAATACGAGAATTTGAATGAATGCCCTGTATGCACTGCATTGCGTTATAAGATCAGAGGCGATGACCCTGGTGACGATGTTGAGGGCGAGAAACCCAGGAAGAGGGTTCCCGCCAAGGTGATGTGGTATGCTCCTATAATACCACGGTTGAAACGTCTGTTCATGAACAAAAAGCATGCCAAGTCGTTGCGATGGCACAAAGAGGACCGTAAGTCCGACGGGGAGTTGAGACACACCGCTGATGGAACGCAATGGAGAAAGATCGACAGAGTTTTCAAAGATTTTGCAGCTGACGCAAGGAACATAAGATTTGGTCTAAATACTGATGGCATTAATCCTTTTGGCGAGCAGAGCTCCAGCCATAGCACCTGGCCCGTGACTCTATGCATCTACAACCTTCCTCCTTGGTTGTGCATGAAGCGGAAGTTCATTATGATGCCAATTCTCATCCAAGGCCCTAAGCAACCCGGCAACGACATCGATGTGTACCTAAGGCCATTAGTTGAAGAACTTTTACAGTTGTGGGCCAGACCTGGTGTACGTGTCTGGGATGAGCACAAAGGAGAGGAATTTGACCTACAAGCGTTGCTTTTTGTAACCATCAACGATTGGCCTGCTCTCAGTAACCTTTCGGGACAGACAAATAAGGGATACAATGCATGCACGCACTGCTTACATGAGACTGAAAGTGTACGTTTGGTTAATTGTAAGAAGAACGTGTACCTGGGTCATCGTCGATTTCTTCCCCGAAATCATAACGTAAGAAAGAAAGGCAAGCATTTCAATGGGAAGGCAGATCACCGGCCGAAGCCTGCGGAACATACTGGTGCTGAGATATTTGATATGGTCAAGGATTTGAAAGTCATCTTTGGAAAGGGTCCTGGCGGACAATCAGTTCCGCGGGGAGTTGACGGGCACGCACCCATGTGGAAGAAGAAATCTATATTTTGGGAGCTAGAATATTGGAAAGTCCTAGATGTCCGCTCTTCAATCGACGTGATGCATGTTACGAAGAATATTTGCGTGAACCTGCTAAGCTTCTTGGGCGTGTATGGGAAGACAAATGATACAAAGGAAGCACGGCAGGACCCGCAACTTTTGAAAGACCCAGATGATCGGCATCCGGAATGGTTTCAAGTGTTGGGGAACGTTGCAGAAAATTAAAATTTTCCTACGGTTTCACCAAGATCCATCTATGAGTTCATCTAAGCAACGAGTCATGGGAGAGAGATTGCATCTACATACCACTTGCAGATTGCGTGCGGAAGCGTTCAAGGGGATGGTGATGACGTAGTCGTACTCGTCGTGATTCGAATCACCGATGACCAAGTGCTGAACGCACAGCACCTCCGCGTTCAACACACGTACGGGACGATCGACGTCTCCTCCTTCTTGATCCAGCAAGGGGAAGGAGAGGTTGAGGAAGAAGACTCCAACGGCAGCACGACGGCGTGGTGATGTTGGTGCAGCAGAACTCCGACAGGGCTTCGCCAAGCACGTACGGAGGAGGAGAGGTGTTGGGGAGGGGAGGGGCTGCGCCTTGACTTGTGTATGCAGCCCTCCCCTCACCCCTCTATTTATATGGGAAGGGGCAAGGGGGGCCGGCCCCCTCTAGATGGATCTAGAGAGGGGGGGCGGCGGCCAAGGGGGAGGGGGCTTGCCCCCCAAGCAAGGGGGGCGCCCCCCCCTTTAGGGTTCCCCCAAACCCTAGGGCGCATGGGCCCCTTGGGGGGAGGCGCACCAGCCCACTTTGGGCTGGTTCCCTTCCCCCTTACAGCCCATGAGCCCTTCCGGGAGAGGTGGCCCCTCCCGGTGGACCCCCGAGGCCCCTCCGGTGGCCCCGGTACAATACCGATATGCCCCCGAACTATTCCGGTGTCCGTATGACAACTTCCCATATATAAATCTTTACCTCCGGACCATTCCGGAACTCCTCGTGACGTCCGGGATCTCATCCGGGACTCCGAACAAGATTCGGTAATCACACCCAAGTCTTCCTAATAACCCTAGCGTCACCGAACCTTAAGTGTGTAGACCCTACGGGTTCGGGAGACATGCAGACATGACCGAGACGACTCTCGGGCAATAACCAACAGCGGGATCTGGATACCCATGTTGGTTCCCACAAGTTCCTCGATGATGTCATCGGATGAACCACGATGTCGAGTGTTCAAGCAACCCCGTAAACTATTCCCTTTGTCAATCGGTAGGTTACTTGCCCGAGACTCGATCGTCGGTATCCCAATACCTCGTTTAGTCCCGTTACTGGCAAGTCACTTTACTCGTACCGTAATGCATGATCCCGTGGCCAAACACTTGGTCACTTTGAGCTCATTATGATGATGCATTACCGAGTGGGCCCAGTGATACCTCTCCGTCATACGGAGTGACAAATCCCAGTCTTGATCCGTGTCAACCCAACAGATACTTTCGGAGATACCTGTAGTGCACCTTTATAGTCACCCAGTTACGTTTTGACGTTTGGTACACCCAAAGCACTCCTACAGTATCCGGGAGTTACACGATCTCATGGTCTAAGGAAAAGATACTCGACATTGGAAAGCTCTAGCAAAACGAACTACACGATCTTGTGCTATGCTTAGGATTGGGTCTTGTCCATCACATCATTCTCCTAATGATGTGATCTCGTTATCAATGACACCCCCATGTCCATAGTCAGGAAACCATGACTATCTATTGATCAACGAGCTAGTCAACTAGAGGCTTACTAGGGACGTATTGGTGTCTAGTATTCACACATGTATTACGATTTCCAAATAACACAATTATAGCATGAATAAAGACAATTACCATGAACAAGGAAATATAATAATAATACTTTTATTATTGCCTCTAGGGCATATTTCCAACAGTCTCCCACTTGCACTAGAGTCAATAATCTAGTTACATTGTGATGAATCGAACACCCATAGAGTTCTGGTGCTGATCATGTTTTGCCCTAGGGAGAGGTTTAGTCAACGGATCTGCGACATTCAGATCCGTGTGCACTTTACAAATTTCTATGTCTCCATCTTGAACATTTTCACGGATGGAGTTGAAGCGACGCTTGATGTGCCTGGTCTTCTTGTGAAACCTGGGCTCCTTGGCAAGTGTAATAGCTCCAGTGTTGTCACAGAAGAGTTTGATCGGCCCCGACGCATTGGGTGTGACTCCTAGGTCGGTGATGAACTCCTTCACCCAAATTGCCTCATGCGCTGCTTCCGAGGCTGCCATGTATTCCGCTTCACATGTAGATCCCGCCACGACGCTCTGCTTGCAGCTGCACCAGCTCACTGCTCCACCATTCAACATATACACGTATCCGTTTTGTGACTTAGAGTCATCCAGATCTGTGTCGAAGCTAGCATCGACGTAACCCTTTACGACGAGCTCTTCGTCACCTCCATAAACGAGAAACATGTCCTTAGTCCTTTTCAGGTACTTAAGGATATTCTTGACCGCTGTCCAGTGTTCCTTGCCGGGGTTACTTTGGTACCTACCTACCAAACTTACGGCAAGGTTTACATCAGGTCTGGTACACAGCATGGCATACATAATGGATCCTATGGCTGAAGCATAGGGGATGACGCTCATCTCTTGTTTATCCTTTGCCGTGGTTGGGCATTGAGCCGAGCTCAATTTCACACCTTGCAATACAGGCAAGAACCCTTTCTTGGACTGATCCATTTTGAACTTCTTCAAAATCTTATCAAGGTACGTTCTTTGCGAAAGACCTATGAGGCGTCTTGATCTATCTCTATAGATTTTGATGCCTAATATATAAGCAGCTTCTCCAAGGTCCTTCATTGAAAAACACTTGTTCAAATAGGCCTTTATGCTTTCCAAGAATTCTATATCATTTCCCATCAATAGTATGTCATCCACATATAATATGAGAAATGCTACGGAGCTCCCACTCACTTTCTTGTAAACGCAGGCTTCTCCATAAGTCTGCATAAACCCAAACGCTTTGATCATCTCATCAAAGCGAATGTTCCAACTCCGAGATGCTTGCACCAGCCCATAAATGGATCGCTGGAGCTTGCACACCTTGTTAGCATTCTTGGGATCGACAAAACCTTCCGGCTGCATCATATATAGTTCTTCCTTAAGATAGCCGTTAAGGAATGCCGTTTTGACGTCCATTTGCCATATCTCATAATCATAGTATGCGGCAATTGCTAACATGATTCGGACGGACTTCAGCTTCGCTACGGGAGAGAAAGTCTCATCGTAGTCAATCCCTTGAACTTGCCGATAACCCTTAGCGACAAGTCGAGCTTTATAGATGGTGACATTACCATCCGCGTCCGTCTTCTTCTTGAAGATCCATTTATTTTCTATCGCTCGCCGATCATCGGGCAAGTCTATCAAAGTCCATACTTTGTTTTCATACATGGATCCTATCTCGGATTTCATGGCTTCTAACCATTTGTTGGAATCCAGGACCGCCATCGCTTCTTCATAGTTCGAAGGTTCACCGTTGTCCAACAACATGATTTCCAGGACAGGGTTGCCGTACCACTCTGGTGCGGAACGTGTCCTTGTGGACCTACAAATTTCAGTGGGAGCTTGGTCCGAAGTATATTGATCATCATCATTAACCTCCTCTCTAATTGGAGCAGGCACCACGGGAACATTTTCCTGCGCTGCGCTATTCTCTGTTTCAAGAGGCAGTACTTCATCAAGCTCCACTTTCCTCCCACTTACTTCTTTCGAGAGAAACTCTTTCTCCAGAAAGGTTCCGTTCTTAGCAACAAAGATCTTGCCCTCGGATCTTAAGTAGAAGGTATACCCTATGGTTTCCTTAGGGTATCCTATGAAGACGCATTTTTCCGATTTGGGTTCGAGCTTTTCAGGTTGAAGTTTCTTGACATAAGCCTCGCATCCCCAAACTTTTAGAAACGACAGCTTAGGTTTCTTTCCAAACCATAATTCATACGGTGTCGTCTCAACGGATTTAGACGGTGCCCTATTTAAAGTGATTGTGGCTGTCTCTAGAGCGTATCCCCAAAATGATAGCGGTAAATCGGTAAGAGACATCATAGATCGCACCATATCCAATAAAGTGCGATTACGACGTTCGGACACACCATTACGCTGAGGTGTTCCAGGCGGCGTGAGTTGTGAAACTATTCCACATTTTCTTAAGTGTGTGCCAAATTCGTGACTTAAGTACTCTCCTCCACGATCTGATCGTAGAAACTTGATCTTTCTGTCACGTTGATTCTCAACCTCACTCTGAAACTCCTTGAACTTTTCAAAGGTCTCAGACTTGTGTTTCATTAAGTAGACATAGCCATATCTACTCAAATCATCAGTGAGTGTGAGAACATAACGATATCCTCCGCGAGCCTCAACGCTCATTGGACCGCACACATCAGTATGTATAATTTCCAATAAGTTGGTTGCTCGCTCCATTGTTCCGGAGAACGGAGTCTTGGTCATTTTGCCCATAAGGCATGGTTCGCATGTGTCAAATGATTCATAATCGAGAGACTCTAAAAGTCCATCAGCATGGAGCTTCTTCATGCGCTTGACACCAATGTGACCAAGGCGGCAGTGCCACAAGTATGTGGGACTATCGTTATCAACTTTACACCTTTTGGCATTCACACTATGAATATGTGTATCATCACGCACGAGATTCATTAAGAATAAACCATTAACCATCGGAGCATGACCATAAAACATATCACTCATATAAATAGAACAACCATTATTCTCGGATTTAAATGAGTAGCCATCTCGTATTAAACGAGATCCAGATACAATGTTCATGCTCAAACTTGGCACTAAATAACAATTATTGAGGTTTAAAACTAATCCCGTGGGTAAATGTAGAGGTAGCGTGCCGACGGCGATCACATCGACCTTGGAACCATTCCCGACGCGCATCGTCACCTCGTCCTTCGCCAGTCTTCTCTTATTCCGCAGCTCCTGCTGTGAGTTACAAATATGAGCAACATCACCGGTATCAAATACCCAGGAGCTACTACGAGCACTGGTAAGGTACACATCAATTACATGTATATCACATATACCTTTAGTGTTGCCGGCCTTCTTATCCGCTAAGTACTTGGGGCAATTTCGTTTCCAGTGACCATTTCCCTTGCAATAAAAGCACTCAGTTTCAGGTTTGGGTCCATTCTTTGACTTCTTCCTGGCAACTGATTTACCAGGCGCGGCAACCTCCTTGCCGTCTTTCTTGAAGTTCTTCTTACCCTTGCCTTTCTTGAACTTAGTGGTTTTATTCACCATCAACACTTGATGTTCCTTTTTGATCTCCACCTCCGCGGATTTCAGCATTGAATACAACTCGGGAATGGTCTTTTCCATCCCCTGCATGTTGTAGTTCATCACGAAGCTTTTGTAGCTAGGTGGGAGCGACTGAAGGATTCTGTCAATGACCACCTCATCCGGAAGATTAACTTCCAGCTGAGTCAAGCGGTTGTGCAACCCGGACATCTTGAGTATGTGTTCACTGACAGAGCTATTTTCCTCCATTTTGCAGCTAAAGAACTTGTCGGAGACTTCATATCTCTCGACCCGGGCATGAGCTTGGAAAATCAATTTCAGCTCCTCGAACATCTCATATGCTCCGTGCTTCTCAAAACGCTTTTGGAGCCCCGGTTCTAGGCTGTAAAGCATGCCGCACTGAACGATGGAGTAATCATCAGTGCGTGACTGATGGGCGTTCATAACGTCCTGGTTTTCTGGGAATGGTGCATCACCTAGCGGTGCATCTAGGACATAATCTTTCTTGGCTGCTATGAGGATGATCCTCAAGTTCCGGACCCAGTCCGAGTAGTTGCTGCCATCATCTTTCAGCTTAGTTTTCTCTAGGAACGCGTTGAAGTTGAGGCTGACATTACCGTGGGCCATTTGATCTACAAGACATATTGTAAAGATTTAGACTAAGTTCATGATAATTAAGTTCATCTAATCAAATTAATGAATGAACTCCCACTCAGATTAGACATCCCTCTAGTCATCTAAGTGTTACATGATCCGAGTCGACTAGGCCGTGTCCGATCATCACGTGAGACGGACTAGTCATCATCGGTGAACATCTCTATGTTGATCGTATCTTCTATACGACTCATGTTCGACCTTTCGGTCTCCGTGTTCCGAGGCCATGTCTGTACATGCTAGGCTCGTCAAGTTAACCCTAAGTGTTTTGCATGTGTAAAACTGTCTTACACCCGTTGTATGTGAACGTATGGATCTATCACACCCGATCATCACGTGGTGCTTCGAAACGACGAACTTTAGCAACGGTGCACAGTTAGGGGAGAACACTTCTTGAAATTTTGTAAGGGATCATCTTATTTACTACCGTCGTTCTAAGTAAACAAGATGTATAAACATAATAAACATCACATGCAATTATATAGAAGTGACATGATATGGCCATCATCATATAGCTCCTTCGATCTCCATCTTGGGGCTCCATGATCATCTTGTCACCGGCACGACACCATGATCTCCATCATCATGATCTCCATCATCGTGTCTCCATGGAGTTGCTCGCCAACCATTACTACTACTACTATGGCTAACACGTTTAGCAATAAAGTAAAGTAATTTACATGGTGACACGCAGGTCATAAAAGAATAATGACAACTCCTATGGCTCCTGCCGGTTGTCATACTCATCGACATGCAAGTCGTGATTCCTATTACAATAACAGGATCATCTCATACATCACATGATTCATCACAACTTCTGGCCATATCACATCACAAAGCACTTGCTGCAAAAACAAGTTAGACGTCCTCTAATGTTGTTGCAAGTTTTTTTTACGTGGCTGTTATAGGTGGCTAGCAAGAACGTTTCTTACCTACGTTAAAACCACAACGTGAATTTGTCAATATCTATTTACCCTTCATAAGGACCCTGTTCATCGAATCCGATCCAACTAAAGTGGGAGAGACAGACACCCGCCAGCCACCTTATGCAACTAGTGCATGTTAGTCGGTGGAACCGGTCTCACGTAAGCGTACGTGTAAGGTTGGTCCGGGCCGCTTCATCCCACAATACCGCTGAACCAAGATAGGACTAGTAACGGCAAGAAGAATTGACAATTCGACGCCCACAACTACTTTGTGTTCTACTCGTGCAATAGAGAACTACGCATAGACCTAGCTCATGATGCCACTGTTGGGGAACGTTGCAGAAAATTAAAATTTTCCTACGGTTTCACCAAGATCCATCTATGAGTTCATCTAAGCAACGAGTCATGGGAGAGAGATTGCATCTACATACCACTTGCAGATTGCGTGCGGAAGCGTTCAAGGGGATGGTGATGACGTAGTCGTACTCGTCGTGATTCGAATCACCGATGACCAAGTGCTGAACGCACAGCACCTCCGCGTTCAACACACGTACGGGACGATCGACGTCTCCTCCTTCTTGATCCAGCAAGGGGAAGGATAGGTTGAGGAAGAAGACTCCAACGGCAGCACGACGGCGTGGTGATGTTGGTGCAGCAGAACTCCGACAGGGCTTCGCCAAGCACGTACGGAGGAGGAGAGGTGTTGGCGAGGGGAGGGGCTGCGCCTTGACTTGTGTATGCAGCCCTCCCCTCACCCCTCTATTTATAGGGGAAGGGGCAAGGGGGGCCGGCCCCCTCTAGATGGATCTAGAGAGGGGGGGGGGGCGGCCAAGGGGGAGGGGGCTTGCCCCCCAAGCAAGGGGGGCGCCCCCCCTTTAGGGTTCCCCCAAACCCTAGGGCGCATGGGCCCCTTGGGGGGAGGCGCACCAGCCCACTTTGGGCTGGTTCCCTTCCCCCTTACAGCCCATGAGCCCTTCCGGGAGAGGTGGCCCCTCCCGGTGGACCCCCGAGGCCCCTCCGGTGGCCCCGGTACAATACCGATATGCCCCCGAACTATTCCGGTGTCCGTATGACAACTTCCCATATATAAATCTTTACCTCCGGACCATTCTGGAACTCCTCGTGACGTCCGGGATCTCATCCGGGACTCCGAACAAGATTCGGTAATCACATCCAAGTCTTCCTAATAACCCTAGCGTCACCGAACCTTAAGTGTGTAGACCCTACGGGTTCGGGAGACATGCAGACATGACCGAGACGACTCTCGGGCAATAACCAACAGCGGGATCTGGATACCCATGTTGGTTCCCACATGTTCCTCGATGATGTCATCGGATGAACCACGATGTCGAGGGTTCAAGCAACCCCGTAAACTATTCCCTTTGTCAATCGGTAGGTTACTTGCCCGAGACTCGATCGTCGGTATCCCAATACCTCGTTTAGTCCCGTTACCGGCAAGTCACTTTACTCGTACCGTAATGCATGATCCCGTGGCCAAACACTTGGTCACTTTGAGCTCATTATGATGATGCATTACCGAGTGGGCCCGGTGATACCTCTCCGTCATACGGAGTGACAAATCCCAGTCTTGATCCGTGTCAACCCAACAGATACTTTCGGAGATACCTGTAGTGCACCTTTATAGTCACCCAGTTACGTTGTGATGTTTGGTACACCCAAAGCACTCCTACAGTATCCGGGAGTTACACGATCTCATGGTCTAAGGAAAAGATACTCGACATTGGAAAGCTCTAGCAAAACGAACTACACGATCTTGTGCTATGCTTAGGATTGGGTCTTGTCCATCACATCATTCTCCTAATGATGTGATCTCGTTATCAATGACACCCCCATGTCCATAGTCAGGAAACCATGACTATCTATTGATCAACGAGCTAGTCAACTAGAGGCTTACTAGGGACGTATTGGTGTCTAGTATTCACACATGTATTACGATTTCCAAATAACACAATTATAGCATGAATAAAGACAATTACCATGAACAAGGAAATATAATAATAATACTTTTATTATTGCCTCTAGGGCATATTTCCAACATCAAGGTCATGCCAGCTACGCTCTTACCAAAGAAGAGAAGGTCATTTTTTTGAATGCCTGAGCAGTATGAAGGTCCCGTCTGGCTTCTCGTCGAATATAAAGGGAATAATAAACATGTCGGAGAAAAAGTTCCAAAACCTGAAGTCTCACGACTGCCACGTGATTATGACGCAATTGCTTCCGATTGCTTTGAGGGGGCTCCTACCGGAAAATGTTCGAGTAGCCATTGTGAAGCTATGTGCATTCCTCAATGCAATCTCTCAGAAGGTAATCAATCCAGAAGATCTACCACGGTTACAGAACGATGTGGTCCAATGCCTTGTCAGTTTCGAGTTGGTGTTCCCACCATCCTTCTTCAATATTATGACGCACCTCCTGGTCCACCTAGTCGAAGAGATTTCCATTCTCGGTCCTGTATTTCTACACAATATGTTCCCCTTTAAGAGGTTCATGGGAGTATTAAAGAAATATGTTCGTAACCGTGCTAGGCCAGAAGGAAGCATCGTCAAGGGCTATGGAAATGAGGAGGTAATTGAGTTCTGTATTGACTATGTTCCTGACCTTAAGCTGATTGGTATTCCTCAATCGCGGCACGAGGGGAGACTAAGTGGAAAAGGCAAGATCGGAAGGGAATCCACGATATGTATGGACGGTCATTCTATGACTGAAGCACACCACACAGTTCTGCAAAATTCCAGCTTGGTGGCTCCGTACTTCGAGCAACACAAGAATATTTTACGCTCGGACAACCCGGGGAAGCCTGAATCCTGGATTAGAAAGGCCCACATGGAGACTTTCGGCAGTTGGTTGCCAAAACATTTAATGAATGACAATGATGTTGGAGATCAGCTGTACATGTTGGCCAAGAAACTATCTTCGACTATAACGACTTTCCAAGGGTACGAGATAAATGAGAATACATTTTACACCATCGCCCAAGATAAAAAGAGCACCAACCAAAACAGTGGTGTCCTCTTTGATGCAGCAACCGAGAATGGGCAAAAGGTCACATATTATGGTTACATAGAGGAGATATGGGAACTCTACTATGGACTCTCCTTTAAGGTTCCTTTGTTCCGGTGCAAATGGTTCAAGCTAACAAGAGGTGGGGTAAAGGTGGACGAGCAATACGGAATGACAATGGTGGATTTCAACAATCTTGGTTACCTTGACGAACCATTCGTCCTTGCCTAAGATGTCGCTCAGGTTTTTTATTTGAAGGACATGAGTAGCAAACCGAGGAAACGGAAAGATAAGAAAACGATCAGTACATCATGCGATGATCCAAAGCGCCACATTGTTCTTTCAGGGAAAAGAAACATCGTGGGAGTGGAGGACAAGACAGACATGTCAGAAGATTATAATATGTTTGGTGAAATTCCTCCCTTCAAAGTGAACACTGACCCAAGCATTAAGTTAAATGATGAGGATGCTCCATGGATACGGCACAATCGTAAGCAAGCAGGGACACAAGGGAAGAATTGATGTGTAATAATTTATTGTACCAAACTTTGTATTTGGTCGATGAACTGAATGATGTATCAAACCTTTTGTCAAACCTTCAAGGGATTTTAAAATGAATTAGTTTTATTTTTCTGATTTTTTTGATATATAATTGTATTTTTAAGATTTTAAAATGAATTAGTTTTATTTTTCTGATTTTAAAAGGAAAAAGGAAGAAGAAGAAAGAAGGAAAAAGGAAGAAAAAAACAGAAGAAAAAAGGAAAAACAGAAGAAAAAAACAAACAGAAGAAAAACATAAGAAAAAAACAGAAGAAAAAAACAAACAGAAGAAAAAAACAGAAGAAAAAACAGAAGAAAAAAGGAAAAAGGAAAACATCCCACCGCACCGCGCCAGTTCTAGCACAGACCCTTTAGTCCCGGTTGGGGAGGCGGACCGCGACTAAAGGGTACCCTTTAGCCGCGGTTGTTGTCCCCAACCGCGACTAAAGGGTCTTTGTGCGCGGGAACGAAAGCGGCGCCAAAACCCTTTAGTCCCGGTTGGGGAGGCAGACCGCGGCTAAAGGGTACCTTTAGTCGCGGTCCGCCTCCCCAACCGCGACTAAAGGTGCGTCTATAAATATTGCACTTAGCAGTTTTGCCACTTCCCATTCTCCTCTCTCTCGACGCCGAAGCGCTGCCCCGACGCCGATCGACGCCGACGCCGACGCCGAAGCCCTGCCCCAACGCCGAAGCCCTGCGCGCCGCCGCCCCCGTCCCCAGTGAGCGCCGCCTCCGCCCGTGCCTGCCCTTGCCCGCCGCCCGTGCCCTGCGCCCTTGCCCGCCGCCCGACGCCCTGCCGCCCGACGCCCTGCCGCCCGCCGCCCGCTGGCCTTGCCTGCCGTCCTCCGCGCGCCGGCAGAAGAAAGAAGAAGAAAAAGGAAGAAGAAGAAGAAAGAAAAAGGAAAAAGGAAGAAGAAGAAAGAAGGAAGAAGAAAACAAAAGAAAACAGATGAAAAACAAGAAAAAGGAAGAAAAAAGGAAAAAGGAAGAAAAAAAGAAAAAGAAAGAAGAAAAAAACAAAAGAAAACAAAAAAACAAACAGAAGAAAAAAACAAAAAAAAGGAGGAAGAAGAAAAGAAAGAAGAAAAAAAGGAAGAAGAAAAAAAGAAAGAAGAAAGAAAGAAGAAAGAAAAAGGAAGAAGAAAAAACAAGAAAGAAAAAGGAAGAAGAAAAAGAAAGGAAGAAGAAAAACAAAGGAAGAAGAAAAAAAGAAAGAAGAAAAAGGAAGAAGAAAAAAAGAAAGAAGAAAGAAAGAAGAAAGAAAAAGGAAGAAGAAAAAACAAGAAAGAAAAGGGAAGAAGAAAAAAATGAAAACCAAATGAAAACCAAAAGAAAGAAGAAAGAAAAAGGAAGAAGAAAAAAAGAAGAAGAAAGGAAGAAGAAAGGAAGAAGAAGAAAGAAAGAAAAAAGAAAAAGGAAGAAGAAGAAAGAAAGAAGAAAGGAAGAAGAAGAAAGGAAGAAGAAGAAAGAAAGAAGAAGAAAGGAAGAAGAAGAAAGAAAGAAGAAGAAAGGAAAAAGGAAGAAGAAGAAAGGAAGAAGAAGAAAGAGGAAGAAGAAAGGAAGAAGAAAAAAAAGAATTTTTACTTAAAGAATCTTATTTTTTAATTCCTCCTCCTCTATGTCCCCTTAATCTTATTTTTTAATTCCTTTATACTTAAAGAATTTTTACTACATGCAGGAGTGACATATGGCGGACGATAGAACCGAGCCGCTTAGGGATCCGGAGGCTGAACGTTATTTAATGGGCATCATCAACAACGAGATTCCTTATGTGCCGGGCTCAGAATATGAGCAACAAGAGGATGTAGTCTCTTCTTATCTGAACCTTGACGGTGGAACAGAGATTGTCGATGATCAAGAAGGTGAAGGAACGGACATTGTCGACGGTCAACAACCGACGATCTCGAATTGCAAGTAGCAACCACCTCCGGCGAGGTATATATATACATTGAGAGCCTCTCGTGATACAAACTTACTGAAATGTGAATACATATGTATTAACGCCCGCGACTCTCTTTCTTTTTTTAGCCCTCCGGATCGAGTACGACAAAGCGTGGCAAATCCAAGGCGATGAAAACAGGAGAAACATATGCCATTGAGTTTGTCAGTGAAACCGGCAAGCCCCTACAGCACACCTCAAAGTTTATCAACCAATGCGGAGTCGTTGTTAGAGACAACGTCCCGATCACCGTCCAGGAATGGAAGGAGCCAAAGAAGGCACGTCTTGGTTTCAGTTTTGTCGACAAGAGAACGAAAAAGGATTGCTGGAGAAAGCTTATGGAACATTTCATTCTACCTCCGGAATACAACAAAGTCGATGAATTCGGTAACGAGGTTCCGGGTGGACGTCAGAGGAGGAGGCTAGTTAAAGAGTTCGCTCTTCAGAAGATGGGCGAAGCATTCCGGAACTTCAAGAAAAATTTAACCCGTGACTATGCCAACAAGGGCAAGACTCCGGATTTCAATGGACAACATGAGAAACTGAAAGATGATTGGCCAGAAATTGTGAGGCAAAAGCAATCGGAGCATTTCAAGGAAATATCGAAAAAAATAAGGATAATGCGAGTAAGAAAAAGTACCATCATATTATGGGGCCAGGAGGATACCGCCTTTCGGAGCCTAGGTGGCAGAAGATGGAGGAGGACCTGAGGGTGTGAGGAATCCCTCTAGGTACAGAGGGATGGGACCCAAGGGCCAAAAGCTGGTGGTACGGGCATGGGGGATCGCTAGACCCGGAGACAGGGGTGTGTGTTCACCGGCAGAGATAGTTTGCTCCCACCCAAGCCCTTATTGACGCAATGACCCAAGCTCAAGAGGGCTTGATCAAGTTCAACAGAGAGAAAGACGCACTGACAACAGCCCTCGGGAATGATGAACACGGAGGACGTGTACGAGGCAAAGGCAAAGTTCCGTGGAAAGTAGGGTTTTCCCAGGACAATGACCCGTACTGTTACAGAAGCCGTAAGAGAAAGACGGACCGGGATGCAGATCTTATGACGAAGTTTGCATCGGAACTCCATGAGTTGAAGCAGACCGTGCATGAACTAGTGAAAGAAAAATCGGCTGCAGGGCCGCATGAAGATCATGAAGCGGATCGCGGAAGCCAGCAGCGGAGAAGCAGCATGGCTTCCACGGATGCCCCGCCTGGTGCTAGTGCACCGATGATCGAGATTCGTGCACCGGAGCCTCACTACCCCGTGGATGATGTAAAGGAGATGAAAGAATGTGATCTGCATTATCCCGTGGGGAACGTTTCCACGAAGGTAGCTAGCGGCAGTGCTTTACCCTGTACACCTGGAGCACTCCACCACAACAACCCCATTGCATATGGCTATGCTCGTGTCACGGTGGAAGACATAGTCCAAGGGTTTGAGGACCTGGAGATTGACAAACCTACACCCGAAGGGGAGAGAAGACTTGGAGATGTCAAGCGCCAGTTCATTCTATGGAAAAAGAAGTACATAGTGTTTCCAGGCGAGGCGCCAAGGCTAGCAAGTCCACCCCCTCCGATGGTGGTGGTGGTGGTGGTGGTGGTGGTCGTGGTGGTTCACCTACACCTCCTTCACGCCATTCGACGCCGTCCCCCGATCCACAACCTCCGGCGGGTACGACGCCCCCCAATCCTCCTCCGGCGGGTACGACGCCCCCCAATCCACCTCCGGCGAAGAAGCAGAAGCAGAAGGACAGCAAGGAAACCCGCTCCTGGACTATTAACCCGGACCCTTATGTACCTAAGACCACAAGGGTACCGGAGCCATCACTGAAGCCTCTCCTCCCAAGGCCTGGGGAACTTAGTGAAGCTGAAACCAAATTGGCCGCGTCTGCTGATTATGAGAAATGGAAGGCGGATATGAAGGCGAAAAAAGAGCCTGAGCCCAAGCAAGTATTCACTGAGAAGCAAAAGAAGTGGGCTAAGGATTTTTTGACGACACCGTCCCAAGCCGAGCTGAATATGCCTGACGACTATGGACATGAACTTCGTAGGCAAGCAAAAATATTGAAGGAGGAGAAAGAAGAAAGTAAAAAAAGCGGGAAACAAGTTGACCAGCTCGGGATGCAGAAGAAACAATCGATCCCCCCGCTCATAGTGAAAGCCGGTCCGGAAGAGGACCCCGAGATCATAGCAGCTGCGGCAGCACTTGGATTGACTGTAGCGGGTGCCATGAAACAAGCGTCCGAGATGGGTTTGACTCTTCGTGCCTTCTTAGGCCTTGAGGATGCGCCAGTATGTGAGATAGCATTACAATATGTGCGGAATGGGCCTCTCGTCGAGCCTGCGCAGGAAAAGAGTCTACCACCACAAATGCGAACTCTGCTACGTTGGTACAAGCAATTCATAACATGGGCCGACAAAGAATATGTTTATGCGGATGTTACAGATGAGCATCACACCAAATAGTACTCTGTAGGAGTTCATATGAGTGAATTGTTCCAGCTGTTCAATCTGCGCGACCTCGACAAATCTATGCTGAGTTGCTACGTTCTGTAAGTGATTTATTTCTACCTCATCTCGTTCTTCATTGCCTGCACTATATATATATATTGTCCTAACTATATTGTTGCGTACGCTATTATGCAGATTGAAGATTTGGGAATGCAAAATAAGAAGCATCCATGATGTTGGGTTCATTGACCCACATATAGTTAATGGACATGTGTTACAACATCACCCCAAAGATGTGGAGAAAGACCTGTACAAGTTTCTTAGAAAGCATCAACTCAAAAGTCATATTCTATTTCCTTACCATTTTGGGTGAGTGGTTCTCTCTTGTGCCCATTCTCTTTTGTTTACTCCATGCATGGTATGTCTAATCGATGAGTTATGCATGACTGTGCATGTAACGTGTCCGCAGGTTCCACTGGATTCTGCTAAATATTGAACTTCACACCTCCAGAGTTCTAATCATGGACTCTATGGATTCGGATCCAAAGCGTTGGGCCGACATGAGAAAAATGCTGCAAAAGTAATTATTTTCAATCATTTGAGCTCTATATCGATCGGTCTCTTTCGTTCATTTCCTAATATCAAGTAACTAATAACTCCCTTATTCATTTAATTTTCTTTGCCCTGTAGGGTTTGGAGACGGTTCTCAGAAGAAATTGTCGGTGAATTCAAACATGAGCTAGATTTCAGAAGGTTAGTTAATGTGGATAAGCAGCCACCGGGGACCAATCTATGTGGATACTATGTTTGTGAGAACATCCGGAGACACACCACTGAGCGGAAGGCATCAGATAGCGTGCGGAACGCGACGGATAACTTGCGGAGGAGGCTTAGTCCAGAAGCTCGCTTCCGACCAATTCAAGAAGAATTCGCAGGATTTTTCATGAGGGAAGTCATCAATCCTAAAGGAGAACACTATACCGAGGACGAAGAAATTTATATGCATACCCGAGATTGAAACTTGTTCGAAGTTGTATATGGTCATCCATCCTAATTGTGTATGGAAACTTGTTCGAAGTTGTATATGGTCACCCGAGATTGAATATATATTATATATTCCTCTTGAATTCTTCTTGTTTGAAATTTCATATGCATGTATATAGTAGCGTAGAATATGTGTACTGAAACTTCATCAAAAATAAAATAAAACACAAAATAAAATATA
Source organism: Aegilops umbellulata (assembly GCA_032464435.1). NCBI lineage: Eukaryota > Viridiplantae > Streptophyta > Magnoliopsida > Poales > Poaceae > Aegilops > Aegilops umbellulata. The sequence continues at coordinate 17,997,478 of CP136054.1, forward strand.
AAACAAATAAAACACTACAAATTAAAAAGAAACCAGGTTTAGGGGGGCTGAAACCCTAAACCTGCGGAGGAGGCCTTTAGTCCCGGTTGGCCACGAGAACCGGGACTAAAGGTCCTCCGCCCCGACGGACCACGGGCGCCCACATGGACGGGCCTTTAGTCCCGGTCAGCCACAAGAACCGGGACTAAAGCCTTTAGTCGCGGTCCGTAAGAGGCGCGACTAAAGGGGGGGGGGTCTTTAGTCGCGCATATTTAGTCCCGGTTGCACAGCCGGGACTAAAGGCTGTTGCGAACCGGGACTAAAGGGCTTTTTTCTACCAGTGACTGCCCGGGAAGTCGCCGATCGTACCCAGAAGAAGCAGGCAAAGGAGGCAATGAATGGGGCTAGACAACATCCTAGATTCGACCAGACAGAACCTTAGAGGCCTAACCTCACTAGCGTCCTGACGAGGAGCAAGCTGCTCGTGCATCGCTGAACAGAGAAGAAGCAGGAAGACCAAAACACGGCAAGTTGCTCGTGCATCGATTCAGTATGATTGTTCTTCTAACATCATACCCTCAATGTTGTTTTAGAACTATCTTTACACTTAATGATATCCTAAGATCCGGAAAACGTGATCACCAACAACACTTGAGCCGGTCTTAGAGGCGAGACCAGGAACATATTGTTTATCGTTTATCATTTCACACGTGCATATGTGTTTTCCACTAAATCGCATATTCCAGGATCATAGTAGTTATAGCCTCTTAATTACGAATAACAGAAATATAATAATACAACATTATTGCCTCTAGGGCATATTGCCAATAGTCTCCCACTTACACTAGAGTCAATATAAACTCTTAATTACGAATAACAGAAATATAATAATACAACATTATTGCCTCTAGGGCATATTGCCAATAGTCTCCCACTTACACTAGAGTCAATAATCTAGTTTACATAGTCTCTTTAACACCAATGGCTATCCAGTGTTGCTCATGCTTCACTCGTGGTAGAGCCTTTGTCATTGGATCTAACACATTCAAATCCGCGTGAACCTTGAGAACCTTCACAAAACCCTTCTTGGCATGCTGTCAGATAATGTGATATTTGCGCTCGATATGTCTGGTCTTCATGTGGGATCTTGGTTCCTTTGCTTGAGCAACAGCACCACTATTATCACAATAGAGTGCCATTGGGTTCATTGCACTTGGGACCACACCAACTTCTTGAAGAAACTTCTTGATCCAGACTGCCTCCGTCGAAGCTTCTGAAGCCGCAACGTATTCTGCTTCTGTTGTAGAATCCGCAACAGTGTTTTATTTGAAACTTTTCCAAAACAATTGCACCACCATTAAGAGTGAAAACATAACCTGATTGAGATTTATAGTCATCTATATCAGTCATGAAGCTTGCATCGGTGTAACCATTTACAACGAGTTCCTCATCTCCTCCATAGACTAGGAGCATGTCCTTTGTCCTTCTGAGGTACTTAAGAATATTTTTAATAGCTGCGCAATGAGCCAATCCAGGATCACCTTGGTACCTGCTACTAACACTTAGTGCATAAGAAACATCTGGTCTAGTACATATCATAGCATACATGATGGATCCAATTGCCGAGGCATATGGGACTCCACTCATCTGCACTCGCTCATCAACTGTCTTCGGACATTGATTTTTGCTGAGTGTTGTGCTATGTGACATTGGGAGAAAACATTTCTTTGCATTCTCCATTTTAAATATCTTTAAAACCTTGTCAATGTACATGCTTTGGCTTAGTGCAATTAGACGTCTTGATCTATCTCTATAGATCTTTATGCCTAGTATATATGCAGGTTTGCCTAAATCTTTCATTGAAAACACACTCTTCAAATAATCTTTTATTGTGCTAAGAAACTCAGTATCATTTCCAATCAATAATATGTCATCTACATATAAAATTAAAAATTATATAGAGCTCCCACTAAACTTCTTGTATACACAAGCTTCTTCATCATTTTTTATGAAGCCAAACTCTTTTACCACTTCATCAAAATGTTGATTCCAGCTCCTTGATGCTTGCTTCAAACCATAGATAGATTTTTGAAGCTTACACACCTTTCCGGCATCCTTTGGATCGACAAAACCTTTTGGTTGTATGATGTATACATCCTCTTTCAAAAACCCATTTAGGAAAGCAATTTTGGCATCCATCTGCCATATCTCATAACTGAATAATGCAGCAATTGCCATCATAATCCATACAGACTTTGGCATTGCTACTGGTAAGAAACTTTCATCATAATCAACTCCCTCAATTTGCAAAAACCCTTTCGCTACTAGCCTTGCTTTATAGATGGTAGGATTACCATCTGCATCTGTTTTTGTTTTGAAAATCCATGTGCACTGTATGGGTTTCACACCCTTTGGAGGATCAACCAAGTTCCAAACTTGATTTTTGTACATAGACTCCATTTCGAATTGCATGGCTTTATGCCATTCTTTTGAGCTGTGCGCCACCATAGCTTCCTTGTAGTGCGCAGGTTCATCTTCTTCCAAGATGAATATTTCATTATGAAACCATTCAGGAGGTTCAACAACTCTTCCTGACCTACGCGGTTGAGTTACAGTTTTAACTAGTGTTTCTACAACTGGTGTAGTAACTTCTAGTTCAGTTGTGTGGACAACTTCTGGAACATATTCCATTTCGTTAGTCCTCTCAACTTCCGGAGATTCAGTAATCTTGTCAAGTTGTACTGTCCTCCTACTTACTTCTTTAGCAAGAAACTCCTTCTCAAGAAAGTGTCCATTCTTTGCGACAAACACTTTGTCTTCGGACTTTTGGTAGAAGGAATACCAATTGTTTCTTTGGGATAACCTACAAAGTAACATTTGCCTGCTTTGTGATCGAGCTTATTTGGTTGTAAACATTTTACATAAGTCTCACATCCCCAAATCTTGAGATGTGACAAGTTGGGTTTCTTCCCATTCCATAACTCATCTGGTGTCGTCTCAATAGACTTAGACGGTGCTCTGTTTAATGTATATGTAGTTGTTTCAAGTGCATATCCCCATAGTGATAAAGGCAGATCGGTAAGAGACATCATTGACCTCACCATGTGCAACAAAGTTCGGTTACGCCTTTCCAGTACTCCATTTCTCTGTGGAGTTCTGGGAGGAGTAAGTTGTGAAACAATTCCACAATCACTTAGATGTTTGCTAAGCTCGTGACTTAAATATTCTCCTCCACGATCTGATCGTAGAAATTTTATCTTTTTGCCACAATGATTCTCAACTTCGTTCTGAAATTCTTTGAACTTTTCAAATGTTTCAGATTTCTGCTTCATCAAGACTCAACAAATATAACTATGCTCCCTAGCAACAGCGCCAGAAAAAGTCTTGATAACCCACAAGTATAGGGGATCGCAACAGTTTTCGAGGCTAGAGTATTCAACCCAAATTTATATATTCGACACAAGGGAAACCAAAGAATATTTGAAGGTATTAGCAGCTGAGTTGTCAATTCAACCACACCTGGAGATTAATTATCTGCAGCAAAGTGATCAGTAGCAAAGTAGTTTGATAGTTTTGATAGTAGTGACAGCAGCAATGGTAACAGTAACAGTGATAGCAGTAGTTTGTAGCAAGTGTAACAATGATGATAGCAGTAGCAACTTAGCAGAAACAATATAAGATAAATTCGTAGGCATTGGATGGGTGACTTGTTGGATGATATTCATCATGTGTCAGTTATAACCTAGGGCGATACGACACTAGCTCCAGTTCATCGATATAATGTAGGCATGTATTCCGTAAATAGTCATACATGCGTTATTAAAAGAACTTGCATGACATCTTTTGTCCTACGCTCCCGTGGCAGCGGGGTCCATATTAGAAACTAAGGGATATTAAGGCCTCCTTTTAATAGGGAACCGGAACAAAGCATTAACACATAGTGAATACATGAACTCCTCAAACTACGGTCATCATCGAGAGTGGGCCCGGTTGTTGTCACTCCGGGGTTGTCGGATCATAACACGTAGTAGGTGACTATAACTTGCAAGATCGGATCTAAAACATGGATATAATGATGAATTCATAAACGGTTCAGATCCGAAATCATGGCACCCGGGCCCAAAGTGACAAGCATTAAGCATGGCAAAGTCATAGCAACATGAGTCTAAAAACATAGTGGATACTAGGGATCAGACCCTAACAAAACTAACTCGATTACATGATGAATCTCATCCAACTCCTCACCAACCAGTGAGCCTACGAAGGAACTACTCACTCCCGGTGGGGAGCATCATAGAATTGGCGACGGAGAAGGGTTAGTGATGACGAAGAACGAAGACCCCCCTCTCTGGAGCCCCAAACGGACTCCAGATCTGCCCTCCCGAGGAAGAATAGGGCTTGGCGGCGGCTCCGTCTCGTGGATCGCGATAATTCTTTCTCCCTGATTTTTTTCTGGAATAATTTGAATTTGTAGTATAGGGGGGGGGGGTCATCAGCGTGGCCACCAGGTGGGTACAACCCACCTGGGCGCGCCAGGAGAGGGTGCGTGCCCTGGTGGGTTGTGCCCACCCAGGGGCCCCTCTCTAGTGGGTCTTGGCTCCAGAAATTTTTATTATTGGTATAAAAAAATCCTCAAAAAGTTTCATTCCATTCCGAGAACTTTTATTTCTGCACAAAAACAACACCATGGTAGCTGAAAGCAACGCCAGTCTGGGGTTAGTTTCATTCAAATCATGCAAATTAGAGTCCAAAACAAGAGGAAAAACGTGAGAAAAAGTAGATACGTTGGAGACGTATCACGGTGGCCACACAGGACCTCTGGATTTGACACTCCTTCTTTGGTATGCCAGGAACTCACAATGACATCAACGTGCTGCAGTGCTCCCCTGTCTTTGCCAAGCTCGTTGAAGGTCATTCTCCTCCGGTGAATTTCGAGGTCAATGGGCGGCAGTACAACAAGGCTACTACCTAGCTGATGGTATCTATCGGAGATGGTCTACATTTGTGAAGACTATCTCAAATGTTGTGCGAGGAGGCAAGAAGTCCCACTTTGCCAAGGTGCAGGAGGCTTGCAGGAAGGATGTCGAGCGGGCATTTGGTGTGCTCCAATCTTGATTTGCTGTTGTCCGGTACCCTGCTCAGACCTGGTCGAAAGATCAAATGTGGGAGATCATGACTTGCTGTGTCATCTTGCACAACATGATCATCGAGAGCGAGCAGGAAGAGCTAGTGTTTGACACTGAACCATACTACAGGCATGGTCCTTTATCCGAAGTTGATCACCAGCTACCGACAAACTGGACTTCCTACCTCAGTACGCGTCAGGAGATCCGAGACCCACAGGTGCATCATCAACTGCAGCAAGATCTGGTGGAGCACCTATGGAGGATCAAGGGCGACACCGGGCTCGACGTGTGATGAAATATGAGTTTTTATTTGTTGAACTATATAATTTGTATTGAACTATTTGTTGTTGCACTATTTTGTTGAACTATTAGATTTTCTATGATGAACTATGTGATAAAAAATTATTTATGTTGACAATTCAACGCCGAACCACGCCGAATATGGGCCTATTCTCGCCGAATATGGCCCGAAAAGCGGCCACGAATGGGCCGATATCGGCGCCTGGGGCGACCTGGGGGCGACAGCTGGATGCCCAACCGCCCCCAGCGCCGATTCTACCACCGGCTCGGCCCCAGGCGGCGATTTTTATGCCTCCTGGGGGGGGGGGCTATTTTTTTTAAATAATACATTTTTAAATTAATTTGCACAAATATTGCGCTAAAAAATTATTTTTCAGAAATAATACACCGTCGGCCCGCAGCGGGCCGACTGGGCCTAGTCAGCCAGCAGCGAGCCGAGTGGGTGCAGTCGGCCATTAGCAGGCTGACAGCTGGCCCGCCTGGCACGTGTCGGCCTCGGATTGGGCTGGCCACGTCGCGAGGGGGAGAGAGGGAGCTGTCAGCGCGGGTGCGCCCCTATCTGCCTGCTGCTGGCCGATCGGCCAGCTGCTGGCTGACAGGGTGCGGCCCCACCTCGCGTGCGGCTGGCCCGGCTCCCTGCTGCCTTATCCTCTCCTTCCTCTACGCTCCACGCCCAACTTATGTTCTTCTTCTGTTCTTGCTTTCTCCTCTCTCTGTACAAAAATGCCACCAATTTCTACACTTAAATGAGCCAGTTTTTTTTGCAGTTTTGGCACCGTGAATGGATTCAACTTAGTTAGGGCAGCCAAAAGAGGTCTTGATCTACTGATAGGGTAGCTCGTGGTGGTTGCGGTGAGCATTTTGGTGGAGGTGGTGGTGGTGAAGTTGGGGCAGTGTGGTGGAGGTGGCGGTGGTGAAGTTGGGGCAGTGTGGTGGAGGTGGTGGAGGTGAAGCTCGTCGTTCGTCGTTCTTCGTTGGAGGCGAAGCACTGGCAGTTTGGTGGCTGCCGTTCGTCGTTCTTCGCTCGCACGCACGCTTCAAGGGTATATTTCAGCAAACATTTTATTTTTCGTAGGTGCTCCGGTAGTATTTGTTAATATGTTTCGATGTGAAATAAATTAGGTGTGCGATTATTGTTATTTTCCCTGGTAGTATACGTAAATATATTTAGATGTCAACTAATTATTTGTGTAAAAATGTGTAGTTGTTCCGGTGATATTCCGTACTATATGTGGATGTGAAGTATTTAGGAGTGTTAGTATTTGGAGTAGCTCCGGTAAAATCCGTAATATAGGCAGTCAAATATTAAAATATGTAAATATTTGTAGTTGCTCCGGCAAATATTTGTAATATACTTGTAGACATGTCTAATATTTGTAATTTAGGTGTGTGAATTATATTAGTAATTTAGGTGTGTGAATTATTTTAGTAATTTAGGTGTGTGAATTATATTAGCAAATATTTGTAATATACTTGTAGACATGTCTAATATTTGTAATATACTTGTAGACATGTCTAATATTTGTAGTTGCTCCGATAGAATCCGTAATTTAGGTGTGTGAATTATATTAGTTGCTCCGTTAATATTATGTAATATATATAGACATGTCTAATATTTGTTAGTGAATTGTATTTCGTTGTTGAAAAAAAATAGGTAAGCCAAGATGTCTGATGTAGTGAAGTTAAGATTTTACTACGGTCTTGGTACTGTCCAAACAACTGAGATGGGAGCAGATCTGGGTGAATTTACTCACATAGAGGTGCCAATGAGCGCACCTCAAACATGGTCTGTCCGTCAGTTGAAAGAATGGATTGCGGCAAGTTTAGGTCTTGATACTGAAACACACACCGTCGGTGTTCATGCATTATGGACACGGTGAAGTACAATAATTTACTTTTATTTGAGGCCGATAGAGCAAGACTCCGATTGGGTGCGGTGGTTACAAGGTTGTTAACAAAGGGGATGCAATCCTATTGCTTTAGTGCTTCCCGTCGTGAAGGAGGTCACTGCACATGAAGGCGAGGGTGGCTACGAAGGACAGAGCAGTCAGGTAGAAGGAGGAAATGCTTATGGTTACGAACAAGGACAGAGCAGTCAGGTAGAAGGAGGAAATGCTTATGGTTATGAACCAGGGCAGAGTAGTCAGGTAGAAGGAGGAAATGCCGATGGTGATTACAATGGCGAGGTGGACGCTGACGAGGTAGATGGGCACATGCAAGACCAGATGGAAGAAGACACCGATGTTGAAAGGGGTCATGCCGATGATTCTGACGAGCCAGATGAAGAAGAAAATGAGAGGAGGTCCCAAATCCTGCATCGTGGAATCATGACTTCTCATCTGCAATGACTGTGAATGATGGACATGATTCAGCCTGGCAATATCACCAGAAATATTGCGACGGGTGCTATGTATCTGAGCAAGCAAGCCCTGAAGGATGTGAAGGAAATATGCCCTACAGGCAATAATAAAGTTATTATTTATTTCCTCATATATCATGATAAATGTTTATTATTCATGCTAGAATTGTATTAGCCGGAAACATAATACATGTGTGAATATATAAACAAATAGAATGTCACTAGTATGCCTCTACTTGACTAGCTCGTTAATCAAAGATGGTTATGTTTCCTAACCATGAACAAAGAGTTGTTATTTGATTAACGAGGTCACATCATTAGTTGAATGATCTGATTGACATGACCCATTCCATTAGCTTAGCACCCGATCGTTTAGTATGTTGCTATTGCTTTCTTCATGACTTATACATGTTCCTATGACTATGAGATTATGCAACTCCCGTTTATCGGAGGAACACTTTGTGTGCTACCAAACGTCACAACGTAACTGGGTGATTATAAAGGTGCTCTACAGGTGTCTCCAAAGGTACTTGTTGGGTTGGCCTATTTCGAGATTAGGATTTGTCACTCCGATAGTCGGAGAGGTATCTCTGGGCCCTCTCGGTAATGCACATCGCATAAGCCTTGCAAGCATTACAACTAATATGGTAGTTGTGAGATGATGTATTACGAAACGAGTAAAGAGACTTGCCGGCAACGAGATTGAACTAGGTATTGGATACCGACGATCGAATCTCGGGCAAGTAACATACCGATGACAAAGGGAACAACGTATATTGTTATGCGGTCTGACCGATAAAGATCTTCGTAGAATATGTAGGAGCCAATATGGGCATCCAGGTCCCGCTATTGGTTATTGACCGGAGACGTGTCTCGGTCATGTCTACATTGTTCTCGAACCGTAGGGTCCGCACGCTTAAAGTTACGATGACAGTTATTATGAGTTTATGCATTTTGATGTACCGAAGTTAGTTCGGAGTCCCGGATGTGATCACGGACATGACGAGGAGTCTCGAAATAGTCGAGACATAAAGATCGATATATTGGAAGCCTATATTTGGACATCGGAATGGTTCCGAGTGAAATCGGCATTTTACTGGAGTACCGGGGGGTTACCGGAACCCCCCCGGGTGTTAATGGGCCCATATGGGCCTTAAGGGAAAAGAGGAGGGGCGGCCAGTGCAGGCCGCGCGCCCCCTCCCCCCTAGTCCGAATAGGACAAGGAAGGGGGGGGGGGGGCGGCGCCCCCCTTTTTCCTTTCCCCCTCTCTCCTTCCTTCTCCTACAAGGCAAGGGAGAGGAGTCCTACTCCCGATGGGAGTAGGACTCCTCCTGGCGCACCCCTTGGGGGCCGGCCGCGCCCTCCCCTCCCCTCCTTCATATACGGGGGCAGGGGGGCACCCTAGAACACACAAGTTGATCTTCGTGATCGTTCCTTAGCCGTGTGCGGTGCCCCCTCCACCATATTCCACCTCGGTCATATCGTTGCAGTGCTTAGGCGAAGCCCTGCGTTGGTAGAACATCATCATCGTCATCACGCCGTCGTGCTGACGGAACTCATCCCCGAAGCTTTGCTGGATCGGAGCCCGGGGAGCGTCATCGAGCTGAACGTGTGCTAAGAACTCGGAGGTGCCGGAGTAACGGTGCTTGGATCGGTAGGATCGGGAAGACGTACGACTACTTCCTCTACGTTGCATCAACGCTTCCGCTTCGGTCTACGAGGGTACGTAGACAACACTCTCCCCTCTCGTTGCTATGCATCACCATGATCTTGCGTGTGTGTAGGAAATTTTTTGAAATTACTACGTTCCCCAACAGTGGCATCCGAGCCTAGTTTTTTATGGTTTGATGTTATATGCACGAGTAGAACACAAGTGAGTTGTGGACGATATAGGTCATACTGCCTACCAGCATGTCACACTTTGGTTCAGCGGTATTGTTGGATGAAGCGGCCCGGACTGACATTACGCGTACGCTTACGCGAGACTGGTTCTACCGACGTGCTTTGCACACAGGTGGCTGGCGGGTGTCAGTTTCTCCAACTTTAGTTGAACCGAGTATGGCTACGCCCGGTCCTTGCGAAGGTTAAATCGGAGTCTATTTGACAAACTATCTTTGTGGTTTTGATGCGTAGGTAAGATTGGTTCTTGCTTAAGCCCGTAGCAGCCACGTAAAACTTGCAATAAACAAAGTAGAGGACGTCTAACTTGTTTTTGCAGGGCATGTTGTGATGTGATATGGTCAAGACATGATGCTAAATTTTATTATATGAGATGATCATGTTTTGTAACCGAGTTATCGGCAACTGGCAGGAGCCATATGGTTGTCGCTTTATTGTATGCAATGCAATCGCCCTATAATGCTGTACTTTATCACTAAGCGGTAGCGATAGTCGTAGAAGCATAAGATAGGCGAGACGACAACGATGCTATGATGGAGATCAAGGTGTCGCGCCGGTGACGATGGTGATCATGACGGTGCTTCGGAGATGGAGATCACAAGCACAAGATGATGATGGCCATATCATATCACTTATATTGATTGCATGTGATGTTTATCTTTTTTTATGCATCTTATCTTGCTTTGATTGACGGTAGCATTATAAGATGATCTCTTACTAAATTATCAAGAAGTGTTCTCCCTGAGTATGCACCGTTGCCAAAGTTCGTCGTGCCCAGACACCACGTGATGATCGGGTGTGATAAGCTCTACGTCCATCTACAACGGGTGCAAGCCAGTTTTGTACACGCAGAATACTCGGGTTATACTTGACGAGCCTAGCATATGCAGATATGGCCTCGGAACACGGAGACCGAAAGGTCGAGCGTGAATCATATAGTAGATATGATCAACATAATGATGTTCACCATTGAAGACTAATCCATTTCACGTGATGATCGGTTATGGTTTAGTTGATTTGGATCACGTGATCACTTAGAAGATTAGAGGGATGTCTATCTAAGGGGGAGTTGTTAAGTAATATGATTAATTGAACTTAAATTTATCATGAACTTAGTCCCTGATAGTATCTTGCTTGTTTATGTTAATTGTAGATAGATGGCCCGTGCTGTTGTTCCGTTAAATTTTAATGCGTTCCTTGAGAAAGCAAAGTTGAAAGATGATGGTAGCAATTACACGGACTGGGTCCGTAACTTGAGGATTATCCTCATTGCTGCACAGAAGAGTTACGTCCTGGAAGCACCGCTGGGTGCCAGGCCTGCTGCTGATGCAACTGACGACGTTAAGAACGTCTGGCAGAGCAAAGCTGATGACTACTCGATAGTTCAATGTGCCATGCTCTTAGAACCGGGACTTCAATGACGTTTTGAACGTCATGGGGAATATGAGATGTTCCAAGAGTTGAAGTTAATATTCCAACAGAATGCCCGGATTGAGAGATATGAAGTCTCCAATAAGTTCTATAGCTGCAAGATGGAGGAGAATAGTTCTGTCAGTGAGCATATACTCAAAATGTCTGGGTATTGTAATCACTTGATTCAACTGGGAGTTAATCTTCCGGATGATTGCGTCATTGACAGAATTCTCCAATCACTTCCACCAAGCTACAAAGGCTTCGTGATGAACTATAATATGCAAGGGATGGATAAGCCGATTCCCGAGCTCTTCGCAATGCTAAAGGCTGCGGAGGTAGAAATCAAGAAGGAGCATCAAGTGTTGATGGTCAACAAGACCACTAGTTTCAAGAAAAAGGGCAAAGGGAAAAAGAAGGGGAACTTCAAGAAGAACAGCAAGCAAGTTGCTGCTCAAGAGAAGAAACCCAAGTCTGGACCTAAGCCTGAAACTGAGTGCTTCTACTGCAAGCAGACTGGTCACTGGAAGCGGAACTGCCCCAAGTATTTGGCGGATAAGAAGGATGGCAAGGTGAACAAAGGTATATGTGATATACATGTTATTGATGTGTACCTTACTAGAGCTCGCAGTAGCACCTGGGTATTTGATACTGGTTCTGTTGCTAATATTTGCAACTCGAAACAGGGACTATGGATTAAGCGAACACTGGCAAAGGACGAGGTGACGATGCGCGTGGGAAATGGTTCCAAATTCGATGTGATCGCGGTCGGCATGCTACCTCTACATCTACCTTCGGGATTAGTATTAGACCTAAATAATTGTTATTTGGTGCCAGCGTTGAGCATGAACATTATATCTGTATCTTGTTTGATGCGAGACAGTTATTCATTTAAATCAGAGAATAATGGTTGTTCTATTTATATGAGTAATATCTTTTATGGTCATGCACCCTTGAAGAGTGGTCTATTTTTGATGAATCTCGATAGGAGTGATACACATATTCATAATGTTGAAGCCAAAAGATGCAGAGTTGATAATGATACTGCAACTTATTTGTGGCACTGCCGTTTGGGTCATATCGGTGTAAAGCGCATGAAGAAACTCCATACTGATGGACTTTTGGAATCACTTGATTATGAATCACTTGGTACTTGCGAACCGTGCCTCATGGGCAAGATGACTAAAACACCGTTCTCCGGTACTATGGAGAGAGCAACAGATTTGTTGGAAATCATACATACAGATGTATGTGGTCCAATGAATATTGAAGCTCATGGCGGATATTGTTATTTTCTCACCTTCACAGATGATTTAAGTAGATATGGGTATATCTACTTAATGAAACACAAGTCTGAAACATTTGAAAAGTTCAAAGAATTTCAGGGTGAAGTTGAAAATCATCATAACAAGAAAATAAAGTTTCTACGATCTGATCGTGGAGGAGAATATTTGAGTTACGAGTTTGGTCTACAGTTGAAACAATGCGGAATAGTTTCGCAACTCACGCCACCCAGAACACCACAACGTAATGGTGTGTCCGAACGTCGTAATCGTACTTTACTTGATATGGTGCGATCTATGATGTCTCTTACAGATTTACCGCTATCGTTTTGGGGTTATGCTTTAGAGACGGCCGCATTCACGTTAAATAGAGCACCATCAAAATCCGTTGAGACGACGCCTTATGAACTATGGTTTGGCAAGAAACCAAAGTTGTCGTTTCTTAAAGTTTGGGGCTGCGATGCTTATGTGAAAAAACTTCAACCTGATAAGCTCGAACCCAAATCGAAGAAATGTGTCTTCATAGGATACCCAAAAGAAACTGTTGGGTACACCTTCTATGATAGATCCGAAGGCAAGACATTCGTTGCTAAAAATGGATCCTTTCTAGAGAAGGAGTTTCTCTCGAAAGAAGTGAGTGGGAGGAAAGTAGAACTTGATGAGGTAACTATACCTGCTCCCTTATTGGGAAATAGCACATCACAGGAACCGGTTTCTGTGACGTCTAAACCAATTGGTGAGGAAGTTAATGATGATGATCATGCAAACTCAGATCAAGTTACTACAGAACCTCGTAGATCAACCAGAGTAAGATCCGCACCAGAGTGGTACGGCAATCCTGTTCTGGAATTCATGCTACTAGATCATGGTGAACCTACGAACTATGAAGAAGCGATGGTGAGCCCAGATTCCGCAAAATGGCTTGAAGCCATGAAATCTGAGATGGGATCCATGTATGAGAACAAAGTGTGGACTTTGGTTGACTTGCCCAATGGTCGGCAAGCAATTGAGAATAAATGGATCTTCAAGAAGAAGACTGACGCTGACGGTAATGTTACTGTCTACAAAGCTCGACTTGTCGCAAAAGGTTTTCGACAAGTTCAAGGGATTGACTACGATGAAACCTTCTCACCCGTAGCGATGCTTAAGTCTGTCCGAATCATGTTAGCTATTGCCACATTTTATGATTATGAAATTTGGCAGATGGATGTAAAAACTGCATTCCTGAATGGATTTCTGGAAGAAGAGTTGTATATGATGCAACCAGAAGGTTTTATCGATCCAAAGGGAGCTAACAAAGTGTGCAAGCTCCAGTGATCCATTTATGGACTGGTGCAAGCCTCTCGGAGTTGGAATAAACGCTTTGATAGTGTGATCAAAGCATTTGGGTTTGTACAGACTTTTGGAGAAGCCTGTATTTACAAGAAAGTGAGTGGGAGCTCTGTAGCATTTCTGATATTATATGTCGATGACATATTACTAATCGGAAATGATATAGAATTTCTGGATAGCATAAAGGGATACTTGAATAAGAATTTTTCAATGAAAGACCTCGGTGAAGCTGCTTACATATTGGGCATCAAGATCTATAGAGATAGACCAAGACGCTTAATTGGACTTTCACAAAGCACATACCTTGACAAAGTTTTAAAGAAGTTCAAAATGGATCAAGCAAAGAAAGGATTCTTGCCTGTACTACAAGGTGTGAAGTTGAGTAAGACTCAATGCCCGACCACTGCAGAAGATAGAGAGAAAATGAAAGATGTTCCCTATGCTTCAGCCATAGGCTCTATCATGTATGCAATGCTGTGTACCAGACCTGATGTGTGTCTTTCTATAAGTTTAGCAGGGAGGTACCAAACTAATCCAGGAGTGGATCACTGGACAGCGGTCAAGAACATCCTGAAGTACCTGAAAAGAACTAAGGATATGTTTCTCATATATGGAGGTGACAAAGAGCTCATCGTAAACGGTTACGTCGATGCAAGCTTTGACACTGATCCGGACGATTCTAAATCGCAAACCGGATACGTGTTTACGTTAAACGGTGGAGCTGTCAGTTGGTGCAGTTCTAAACAAAGCGTCGTGGCGGGATCTACATGTGAAGCGGAGTACATAGCTGCTTCGGAAGCAGCAAATGAAGGAGTCTGGATGAAGGAGTTCATATCCGATCTAGGTGTCATACCTAGGGCATCGGGTCCAATGAAAATCTTTTGTGACAATACTGGTGCAATTGCCTTGGTAAAGGAATCCAGATTTCACAAGAGAACCAAGCACATCAAGAGACGCTTCAACTCCATCCGGGATCTAGTCCAGGTGGGAGACATAGAGATTTGCAAGATACATACGGATCTGAATGTAGCAGACCCGTTGACTAAGCCTCTTCCACGAGCAAAACATGATCAGCACCAAAACTCCATGGGTCTTAGAATCATTACTGTGTAATCTAGATTGTTGACTCTAGTGCAAGTGGGAGACTGAAGGGAATATGCCCTAGAGGCAATAATAAAGTTATTATTTATTTCCTCATATATCATGATAAATGTTTATTATTCATGCTAGAATTGTATTAGCCGGAAACATAATACATGTGTGAATATATAAACAAATAGAATGTCACTAGTATGCCTCTACTTGACTAGCTCGTTAATCAAAGATGGTTATGTTTCCTAACCATGAACAAAGAGTTGTTATTTGATTAACGAGGTCACATCATTAGTTGAATGATCTGATTGACATGACCCATTCCATTAGCTTAGCACCCGATCGTTTAGTATGTTGCTATTGCTTTCTTCATGACTTATACATGTTCCTATGACTATGAGATTATGCAACTCCCGTTTATCGGAGGAACACTTTGTGTGCTACCAAACGTCACAACGTAACTGGGTGATTATAAAGGTGCTCTACAGGTGTCTCCAAAGGTACTTGTTGGGTTGGCGTATTTCGAGATTAGGATTTGTCACTCCGATAGTCGGAGAGGTATCTCTGGGCCCTCTCGGTAATGCACATCACATAAGCCTTGCAAGCATTACAACTAATATGGTAGTTGTGAGATGATGTATTACGAAACGAGTAAAGAGACTTGCCGGCAACGAGATTGAACTAGGTATTGGATACCGACGATCGAATCTCGGGCAAGTAACATACCGATGACAAAGGGAACAACGTATATTGTTATGCGGTCTGACCGATAAAGATCTTCGTAGAATATGTAGGAGCCAATATGGGCATCCAGGTCCCGCTATTGGTTATTGACCTGAGACGTGTCTCGGTCATGTCTATATTGTTCTCGAACCGTAGGGTCCGCACGCTTAAAGTTACGATGACAGTTATTATGAGTTTATGCATTTTGATGTACCGAAGTTAGTTCGGAGTCCCGGATGTGATCACGGACATGACGAGGAGTCTAGAAATGGTCGAGACATAAAGATCGATATATTGGAAGCCTATATTTGGACATCGGAATGGTTCCGAGTGAAATCGGCATTTTACTAGAGTACCGGGGGGTTACCGGACCCCCCCGGGGGTTAATGGGCCCATATGGGCCTTAAGGGAAAAGAGGAGGGGCGGCCAGGGCAGGCCGCCCCCTAGTCCGAATAGGACAAGGAAGGGGGGGGGGGGCGGCGCCCCCCTTTTTCCTTTCCCCCTCTCTCTTTCCTTCTCCTACAAGGCAAGGGAGAGGAGTCCTACTGCCGGTGGGAGTAGGACTCCTCCTGGCGCACCCCTTGGGGGCCGGAGGCGCCCTCCCCTCCCCTCCTTTATATACGGGGGCAGGGGGCACCCTAGAACACACAAGTTGATATTCGTGATCGTTTCTTAGCCGTGTGCGGTGCCCCCCTCCACCATATTCCACCTCGGTCATATCGTTGCAGTGCTTAGGCGAAGCCCTGCGTCGGTAGAACATCATCATCGTCATCACGCCGTCGTGCTGACGGAACTCATCCCCGAAGCTTTGCTGGATCGGAGCCCGGGGAGCGTCATCGAGCTGAACGTGTGCTAAGAACTCGGAGGTGCCGGAGTAACGGTGCTTGGATCGGTAGGATCGGGAAGACGTACGACTACTTCCTCTATGTTGCATCAACGCTTCCGCTTCGGTGTACGAGGGTACGTAGACAACACTCTCCCCTCTCGTTGCTATGCATCACCATGATCTTGCGTGTGCGTAGGAATTTTTTTGAAATTACTACGTTCCCCAACAGGATGCAATAATTAATTGGGCAATGTCCACGCAAAGGGTTTTCACAGCTCAGGTGTCCAGTCAGAAATTCCTGACAATGGTATGCAAGAACGCAGATTGTCCCGCCAGGGTGCACGACTTTCTCCCTAAGTATGGCACAAGTTGGGTGATAAGTGACTTAGTTAATCACACTTGTCTTATTCCCTGCATCCCTCAAGATCATGCCAACCTATCATCCAGCTTATTGCTTGGTTGTTTTACGATGAGATAGTGCAGGGCAAAACTATGGAAGTGAAGGCAGTCCAGACAAAAGTCTTCACCAGGTTCAAGTACAGAATTTCTTATGGGAAGGCTTGGAGGGCTAAGCATGCGGTGCTTGAGAGGAGACTTGGTTCTTATTTTGATGCATATGACTCTGTTGTCCAGCTCCTCCACACCCTGCAGCAGCGGAATCCAGGCACCTATATCGATATCCAAGACATGTTCATGCCAGAGTTCCCAACTGTGAGGGTGCTGCATCGTCTCTTCTTCTCTCTTGGTGTATGCATAGAAGCTTTCAGGCATTGCCGACCGGTGATATGTGTTGACGGTACTTTTCTCACAGGAAAGTACAAGGGTCAGATCCTGACAGCCATATGTCAAGACGGTCAAAATCAAGTCGGCCCACTCACATTTGCTTATGTGGAGAGTGAGAACATTGAAAGTTGGACATGGTTCTTCAGGAAGTTGAAAATATCAGTTGTGAAGGAGAAGCCCAATGTGTGCATCCTTCATGACAGGCATGCAGGTATACTCAGTGCGATAAGGACACTGACAAACCCAGGCCCCGAGGAACAAGTTCCATGGCAGGACTTGCCGAGCCGTTGGTGCATGCGCCATCTGGGGGCTAATTTCTTCTCGCAGTTTAGAAATAAGAACCTGATGAATCTGTTCAAAAAACTCTGCAAGCAGAACCAGTTATGGAAGTAAAATTTGATACGCGATAGACTTAATGTGTGCACGCAGAGACATGTGAGGGACAGGAAAGCTGCAAGAGATGCAGCGGTGAGGGCACATGTTGAAGCAGCAGCTGCACAGTTGGCAACAGGAACAACGGCCGTGGAGGAGGAGCCTGTTGGGCTATGTGACCTACCAGGCTTTGATCCACCTGGTACTAGCAGAAGGCTCGGGAGGTCGATTAAAACCTTCGAGCAGTGGATAGAGCATGAGCCTCTGGAGAGGTGGTCTTTGCTACATGACACACATGGAGCAAGGTACGGTGTCATGACAATGAACCTCGCGGAAACATACAACTTTGTCCTCAGAGGAAACCGGGCATTTCCACTTACAGCCATCGTTGAGGGTATTTTCTATGGCACCGTCAAGTATTTCAGAGATAGACGTCAAAAAGCAGAGCAGCATATCTTCAACAACCCAAATACACGGTACTGTGAAAGAGTAACGAAGTACATGGACAACAAGATGCAAAAAGCTAGGTCACACACTGTAGTCGCCATCGGTAATCAAGAAAGAAGGTTTGAGGTCCGCTTAGCCAACAACAAATTCGGAGGTGCAAATGAGTTGAGGGCGCATGAGGTGAAAATTGGCAATGAAGCCTAGCCAACGTGTGAGTGCACATGCAACAAACCGAAATTGCTTCACCTACCTTGCTCACATGTACTTGCTGCTTGCGGGTAGCTTGGAATGGACGCAATATCGTTTGTGTCTCCATTTTTTCTGAAAGAGTCTGTCCTCAGTACCTGGACAGGTGAGCTGATGGGTTTTCGATCAATGGGTAATTTCAACAGCGTCAACCCCGCCGAAAGGCGTTACATTCCAAACCCAGAGCATATGCGTACAGTAGAGGCAGACGACGGTGTCAGCGCATCCGGAATGATATGGATGAATCTGAAGCAGGAGGTCCGACTAGGCAATGCATTCTATGCAATGAATTTGGCCATAGGGACACTAATTGTCCCACTTTCATCACTGGGCGTGGACGAGGCAACCGGGGAAGAAGAGGAGGTAGAGGCAGTAGAGGAGTAAGGGCGAGAGGAAGAAGCTAAGCTAGCAGTAGCTCTGAATTTGTGTTACGTGTGGTGTGGCACTATGTTCTGAATTTTTATTAAGTGTGGCACTATGTTATGAATTTGTACTAAGTGTGGCACTATGTTCTGAATTTGTATTAATTATGGCACTATGTTCTGAATTATTATTAAGTGTGGCACTATGTTTGAAATTTTTTATTAAGTGTGGCACTATGTTTGGAATTTTTTATTAAGTGTGGCACTATGTTCTGAATTTTTATTAAGTGTGGCACTATGTTCTGAATTTTTATTAAGTGTGGCACTATATTCTGAATTTTTATTAAGTGTGTTACTATGTTCTGAATTTTTATTAAGTGTGTTACTATGTTCTGAATTTTTATTAATTGTGTCACTATATTCTGAATTTTTATTAAGTGTGTCATTATGTTCTGAATTTTTTATGTCCAGGAATGTCGGGAATGTGGTTGCTGAATGGGGACATTGATAGGGGTCATTATGCTGCGATATGGTATGCGCGCAAGCTTGAGCCTCTGGTCACTCGCACTCCTAAGGAAAACTAGATGATACACCCAGGATGGCTTCAGCGGTACGTGCTTTGTTAATTTGCACACTGACATGCATATTAATGGGAGACACTAACCGAAATGTTCTCTGATGAAGGTTGAAATGGGCCGGCCTTTTACCTTTCGCGCATCTGGTTGAGTCTATCCCGGGTGAGAAACGCCTCGCCATCGACAGGTCCTTGCTGAGCTGCTTAGTGGACCGTTGGAGGCCAGAGACCCACACGTTTCACTTCCGATGGGGAGAGATGGCCCCTACTCTGGAGGATGTGTCACTTTTGCTCGGACTACCGTTGGCAGGTCATGCCATAGGACCGTTGGACGCACCGGCTGATTGGGAGCGAGCTCTTACACAACGTTTTCATGGTGTTTTTCCGGATGCTCCGGATCCGGTATGGGAGCATCACGGACCTAAGTATGAGTGGTTGCTCAATTTTTGGGTAATTTCCCCTACCTCTTATCTTCAAGTTATCATGCATACAGTTTTACAGAAAAATAATTGCGGCTTACTTAAACTGTCTCTTTGCTTAATGCAGATCAAGAACTTCCGGGTGCCGTTGACTGTGGAACAGATGACTCGGAGCCTGGAGGCCTACTTAATGTGGCTTTTCGGCAAGGTGATGTTCACGGAGAACTATGTCACCACTATTAGCGCGCTCTACATCCCTATGGCACTCGAGATAGCAAGCGCTCAGACGGCGGATGATATCAGACAGAGGAGTTGGGGTTCGACGGTATTAGCGGCTACATACCAAGGTATGTGCAACGGTTGCCAGCTTACATCGAGAAAGCCAGCCCTTCTTGGATGCCCTCTATTCCTACAGCTGTGGTGGTGGGAGAGGTTCTCTATAGGGCGACCAGATGTACGTGTTCGTGAGCCTATAGACGCCATGTTTGATGTTGACGGCATCGACATGCCTACTTTAAGTCTGTGTTGGACACGTCGCGAGGTATGCACCGTGTTGTAGTTTAATGCAACTTTTTTCTGCACAAGAGATAGTTCGATGCTAGCGGATACTAACTTTTGTTTTCTGCAGAGACGCTTTGCTAGTGATCAGACCAGGAAGACATACACAACATTGAACGAGCAGTTCGATGCGTACACCGGGGTCATCTGGCAGCCCTATACGGAAGCAGCCATACAAGCGAGATACCCTGGTGGTATGTCTGTGCTATGCACAAGGGACCGAGATTACTGGATGACAAAATCAAAGATCATCTTTGATGTCTTCGTTGAGGAGATGGCACAACAAAGGGTTATGAGGCAATTTGGTCTACTGCAGCTGGAGCTGCCTCCCCCTATAGAGAACCCGGTGCCAGCACACATTCACAGGTATTAACCAGTTTTTCAATGTTGCATTATCTTTCATAGTACTCCATTCGAAGCTTTAGGTAATTGTTGAAGACACACCACAATTTTAGGACGACAAGGAAGGGCATGACCAGGACAACTGCTGACTGGCTAGTTAGACTAGAGCCGTATGTTATAGAATGGGAGACAACAAACACAAATCTATGGCACGATAATCATAATTTTGATCTCAATGAATTCAATCTCTATTTGCGGCGCTACATGACCGGAACACGGTTACGCATCGTTGAGCACTCCCACCCAGAGGAGATACCGGATCCTACTCCGTGGGATATGTACCCGAGCTATGACACTTCGGGCTCTAGGCAGTACGCGGTAAGATACATTTTCTTTAAGTAATATTGTCACATACTTTGACGTGCAAGAGACAGACATTATTAATCGTCATGGAAATTTGTAGGCTTCCTTGACACATGATATCTACAACGACGTGACCACCTTTGGACGATCACTTTCGTCTGGACCTCTTCTTCAGCACCGTCTAGTGCTACAGCCCTTCTTGGAACGAATTCAGAACAAGATACGGATTGTGTACGAGGCTATCACGTGCACCCGAAGAACCGACGTTGTTCAGCACCACCAGCAGCAGCCGCGTCACTCCACGCACCGATATCAACCACGTCCACGTCTAGCACTTCAGCCGACAACCAGGCCACCCCGTCCTGATCAACCTGTCAGTTCAACGTGGCGGCAACCACAACACTATGGTCCCACGTCGAGCTTCGTGTTTTCTCCATAGCCACAACAACACGGTCCCTCGTCGAGCTTCGTGTTTTCTCCACAACCACAGCAGCACGGTCCCTCGTCCAGCTTCATGTTTGAGCCAGAGCAGCCGTCACAGCCAGCAGGTATGTGTCTTCATATTTATTGTTTTCAATATTAATTGATGCGACCTCATTCTTCATGATGAAATGTTCCATCGCGCAGGAGCCTACGGATATCAAGCGTCTATGTCGGCATCGCATGATACGTGGGGGAGTGATCAACATCCCGAGGAGAACATACAGGCTCAGATGTTGCAGCACACCCAGTGGATGAACATGTTTTCGACTCCTCCACCAGGCCCCACACAGGATACATAGCATGACCAGGGAGAGTCTGAGATTCCTCCTCGTCACATTAGGGCACCCAACAGATTGGGATGGTCGCCGCTTCCAGATCCTCCTCCCCGCCAGGCCAGACGTCGTCACTGACGCTTCTATATATCAGTAGAGACATTACCATCTATTTCTGTGTGAGACTTATGTCTATTCTATGTATGAGACAAATGACTATGTACTTATGTATGAGACATATGCCTACTCTATTTTAGTACTCTGTTATCCGAACTACACGATCATATTTAGATAGAACATAATGCTCATACAACAACACATTACAAACAACTGGATAGAACTACATCTAAATTAAATGGTACGTACGACTGAACTCACGACATACATCATAATAACTACATGAAGTCATTATCGTCATCCTCGATCGATGCAGAACTCTTGCCCTTCGACGATGAAGAACTCTTGCCCTTCGATGATGCAGAAACCTTGCCCTTCGACGATGAAGATTGCCCTTCGACGATGCAGAAACCTTGCCCTTCGACGATGAAGAACCCGGAAGCGGCGGCATGAAGATATCATCTTCGTCCTCGCTCTCCTCAGTCCATAAACATGGATTATTTGCTGCAGTCCTTCTGAAAGTTTCACTCTTCGGCACCACTACCTTCTTCCACCTTTCATCCAACCTAAGAAGTTCTTTACATACCTCCTCATAGGTCCTTTCAGGCCACCCAGACCTACGTAATTGGTGAGCCAAATCATTCATTATGGTGTCACTACCGGTGAGTTCGTCCCATGGAACTATCCTATTGTCCATCCTGAAATCGGTAGCTAGCCTCAGAAGAGTCGTGCTCATCCCAGGGTGAAAACTACGATCGAAAGGATAATGGGACATCTCAACTACACTACACTAGAATGCTTATCCACTTCCGTCTGAAGGGGGTTTTATGGGTAGATAGGAGAAATGGTGGGAAAGAACGACTGTCGTATGGCGGGAAAGGGTTGGCGGGAAATGGGTGGCGGGAAATGGGTGGCGGGAAACGGGTGGCGGGAAATGGGTGGCAGGAAAGAGTTGGCGCGAACATATGGCGGGAAACGGGTGGCGGGAAAGAGTTGGCGCAAACATATGGCGGGAAAAGGGTGGCGGGAAAGAGTTGGCGGGAACATATGGCGGGAAAATATTGCGGGGAAAGGGTTGCGCGGAATACGTCATAGTTTCAAAAAAAAATCAGGGGATCGTTCGGGAAAAAAATGATGGCATGCACCAGTCAGCCCATAGCAGGCCAATTAGTTCCTATCGGCCCATAGCAGGCCAACTAGTCCCTCTCGGCCCACAGCAGGCCAATTAGTCCCTGTCGGCCCACTACTGGCCGACTGGGCACAAACTGTTGGCCGACAGGCCAATCGGCCAGCAGCTAGCCGATAGGATCTCAGTCGGCCTGCTGTGGGCCGACTAGGTCCAGTCGGCCAGCAGCGAGCCGACGGTGTATTATTTTTGGAAATTATTGTTTCGGTGTAATATTTGTGCAAATTAATAAAAAATGTATTATTTAAAAAAAATTAGCGGGGGGGGGGGGCAATGGCTGGAGATGCTCTAAACAAGCAAACTTAGGTAGACTATCACTAACCATATTTTGAGTACGATTGGCATGAGTAATACATGATTCAGAAGAGACATAAGGTATCTAAGAGCATATATAGCCGGGAACACCAAATCCGACCCCTCAAACGCCCGCGGACGCGACCGAGCGCGTCCGCGAACAGTGTCCGGTCATGCCTCAAATATTTGATTATATAACCGGACACCTCAAATTAGAAACCTCAAATCCATATTATTACATGCAACGTGAAATCAAATCTAACCGGAGGTCAACCGGGTCTGCCATCGCCATGCATGTCCGGCAGCCGGCTGCGCTGCACGTCCGGTCGCGGCAAGGCAGAGTAGGGCATGGGACACGAGTCGGCTCACGTGACTCAAGGCGCTGCCGTCTCCCATGCCCTATTCTTCCTTGTCGGAGCCCAAAACCCGAACGGTGCCGGTGGACGTCAGATTGATGATGGATCCGTCCTGGGATGAGACGACGACGTCCACCACGATGTGGTTGCAGCGCCCGAATTGATGCACCATACGGTGCGCCGGAGAATGCGACTCCGCCTTGCTGACGTCCACCGCCGCCCCAATCATAATTACTTCGAGCAATCATGCATGTCATCTTTAGTGAAGAATACCTTTAACGTTTCCTTTTATGTTTGGGTTTTCACACACAAGCTCCCCAAAGCAGGGGTGCAACTCCCCAAAGAAGAGACGGTACGGCAGAGGAATGAGGATGCAATGGTGCCGCCGACCATGGGGAGAGAACGAGGAAGGTGGCGGCAGAGCGAAAGGAAACAAGCGCGAAGGCAGATAAGCGAGAGAAGGAGGAGGCGGCAGAGCGAAAGGAAACAAGCGCAAATGCAGATATGCGAGAGAAGGAGGCGACGGCTAGGTTTTTTTTACCGCGATGGGCTGCCTTTTATCCCGGATGGTGAAAATGAACGCATGACTTTTTTTTTTTGCGAGAAAACTTCCAATCTATTCATTTTCAATCATGGTAGTACAACAAACGCTAGAAATAATAAAAATTACATCCAGATTCGTAAATCACCTAGCGACGACTACAAGCACTGAAGCGAGCCGAAGGCGCGCCGCTGTCATCGCCCCTCCCTCGCCGGAGCCGGGCAAACCTTGTTGTAGTAGACAGTCGGGAAGTCGTCGTGCTAAGGCCCCATAGAACCAAAGCACCAGAACAACAACCACCGCTGACGAAGTGTGTAGATCAGAAGGATCTAACCTGAAGACACGGGAACATATACGAACGACGAACAGAGCCGAGCAAATCCACCAAAGACAGATCCGCCGGAGACACACCTCCACACGCCCACCGACGATGCTAGACGCATCACCGGAACGGGGGCTAGGCGGGGAGACCTTTATTCTATTTTCAGGGAGTCGCCGCCGTCTCGCCTTCCTGAGTAGAACACAAACCCTAACAAAACTCGAAAAAAGATAAAAAACGGAGCCCTCCCACCGGTAAGGGCCGAGATCCACTCCGCCTCCATGGCCCTAAAGCCACCGGAGACGGGGCGGACTGGCGACGTCGCCGGCGGGAGGCAAGAGAAACCCTAACTAGCCTAGTACCAACGTTGTACAACGTTGACTACGACTTTGATCAGAAGGAGCAACACATCTAACTACTAAAATTGCCAGATCACTGAGGAGCGCCCGGCTCCCGCATGAATCCAGAATTGAGATGTCCCTTGTGAAGAGTATTGTACTACCAGTGGATCAACTTTTTAGTTATTCATTCTTTGCAAACAACTAGTTATAATTCTGAGAGGCCAGCTAGTCTCATTGACTTTGACTCTATATGCAAAAGCCATATTTTTTAAGAGTAAATTACATTTATACACCTAAGATGAAGTTTGTGAATAATTTACCCTATTTAATAGGAATTCATCAAAACTACCCATTTAATAAAGATTGGTCTACTCTCTACCATATATAGCATTTATCCTGTTCTGACTGGTGGAGCCAATCATCTGTCCAAAGTGGAATAAACTATGCCAAATGGGGTAGTTTTGATGAATTTATTTTAAAGTGAGAAAAGTGGCAACAAACTTCATCTTGGAGGGTAGAAATGGAACTTTACCTTTGTTTATTTTATTGCAAAAAAAAACAAGAGTAAATTAAAAAAATAACAAATAGAATTCCTTTTATACATTATGCTTTCATGCATCCGGTATAATCTTGTGATGTATTTGTTCGCTCTTCACCACACAAAAAATATGGTGGGTGTTTTGTTAGGTATACACCAAGTTGTCTCTTGGTCTCCATTACTACCAAGATGTATCCAACTAAGGGCCAACAGTATAAAAAAACCGCTTGGGTAGGCAAAATGATGTCAAGAATATTTAAAAATCATTCTTGAAGAACATTTCCGAGCTTTAACTCAGAGCTCAAACCATCTTCTCTTACCTTGGTGTTTCTATGTTTGCTGCTATGTGTGGGGGTGCCTTCTAGAAGGTTGTGTGGGGATGCCCTTCCACTCTGGAAAGCTCTACAATCTCTCTGGCCACGATGCAAAATAAAGCTAAAAGGAACTTGGAAGCATATGACGTGTGTGCTCTATGTGGCGTCGAACGTGAGGACACTTTCCATGCGCTCTACACGCGCCCCATGTCCATGGGGCCATGAAGTGGCAGAGGTAGGAATGTCTAAAATCTGATGTTGATGAGGGCTAGTTTGCATGGAACAGTAAAACATTTCACTGTTCATATGTATAGTAGCAGAAAAAAACAGATGTTGGGGAGGGCCGGGGCACCTGCTGGCTACTCCTGCCTCCGCTACTGGGGCCATGGTGGGCATTGTGCCTAGGATGTATGAATGCCGCTGGTGGAGGAGATGATCCATACTGGACCCGAATGGCTTCAAGATCTCCTTGACCACTATGCCAAAGAGGAGTGGGCCCGCGCCAAAGTTGACAAGATCACCTCGTGTGGTATGGAGATGATAGTGAGACTGCCAAAGGTGGATACTCGCTTGTGAACTGGAAGATGTATTGCCGCCCGAAGGTCCTCAGGGGCCTTGGCACCGCGGACCTCGACAGGTTTGGTAGGGCTCTTATGCCGCGGTGGTCGTGGCTACAACGGACCAAGGACGCCCGTGGGATGATTCACATCTTCCTTGCGAATGTTATACAAACCACATGTCTTCTTATATTTGATTCTAGGGTTTTACTCCTACATGGTGGAATCCGTGCACCTTAAGTTTTACAAAGAGTTTTACAAGTTAGAACTCAACTGCTAACACCTTCCTATTGCAGCAACTTGTTCTATTAAATAGTAAATACTATCCTTTTGGAAAACACATTATTGTGTGTAACTGACGGGTGTGAGGCGCAATTGGCATATTATGCTATTTGCATCCAGCCACTTATAATCCAAGTTGTTTCCAGGATTTGGAGATAACTCCTAGATCGTGCAATCCACGCCAGTCTTTATGAAAACACAACCACATTTTTTTAGACCATCAAACAACTGTCCTTTTGCACATTACCCCCATATTACAACAAATTTAAGTCAACCCCGTTTCCGGAAGTACTTCAACCGGGTTCAGGGCAAAACCGTAACGGAAGACAACATACGAACCTTCAGACTCGTGGGGTGTTGTGAAATGCATGTATAAATATGTAGGGCAAAGTGCAAATTACAAAGCACACCTTGTGGATGCTCTATATAAAGCACGCGTGTGCAAGCTTTGCATCCACAGCACAGAGTAGCGATTAGCGAAACAGCACCATGACCACATTCTCGCATTCCCAGCTGCTCCCGGTTCTATTCCATGTGCTCATTGCAGCGTCGGCGCTCTTGGTCCGGCCAGCCATTGCTGAAAAGCACGAGCTGCCAATCACACTTGCCGGTTGCCCCGACAAGTGCGGCAACGTCAGCATCCCCTTCCCGTTTGGCATGAGGCCCGGCTGCTTCCTCGACATGGGCTTCGAGGTCATCTGCAACGACTCCTTCAACCCCCCTCGCGCCTTCCTTCCTTTCCGTTCAGGAGGATCTGCCCAGGTGACGATCTCCGGCAATGACTCGGATGTGCTTCCGGTGGAGCTCATCGGCATTTCCATCGCCGAGAGCGAGGCACGGGCATACGGCAACGTAGCGTCCTTGTGCAACACCAACGCCACCGACGGGGTCTCGAGGATTACGTTTATGACATTGGCGGCGTTCCAGATCGACGGGCCGACAGCCCCGTTGCTGGTGTCGCCGACGCGCAATGTCCTCGTCGGCGTCGGCGTGGAAGTCCAACCTTTGTTGTTCAAATTCAATACCTTGAGCTCCAAGGGCGACCCGCTCGCCTCCTGCCGCTCAACCCTCATGGGGAACTTGCAGCATGCGTCCAATGGGTCGTGCTCTGGGCGGGGCTGCTGTCAGGCCTCCTTGCCACAGGCGATCCCGCTAACTGGTTTTTCAGTAGTGCTGGGCCCGAATAACAACTCATTCTGGGAGAGCAGCCCGTGCTCCTTCGCCATGGTGGTGGACAATTCATGGTACAACTTCTCTACCACAGACCTGTACGGCAACATCACTAACAAATTCCCCAGGGGCGTGCCCTACGTCATCGATTTCGCCGTCAGGAACGCCAAATGTCCGGCCAAGGGCACGCTGCCGCCACCGCACTACGCGTGTGTCAGCGGCAACAGCTCTTGTGCCGACGTAACCAACGGCTACGTCTGCAAGTGCTTGGAGCACTACGAGGGCAACCCTTACATCCCTCATGGATGCCAAGGTATACAGATACACTGTCCGTTTAGTTTCGTGGCTGCGTGCGTTGTAATGATGCAGAGGGCCGGGATAATACTCCTTTAAAAAAAAAACTGATCATCTAGTTGCACCAAGTAAATTTTTACATGTACAGTATATGACTCAAGGTTTATTACTAGGAGTACTTGCTAGCATGGGCATCCACAACTGAACCACTTTTTTTCAATTTCATTTCGGTTCAGACATCGATGAATGCGAGCTCCCTGATTTGTTTCCTTGCTCAAGCGATGGGATATGCAAGAACAGGCTTTTAGGCTATGACTGTCCATGCAAACCCGGAATGAAAGGCGACGGGAAAGCAGGAACCTGCCAAGACGTATTCCCCCTAATAGCAAAGATGGTTGTGGGTAAGCACTAAGCTCAGCCTAAGAGCGCTATTTAATTACAATCATTCGCTATATAGATTGTGTTATAAGGTTTTCTTCGGCACACATGTGACATGTTTAGTTGATGGGTTTGATTACATTCGTATACATGTTTCTATTACATCTTTCTATAAGCAACTCTTCCTCGAGCCACAATCAAGGAAGTGTTTTGCTTCCATTTTCCTTCACCAAAATAACTGCAAAATTATCGCCCAAACTTTCTGACAGAAAAAAAGGACTACATGCCTTTGACTTTATTTCCTAGGAAATCTATGCAGAGGAAGATCCTGAATTTGAGAGTATCGACACAACAAATATTCTTTTAAACGTGGGTAACTGAAGATAATTCAAAATTAGAATAAGGAAACATTCGTCTACTGTCCCTGTTATTTTCATAAAATAATCATATATATAGCTAGGATCATCTAATACTCTATCATGGTAGACTGCATTTCAGAAGTGGCATTACTAGTGGAAGAGCCTCGATTTTGAGCACTAGTATCCAAAGTTAACGAAAAATAGCAATATTTAAAACATATATTTTTTCATACCAACATATGTTATTTCTTGGATTAGCAAGGCCACTTTGTCATGTGTTGTAGGTTATCAAGGTAAAACTTCAGACTGGTCATATTTTTTTCTATTATATTTATTTATAATAAGTAAGAATGATTCTTCACGTGCGGCAACCTTGTTGTATGGTATAATTCTCATACTACTGGAACTCCCATAGCTACAAACAATGCTAAATAAATCTCATCCTATAATAATATGCCATGCATAGAGTTTGTTCAAAAGAATACTTCCCAAGCATGAATACAATTCTCGCCACTGCAAAAAATAATAATTCCATGGTTTTACATTATGTTCAGGATCCTATGAGAATTTATTATGAATGTTGACTAACCCTCAGCATACTCCTCCATTGTCATGTCATCAACCACCACAGGAGGACATCATTTAAATGTTACTCCCTCCGTTCCAAAATAGATGACTCAACTTTGTACTAACTTTAGTACAAAGTTGGGTCATCTATTTTGGAACGGAGGGAGTATTACTGAATCAAAGGAAAAGGGAGAATAATAAATAAACAATATACACACTCCAATCATTTTTGGACTTGCACTACTGAAAACCTATCATGGAAATCGCTTTAAGAAAACTTCATTGTATCCTCAAACAAAGGCATACTCTTCTAGTATTTTGGCACCGTGTTGATCAAGTCAGGAACTACAACATGCAGAAGAAAAAGTTATTGGACTATATTGAAATTAACGATAACATAATACATCTAATTTATACCACTACCATGTAAGAACCTAATGTCATTTTCCATATGCATGGGTAAGTAGTTATCACTTCCAATCTACTGCTAGTTTCTGTTGTTGTCATAGTCACTCAAGGCAAGAGCTCCGACACTAACTTTAAAATAAAAGACACTAGCAAAAATTATTTTTCTCACTACACAATAGTAAACTTGTTTGTTTGTCCATGCAGGTGTAATAGGTTGCTTCATTGTTGCTGCGTCTTTGTTATTCTTCATTCTTCTTCGCCAAGATAAAAAGAAGATGAGGGAATTTTATGAAAAGAATGGCGGGCCTATATTAGAGAAGGCAAAAACGATAAAGCTTTTCAAAAAGGAAGAACTTAAAGAAATCTTAAAGAGTAGCAATTTAATTGGAAAAGGTGGCTTTGGTGAAGTTTACAAGGGAGTCCTTGATAATAAACTGGTTGCAGTAAAGAAACCAATCGGTGGTAGTGCGCTAGAGAATGAACAGTTTACTAATGAAGTCATCATCCAATCTCAAATCATCCACAAGAACATTGTCAGGCTCATAGGTTGTTGCCTAGAAGTTGATATCCCGATGCTTGTTTATGAGTTTATCACCAAAGGTAACCTGGAAGATATTTTGCACAGTGACAACAAGGTAGTGCCTCTCAACTTGGATGTGCGTGTGAGTATTGCTGCACAATCTGCAGATGGTCTAGCTTACATGCACTCAAAAACAAATAACAAAATTTTACATGGTGATGTTAAGCCGGCAAATATACTATTGGATGACAACTTCATGCCAAAGATCTCAGACTTTGGCATATCAAGATTGATTGCAAGAGACAAACAACACACAGATGCAATTATTGGTGACAAGAGTTATATGGATCCAGTATATAAGGCAACAGGACTACTGACAGAAAAAAGTGATGTCTACAGTTTTGGGGTCGTGATTTTGGAACTTATAAGTAGGAAAAAGGCCACATATTCTGACAACGATAGCTTGGTAAGGAGTTTCCTTAAAGCCCATAAAGAAGAGAAGATGGCAATTGAGTTGTTTGACATGGAATTTGTGGCAGAAAGTAATTTACAAATTCTTGATATTATGGCAAGAATCGCTATGGAATGTCTTAATGACGATGTGGACAAAAGACCATCAATGATAGAGGTAGCAGAGCGTCTTCTGTTACTAAACAGGTCTCATAGCAAGCCATAAGCTGTTCTCCCCATAAGTGAATGCACGTCGGCATGAACGAATAAGATAGGAAACTATCAGTGTGTAATGTTAATTTTATTTTGCTGTTGTGGGTAAAATCATGGGTTCTCCCCCTTGATTCTAAGATCATCTTTCTTGTATTGTATTCATCTCCTCATAGTACTTAGAAGCATGGGTTATATCCCTTGATTCTATGAACATTTTTATTGTACTGTATTCAACTCCTTATATTAATTTTTGGTTACATGAGAAAAGGTAAGTACTAATCAATCAAATTCTTCCATTACTATAAAGCATTACAATTCTATATAGAATAAACTTATAGAAAGCATTACAATTCTGTATAGAAGCTTGTAGAACAACTAGGTGTTTGTAGACTTGTAGAAAGCATTACAATTCTGCATAGAAGCTTGAAAGTAGGCGAGATTACTGATTTTTTATTTCAATGCAAGTACACTTATATATGTGCTTAGATCGCTCAACAAATCTATTAATCTTTATTAAATCGATACGAAACAAGCAGTAGAGATTTAACACTAAAACATGATATCTCAATGGTTGATATTTAACATTAATTTATTAGAGTGAAGTCGTGGTCAGGGCTGCCCCGCCTGAATAACAACAGTGGACTGCAGACAATCTCTACTACCAGATAGTCCTATTTCTCGATCACCTATATAGGCGTCTGTGAGTGACTCTAGGATCCTAATTATGTACCTATAGTGGGTCAAGGCTAAGGTGAAGAGCCTTGTCAAGGGAAGTTTACCTCCATGGGGAGTAAAAACATTCTCATTATTTCTTCCCTATCTAGTCTCCCCATGTATCTGATGGGGATGTATATCCTCCATGAGGGCATGCATGGATTCTTTGAGAAGGAAGTTTCTCCCTACTTCGCATGTGGGGGGGGGGGGGGCACTATCCTCCAAAAATACCACATGATGAAATAGGTAGATATCTGCAATACAAGGACCAGGGGACTCATGGTATTTTTGAATCTCGCCATATGCGATGACCTGCAAGTGCACAGGGCTGTTGTAGCACTTTCGAGGTAAGTGAAGTGTCAAACCCACAGGGTGCTAATAGGAAGGCATCATAAACCCTGCAACTACGTCGTCACTTAACGTAGTTCCATACGGACCCAAACCGGAGTTTGGACATAGTCGACTTTAGTAGGTTGGTAGGAAGACAAATAAAAAGGTAGTGTTTACTAAACTACAAACAGAGAAATAATACAGAAAATTAAAGGGACTAAACTACGTGAAACAGTGCTTCAGTAGTAAACGTGATGCTGACAATACTTGATAGTATGGCTCTATATTCGTATCGCTAATCCACTATATGGCCTGCGTGGGTGGAGCCAATAATGTATGCATCCCCACTCCGGTTATTGCATACCCTCGTGCAAGCACCATGCTTCCCCACTCCGGTTGTCACAACAATGATTAAGGGGATGAACTCACTGCGATATGACATTAAGTTCTAGGGTTCTCCACTAATCCATATTGCAATGATCAGGGACGAAGGGAGATAGGCCATGTCACGTACCTACCTCCGCAACAAGCCTTGACACCAGCATGAATTGCCTTAATTCCACGAGGGGAGATAGGCCCTGACCACGACTTCAGTCTGGTAGACTAATCATAAATATCAACTATTGAGATATCATGATTTTAGTGTTAAATCTATACTGCTTGTTTAATACTCCATCTGTTTCATAATATAAGAGCATTTTGACACTACACTAACAAAAATGCACTAGTAGAAAGCATGGCTTTGGTCCAGGCCGGGTAAGCCCATTAATCACGGTTCACTCACGAACCGGGACCCATGGGGGCATCGGTCCCAGTTCTTGAGGCCAGGGGGCCGGCCAGGCCTCGGGGGCCATTGGTCCCAGTTCGTCTGCCCCTTTGCTCCCGATTCCAGACACGAACCGGGACCAATAGGCCTCGCTCTTGGCCCACAACCATTGGTCCTAGTTGGTGGCTGAAACGGGACCAAATGGGGTCCTTTAGTCCCGGTTCTAGCCACAAACCGGGACCAAAGAGATGCCTATATGTACCCCGTACCCACGAGCAGAGCAGTGGAGTGCTATGTTTTTTTGGCCGGCCGTGGGAGAGCTTTGTGGTGCTCTAGCTCACCTCCTATGCACATGAGGTGTTCGATGAAATGCCCGAGCCACACTTAAGCTTTCTCCTTTCGAAGCTCCTTGTCTAAGCTCCATTTTCTTCAAGATTTGTCTAGGTTTGGCGGTCCGTCCTGTCCCCGTCCACACCGTCGTCGATCGCCCGTACCGATCTCATCGCCAGCACCACCGTGGTTAGCCTCTTCTTCTTATCTTCTTCCTAAAAGAAAAAAGTTCTTACTTGTATGATTTAGATAGATACTTGTGTGTAATTTTCTTACTTTTATTATTGTTTGTTATTATATAGTGCGATGGTTTTGGTATCCGCCTCCGTCGGCCCTCGTCCTGTCTATGATTCGGATGTGGTATATATATATTATCTTTTTTAACTATTTGTTTCATTTAGTGTTTATGACAACAATTATGCTGACAAATGTGACATATATTTTTTTATCTATGAGGTATGTGAACCGGAAATTCTAACTGACCCCATTGTCGAGAGGTTAAATTTAGTTGAAGAAGCAACAATTACTTGAAGGAAAAATTGAAAAAAAACGAGGAGGAGAAGATGATATTGGAGTTGCATGTTGCAGATGTCGTTGATGATCATAAGATCAAGATGGATGCAATGCGCTTGAAGATTAGAAAGATTAGAAAATATGCCATTCATACTGAGGCTTGGTATCATTATGCCGTTGGATCAGTTGTTACCTTAGTTGCGATTATGATCGCGTTTGTTGTTGCATTGAAATGTTTTAGATAGTTTCAATGTATGGTTTAATTAGATGCTCTGGAGAGCTATATGTTGTTTAATGAGAACTATGTATGTACTTTGGTTTTAATGTGATGATTAACTTCTATTAATTTGGTCACCTCTGTATTCATGATGTTCTGTAATGGTTTTTGACACACTTAATCTATAATCTATAATTTATAATCTATAATACCTAAATAGTTCATCCCCACTATCCTATTTCTCTAAACATGCAAGCTATCCACATCATCATTCCTGCCTCATCAGCAACATACCTTCCAGTACTAAATTTTTCTCGCATATGGTAAAGCCACATCATTCGTTGTTGGCCTCACCAGCGCTGCGGTTCCTGCCATTGTAGCTTCGTACTACTTCCCACAAGCCACCAGTTGCATGCAGAGTTGACCTTTCGTCTCTCACGGCACAAGGTGCATGCAGACAAAACCGGCGAGGCAGACGGCCCACCCTCAAGCATGCTTTGTCCCTTCCTCTCCTCTGGACACGGTACATGCAAACAAGGAAAAGGCGAGGCAGGAGACGATCGGGCTGCCTACATGCGTGTCTTCCTCTAGGCAACCGAACAGGCGCTGCTCCACTAACCTGATCCTTTGACCTCCCCCTTTCAATCTATAAAGCACTTAGAAATCAAGAGCCCGTTCATAGCTCTACTCCTCTTGAGGCTGCAAACCCTTCTCCACACCAAACTTCACTTCCTCCGAGAGTGGTAGCCAACCCAGCGGTCTTGCTGACATCGAGTCACGATCTGGTCGTTCAAGCCTAGAAACTGAAGTGTTGATCATGCTGTCGGCGTCGTCATCATCATCTGTTCAAGCTAATCCAGCCCATCACCGTTTTGCTTGAATTCATCCAGAAGCAGATGCACAACCTGCGTCCCTCCATTGATAGTACTCCGTATGGTTGGCAGGTAATAGAATACTTTTATATTATGCAATTGGTGACGCTAGAAAAGTTCAAAACTTTGTTCTTGCGATCTCAAGCGATTCTATTGTATTAGACTATGCCGTTTCTCATATGAGCAAGTCTCACGGGCCGTTGTGGTCAAGCAGCCATGCATGCAATCATGCCGCATGTCTCTAGCATCAACTCACGTAAAGATAGGATCAAGCACCAGAGTTAGTTTTGTAAAGCGTGCGTGTGTATCTCTCCTCTCCCCTCTGATGTATCTCATATAAAGCTGTACCCCGGAGTGGATGAATACAAGCATGCTATCACTTAACATATTGGGAATCATATCAAGTATGTTTCTCTTGGACCGCTATACCATTCTTAGCTATATTATATTCATAACAACTGTTCTTAATTGACTGTGACAGGGTTATTTCGGTTCTGACTGATAAACCAAAAAAATTCTTGCCGCTTTCAGTTTTGTCTCGACGCACCACTGGACTGCTCAAGAACTCTTTACTATCCGAATGGTATTATTTCCTCAGATTTATTACGATCCAATTTCCAAAAGTTAGATGAATCGCCCATATGTGCAGAAGTGTTTTGTATCAGGGTGCAACATGGAGGCAAAAATAAAATCTTCGTACATGAAAAAACCATGTCCATGAGGCCATCGACTTCTGACCCTAAATCCATGATTTTGACTAATTCTATGAAGCACGTAGTGCTGTACTGGTGTAATCTTTGTGATGACGTCACCAAGTGAGATAGATGCATGGCAAAGAATATGCCCTGTATATTTACTGCTCTTGATGTGCCAATAGAATGCGATTGTTCCTTATTTCCCACAGCTCAAAAAGGATTCTTGATTTTTAAGATGCATGTATCAGTTGGAAAGGATTATGATATTTATCTACCTTGAGACTATCAAATTAGTTAGCACATCTAATTTCTTACCATATGTATTTACCTTACAGCAGAAAAATCCATTTTTGTGCACATTCATCTATCCTACTTGTTTTTTGCATTCCTTTCTCTTTTTATAGAGGCCTGCTTTTATGAAGTCATCCCAATGTTTCATATTCAACTCATATATACAAGATGCAGTGTTCTTTGTTATTTCTTTGAGAATTTCCTTATAGGCGACCAAACATGCTACATCATCAACAACGCATGCAGCTTCTTACAAACTGCACTACAGATTCTACTACAGTTTAGTAATTACAGGTTGCCTAAATTTAGAATTACTTTATCACTAGAGCGACCGCCTTCATTTGTAATCAAGAAAAATGCCATTAGTACTCTTCGGCGAGCATCTACTTAATTGTGCCGTACGAAATCCTTAATATATTGTTCCTGTTTATAGTGTAATCACTTTGATCCATATTTTTTTATTTGTTACACTGTTTGCGACTATGAATTAACGTTTGCGCTTATACAAAATTTCCGCAGCAACGCGCGGGGTATCATCTAGTTATATATAATGCACGCAGATGAACCAGCAATGGATGTACGGTAACAGACGCACCTCCGAGTACATTAAGGGCGTGCATAATTTTCTCGAAGTGGCTGAGGCAAACAAGCAGAATGGTTTTATTTGTTGTCCATGCCCTATATGTGGGAATACGAAGTCTTACTCTGACCGGAAAATCCTTCACACCCACCTGCTTTATAAGGGTTTCATGCCACACTATAATGTTTGGACCAAGCATGGAGAAAGAGGGGTTATGATGGAAGACACCGAAGAAGAAGAGCATGATGACAACTATGTGCCCCCCGAATATGGTGATGCAGCAACGGGGGAAGCTGAAGATAAAGAGGAACCAGACGATGTGCCCGATGATGATCTTCGCCGGGTCATTGTTGATGCAAAGAGACGATGCGAATGTGAAAAGGAGAAGTTGAAGTTCGATTGTATGTTAGAGGATCACAAAAAAGGGTTGTACCCTAATTGCGAAGATGGCAACACAAAGGTCGGTACCACACTGGAATTGCTGGAGTGGAAGGCAGAGAATGGTGTACCTGATAAAGGATTTGAGAAGCTACTGAATATATTGAAGAAGAAGCTTCCAAGGGATAACGAATTTCCCGACAGTACGTACGCAACAAAGAAGGTTGTATGCCCTCTAGGATTGGAGGTTCAGAAGATACATGCATGCCCTAATGACTGCATCGTCTACCGCGGTGCGTACGAGGATTTGAACGCATGCTCGGTATGCGATGCATTGCGGTATAAGATCAGACGAGATCACCCTGGTGATGTTGATGGCGAGCGCCCTAGGAAGAGGGTTCCTGCCAAGGTTATGTGGTATGCTCCTATAATACCATGGCTGAAACGTCTGTTCAGAAACAAAGAGCATGCCAAGTTGATGCGATGGCATAGAGAGGACCACAAGAAAGACGGGAAGTTGAGAGCACCCGCTGATTGGTCGCAGTGGAGAAAAATCAAGAGAAAGTACTGGGAGGAATTTGCAGGTGACGCAAGGAACGTGTGGTTTGGTTTAAGCGCGAATGGCATTAATACTTTTGGGGAGCAGAGCAGCAATCACAGCACCTGGCCCGTGACTCTATGTATCTATAACCTTCCTCCTTGGCTGTGCATGAAGCGGAAGTTCATTATGATGTCAGTTCTCATCCAAGGCCCTAAGCAACCCGACAACGACATTGATGCGTACCTAAGGCCATTAGTTGAAGAACTTTTATAGCCATGGAATGGAAACGGTGCACGTGTGTGGGATGAGCACAAACACCAGGAATTTGACCTACACGCATTGTTGTTTGTAACCATCAATGATTGACCTGCTTTCAGTAACCTTTCAGGCAGACAAACAAGGGATACCACACATGAAAGCACTGTTTAGATGACACCGAAAGTATATATATCTGGACAAATGCAGGAAGAATATGTACCTGGGGCATCGTCGATTTCTTCCGACCAACCATCAATGTCGAAAGAAAGGCAAGCATTTCAAAGGCGAGGCAGATCACCGGAAGAAGCCCGCCGTCCGTAACGGTTATCATATACTTGCTATGGTCAATGATTTACATGTAATCTTTGTAAAGGGCCCCGCTGGACTATTTGTTCCGAATGACGCTGAGGGACGCGCACCCATGTGGAAGAAGAAATCAATATTTCGGGACCTATCCTACTGGAAAGACCTAGAGGTCCGCTCTGCAATCGACGTGATGCACGTGACGAAGAATCTTTGCGTGAACCTGCTCGGGTTCTTGGGCGTTGTCGGTGTCAAAACCGGCGGATCTTGGGTAGGGGGTCCCGAACTGTGCGTCTAGGTGGATGGTAACAGGAGACAAGGGACACGATGTTTTTACCCAGGTTCGGGCCCTCTCGATGGAGGTAAAACCCTACTCCAGCTTGATTAATATTGATGATATGGGTAGTACAAGAGTTGATCTACCACGAGATCGGAGAGGCTAAACCCTAGAAGCTAGCCTATGGTATGATTGTTGTGATTGTGTCCTACGGACTAAACCCTCCGGTTTATATAGACACCGGAGGGGGCTAGGTTTACACAGAGTCGGTTACAATGGGAGGAGATATACATATCCATATTGCCAAGCTTGCCTTCCACGCCAAGGAGAGTCCCATCCGGACACGGGACGAAGTCTTCAATCTTGTATCTTCATAGTCCAATAGTCCGGCCAAAGGTTATAGTCCGGCTGTCCGGACACCCCCTAATCCAGGACTCCCTCAGTAGCCCCTGAACCAGGCTTCAATGACGACGAGTCCGGCACGCAGATTGTCTTCGGCATTGCAAGGCGGGTTCCTCCTCCAAATACTTCATATAAGATTTTGAACACGAGGATCGTGACCGGCTCTGCAAAACAAGTTCCACATACCACCGTAGAGAGAATAATATTTCCACAAATCTATCCTGCTGACGTATTCCGTAGTGTGACATCACACCACAGCCAAGCCTTTATTCTAATCGTTTTCCCCCCACCTCAGCGCGTTTCGCGAGGCAGTTTCCTTGGCACGTCTTGTCAAAGCAGAGATCGTGTCCCCTTTATTTACGGGATTCTCATCAACACGGACGTGGGTAACCCAATTGTGCCCGTTGGTATATCTCCCCGATCAAAGGTAAGTCCCAAACGGTCACAGGGAGGGCTCTTGGTATTCAACCTCTTTATAAAGAGACCAAGGCCCTACTTTTTTCTTTCGATCTCAATCGAATTCCCCTCCTGCCTCGAGTTCCAACACCCGAAGCTTCAGATTCAGGCGCTTCGGACCTCCGATTATGTCCGGATCCAACCTTCAAGGTCGATGGATGCCCTCCTCCATCACGGAGGAAGACAGAATAAAGCTAAGGGAGGCCAGGTACTTGACCGGCGAAATTCCGCATAGGCTGCCTGCTCAAGCGCAGGTTATTCCCACTCCAAGGCCTGGCGAGAGCGTCGTGTTCATATCCCACTTTCTTCGAGGGCTAGGCTTCGCGACAGATCCCTTCGTGAGGGGGCTCATGTTCTATTATGGGCTGGATTTCCACGAATTAGCTCCGGAGTCTATCCTCCACATCTCATCGTTTATCGTCGTGTGCGAAGGCTTCCTCCGCACTACACCTCACTTCGGTCTGTGGCTCAAGACCTTCAAAGTGGAACCGAAGATGATCGAGGGGCAGCACGCAGAGTGCAGAGGCGCTTGTTGGGGAACGTAGTAATTTCAAAAAATTTCCTACGCACACGCAAGATCATGGTGATGCATAGCAACGAGAGGGGAGAGTGTTGTCTACGCACCCTCGTAGACCGAAGCGGAAGCATTGACGCAACATAGAGGAAGTAGTCGTACGTCTTCCCGATCCGACCGATCCAAG
This sequence comes from Aegilops umbellulata, assembly GCA_032464435.1. Classification (NCBI taxonomy): domain Eukaryota; kingdom Viridiplantae; phylum Streptophyta; class Magnoliopsida; order Poales; family Poaceae; genus Aegilops; species Aegilops umbellulata. The sequence goes on from CP136054.1 coordinate 18,036,856, forward strand.
CGCCGTTACTCCGGCGCCTCCGAGTTCTTAACACACGTACAGCTCGATGACGTTCCCTGGGCTCCGATCCAGCAAAGCTTCGGGGACGAGTTCCGTTAGCACGACGGCGTGGTGACGATCTTGATGTACTACCGACGCAGGGCTTCGCCTAAGCACTGCAACAATATGACCGAGGTGGAATATGGTGGAGGGGGCACCGCACACGGCTAAGGAACGATCACGATGATCAACTTGTGTGTCATGGGGTGCCCCCTGCCCCCGTATATAAAGGAGCAAGGGGGAGGGGGCGGCCGGCCTAGGAGGAGGCGCGCCAAGGGGAGTCCTACTCCCACCGGGAGTAGGACTCCCTCCTTCCTTGTTGGAGTAGGAGAAGGGGGAAAGAGGAGGAGAGGAGGAAGGAAAGGGGGGGCCGCACCCCTTGTCCAATTCGGACCAGAGGGGGGCTGCGCGCCTCCTTCCTTTCGGCCTTTTTCCTCTATTCCCGTATGGCCCAATAAGGCCCATATACTTCTTCCCCCGTTTTCCCGTAACTCCTCGGTACTCCCAAAAATACCCGAATCACTCAGAACCTTTCCGATGTCCGAATATAGTCGTCCAATATATCGATCTTTACGTCTCGACCATTTCGAGACTCCTCGTCATGTCCCCGATCTCATCCGGGACTCCGAACTCCTTCGGTACATCAAAACTCATAAACTCATAATATAACTGTCATCGAAACCTTAAGCGTGCGGACCCTACGGTTCGAGAACAATGTAGACATGACCGAGACACGTCTCCGGTCAATAACCAATAGCGGGACCTGGATGCCCATATTGGCTCCTACATATTCTACGAAGATCTTTATCGGTCAGACCGCATAACAACATACGTTGTTCCCTTTGTCATCGGTATGTTACTTGCCCGAGATTCGATCGTCGGTATCCAATACCTAGTTCAATCTCGTTACCGGCAAGTCTCTTTACTCGTTCCGTAATACATCATCTCGCAACTAACTCATTAGTTACATTGCTTGCAAGGCTTAAGTGATGTGCATTACCGAGAGGGCCCAGAGATACCTCTCCGACTATCGGAGTGACAAATCCTAATATCGAAATACGCCAACCCAACATGTACCTTTGGAGACACCTGTAGAGCACCTTTATAATCACCCAGTTACGTTGTGACGTTTGGTAGCACACAAAGTGTTCCTCCGGTAAACGGGAGTTGCATAATCTCATAGTCATAGGAACATGTATAAGTCATGAAGAAAGCAATAGCAACATACTAAACGATCGGGTGCTAAGCTAATGGAATGGGTCATGTCAATCACATCATTCTCCTAATGATGTGATCCCGTTAATCAAATGAAAACTCATGTCTATGGCTAGGAAACATAACCATCTTTGATCAACGAGCTAGTCAAGTAGAGGCATACTAGTGACACTCTGTTTGTCTATGTATTCACACATGTATCATGTTTCCGGTTGATACAATTCTAGCATGAATAATAAACATTTATCATGAAATAAGGAAATAAATAATAACTTTATTATTGCCTCTAGGGCATATTTCCTTCAGCGCTGTAACAAGCAAAAATGCTAATGCCCCATGGCCCGAGGGCTCTTTCCAAGAGGAGTCCCGCTTGTGGCAACAAGAGCGGTTTTATATCACAGCTCCCAGGGGTACCAAGTGGGTAGCTCCACCTGCTTTTCACTCGTGTCCCCCGCCACGACTAACGTCATGGGTTAACAAGGGGCTAGACTGGGGGCCAGTAAAGGATGTGCCCATATTGCAGAGCCGCATCCGAGCTCTCCTGGAGAGAGATGTTAGTCTGGTCATGGTGACGCAGGTCATGTTAATTCGCCGAGTTCTGCCCTGCAAACGTTGGCCCTCCGCCTGTGGGAGTTTAACCTGGAGGGACCACGAGCTCTCCAATATTTCCTTGGCATGACGCCTGTGGAGATGTACAAACTGTTCTTCGGACCACAAGCAATGTGTCCGGATCCTACTGAGGATGCAGGTCTGAGCTGCAACCGTCCGGATACCCAAGTAAGTAACCCCGCATCCGAACACTCCATCTGTTTATTTATCGCACATCGCTCTTAAAAAAACCGCTCTTTAACCAGGAGTGGATAGCGAAGGCGAAGTTGATCAGGTGTCCGCCCCCCCTCCCTGAGACCTAGCCAGACCTTGTGCTAATCAGGATGCTGGAGATCGCGCCTTATCCAGCGCCTTCGAGAGAAGATAAAGGGGGAAACAAGGAAGCTACCGCCTCCGAGGAGGAGGTTAACTGGAAGGGAGGAGTCGAAACTTCTCTCCTCAGAGAAAGAAGAGGACCGCCTCTGAGGACCCGAAGACAATGGTCTCGAAACGGGGGAAGAAATCTTCGCCAGAGGATCCTGCATCGGGGGATACCCCGGCCGTACCATGCCCTCAAGGGGATCAGCCCTCTACCGAGCCGTAAGTGAAAGGGTACTTAATAATGAGGAAGAACCTTGCCTTACCTCTGAGAAAAATAACCGAAGCCTTTATCTTTGCAGTTCAGATCTCAGTCCTTCCCAGCAGAGCTCGTCTTCGGGGGGTCTTCTGCCGGAGATGATGGAGAGCGGAACGCCTCCCCCTGCCATACTGCCCCATGGGGCAGGCGACCCTGAAGTATCATCGCAGCGGGTTTCTCCTGATCCGGCGAACCCAGAAGGTAGTCATATAGCCACCCGAAGCCCTCAGTATCCGGCTTTCGAGGAAAGCAATCGTAAGAGTCCGGCACCACCTGGTGTGCGGTCAGCCGTACTGAGGGATCTGCTAGAGCGAGCAGTTATCTCAGAGGAGCACCGCATGTTAAAGGGTACGGTAATTGAAAGGATTTCATCCGCGGAAAGCGGGTTGCATGAAGCCGTCGTGAGTCTACTAACGGGTTTTGAGGTACGCGAAGTGATGCACCTTTTTGATAGTACCACATATGTTTAAGATGCGCCCTGTATAGATAGTAGCCCCTGAGACTCTGGGTGCTGTCGTAGACGACAGCACGCAGAGGATCATAATCCCAGGTATAATTTTGCCACCTTTATATGCAGGTAGTGAAGTGTCCGGTGGCCAGCCGGATAGTTTAATTTGCCGAGCTAAAGCGGCAACTTGACGTGGCAGATGCCGACATCGTGCTTGTCAACAATCGGCTTGACCAGGCATAAGGTATGTGATTTCTCCGGAGACACATGGTAAGAGGAGCATGATGCCAGTATCTATAACATGTGTGTTTAATGCAGATGGAGTTGCGGCCATGGAGAACCTGCGGGCAGAACTTGCCCGAGCCAAGGAACAAGCATGAAAGAGTGATGCGGCTGCCCTGAAGGCAATCGAGGAGCTGAAAGCCGAACAGGCTGCTCACTGCCAAAGCAAGGGGGAAATTGCCAAGATGGCTGTGGAATTGAAGAACGCCACTGACCGTTGCAAGCTTCTTGAAAAGGAAGATCAAGCGAAGAGGACATACCTGGAGAAGACCACGATGGCGGACAAGGATGCCCGCTCTGCAATGAGAGCGATGAAGGAGGAGCTGCGTCAAGCCGGAGATATCGCGGCTGGGAAGCCCTTTATGCTGCGGATGAAGTTCGGAGATCCTAAATATGCTCCTTTGGACCGGGTGTGGAGCTCTGCGGATGCATATCTGGATTTAGCGGCGAGTGCTGCTGATGCGGCCGAACACTTCCGAGATAAAAAAGATCGCGAAGTGGAAAAGCTGTTCTGGTCACAATTTAACCGTCCACAGCGTCCGCTTCCATTGACTGATCGGCTGGCCGAATGGGCCGAGCTGAATAGATTGTCCGGACTCGCCATGAAGTATGTCGTGGATCATCTGTGGCCGGAAAGGCCAAAGCCGAGCAGCTATTTTAGTTTGGTGCAGCAGTTCCTTGATACAGTACCGCATATCAACGCGATGAAGAGGTCAGCGTGCGTAGAGGGTGCACGGATGGTCCTTGCCCGTGTGAAGACATACTGGGCGGAGATGGAGGCCACCGTCGTTCCAGCCCAAGATTCGGACGAAAGCCGAGCACCTGCCGAGCACTACTTCCAGGAAGTTCTGGAGGGTGCTCGTTCGATAGAGGCGCAGTGCTCGAAGAATATTATGTTCTAATGACATGTATTCCTATTGAAAACAATGTTTTGCTGAAATGTAATGGCTATTTTATACTTGTGCCTGCAAGAATTATAATACCTCCTGTGCGGCCATTTATGTATATTTGTATATAACCTGAAAGATGGCAGTCATCGGCTTCAGCCCCCACGCATATAATGCGGAGGTGTTCGTAGAAGACGCATATTCACACTTGATCCAACGTGTTGGTCCTATTAAGGAAGTGACAGCGCAACGAACTAGGCAATCGGACTATAATGCTTTATCACTTTCACTTAGCCATAGGAGTTTGACAGTGGGGCTACTATATAGCCCCTGGTGGCTCCGCGCTCATCCGAATTCGGGGCGCGTATATGCCTGGCCGGGAAATGGCCGTTCGTTAAGGTGGAGGAATCCCGAAGATTACGCTAGGTCATTGAGTGGTTGACCAGTCTCACGCTATATCATGACAGTCAGTTTTCAGCTTTCTCTACTGAGGTGCTCGCCTGGCCGAAACGAGGCACAATCGCAGTAGTTCTCCTGGTGCCGCCTTAGCCGATAGAGCGGAACATAAGGCAGCAAAACACAGGAGCCGGGCAAACCCAACATTTAACCAAAGACATGATTTGGAGGTGATGCATATAAGGCAAAACTCGCGACGCCGAACACTCCCTAAGGTATTCGGTCTTTGTAATTTTAAATGGGCTAGACAGTGCCCTTTGTAATAAGCCCCTAGTGTCCAGGTACGTGCAATATTCTGACGTGGCCACATGACAAGACGCCAGCCTCCTTCTCAGTTGTGCTGAGAATCCGGGGAATGTGTATCAACAAGAGACAGTAAAAAAGGTTTACGCAGGGTCTTAATCTAAAAAGAATCCTTGGAACGGGTCCCTGCTGCACGTCTGCGCCTGTGTTTCCGTTGTGCCGTATCCTGGACGGGTGTAGCACGATGTTCATCTGTAAAATAGAGGAACTTAGTTGAAAAGGTAGTCGTGCAAAATGTATGTTATAGTAAATAAACAAAGTATGATTCAAGGTGGGTAAAATTGAGCCTTATTGCCGCTTGTTTACATGCACGAAGCCCCTTGTATAGGGGTGTGTAGACATCAAACCTTTATAAATTGCACCGTTATGCCGGACTCGTCTAGCCGTGTCTGTGGTCTTAACGACCTGCTAGGTGCTCTGGTTGGTGAGGCAGTTTAGTGTGTGGCTGCCAAGGCAGCCGCACAGTCTTCCGCGTGCAAGGAGCGTTCAATATTTCCCTTTACTGAGATGATGCCTCGTGGACCGGGCATCTTAAGCGTGAGAGACGCATAATGTGGTATTGCGTTAAAGCGAGCGAAAGCTTCACGTCCCAGTAGTGCTTGATAACCACTTTTAAACGGAGCGATGTGAAAGGTTAGCTTTTCGCTACAAGTTTTCGGGGGAAAACGAATATAACCTCTAGTAGGAGGGAGCCCGTGCAGTGTGCTTCTGGGCCTGGCGTTACTCCTTTAAAGGAAGTATTGCTATGGCTAATTTTTGTTGGGTCCATCCCCATTTTGCGGAATGTGTCCTGATATACCAGGTTTAGACTACTGCCGCCATCCATCAGGACTCGTGTAAAGTGGTATCCGTCAATTATCGGGTCTAACACCAAGGCAGCCCATCCTGCGTGGCGGATACTTGCAGAGTAATCCCGATGGTCGAAGGTGATTGGTTTGGATGACCAGTGGCGTAACTCCGTTGTGATAGGCCCTAGGGCACGTATCTTTATGGGCGCCACGTTGCTTCTCCCCTTTGTCACGTGTAACACGTTTACTATTTTGACTTTTGGTGGGAATTTCTTCTGTTCGCCAGTGCTTTGTTTGCGGGGTTCGTCATCGTCTTCACTTGGTGTATCCAGCCCCTTGTGTTCAGCGTTGAGTTTGCCGAATTGCTTGAAGACCCAACATTCTCTATGGGTATGATTTGCAGGTTTACCACGGGTGCTGTGGATTTGACATATATTGTCCAAAATCTTGTTTAGGCTGGACAGTTCATCCCTGTTGCCTTTGGGAGGCAGCTTTTGCTGAACCCCGCCGAGAGCTTTTGAATCCGGCGTTTACCACCGTGCTCTTCGGGCTGTCTTCTTTATTCCAGCGCTTGTTTGTGTTGCGTCGTGGTTTCCCGTTTCCGTCCCTGACTTCGGATGTACTTGGGTCGTTGGTGCTACATCGGTCTAACCAGCTGTCCTCGCCCGCGCAAAAGTGGGTCATGAGGCTTGTTAATGCGGCCCTTGTTCTCGGCTTTTCTTGGCCGAGGTGTCTGGCGAGCCATTTGTCTCGAACGCTGTGTTTGAAAGCTGCTAGGGCTTCGGCGTCCGGACAGTCTACTATTTGGTTCTTTTTGGTAAGGAACCTATTCCAAAGCTTTCAGGCTGACTCTCCGGGCTATTGAGTTATACGACTTAGATCATCTGCATCCAGTGGTCGGACATAAATCCCTTGAAAATTTGCCCGAAAAGCGTCCTCAAGATCTTCCCAACTTCCAATGGTGTTTTCGGGAAGGCCTTTAAGCCAATGCCGGGCTGGCCCTTTGAGCTTGAGGGGTAGGTACTTGATGGCGTGGAGATCGTCTCCTCTAGCCATGTGGATATGGAGGATATAGTCCTCAATCCAGACCCCAGGGTCTGTCGTTCCGTCGTATGCCTCTATGTTTACGGGTTTGAATCCCTCTGAAAATTCATGGTCCAGCACCTCATCGGTGAAACATAGGGGGTGTGCGGCGCCCCTGTACTTGGGTGTGACGTGGTGTTCGGAATTTTGTTGTATTGTATTGCGTGTTTGAGCGCGCTTTCTTGGCCTGTAGATGGATCTAGTTGGGCAGTCCTTTTGGTGCGAGTTCTCGCGTGGATCGCGTACTGGCTTCTGTGCGGCATCATTTGCCATCCTATGTTGGCCATGAGGTCGTCTATCAGACCGGGTGGCTGCTTTGTTTTTTGACTGTGGGGGCTCTAAAGCCTCCTCATCAAATTCAGGCAGTAGCTTTCACTTCGGTTAGCTCTTTGCATGGCGACTGCCGCCATATTTATCTGCGGTGTGGAGTACTTTGCTCCATCTGATTCTAAGTGCATCTTCCGCAGTCTTGAGCTTCCGCTTCTGCTTTTTCAGGCTGCGCGCAGTGACGACGAGCCTTTTATGGGGGTTCTTCTGCTCCAGGAGCCTATCCGGCGTGATATCTTCCGGACTGTTATCTTCGTCGGGGACGGGTTGTTCAATGCCGTTTTCGTCGTCCGTTGGCTCACTCCGCTCTGTTGCTGGGTCTGTATGCCCACTGTTTCTGTCAAGGCGGGGTTTGGAGCGGCGCTTACGCCGCCGCTTTGATTGCTTTTGGAGGGAACGATCCTTCGCTGCGTCCTCGTCGTCGTTTTCTTTGGGTGTGTCCACCATGTATACATCGTGGGATGAGGTGGCTGTCCAGTGCCCTGCGGGTGGTGGTTCCTGTTCGTCTCCTGCATCATCGTCTATACCGTCGATGTCTTCGGAGTCGAAGTCGAGCATGTCGGTCAAATCGTCGACAGTGGCTACGACGTGGGTGGTGGGTGGGCGTTTAGTGAATTCAGTATATCACCGAAGGGCGAGTGCTGGAGGATTTCCGCGGCGGTGAACTCCATGATCGGCGCCCAATCGAATTCGATTGTCACGGGCGCGGGTGGCTCGGAGTCTGGAGGAGAGTCCGGCAATTTGGAGTCACAGGTCTCGCGAAGGGTAAGGCTGGTATTCGGCTCGATCGCCGTTGAGGCTGCGGCCTCCATGGCGGGGTTTATCCACCCGCCACGGACGGCGCAGTTGGCTCCGAATTGAAGGTCGGAGCGGTTGCGGGTGCGATCTCTTGAACACTGCCCGGCGGCAGAGCTAGATAATGCCCATCGTGACAGTGCGGCGCACTCGGCAGGGCCTCGAATCCGGTGAAGATCAAGTCTCCGCGGATGTCAGCCGTGTAGTTTAAGCTTCCAAACCTGACCTGATGGCCAGGGGCGTAACTTTCAATCTGCTCCAGATGGCCAAGCGAATTGGCCCGCAGTGTAAAGCCGCCGAGTACAAAAATTTGTCTGGGGAGAAAAGTCTCACCCTCGACTGCATCGCTATCGATGATCGAAGGAGCCATCAAGCCTAACGATGACGACACAAAGGAACTCTCAATGAAAGCACCAATGTCGGTGTCAAAACCGGCGGATCTCGGGTAGGGGGTCCCGAACTGTGCGTCTAGGCGGATGATATGGGTAGTACAAGAGTTGATCTACAACGAGATCGGAGAGGCTAAACCCTAGAATCTAGCCTATGGTATGATTGTTGTGATTGTGTCCTACGGACTAAACCCTCTGGTTTATATAGACACCGGAGGGGGCTAGGGTTACACAGAGTCGGTTACAATGGGAGGATATCTAAATATCCGTATTGCCAAGCTTGCCTTCCACGCCAAGGAGAGTCCCATCCGGACATGGGACGAAGTCTTCAATCTTGTATCTTCATAGTCCAATAGTCCGGCCAAAGGTTATAGTCCGGCTGTCCGGACACCCCCTAATCCAGGACTCCCTCAGGCGTGTATGGGAAGACAAAATATACACCGGAGGCATGGGAGGACCAGCAACGTGTTCACGAAAAAGACGGCATGCCTCCAAAGCAGTATGAAGGTCCTGCCAGCTACGCTCTTACCAAAGAAGAGAAGGAAATCTTATTTGAATGCCTGCTCAGTATGAAGGTCCCATCCGGCTTCTCGTCGAATATAAAGGGAATAATAAATATGGCAGAGAAAAAGGTCCAGAACCTAAAGTCTCATGACGGCCACGTGATTATGACGCAACTGCTTCCAGTTGCATTGAGGGGGCTTCTATCGGAAAATGTTCGATTAGCCATTGTGAAGCTATGTGCATTCCTCAATGCAATCTCTTAGAAGGTGATCGATCGAGAAACCATTTCAAGGTTAAGAAGTGATATGGCGTAGTGTCTTGTTAGTTTCGAGCTGGTGTTCCCACCATCCTTCTTCAATATCATGACGCACGTCCTAGTTCATCTAGTCAACGAGATTGTCGTTCTGGGCCTTGTATTTCTATACAATATGTTCCCCTTTGAGAGGTTCATGGGAGTCTTAAAGAAATGTGTTCGTAACCATGCTAGGACAGAAGGAAGCATCTCCATGGTCCATCAAACAGAGAAGGTCATTGGGTTTTGTGTTGACTTCATTCCTGACCTTAAGAAGATTGGTCTCCCTCAATCGCGGTATGAGGGGAGACTGACTGGAAAAGGCATGCTAGGAGGGGACTCAATAATATGTAGGGATGGGCATTCTTGGTCTCAATCACACTACACAGTTCTACAGAATTCTACCTTGGTGACCCTGTATGTCGATGAACACAAGAATATTCTGCGCTCCAAACACCCAGAGAGTGTGACGACTGGATTACATGTGAACACATCAGGACTTTCGGCAGTTGGTTGCAAAAACATCTCATGGGTGACAACACTGTTTCAGATGAGCTGTACTCGTTCGCCAGGGGACCATCTTTGACTATACTCACTTACAAAGGGTACGAGATAAATTGGAATACATTTTACACGATCGCCCAAGATCAAAAGAGCACCAACCGAAACAACGGTGTCTGCTTTGATACAGCAAACAAGAGGGGAAATGACACATATTATGGTTACATAGTAGACATATGGGAACTTGACTATGGACATGATTTTAAGGTCCCTTTGTTTCAGTGCAAATGGGTCAATCTGTCAGGAGGCGGGGTACAGGTAGACCCACAGTACGGAATGACAACAGTGGATCTGAACAATCTTGGGTACACAGACGAATCATTCGTCCTAGCCAATGATGTGGCGCAGGTTTTCTATGTGAAGGACATGTCTACCAAACCGAGAAAAAGAAAAGATAAGGAAACGAATACATTATGCGATGGGCCAAAACACCACATAGTTCTTTCAGGAAAAAAGATACATCATGGGATTGGAGGGTAAGACAGACTTGTCTGAAGATTATGAAAAGTTTCATGAAATTCCTCCCTTCAAAGTCAAGGCTGACCCAAGCACCCTGTTAAACGATGAAGATTATCCATGGTTACGGCGCAATAAGCAAAGGACACAAGCGAAGAAAATGTGAAGACTTTATCTCTACAACTATTATGATGATGCCTTTGATCTAGAATATCACTGCAATTACATTTGAAGAAATGAAATCCCTTTGTAACAGATGAGTTTTTGACCGAAACCCTGATACTTCGTAAGAGATTGTCCGTTTTGTACACGAAGTGCATCCAGTTTTTTCCATAACCTTCTCAAATTTTTATAACATGCTATGTGGGTGAAATGATGATACCATTACAACTTTCAACCTTTTCACAGTTCATTTGTAGTGCTTTTCAATTTCAGGGTCATTTAGCTAAAAAATCAATAAATGCATGAAAAATACCAAATGAACTCAGAAAGGGTTGAAAATTGATGATGTGGCTTTGAATGGTGCATTTTGAACACACAAAAATTTTGGAGTTCAAATAAGTTCAAAAAAAATGAAATCCCTTTGCAACAGATGAGTTTTTATCCATAACCCCGATACTTCGAAAGAGATTGTCTGATTTGAACACGCAGTGCATCTAGTTTTTGCCATAACCCTCTCAACTATTTATAACATGCTATGTGGGTGAAATGATGATACCATGCCAACTTTCAACCTTTTCATAGTTCATTTGTAGTGCTTTTCAATTTCAAGGTCATTTAGCTAAAAAATCAGTAAATGCATGAAAAATACCAAATGAAGTCAGAAAGGGTTGAAAATTGAAGAAAAAGACAGTAGTGACACATGCATTGTCATCAACAATCAGTCCTCCATGTCGGCGGTCCAATTTTCATAGTCAGGGAGGAAGCACCCGAGCTTCTTGAAAGGCTTCAGGTCCAGACGCTAAGCGAGTAGCAGTGCTCGGACATCTTCCTGCGTGATTGGCCCATGGTAGAACATCCCTGTTGGTCCAAGGACCCGCTTCTTGATCACTTGGGCAAGTTCATACTGAACGCGATAAAACTCAGCTCTGATTCGATCATCTGGTGTACTTCCTATGCTTCTGGCCCAGCTGACAATCTCGGCATCGTTGGTAGTAGGTGACATGCGAAGGCGTTGATTATCCCTTCTGTACTCGAGCAGGTGATGCATGAGGTAGAATCCATCAGCCATACTGGTGTGCGGTTGCTGGATGCAGCAGAAGTCGGTCTTATGACCGAACGCCAGGCCGCCGCGACCCCTGTACTTTTTCACCTTGATATATCCACCAGACAGGCTGAAGGTTAACAGGGCACTATCGAGAACACTCTTTATGCGCTTTAATCCTTTGTCATGAGGTTTTTCGATGAGTCCAAGTATATAGCATGGGAGTATTCCGGGTACAGAATGATGAGGACGCCCCCCCCCCCCCCGCTGCGCAAATTAAATACACCTCAAATTAGCCTCCATGCTTGCAAAGGAATGATTAACACTTACGAAAGGATATGTGTGGATGACTTACGTGGGATGATAAGGCACAAGAATCGCTTCCTTGTCCTTATTAGCGATCGTGAACTCGCCGAGGTACTTGCTCGCATAGTCACGGTGCTCCTTGCAAACTGCCAAGAAGCTCTCGTGCATATATAACGGGTCCGCGACGCAGATATATTTGATGTTCTCAACCCTGATGAAGTTGTTCAGATACAACGCATACATGCGGATGAACTGGAAATCCAGCTTGGCCATGTGGAACATGTCGTAGATGTAGTCAAATTGCAGGATGAACTTATTCGCGGGCCATCTCTCGACGTACAACTTCCCACCCGGCACCTGAGCCGCGTAAAGCGGGTATCCTGGTTTTTCCGCAATCAGAAGGCTTTTCTCTCTGGACAGCACATCTTCATGCAGTCTCCTTAGATCATTGTTCACTATGTGCTCTAGCACTTCGGCAGGTAGGATCAGCTCGCCGGCAACATGGAAGCGCTGCGCACCTTGAATAGGTATTCTGTCTACCACCCGGGGCTTCAGAGGCGGCTGGCTGTTTGAAGCAGCTCTGGCGCCTTTAGGGCCTTTCTTGTTCGGTCTCCTCCTTTGCTTCTTGGTGGGTGGCGGTAGTGAGCCCACCATACCTTCCCTAACCACCACCCCCAGTGTCGTCGGGCTAATCAGTGGACAGGCCTGGGGGGTTGCTGGGTACAGGCGGCAGCTGGAGGCGTCTTCTGTGAGGATCGCTTGAAGAGAGACTTTTTGCATTCCGCCTTAGGACGTTCCGGCTCCGGAAAATCAGGCAAAATCAAGTCATCCTCTCCACGCTCATAGCCCAAGTCTTCGCCGTCCTGAGCCATCAATCCTCCATCATCATAGGCGGTATTGATATACTTGTCTGGGTCATCATCATCATCCTCCATGACATCATCAACATTTGCTTCTTTAACAGTGGGGGCTACATCATTTGGCACTAATGGAGGCTCTCCCTCGCGTCGTCCGCTATCACTCGCCACAACAGGTGCAGGTAATGTGGTAGGTGGGGTGGTGTTCATACCTTCTTGAGAAGGTGGCGCTGGCGTGATACTGGGCGCCTCGAGATGAAGAAGAGACTTTGGCCAAGGCAAGAACCAGCTCTTGCATGCGCCAATCCTCTGGGGGGTCTCGTCGTCCTCGACTGGTACCGGAGGAGGCAAATCCTCGAAGCCCGCTAAGAAACTAGCCACGTTAACCTTGAAGACGCCCTCGAGCATCTCTCGTTGTGGAACATGCGGTCCTTCAGCTTCACGATCGTTACCTTTCCCACGACCACTTGTTGTCCCTTGATGTCATAGAGTAGGGTGCACTGGGTGTCGTCGGCCTACGAAGGAGACATGTCTGCTTCGTCAAACATCCAAAGGCAACTGAAACGGAAGACTATAGACATGCTGGTGAAAAGGGTATGGCGCGTAATTACCGTGAGGGCGTCAAGCTCAGCTAGCGATGAAGGCCCACCGAGCATGCAAGAGACGGAGGTCGGGCTACTATGAACAGGAGCGGGACCTTTTGCGGTTGCTTGAGTAGGTGCTGGTGCTGTGGTGTTCGCCGAATTGCTCCCGACAAAGCTGGGAAGGGGAAAGTCCTCCGGCCGTGCATTTGGATTGTTCTTCGTGAAATTGAAAAGTGCTGGAAGCAAGCTGACCACCGCGTCAGTGACCGCTGCATTGACGACCCCGACCAACTCTTCTTTGTTCTCAGCTTTGGTCTTATCGACTTCAACCTTGACCTTCTCGTTGATGCTCTGCTGAGTGACGGCCCGTCTCTTCCTTCTTTCCTCTGGCTCCTCGTGGTAGCATCTCTTCCACGAGGCGCCATCTCCGACGCCGTGCACACGTCCATAGGACGGCGACTTGTCCACCGGGACCTTTTTCAGTATGTTCAGGGCCCGGTTGAATGGGGTCTCCCACTTGGGCCTCGTCGACGACTGTGATGATTCATCGCTTTCGGCTGCCTTTTGGTGCTGCTCTTTCTGCAAAAGGAACGTGGATGGTTTACTAATGTGACAAAAATTGCAGTCGAATTGATTGGAAGCTAATATGATAATGTGGTAATATAACAATTACCAGAAGTCTCATGAACTCCCTCGTGTTCGCGTCCGTGTAAAAGTTCTTTTTTTCTTTGTCCCACTTGTACCGGGCCCTGATCCAGTCATGCTCCGGCGGGTCAGTGAACTCCGCCAAGGGGTCTGGGATTCCGTGACTTTCACGTTCGGCGTCCTCCTTGGACCATACGTTCCTCTTCCCCTCGTAACCACGACTTCTGAGGCGGTGGGGAGGCGTGTTCCTGGCCTGGAGCGCCTTCATTTTCTCCGACTTTGCCTTGACACTTTCTTTACCAAGATTCTCCTTGAATTTTGCAAAGTCCTCTTCCGTTATTGACGGATTGTCAGCATGAATCTTGGACCACGGTTCATTCTTCGCAATCACTTTTTTCACCCGAACTTTCCGGGAGGACAAGTCGTTGGTGAGCGTCACCACCGCCTTGTCGTTTATCTTTGTCATGACAGGATCGTCCCACGGATCTTTATATTCTTTTTCATTTCGGCCGGGGAACAAGAACCTATTGTGCAACTTCTTTAGGAGCATGTTCTTCATATGTGGTATGAGCCTCAACCTCTCGTCGTTGATGTTGGCGGTTTCCCTGAGGATGCATCCAGTTGATTGCCCCGGCACTTGCGCACTTTCTCCGGCGCCGTTGGCTCTAACTTCTTACGGTGCATCTCCGTGACCACAATTTGTCCGATTCCAAGCTTGTTTCGTCTTCGTGTCCTCTTCTTCTTCGGTGCTTTACCGGCTACGACAGCATCGTTGCCGGTCTCGGGGGTGGTGTCGGTGCCGGTGCCAGTGCCGGTGTCGGCATCGGTGTCGGGGTTGGTTCCACTGCCGCCACCATGCAACCCCATCTGGTGTTAGTCCAGGTAATCGAAATAGTGATTTGCTGCCTCGATGGGGTCTTCGAGGGGAGCAGAACCACCTGCGACATCGGCGTCGGTAGACATGTTTCCTATTGATCAACAATTGTAAATAAAAGATATAATGAAGAGGAAAAAGGGGCCTAGCTATATTTGGTCGAAATGTTGATTCATTCCCCTTCCTGCAAATCCCGGGTACTCCATATGTCCTAGTTTCTAGCACAAGTCATGCCGAAAATCACGGAAATTTTTCGCACGACTTTTGCTAAAAGTGGACATATGGAGCGCCTGAAATTTGCCTGAACAGAAATTTATCAACATTCCGGCAAAACATAGGCCACTCGGATATTCTTCGAGAATTGGCATAAGTTCATATAACAGATTTGATGCTATCATCAAGAGAACGTAGCAATATCATATAACAGATTTCCAGGATTTAGTATCATATAACATCATATAAAAACAGCAACATTGTATAGGCTACTTTGCATGCTTGTGACCTAAACAAAAATTTGTTACTGTTTTTTCCCCTAAATGATCTCTCTCTCTCTCTCTCTCTCTCTCTCTCTCTCTCTCTCTCTCTCTCTCTCTCTCTCTCTCTCCTACTGACCTAAACAAAAATTTGTTACTGTTTTTTAGTGCAATTTGCTACTGTTTTTTATTTATAGCTATTTTATGTACCTACAAAATTGCCTAGCTAACTTTTACTTATAGCTATTTTATAAACCTACAAAACATATTCGTAGCTAGGCAATTTGCTACTGTTTTTATTTATAGTTAAAAAAGTACATTGTTTTATTTATACCTAAAAAAGTCCACTGATTGTGCAATTTTAGGGAGCTACTGTTTTTAATAAATAGCCTAGCTTCAAATGATTTGCTACTGTTTTTTATAGCTAAAAATTTGGCTAGTATTTTTTATTTGCTACTGTTTTTATACCTAATTTTTGCTATTGTTTTTTTTAAATTGCTACTGTTTTTTTGTAACTTTGCTACTGTTTTTTTAATTTTTTTGCTACTGATTTTTATACCTATTTTTTTGCTAACTAGCTACAAAAATTTGCTAACTTGCGAAAAAACAATTTGATAACTTTTGCTAAATTTGCTACCTGCTACTGCCCTAATTTGCTAAATTTGCTAACTGCTACTGCCCTAATTTGCAAAAAAAGTTGATAACTTTGCTAAATTTGCTAATTTTTTTCCTAAATTTGCTAACTTGCCCTAAAAGTTGCTAAATTTGCCCTAAACAGAGAGAGAGGAGGGCAGGGGAGAGGAGAGGCTTACGACGAGGGTTGAGGGCTCGGGCGGCGGACGGCGTCGGCAGCGAGGTCGAGGGCGCGCGGGCAGGGGAGAGGCGGGGCGACATTGTGGTCGAGGGCGGGCAGGGGAGACGCCGGTGAGGTCGAGGGCAGGCTCGGGCGACGGCCGGCGCGAGGGCGGGCAGGGCGACGGCGGCGGCAACAGAGTGGGGAAGAGGGCGGGGAAGAGAGTGGGGGTTTAGACTTTGCGGACTTGGCAAAATTTGAGTCCTTGCGGTGGTTAACTCAAAATAGTAGTAGCGCTGGTTTAGGATCCAGCTCTATAGCTAACTTACACTACTAGGAAAACCCTTACCAGTAGCGCTGTTTTTTTTGCTATTAGTAGCGCGAGCAGGCGCGCTACTACTACGACGCTACAGCTATTTTTAGCAGTAGCGCCTGTTTGGCCCAGCACTACTGGTATCTAAAGCTAGCTATAGCGCACTTCCCCCAGCGCTACTGATAGTTATCTACAACGCGGGCAAGTAGCCAGCGCTACTGTTACTTGAGTGCTACTGGTAATCTTTACCCCCACGCCACTGCTAACTTATGTATTTTTTTTGCGTTTTGGCTGTGTACACAATTAAACAGATCCACCGTTTATACAATATCATGCATATTCATTGAAAAGCAAGTGAGTCATCGATGAGCCAAAGTTATTAGAAGTCTCGACATGTCTCAAGTATCTCATCATCATCAATCATGGTCGAACACATGTCTCGAAATAGCATTACAAGTCATTACAAGTTCTCATGTAAACATACTCTCCTTTGCTTGCATCCCATGTCTTGGCCGTCGTTGTCCATAAGGTATGTAGCTCCTCTTTTAGTAACCCGAGATACAAATTTATATCATTTCCCGGTTGTCTCGGCCCTTGCATAAGCATAGCCATGTGTATTTATTTTTCCTTCATGCACAACTAGGGGGGGGAGGTTGTACATCCATACAAACACGGGCCATGTGCTATGATTGGTGTTCTGGTTGCCAAATGGATTCATGCCATCACTACTAGTGCCAAGCACGATGTTCCTTGGATCTTCTGTAGCAAATCCATATACGGTGTTGAATGCTCTCCACTGGCTACCATCCACGAGGTGTCTCAGCTTCGGATCATCTCCATCGTCGGGCTTCTTCCTCTCCGCGTGCTAGCGCATGAGTTTTGCTTCCTTAGGATCTATGAAATACCGCTGCAGACGAGGAGTGATCGGAAAGTACCATACAACTTTCTGAGGAGCTTTCTTTCCTGCATTCTTGTATCGAGAAGCATTGCACACTGGACAACTGGTTTTTTCCACGTGCTCCCCCCGATAAATGATGCAATCGTTGATGCATGTGTGGTACCTAATGTGCGGCAAATCAAAAGGGCAAACGATTTTCTTGGCCTCCTCGACACTAGTGGGACACAGGTTCCCCGCAGGAAGAATTTCATGTAGATACTTCAAATGCTCATCGAGGCTTTTGTCTGTCCATTTGTTTTTGTGCTTCGTCTTTAGAAATTCGAGCGTGAAACTCAAGCGGGTCACCTTGGGATCGCAACCGTCATACAATGGAGTCCTCGAGTCTACTTCAAGTTGCGCCAGCTTGGCCTCCTCTCTAGAAGCAACTCTCTCGCTAGTCGTACTCTTGTAAAGGAGGTCTTGAACATGAGGGTCCTGCACGACTGCACTTAGTATCGTCGAAGACTGCGGCGTGACCGCCTCCTCTTCTCCGCCATGTCCGAACTCTTCTTCCTGTGTCCGGAATCTTCTCCGCCGCCGTCGTCATTTCCGGACTCTTCCCCGCCGCCATGTCCGGCGCCATCGTCTTCATGTCGATCGGTCATCTCTTCGTCTAGCCCCATGTCGTTATTCCCTGCCATGTGGACGTCCTCATCATCATCATCATCTTCTTCACTTATCCATTGAGTATAGCCATCCATGAAACCATTCATCAGCAGGTGCGCCTTCAAAGTGCCACGATCAAAAGGGTCCAAAAGGACTCCTT
The DNA here is from genome assembly GCA_032464435.1 of Aegilops umbellulata. Lineage (NCBI taxonomy): Eukaryota > Viridiplantae > Streptophyta > Magnoliopsida > Poales > Poaceae > Aegilops > Aegilops umbellulata. Next base: position 18,054,658 of record CP136054.1, read on the forward strand.
CCTTGCATCTTGCACACGGACATCTAATCCTAGTCCGATTATTTGCATACATGTCCATCACCGCGGATTGCATGTACTGCTCCACCTTCCATCCACTCACCTTCATGACCGACTGCACGGTATCACAAGCAAAAGGGTTACAAAAAAATAATGCATGCTTCAAAGTCATATATATAAAATTTTGGCATGACCTTGCCTAAAAATAGGACATATTGAGTTTGCTCGAAATTCACCAAAACGGAAATAAATCGACATTTCAGCAAAACATAAGCAACTCGAGGGCATGTCATATATATATATATATATATATATATATATATATATATATATATATATATATATATATATATATATATATATATATCCCGATCGAGAGAGACCGAGAGCACACGGTTAATTAGATGATGAGAGAAAACGATCGAGAGAGCACGTGTGGTTGGGTAAATAGCTAGTTAGATCTAGTTGTTGGGGAGGAGAGGTGAATCTAGCTAGCTAACTAATGGAGAGGGGTTATGGTGGAGGGGGGCATTAATGGGGGAGAGAAGAGAGGTGTAGGAGAAAGAGAGAGGCCATTTATGAAGGAGGGTGCCATTAATGAGGAGAGAAGAGAGGTAGGAGGAAGAGAGAAGAACAGCAACAATGATGGAGAGTGGAGAGTGGAGTGGAGAGGGGAAAGGAGGGGGAGAGAGGGAAAAGTGGGGGAAGGAGGGGGAGGGTGGAAAAAAGGTGGCACCAGCCGCAACTAGCAGTAGCGCTGCTTTGAAAAAGCGCTGCTGCTATGTGACATAGTAGTAGCGCTTCTCAGGAAAAGCGCTACTACTAAGTGGGGCCCACTAGCAGTAGCGGGGCAGTAAAACCAAGCGCTGCTACTAAGTATTTACTAGTAGCTCTTTTTCCTGTACACCGCTACAACTCCGGCTACTGCCGGTGGCCTCGTCTGGTCCCACATAGTAGTAGCGTTTTTTTTCCAGCCCAACGCTACTACTATGGAGTTACTAGTAGCGCTTTTCGTAAAAAGCACTACTGCTAAATAGCAGCAGCGATTACTATTATCCAGCCCTACAACTAGGCTACTGTGTATAATCATTTTGCTAGTAGTGGATGGGGGAGGGGGCACTTTTGGCAGTGCTAAAACCAGCAGATTTTGCGTAGGGGCTCCCACGCTTGTGATCTCAGCTAGATTGTAACACGAAAAGTAGGGATACGCCGTTTTACCCTGGTTCGTTCCCTCTTAATGTGGTCAAACCCTACGTCATGCTTCTTATATATTGATTGTGATGGGGTACAAAGTATAGACTGATCTACCTCGAGATTTTATGAGTTTGTCTAAGCTCTAAACCTTGCGAATGTGAATGTGTATGAGCATGCGTTTTTCTACAGACTAAACCCCATGGCTTATATAGATGCCGGGGTACCTAGGGTTTACACATGGTCGGTTACAAAGTAGAGATAAACATGCCAACTATTCAAATAAGCTTGAAGTGTACGCCAAGCCTCCAAGAGATCTTCATCTTGATTACGCCGAGGGCCAGGGTCGGCACGGCCCATTCATCAGTCTACGGTGGATCCTTGGCCTGGCCCATAGCCGGCTGACCGACGTGGCAAACACCTCCTAATCCAGGACACCAACTGTAGCCCCTGAAATAGTCTTCAGGCCGAGGATATCAGACATCTTCTTCGATATAACTTCATAAGTTCGAGTGTTCGGCTTTGTAGGCGAGTTTCATCCTCCACGTTGGCTTCTGATTCCGAGGTCTTGCTCGGGTCCGAGGTCTTCTTGGCTTTCCTGATCATGACCATGTGTGTCCGCGACTATCAAATAAGAGGAGATACCTTTTAACAAGTCCTTTTCCTCGGCACACCATAGTAATTTCATTAAAACTGAGGAACTCTTTTTTTTACTTAACCGCGAAGGCCTACTGCGGGAGGCCTGACCAGGTCAAACTCTGGCAACATTTTTCGGCCAAGAACCGTAACGTCACCACGACCCAGTTAACGCTGAACATATCGTGACCCAAGGCGGTCTTTATTGGCACATCCCATCAATAAAGGGATCGTGCTCTAGATTTTCAGTGGCTTCATCAACAAAAACACCTCAACCTCTAAAACGCTTTGGATTGCACTCCACAATGTTATTTCTGGTTCCGGAGGATTTTTACAAACACAGAGTCGCCAAAACGGTAACCTCCACATTTTCTGTTCTTCTATATATTTGCATATAAAATGTATGGCTAGCATCAATATAAAACAACTGTACAACATTACTTCAAAGCTTACTTAAACAAACATTTAATTCAAAGACAATAAATAATTTAAATTAGCCAATTATCCAATTCACAAAAAAAGTTGCGTCGTGCAAGTCCAACCATCCTATTTGAGAAAGCACTGGTGCAAGCATCCAACAAGAAAATAATAATAATAATAATAATAATAATAATAATAATAATAATAATAATAATAATAATAATAATAATAATAATAATAACCAGCATTTTATATTCTATAAACACCGGTGCATTGTCATCTGATTTAGTAGCATTCAGAAAATTGGTTTCTAGCTTCCCTGCCGCAACCCCTCCCGGCCTTGGGAGCCGGTCTTGTGATTTGCTATCAGAGCGGAATGGACAACACTTTTTGTCCCTTTGGAGGCTGAAACCTCCGATCAACTCCACAAGCCCTCAAGTTCAACGCTGGGACCAGTAAGAGGTAGGCCTACAGAAAGGTGATCCCAGAAATGACAATTGGATTAAGAAATTAGAGCAAATTTTATTTCTTATCGGATATGTGTATTTGTGACATCTTGCACCGTATTTAACATACTCCCAATTTGCACCACAGTTTATTCTAGGATGGATGTTGACTAGGCGACCTCACCAACGTGCAAAGTAGTGGCATCAATGTTAGGTGTTTGTAGTTGTATTTTGGTCAACTAGCTCTTCCAACATTTGTTTTAGCCCAGTGGGCAAATGGTTCAATGGATGAAGCTACAAACGGGATATAATACCACTTCTGCAACCTCCATTGTGCTAGCTTCGTCTACACTTTCATCTATCACCAGTTATTATTCTTTTTCATATAACTACTAGCACCTTACCGGCGAATCGTGAACAATGAAAAACAACTACTTGAGCTTAAACTGAAACAGTAGACTTTTTTTTTGGAATTTATACATATTGTCACACAGTTGGATCTTATTAGTCTAGCACTTTCTCCCAATAGAATATAAGCTTCACATTTTTCTTCATTGGATCGATAGCCAAGTGGCTAAAATGAAGTAGAAGGGGCTAAAAATTAATAGGAATAATCGGCCCCACATAAAGGGGTTGACACATAAGTTAAAAACTATATTATATCATGCCTTACACTTGCACATACTCCTTACAGATACAACATTATACTCCCTCCGTCCCAAAATTCTTATCTTAGATTTATCTAAATACGGATGCATCAAGTCACATTTTAGTATTAGATACATCCGTATCTAGACAAATCTAAGACAAGAATTTTGGGACGGAGGGAGTACATATTTCTTTAGGTTACTCTAATTAAACAATTAGACATACGTTTGTGAGGAGCAATTAGCCTGTCTCCACGACTACTCGAGCTTCTTTTTAAGAATAGCAGGTCAGTTATGCTTTCATCTGATGAAAGACTTTGCTATTTTCTCTTAATTGCAGGAAAAAATATCTGTTTTATGTCATTTGGATAAAATAGTAGTCCACCTTATGCCCTCCCCTGAATTTGTCCTAGGGTTCACATTTATGACCATGAACAGCTTGAACTTTGATTTACTCCAGTTTACCTCATAAACTATTAAAACTGTTCAACCCCCCCCCCCCCCTCTCAATTGATTGTTTTTCTACCTGTTTGACTCCGGTTTTGTGCTAGTCAATAATGTCATGTCAGATTATTATTTTCTCACTCTTGGCATGCCATCTCTTTCCTCTGTCGTAGTTAGAAGACATACAATTTTCTAATTGTATAGATAAAATGGATATAATATTGTAAATCTGAAATAATTAAGTGATGAATCGTGTAAAAATTTAGCTAAATTTGATATGGTTTGAGATAAACTTAATGTTTTAGTTTCAAGTTCAAATTTTTGGTTCAAAATTCAAACTGCACAAAATGTATCGAAACAACTCTAGTAAATTAGGATAAAGCTGATGCTTTGGTACAAAATTCAAATGGCACACCCAAAATTTGAGTCAATGTAGTAAATTCATAATAATTTAGTGAAAAATTGAGACTTTCATCTCAATTTGACATATAATTTAAGAGAAACTTAGAGTTTTAGTTTGAAGTACAAGGAGAGAGAAAAGAGATGACGTGGTACAAAGGACAGAGACAAAATCTGAGTGGCACCACTGAACAGAAAATTTGGAGTCAAACAAAGGAGTGATTGTGAACAGATTATATATCATTGCATCAAGAAGGAGAAAAAATATTTACAAGGAAGACCCGACACATGCCATTCAACCCAAACACTAGAACATGAAAAAACATGCCCCCGTAACAAAAACCAATGACACGAGAACTTCAAAACACGACCATTAGTTGGCAGCAGCAAAAAGTTGTGCTAAGCCCCTAGCTCCGGCCAAGCACCATAGGTCTGCTTCCTCCCAAATCCTATTCAGCACTAGCTGTACAGTCGGTGTGGCTTCATTAAACACACAATCATTCCGATGCTTCCACAACATTTAGTCCCCCAAAGTGATCAGCGAGTTGAGTCCCCGTTTGAAGATACCTGGAGACAAAGAATTTATTCTCAACCACCAATAACAGAACACATTATCCTCAGTGTGTAGCGAGAAGTCCGGTAGAGCACAGCGGTGGAAGAACATGCCCCAATCTTGTCTAGAGAAGAGACAGTTTCTGAAGATGAACCAAAGCCACTCTGAATCCTAGGTGAAGTAAGGGGGGGGGGGGGGGGTTAACAAAAATTGCGTGAGGCGACAGAGCGAAATGTCTCGAGCACAAATTAGTATTTCCAAAATAAAATTCCGCATGCATGTAGTACTATAATAGTATTGAATTTTAATCACACTCAAAATTGCGTGAGGCGACAGAGCGAAATGTCTCGAGCACAAATTAGTATTTCCAAAATAAAATTCCGCATGCATGTAGTACTATAATAGTATTGAATTTTAATCACACTCCTTGTCATTTATCCTAAAATCCAGAGCTAAGTACACCACCACCCCATCTTACTTTCACTACCGAGTAATGCGAGGACGATGTAGGTCTACATTGATTTTGTATGACTCTATGTTTGAGTTGACACTTCGAACTGAGAGATGGATGTGTATCAGTTGATGCAAAGGCCGGGTTACACCCTCTTTTTGAGAGAAAAAGTCCTATATGGCTTTCTAGACGATAATATATTTCCTATAAATTTGGTCAAATTATATATTTTTTCACTTCGAACAAAACATAAACATCTTACATTTTGAAACAAGCGGTGTATATTAATCTAATCTTACATTGAAGACAAATTCAACCAACGCTAGTTTTCTCAGTGTAGACAATCTTGCCGCTGATCCAAGTCTTTTCTTTAGATTTCTAAATTTATCTACTACATGGTGCAACCCACGTTACGAAGGTCCAGCTCTTTGTGTGCATCATTCTGAAACTAACAAACATTCCCCCTATATTTCCGATGAATTTCAGTCCACCCCACTACTTCAAACATTTCGATGGGTTCAAGTGAAAATTGTTACATGGATCGTCATGTGAATTGCATTAACTTCTAGGTCAAAGTATAATTGTTCAAGATATTTATATATACATCCCATTCATATGCAGAAGATGGTGTGCCATACACTGTAGACGATGCCCCATATATACTGTATAAACCGATGCAAACTTCTGCATCTCTAGACACTAGAGTTAGCCCTCTAGCGTAGCAAGTTGAACAAAACCATGAGTAGGCCCATGCAGTCGCAGTTCCACTCCCAGCTTCTCCTGCTACTCCTTGCAGCGGCGACCCTCTTGATCATCCAGGCTGCCATTGCCGGACAACATGAGCTTCCAATCGCACGTCCGGGTTGTCCGGACAGGTGCGGGAACACTAGCATCCCCTTCCCATTCGGCATGAAGCCCGGCTGCTTCCGGGAGGGTTTCGAGGTCACCTGCAACCACTCCTTCCATCCTCCTCGTGCCTTTCTCGGCGGCAAGGAAGCATCGGGCATTGTCACGTTCGAAAGCAACTACTCGGAGTCGGAGGATAACCGCCCAGGTAATTATACTTTCGTGGAGCACAAGAATAACATGGTGTCATCTCGGATCGAGCTCATAGACATATCAGTCGCCAAGAGTCAGGCCCGAGCATACGGTGCAGCAACATCCGTGTGCGGCATAAATGCCACCGAACGGTTCATGAGGTACCAGGTGATTGTCCTGGAATCAGAGATGAAGGGCCCATTCCTCCTGTCGCCGAAGCGCAATGTTGTCGCCGGAATCGGCTTGGTGGCACATCCTATGTTGTTCAAGTACAGGCTCCCCTTGTCCTTGGGCTTGAAGGAGAACTTCCTTGTGTCCTGCCGTTCAAGTCTCATGGGCAACATGCAGCTGGCGGACAACGGGTCGTGCACTGCACGGGGCTGCTGTCAGGCTTCTATCTCGGAAGCCGAAGGCGCCGACCTCTTTGGTGTTGAAGTTTCCTTGCCCCCCATGATCCAGTACACGGAAACCAGTCCGTGCTCTTATGCCATGGTGGCAGAGAGTTCATGGTACAACTTCTCTACCATGGACCTGTACGGCAACGACAACAAATTCACAAGGGGTGTGCCCTTCGTGATCGATTTCGCCATCCGGGACGGCGCCTCATGTCCGGTGAAAGGCCAGCACCCACCTCCGGACTATGCGTGCGTCAGTGGTAATAGCTCTTGTGCCAACGTAACCAATGGCTACGTCTGCAAGTGCTTGGAGCATTACGAGGGCAACCCTTATATCACCAATGGATGCCAAGGTAGATACTTAATATACACTACAACTGTCCTAATTTCAAGATGGTCGCTCCTTGTGTATATCTTGTTGCACTAATCGACTTTTTTTTTACAGACATTGATGAGTGCAAGCACCCTAATCTGTATCCTTGCTCTAGCGATGGGATATGCAAGAACAGGCCTTTAGGGTATGACTGCCCATGCAAACCGGGAATGAAAGGCGATGGGAAAGCAGGAACCTGCCGAGAAATATTCCCCCTAGTAGCAAAGATGGTTGTGGGTAAGCACTAAGCTAACTAAGCATAAATCACTTATTATTTTGGTGTTACTTTGGTGCCTTCGAAGGTTTCTCTGGTAGTGTGTTTAATTCAAGTTTGGTTGGAATATTAAAAAACTCGTACGAATAGTTATTAGAAAAACAACATCTATCATCCCTCTTTCAAAAATAATAATTTGTTGGACCTTATCAAGATAGACCTCCTTCACGATGTATCAAGTGGCAATACTAATTGTATGTCATCCTCTCCCAACTAATCAGCAGTCAAGGATAAATGATTGAGAGCCAGTGCCTAATAGGATGGTTCAATGGGAGAAGGTTTTTTCAAAATTAGCAATGTCACCTGTCTCTTGTTGCCTTTGTGAAAAAAAAAGATAGTCGAGATTCTTAGGATTTGGCCAGCTGTCAGAAATTGCCAACAGAAATATTAATACCTAGACAAAAATTGTAATTTGTTTAGAAGGCCTTACAGTTGGCTGTCATGGAAACATATACTAGATTCGCTGTTATTGTCAACTGACCTTCAGCCTATGATAAGCCGTTATTAACAGTACCCATCGAATGAAGAAATATGGGCTTTTATTGTTATATCATCCAAACGCTTTAAAGCAAAAGCAATAAACAAACAAATCTAGAATCATATTTCTCGTCCACATTAAAAAATTATTAGTTCATATAGCCCGCTTTGGCAAACTTGTTTGCATATTTGCACCAGTTCAATTAAACCAGGAACTACCACATGAAAAAAGTTCACTAGACCTGTACCAAAAAATTGACAGAAAAAAGGACGGTTTCCAAAAACTAATTAGTTATCACTTTCTTCCCAGATTCTAGTTTTGTCATCGATAACTCATGTCTTGCTTTTATATCCACAATAGAAAACCAATGTTCATTTACGACCTCACTCAGAAAGATTGCTCTCTGTGCAGGTGTTGTAGGTGGTTTCTTTGTCCTGGCAATTCCACTATTTCTCATTATTCTCTGCATAGAGAAAAAGAAGACGAGAGAGCTTTACCGAAAGAATGGTGGGCCTATATTAGAGAAGGCAAACATGATAAAGCTTTTTAAAAAGGAGGAGCTCAAGCCAATCTTGAAGAGTAAAAACTTAATTGGAAAAGGTTACTTTGGTGAAGTCTACAAGGGCCTTCTTGATAATAAACTGGTTGCAGTGAAGAAACCAATCAGTGGTAGTGCGCTAGAGAATGAACAATTTGCCAATGAAGTCATCATCCAATCTCAAGTCATCCACAAGAACATCGTCAGGCTCATAGGTTGCTGCCTAGAAGTTGATATCCCAATGCTTGTCTATGAATTTCTCCCAAAAGGTAACCTTGATGATATACTTCACAGCAACAACAAGGCTGCAACTCTCAATTTGGATGTGCGTTTAAGTATTGCTGCATCATCAGCAGATGGTCTTGCTTATATGCATTCAAAAACCAGTACCAAAATCCTACATGGTGATGTTAAGCCCGCAAATATACTCTTGGATGACAACTTCATGCCAAAGATATCAGACTTTGGCATATCAAGATTGATTGCAAGAGACAAACAACACACAGATGCAATCATTGGTGACAAGAATTATATGGATCCAGTATATAAGGCAACAGGACTACTCACAGAAAAAAGTGACGTCTACAGTTTCGGGGTCGTGATTTTGGAACTTATAAGTAGGAAAAGAGCCACATATTCTAACAACCATAGCTTGGTAAGGAGTTTCCTTGAAGCTCATAAAGAGGGCAGGAGGGCAACCAACTTGTTCGACGAAGAAATTGCAGCGACAAGCAAATTAGAACTTCTTGATAGTCTGGCAAGAATCGCTGTTGAATGTCTTAACCCCGATGTGGATCAAAGACCATCAATGATAGAGGTTGCAGAGCGCCTTCTCCTACTAAACCGGTCTCATAGGACGTAAGTTGCTAGTAACTTAATGCCAATCAGTGTGAGCAAATAAGACAGGAAACTGTCAGTGCGGGCGTGGCAAATGTTGATGTTATTTTTCTGTTGTGAACAGAATCCCTAAAGTTAGAAGCAGGGGCGTTCTCTGCCTTGATTCTAAGAGCAAATTTTTCTTTATTGTATCCAACTCCTAATGTATCCTAATGGTTTAAGTGACAAAATGTACGTGCTACTTAATCAAATTCTGCCTTTATTGTGGACACAGGCCTTATCAGTCATTCCTGCTTTTCATTGCAAATCAAGTATGTGCATGTGTTTACACTTAAATGCCTATGCGCTCCTAGGTACTCCCTCAGTAAACTAATATAAGAGCGTTTAGATTACTATTAGTTTATAGAGGGAGTAACATCTAGCAAGCAAAGCGCATAGCTCTTTCTGGCATTACTTTGTAGTTGGCTCCCACGCCACTCTAGAGAGTGGAAAACTACAAGGTGTCGTTGGACACGTACAAGTCATGACGATTCTACATAGATGCTTGAATCTAGGTGAGATGGACACTTTCCAAGAAAAGAAAACAATGCAAATACACTAAGAGGATCTCTAGCTGAAGCCTATAATTTAGCATCTCATATGCCTCCGCAAACTTTAACTCCTTAAATTTGAGGAGTTCAAAAAAATGTGGTTCGTAGCCAAATTCTTAACTTGAACTCCTGAAAAAATTCCGCACAAATTTAAACCTAGTTAGCACAATTCGATTCAAACTACATTGCATAACGCAAATTTAAACATAGATGGCAAAACTACTTTGCAAAACACGAATTTAAATTAATCGATTCAAATGAAAAAAAAACTAACCTTCTCCATTCGAGAGCTTCTCCCAATCGATGCTGGCGTCAAAATCTTCGCCGTCGTCGTCGGAGCCGGAGCCGGATTCGCTAAGAAACAGACGATCACCACCCCACCGAATGGCACAACCTCGTCGGTAGCTCCGGACAGCTTGGCCTCATCGCCAGCCCCCTTCTTGTACAACTCAAGCCGTCAGCGCTCCTAGGCTATAAGCTCTGGATGATTCTGGTGGAGCTCGGCCATGTAGTTCTCATCGGCGCGTGCCACCTTGAGCCACTCGAAGGCCTCCTGATTCTCCAGCACCTCACGGTGGGAGACGCCTCGGGGGTCGATGGCGATGAACCCCGGGACCATGTGGCAGCCGATGGGAAAGTTGTTCTACGCCCGGCTGCTGTAGAGGCTCACCACCTTCATGTCGTGGGCTCTTGCCGCTAGCTCCGCTGAATGGAAGGAGCCAATCCAGTACCGGGTGCCGGTGTCCCGGTCCTTTATTTCCGAAACCCACATCCCACACAGCCGCTACCGCACGCCATGCTACTTCTTCTTTAGTGGCGGCATCAACATGTTGGGAAACGTAGTATAAAACAAAAATTTCGCGCCTACGATCAACCAAGACCAATATGAAGATGCATTACGGGTTGGGATCACGATCGTTACCGTCACCGAGTTGTAGCAGAAGAAGAACATGTCGGTGTAGATCATATAATATATCCCACTTGCAAGTACACCATCGAATCGCAACAAGGCTTGTAGTTTGTTTCATCCTAGTTGCAAGCCCACCCTTGACTCGCAACTCGGCATGTATTTTGCTTTTATCCCGATTGCAGATCCACCCTTGACTCACAACTGAGCCTGTAGTTTGTTTTATCCTAGTTGCAAGTCGACTCTTGACTTGCAACTGGGCTCATAGTTCGCAGTTGTCCTTGTTGCAAGTCAATCATCCATTCATAACTCGGCTCATAGTTGTTCGAGTTGCAAGTCCATCCTTGACTCACATGTGGGCCCATAGTTTGTTCCATCCCAGTTGCAAGCCGATAATTGACCCGCAACTAGGCTCATAGTTTCGTAGTTGTCTCGGTTGCAAGCCCATCCTCACAACTCACAACTCGTATCATAGTTTTCCGTAGTTGTCTCATTTGCAAGTCCACCCTCGATTCGTAACTCGTATCGTAATTTTGCATAATTGTCCCAGTTACAAGTACGCCCTCGACTCGCAAACAGACCCGTAGGTTGTTTCATCCCAACGCAAATCAGTGAGATGGCTCATCTTAGGCTTGGTTATGCTGTCCTAAACTTGTCACCCTAAAAAAAACAGAATCATTTCTTTTTTCATGCATAGCTAGTTCTCATGGAAATAATAACATAGCACAAACATATAACGTCACTTTATTCTTCCATTATTATACCGAGCACAGATAATCGCACGAGTGTTGCGGGGGCGACGTCTGACGTAGTGACGAGTATTACATTCCATCCCGTTCGCGGGGAGCTAGCCCTTAGCCCTAGCCCTAGCCGATGGCGGGGGTCTGGGAGACAATGCCGTTGGTGTCGATGAAGACGCGGACGCGCTCGGGGTTGTAGTCGGGCGTCAGCGGCGCGCCTGGCGGGAGCACCTCGACGGCGACGTTGGGCCTGTCGTAGGCGATCTGCGTCGCCGCTGGCGTCGCCATGACGCCCACCAGCTCCGGCCACGACGACTTGCTCATCCTGGCAGCTAACTCGTGATCGAGCACCGATGGATGTATGTGCGTGAGACAAGGGCTAGCTCGCTAAGATGCGTATCTGAGTAAGCGGGGTGTTACACCGTGGTGTATTTATAGGGAAAGCTATCGTGTATTTCTAAACAAGTTTGCGCCTCGTTTGGTCAGTGCCGTTTTGGTGGTGGTGTTCCCTTCCCTGGACGGGCGGAATTATATTAGGAGGACAAAACTTGAATCCTAAGAGTGACCGTCCGTCCATGTGTGCATCCAGAATCCCTAGCTAACTGAGCGCCTGAGATATGTAGTGTGAAGCAGCAAATTAAACAAGCAAATCGGAGTGGCGCAGCTTTCTCCTCTTTCTTTACTTTATTTATATTTTAAATTACATCAATGCATATATATCAAAACCTAAATTTACTTACCAAACTTATGAAAAAATGTCAACATAGTGTAAAAACTTTGGTACCGCAGTTTTAGAAAATGTTGATAACTTTGAAAAACAAATGTTCGTGGCAATGAAAAAATATTCCTGCGTTTCAAAAAATTGCATGCAAAAGTTTTTTTTAATATGTATGCAATGTCAAAAAAAATTGTTTCTTGCCACTAAAAGAATGTACGTCAACTTTGATGGAAATATTCCCGTGTTTCAACAAAATATTCATAAGATGATATTACAACCAATGTACTCAAATATCACATAGGCTAAAACTGTTCATTTCCATTTAAAAAAATACCATGACATTTTAAGAAAATATTCTGGTGTGTTCCAAAAAATGCCTGTGAAATTTTCACAAAAGATGATATAAAAAATGTTGGTGCAGTTTAAGAAATGATTATTGCCAATTAAAATGTATAAAATTTATTTAAAAATGTTACCTTGTATTTTTTGTGAATTTTTTAAAAAATGTACATCATGTATTTGAAAAAGGACCAGTGTGTATCAGAAAAAATGTTTCACATGTGCTCTAAAAATGTACATTGTGTACCAAAAAAATAAAATCAGCTCCGAATAGTGTTCTTTTTCAAAGTTTCCCACACACCCAAAAATTGCCTTTTTTGGCCCAAACTCCTCGGATGTCTAAATACCACGAAAATTTGCACGCACATGAGAATCTTGGTTATCTAAAATTTTCAATTTTTTTTCTGTTTGCTATAATTTTTTCGTTTACTGTTCGCTACATGAGCCCAGGCATCATTTTGAATTATTGCTTTATATTCATATATTCTAAGAATGCGAAAATTTTAATGGTTTAGGGTTTCTGTTTATTAAGATACTTTGGTCTTGGTATTTGTTGTAACTACCATGCAATCCCAACAAATATTACAATTTATGTTAAAAAAACAAATCTAACAACTTTTAGATATAGCAATGACATAACTAAGTTGGATTTTTATCTACACATACCCAAATAAGGCCCAGTTCTTTTGAGCAGATTATGGAGAATCTTGGTCCCGAAAATCCTGAGCGAAAAGAACTCGATTGAACTTCCAAAATCTCAACCGGATTCTCCAGAATCCTAGTGCAATCTCAAAATCTCAAAATACCTGATTTCTCCCACAATCTTAGGATTCTGGCAAGTCCCACCAAAGAAAACGTTTGGATTTAATAGAGTACCCCTATTGCAGTTGGTTATTCCGGCCAAACTGCCACCAAGCCAGCCACGTTCGATACACAGAGAACGAGCCCCTGTCGATGCCTGTTCGCATCGCTTATCTCGAGCAGGGCCCCACGCTAGGGTTCCAGCACCGCCGCCAGCCCCGCCTCGCCGCCCCTGACCTCGCCGCCGCCATCCCGGTACTCGCCGCCGCTGGATTGGTCCTCGCCGCCGCCGGTACCCACTCCAGCCGCAGCCCAGCTGTCCTCCGCGGCCCTCTGCCCTCTGCCGCAGCGGGGACAACAAGAAGGCGCCGCCACGCCCCTCTGCACCGGCTGCCCACGGCGCCTCCGTCCCGCAGCTGCAGCCGAAGTGCCCATCTGCAGCTGGACGGCGACCACTCCTTCACTTCGAGGCAAAAACTGTTGGCTGTCTCCCATTCAGCCACCATGTGCCATCCTATCTCTCTAAACTCTCTGTTCTTCTTCTTCTTTTAGCTAAATTGGATAGATTGACAAATTTGTTGCAAAGATGGATGAATGGATGTATCAATTTGATAAATGGATGTTGCTAGATAGATTTTCTTTCTGTCAATGCTTACTGTCTATTGGTGCTATTGGTAATGTAAATATTTGCTACTGTATGAATGATGTTGTTAGATTGATGAATGCTGTTGTTAAATGCTAACATGAGAACCTTAAATGGTAATGGTAGATCCTGTTTGAAACAACGAAGTGTTAACAATTCATCAAATGATTTCTCTCGAAGGGTGATACAGACATTTCAACACACAACTCTTTCTAGAATCTCAAACTACAATCTCAGAAAAGAACTCAGTGTTAGATTCTGGGGGAAGTAGATTCTGGGAGAATTTTCCAATCTTGATTCTGCAGAATCCTGTTTGAAAAGAACTGGGCCTAAACCAAACAACACATCTCCACTCTTTCCTTGCAGATTATCAAATCAAAAATCAAACTATACCTCTTTTCCTTCAATCTTTCCATATACAACACCAATCAGCGATCCTTCAACCTTCCCATATACAACACCAATCAGTGATCTGACAAATAACAAACAACACACAAATCAATCAAACAAATAGTTTAGACCATTACCCTGTTCGTCCACCGGAGGACTCACAGGTTAGCACATGCCCTGTTCATATGAAACATTCAAAAATTATTATGACATGTCGTTCGGCCGCCTTGATCATGTTCAATGAGTAAATAGTTTAGACCATTACCATGTTCATATGAAACATGCAAAAAATATTATACACAGCAATAACTCATGCGTTGTGAGAGGAAATATAATAAATTTATGGTCACAGTGGATGGTACATACTTTTTTTCTTGCTGCTTGGTGCCGAGCATCGGCGGCGCTGGGGTATTCCTGGGACTTCCCTGAAATACCAAAGAATCTTGTGTAAAAAAATATACTACATGTATTATACGGTGATGATTTGGCCCATGACTCAATTGCGGCCCAAACTGCAACTGCGGCAGCCACGCACGAAGTGAGACACGGCCGAGTGGGCGTCTGGTTAGGCGCGCGACTCGTCTCCAGCCACTGCTCTTCTGCTCTGTCCGATCCTCAGAAGCTATAGTCAGGCTAATAGTCAGTGCCGTTTTGGTGATGGCGTTCCCTGGACGGGCGGAATTATAAGTAGGACGACAACAACAACAACAACAGCAACATCATAAGAGTGACTGTCCATGTATACGTTCTCAATCCCTGCGCCTGCTTGCTAACTGTTGAGATATGTAGTGTGACGTCGCAAAATCAACAAGAAAATCAGAGTGGCGCAGGCTCTGATAAGCGGTTCTATCTGGTTTCGTCCACCTGATAAATTTTGAATGGGCCACATTTGCGTGTGTGTATGAGCGTCTACATTTGTATTGTGTTTTCTCAAAAAAAATGTAGACACGCTACAAGGAGAGGAGTAGGGATGAAAACGAACGAAACTGGGTGGTGTCACATTTGCTTTCATATACTTTTTACGAAACGGAAATGAATACGGAAATCCTGAAAATAAATATAGAAACAAAAACTACCGAAAATAAAAATGGAGGAAATACAACACGGAGCGGAGACGAAAGCAAAGTGTTCGCCGGAACTAAAGAGCCCTTGAAACAACGACCCAAAAACAAGGAAACAAACATAGTCCTTCAATTGATGAGATGATTACTAAATATTACGATATATCATGGCTATATAATAGGATATCTTAGTGATGACAACGTGCTAGATTAGGAATTAGGAATTCGGCTCGCATGCTCCCGTGCTCGATGTACTAGCAGTACTGTAGATGTTGGGCCGTCTGAGCCATTCTGCTTAACATGTGTAGGGCCTAATTGTGTGTTTGTTGGGCTACAAAGCAACCATGTGCTCATATTCAAAACGAAAATTTCCTTATTAACGGAAACGGAGAATTTCCGTTTCGGTGCTTGTTTCACCAAAAAAGATCGTTTCGTTTCCATTTTTGTTTCCGCATAAAAGATTCATTTTGCAGATTTTCATTTCCACTTCCATTTTTCCTCCCTGATTCCATTTTTCTGCCGGAAAAAGAAATGAAAGACGCCATCCAACCGTAGCCTATATATGTCTGCTCACAAATTCAAATTCAAACCTATACTGATCCACACAACGCGCCGGTCACATCCGTGCCCGATCGTATCCCCGAACACAACCAAAAGGAGGCAAATTAATGTGCTTATTTTTTACATGACCGAATCCAAAAGAACATCAGTCCGACAGTCCGTTCATTTCTGGCCTGCAGGACCGGCCATCCCAGCAAGCTGCTCCCCGATCAAGGAGGTGACGTTGCCGCCGCGTAGGCAGCCTCCGTGTTGGCGTCCACCTGCACCTCTGCTACGTCCTCATCTTCCTCCGCCGTCAACTCATCTTTCTGCCGCTCCAACATCTAGTAGCGGACCGGACGGATTGCATGATAATTCTAGCGCTGCATCCAAAAAGTCAAGATATTCAAGGTCAACATCTTGGCGTACTCTGCATTGGCGGCGATCTTCACCCTCTTTTTCTTGAGTGCGGCCTTCTTCTCCTCGAGCGCCGCCTTCCTCTCTTTGATTATGTTCCTCCTCTCTTCGAGCTTTATCTTTTTCTCCGTCGCCTCCATCAACTGTTCGAACTCTCCGCCTTCCTCTCCTCCTTGATGTCCGAGCGCCTCACACATGCCTCTCGCCAAGATCTCCTCGAACTTCTTCGTCGGCTTGGCCGCCGCACCTTCTCGCTTCGCCCTCTCCTCCTCCCACTTCTTGCCCCGCAAATTTCTTTTATCCTTCTTTGGCGGTTCTTGGGATGGTCGGTAGGGTCACGGGTTTCTTCCTCGTTGGCATGGGTGGTGGTCTTGGCAATGAAAAGTTTCCACTTCGGTTGCCCATTCAACTCCAACCGACAATGCATGACGGTGAAGGACTTTTTCTCCAACTTCTTGTACACCACACAAGCACGAGTAGGCTACAAAGTGAAACAATGCATATCCATCTAGTGATCAACAAAACAATACATGTTTGGCTAGTGATCAACAAAACTAAAGCATATCCGGCTAGTGATCAACAAAACTAAAGCATAACCAGCTAGTGATCAACAAAACTAAAGCATATCCGACTAGTGATCAACAAAACTAAAGCATGTCCAGCTAGTGTCAACTTACTTGCTCGGTGATTTGTGCACCGCTAGCCCACGGTGCGATGAGATGCTTCAAGTGCCCGCAATACTTGGAGACAGCCTCTTGGATGGTGTACCATCAATGGTTGATGGACTTCCACTCACGGTTGCGGATCAACGTGGCGGAGTAGGGCGCAAAATGCTTATGCTCATGGAACCATATGTGAATGTTCCTCCAAAAGGTTGTGCTCTTTTGCTCTGTGTCATGGACAGGATCGAGGCTAGTGGCCAACCATGCACCGCACAACAGCTCATCATCCCGCATATTGAAGCTTTCTCCTCTACGTTTCTTCTTCGGACCGCCGGTTGTATCATCCGGATCATCGTCGTCGCCATCGTAGTCGTCCTCCTCCTCCCCCTCCTCCCCCCTCCGGATGCTGCTCTTCGGTGGCCCAGTGTCGCTGTTGTTGTGTGCCATCGCCGGTCTGGGTGTAGGACTGTTGCGTGGCCGTCTGGGTGTAGGACTGCTACTGCTGGTAGTTGCCGGACTGGGTGAGATCCGAGTCTTCCACCTTCCCATCCTCATAGCCCCCTCCTCCTCCATCGCCTCTGTCGTAGATGATATCGAGCATCTCCCTGTCCACGTCGCACACATGCTCCCCTACTCTCGGCATTGCAGCAAACAGCGTGCGGGCACCCATCTGCTCTCCGCCCACCATCCTCACCCGGACGAGCGATAGTGAAGTGAAGGAAATATGCCCTAGAGGCAATAATAAAGTTATCATTTATTTCCTTACATCATGATAAATGTTTATTATTCATGCTAGAATTGTATTAACCGGAAACATAATACATGTGAATACATAGACAAACTGAGTGTCACTAGTATGCCTCTACTTGACTAGCTCGTTGATCAAAGATGGTTAAGTTTCCTAGCCATTGACATGGGTTGTCATTTGATTAACGGGATCACATCATTAGCAGAATGATGTGATTGATTTGACCCATTCCGTTAGCTTAGCACTCAATCGTTTAGTATGTTGCTATTGCTTTTTTCATGACTTATACATGTTCCTATGACTATGAGATTATGCAACTCCCGTTTACCGGAGGAACACTTTGTGTGCTACCAAACATCACAACGTAACTGGGTGATTATAAAGGTTCTCTACAGGTGTCTCCGAAGGTACTTGTTGGGTTGGCGTATTTCGAGATTAGGATTTGTCACTCCGATTGTCGGAGAGGTATCTTTGGGCCCTCTCGATAATACACATCACTTAAGACTTGCAAACATTGCAACTAATGAGTTAATTGCGGGATGATGTATTACGGAACGAGTAAAGAGACTTGCCGGTAACGAGAATGAACTAGGTATTGAGATACCGACGATCGAATCGCGGGCAAGTAATATACCGATGACAAAGGGAACAACGTATGTTGTCATGCGGTTTGACCGATAAAGATCTTCGTAGAATATGTGGGAGCCAATATGAGCATCCAGGTTCCGCTATTGCTTATTGACCGGAGACGTGTCTCGGTCATGTCTACATAGTTCTCGAACCCGTAGGGTCCGCACGCTTAACGTTTTGATGACAGTTATATTATGAGTTTATATGTTTTGATGTACCGAAGGTTGTTCGGAGTCCCGAATGTGATCACGGACATGAAGAGGAGTCTCGAAATGGTCGAGAAATGAAGATTGATATATTGGAAGCCTATGTTTGGATATCGGAAGTGTTCCAGGTGAAATCGGGATTTTACCGGAGTACCGGAGGGGTTACCGGAACCTCCCGGGGGTTAATGGGCCTTAGTGGGCCTTTGCGGAGAAGAGGAGAGGCGGCCAGGGCTGTGCCACGCCCCTCCCCCCTAGTCCGAATAGGACAAGGAGAGGGGGCGGTGCCCCCCCTTCCTTCCTCTTCCCCTCCTCTTTCCCCCCAAGTCCTAATCCAACTAGAAAAGGGTGGGAGTCCTACTCCCGGTGGGAGTAGGACTCCTCCTGGCGCACCCCCTCTAGGCCGGCAGCACCTCCCCCTTGCTCCTTTATATACGGGGGCAGGGGGCACCCTAGAGACACAACAATTGATCGTTTGATCTTTTAGCCGTGTGTGGTGCCCCCCTCCACCGTAGTCCACCTCGATAATATTGTAGCGGTGCTTAGGCGAAGCACTGCGTCGGTAGAAAATCATCATCGTCACCACGCCGTCGTGCTGACGAAACTCTCCCTCAACACTCGGCTAGATCGGAGTTCGAGGGACGTCATCGGGCTGAACGTGTGCTGAACTCGGAGGTGCCATGCGTTCGGTACTTGATCGGTCGGATCATGAAGACGTACGACTACATCAACCGAGTTGTGCTAACGCTTCCGCTTTCGGTCTATGGGGGTACGTGGACAACACTCTCCCCTCTCATTACTATGCATCACCATGATCTTGCGTATGCGTAGGATTTTTTTTGAAATTACTACGTTCCCCAACAGTGGCATCCGAGCCAGGTTTTATGCGTTGATGTTATATGCACAAGTAGAATACAAGTGAGTTGTGGGCGATATAAGTCATACTGCTTACCAGCATGTCATACTTTGGTTCGGCGGTATTGTTGGATGAAGCGGCCCGGACCGACATTACGCGTACGCTTACGCGAGACTGGTTCTACTGACGTGCTTTGCACACAGGTGGCTGGCGGTTGACAATTTCTCCAACTTTAGTTGAACCGAGTGTGGCTACGCTCGGTCCTTGCGAAGGTTAAAACAACACCAACTTGACAAACTATCGTTGTGGTTCTGATGCGTAGGTGTCAGTGTCAAAACTGGCGGATCTCGGGTAGGGGGTCCCGAACTGTGCGTGTAGGCGGATGGTAACAGGAGCCAAGGGACACGATGTTTTTACCCAGGTTCGGGCCCTCTCGATGGAGGTAAAACCCTACTCCTGCTTGATTAATATTGATGATATGGGTAGTACAAGAGTAGATCTACCATGAGATCAGAGAGGCTAAACCCTAGAAGCTAGCCTATGGTACGATTGTTGTTATTGTACGGACTAAACCCTCCGGTTTATATAGACACCGGAGGGACTAGGGTTACACAGAGTTGGTTACAATGGGAGGAGATCTGAATATCCGTATTGCCAAGCTTGCCATCCACGCCAAGGAAAGTCCCATCCGGATACGGGACGAAGTCTTCAATGTTGTATCTTCATAGTCCAACAGTCCGGCCAAAGGTCATGGTCCGGCTGTTCGGACACCCCCTAATCCAGGACTCCCTCAGTAGCCCCCGAACCAGGCTTCAATGACGATGAGTCCAGCGCGCAGATTGTCTTCGGCATTGCAAGGCCGGTTCTTCTCCAAATTCCGAATACCTATTAAATAGTGTCCGACTTCTTGTAAATGCTGCGCTCCTTGGCTTCTACGCCAAATAATGGCCACCTTCCACGTGTCGAACGAATGCGAAGAGCCAGGGTATTTTTACATTTACCCCCCTAGCTGTGCAAATGAGCTGTCTATTAAAGCGACGAGGATTCAAATCCAAACCACACCATCCTCCCTCAGCGAGCATTCATTGGAGCGCGCCCGAAAGCGATCCATTCCATCATGGCCGATCGACGCAGCTCCTCCTCTCGTTCTCCCAGCCCCAAGACCGGAGATTGGGAGAGGTGTTTTGTCCCGCACAGCCAACTGGTGAAGCTTCAGACCCAGGGATTTCTTCCCCCAGCATATATGGTCCCGGTTTGAGCCGGGCTCGCCACCTACAATGGCGGAGAGCAGGCGGAGATCTTTCCCAGTCCTTCCAAGGGAGAGCGGGTATGCCTCGTTTCTTATTTGATAAGAGGGCTTGGATTTCCAATTCATCCGTTTCTCCGAGGGCTTCAGGAATTTTACGGCCTCCAGTTGCACAGCCTTACTCCTGCCTCCATACTACATATCGCCGGCTACGTAGCCTTTTGCGAGCTGTTTTTGGGCTGCGAGGCTCACTTCGCACTGTGGAAGAAGCTGTTCTGCCTTGTGCCCCGTTCTCACAAGGGGTCAATATATCAAGTGGGCGAAGCCGAAATATGGCGCATCGCTAGGACTGGATATCCATCCGGAACCCCGAAGAAGGCGTCCGAAGACTGGCCTTCAGAATGGTTTTATATAGAAGACGTCCCTCTGCCGGATCCTATTCTGATCGGCCTTCCCGAGTTTGATAATGCTCATTTGAAGAAGCGCCTGAGTTGGCGTCCACAGAGCCCCCAGGAGGAAGATGACAGAGACGTACCTTACCTGATGAGACGGATGAAGTTGTTGGCTCAATCAGGACTGACCATGATCGAAGTCATGGCAATATGCATCATGCGGGCGGGAGGGGGGGCAGCCGCTTCAATATCGAGGCCACCTCATGTGGGATTTCAACGGGGAGGATGACGTCACCCGTTGTGGCCACAAAGGGCCGGACTCATCCGCCGCTCTGGCGAAAATCCTGTCTGATTTGTACAAGGGAGAAGAGGAGGAATTCCTCCGCGTCAATCCACTAGGTGGATTTTCTATGTACAATCCTCTGAGCTGGGTAAGTCAACACTTTTTGCGCTCATCTGTTCCGTATTCCCATAGTTAAATATTTTACCTTGCAAATTCAACGGAGGAGCTGCGTAAGGCGGTAAGGGAGATAAACAACCCACCTCCACAACCAGAGGATCCTGAGCGGTCCCTCGACCCGGCCTTTAAAGAGGATGCGGACATATCTGTGGAGCTGATTGATAGGGTATTTTATCAATTAAGCGGCGATGATGCCTTGGTGGCCATTACGGCCGATTACCCTGGGCTGCTCCCAGCTTCGCAGGTAACTGAGACCGAAGTCCCAACATTTTGTAAAAAGGATTTGTCCTCGTGTACTTTGCTCACTGCATACAAATGGTGTTTTACAGGGAAGGGCCTCGGGACGCCATGCCGAGCCTGCGGTGACTAGCCAACAAGGGGCTCCGAGCAGGTTAAAAAGGAATGCAGTCCGGACTGAGACACCGGCGCAGAGCTATGGCATGCCACCTCTCTCTATGGTATCGTCTGTTTAAAGACATATTAACGCTCATGCCTTCTAGGAAGAAAAACGCTCGCCGGACTATGTACGGAGAGGTCACCAATCACGCTCCTCCAGTCAGGCTCCAGGGCCGGACACGGAAGGGGAAGCGAGTACGAGGCGTACGCCGGATGTTCCTCCGACAGAGGATGCGGACAGCATGTCCGCCAAAAATTCTGAGGTGGAGAGCACCATGAACCACAGGCATCGCCGAGCCATTCTCCGTGACGCTTGCTTCTCCCAAGAGGCATTTGACGCCTTCAACTCGGGAGAAGCGTACCTCCGTGCTGCTCAAAATGGTCTTACAGAAAAGAATACCCCTGAGACTTGAAGCAGTTAGAATAACTGATTTAAGGATCATTTGTTATGTAGGTTCTTACAGAAAAGAATACCCAATTGTCCCATGAGCTTGAAGAGTGCAAAGCCCAACTTCAGGTCGCACTAGCCGCAACAGAGGAGTCCAAGAAGACCCCCTCTGGTAATATACGTTTCAAATGATAGGTATCATGTAGAGTGCGGTGTATATGCAAATCTAACAATGAAATTGTAGATGACGCCGGAGTAACTCCGGATGAGCAACACCTCCTACGCCGGCTAGAGGCTGGCGAGAGTGTGCTTACGAGGGTTAGGCAGGAGAAGAATGATCTCCTAGATGCCAACACCCAGCTGGGCGTGGAACTAAAGGATGTTCGTGCCCAACTGTCGAACTCCGTGAAGGAGAATCAGCGGCTTCGACGCGGCATTTTCAGTAAGTGCTTGAGCGAACTTTGAAGAAGAGTTCGGCGAAGAAGTCGACTAACAAAGTTATGTCTGTAGGTATGCTAACAGGTCGTCCCGCGGAGGAAATGCCCGGTTCTACGGGTGACCTTTTGCCTGAGCTCTCACAACTGCACGAACGAGTTCGGCAGGTGATGCAAGGCGTCGCCCAGGCCTTGTGGCCATCCGTCTACGTGCCCGAAGGCCTCGGAGAGCTTGCGCAGAAGCTGACACTACTAGAAAAAGGGCTATAGATGGGATTGACACTAATGGCGCACCAGATAAGAGGTGGGCCATTAGTATATACTAATGGCGCACCACCTTCTGATACGCCATTAGTGTTGAAACTACTAATGGCGCACCAGGCCTAGGATGCGCCATTAGTATCAATTTTTTTTTGAACTAGCGCGCCTGTCCAAACATACTAATGGCGCATCCAGACACAGTGCGCCATTACTAGTTGTAACTAGTAATGGCGCACTAGTCCCAGAGTGCGCCACTAATGTTGTTTTTTTAATTATATTTTTTATTCCTTTTGTTGCAAAACTACTAATGGCGCACTCTTCCACCGTGCGCTATTACTAGTTCAAACTAGTAATGGTGCACTGTAAAACAGTGCGCCATTAGTATGTTTTTTTTTGCAAAACTACTAATGGCGCATCAGATGTAGGTGCGCCATTAGTAACCTGGATTACTAATGGCGCATTTATTGTTGGTGCGCCATTAGTAAGTGGGCAGCAACAAGATATTTTGGGCAGCCTCTCCTACCCACACTCACTTTCTCCCCACTTCATTCTCTCCACCTCCTCCTTGTCTCGGGTACCTCATCTTTTTCACCTCATTTTCACCATAGATTCATTCAAATTAAGTGGTTAAATTACCTTGTTTTGATAGGTAAGTAAGGGGGGAAGCTATATTTATGTTGTTCTCCCTACAACAATGTGCACATGCACTTTTTTTGGCCTAGCTAGATCTATGTATGTTCGTGGTGTTGCATATGTTTGTGGTGTTGCATATGTGTTTGTGTTTGGAGGTGTACCGGTATTTGAAATGCGATAGTTGCCAATATTTTGCCGGAATGTTAATTCATTTCCGTTTCGGCGATAATTTTGGCATTAAGCATTCTTTTTGGTCCTATTTTTAGGGAAAGTCATGCCAAATTTTTTCTTGGTTCTAAAATATCGTTTTGCTCTACCCCGCAGGCGACCATGGTCCGCACGATGACCGAAGGCATCGTGAATAGGTTTTTGAGGTCCGCGAAAGCCGAGATGCTTCAAAAGAACGAGACGGAGATAAGATGTCCGTGTCGAAGATGCAAGCTGGAGAGCCTTATTGCGGACCCGGATTCCGGGCAGGTGCGGGACCACCTGCTCTTGCGTGGTTTCATGGATGGCTATCGGTGGCAAGGTGATGAAGATGACTACGAAGTCGTCCATGGGGGCCGGGCAAGAAATGAGGAAGGGCAGCAAGACAACCACCGCGGCTCGGGCGGGCGAGAAGACGAAGAATCCCCAGGAGATGATCACGACGGTGATGATGTACACAGTCATCATGTAGAAGATGCAGGACATGATGATGAGGAAGATGCCGGAGCAGACGACGGGCATGATCATGAAGATGATGATGCCGGCGGAGCAGACGACGGTGGACCATCGATGGGCTGGGTGCAGGACCCTTATATTCAAGAGTTGCTTCTCAAGCAGACGGATAACGCAAGAGCTGACGCCCGAGAGAAAGCCAAGGTGGATAACCTTGAGTTAGACGCGGTTACTCCATTGTATGAAGGATGCAGGCCCGAGGATACCCGCCTGAAAGTAACACTCATGGCTCCGGAGATGAAGGTAAAACACAAAATGTCCGACGCATGCTTCGACGAGAACATGTCATTCTGGCACGAACGTCTTCCAAAGGGGAACAAGTGCCCGACCAGTTTGGAGGAGGCGAAGAAAATCGTGTGTCCTCTGGATTTACCTCACGTGAAATACCATGTGTGCATGAACAATTGCATCATTTATCGGGACGAGCACGCGGAGTCTACCATATGTCCGGTGTGCGGCGTCACTCGATACAAGAAGAGGAAGAAAGCTCCTCGAAAAGTGGTGTGGTACTTTCCGATCACTCCTCGTCTGCAGCGGTATTTCGCGGATCCTAAGGTAGCAAAGCTCCTGCGTTGGCACGCGGATAGGGAGGATAAGAAGCGAGAAGATGACGCAAATGATCCGGAGATAGATAAAAAAGGCAAGATGCTGAGTCACCCTAAGGATGCGAGACAGTGGCAAGCGTTGAATTTTGAATACCTAGAATTTGGGAAGGATCCAAGGAACATCGTGCTGGGCGCGAGCACCGATGGAGTCAATCCGTTTGGAAGCCAGAGAAGCACACATAGCACCTGGCCTGTGTTTGTGTGGATGTACAACCTTCCCCCCTGGTTGTGCATGAAGAGGAAGTACATTCACATGAGTATGCTAATTGAAGGGCCAAAACAACCAGGGAACGACATCAATCTGTGTCTGGGGCTGCTGAAGGAGGAGCTAGACACGCTGTGGAAAACACCAGCCAATATGTGGGACGCCGCAGAGAAAGAATATTTTCCTATGAGAGCCGCACTGCTCACGACGGTGCATGACTATCTCGGTTACGGATATCTCGCGGGGCAGGTAGTCCACGGATTTTCTGGATGCGTAAGGTGCATGGATGACACAACGTATCGCCAGCTAGATAGAGATCCCGGGTCTTCAAAAACTGTGTTCATGGGACATCGAAGGTGGCTTTGTGACGATGACCCATGGAGGAAACGCAAGGATCTGTTCGATGGTGAAACCGAACCCCGAAAACGCCCGTGTACGAGGAGCGGCGAGGAAATAGACAAGCTGTTGAAAGATTGGAAAGACTGCCCACTGCCGGGAAAGAAGCAAAAGGCGCCAGAGCCGGGAAAGAAGCGAAAGGCGTCAGAGCCGCTGCTGAAGGTATGGAAAACGAGGTCTGTTTTCTGGGACTTGCCGTACTGGAAGATCCACCGTGTGCCTCACAGCATTGATGTCATGCATATCACGAAGAACGTGTGCGAGAGTCTGCTTGGTACCCTGCTCAACATGCCAGAGAGGACCAAAGATGGGCCGAAAGCAAGGGCAGACTTGAAATCAATGGGCATTAGGCAGGAGCTTCACGCTATATATGATGATGATGATGATGATGATGATGATGATGATGATGATGATGATGATGATGATGATGATGATGATGATGATGATGATGATGAGGCGAAGCAGGACACGGAAAGTCGTCGCAAAAGGCAAAAAGGCCAAGAAGACTGGAAATGACTACCCTCCCGCGTGCTTCACTCTAAGTCAGGAGGAGATCGAGCAATTTTTCACCTGCCTCCTAGGAGTAAAACTTCCTTACGGTTACGCGGGGAAGATAAGCAGATACCTAGACCCAGCGAAGCAGAAGTTCAGCGGGATGAAGTCTCACGACTGTCACGTGCTGATGACGCAGATACTTCCAGTTGCAATCCGTGGGATCATGGACGCGCACGTCCGTGAAACGCTATTTGGCCTATGCAACTTCTTCGATGTCATCTCTCGGAAGTCGATTGGCATGAGGCAACTCAGAAGGCTACAGGAAGAGATCGTGGTGATACTATGCGAGCTTGAGATGTACTTCCCGCCCGCATTCTTCGACGTTATGGTGCATCTGCTGGTCCATATAGTGGAGGATATCATCCAACTCGGGCCGACGTTCCTGCACAGCATGATGCCGTTCGAAAGGATGAATGGTGTCATCAAAGGATACGTTCGCAACATGTCACGTCAAGAGGGAAGCGTAGCCAGCGGCTTTCTGACCGAAGAGTGCATCTCCTACTGCATGAATTATCTAGGCATCGAGAACCCCGTTGGTCTGCCCGTCAACAGGCACCTCGGCAGGCTCGCTGGATGGGGTCACCGTGAGGGTCACCGCGAAATGCATGTCGACTTCGAGGGTCGACTCGCCGACTTTGAAAGAGCAAACCTAGTCGCGCTACAACATATAGACGTGGTCGATCCTTGGGTGGTAGAGCACAAAACCTTTATTAAGAAGACGTACAATGACCGAGGCCAACAGAGGACGGACGCAGAATCTTCTGTCGTACCCTTTACATGAGGATTCTTCCGCGGAAGAACAACTCATATTCGCCTTGTCACAGGGCGCCGAGCACAACCTGATGACCTATGAGGCGTACGATATCAACGGCTACACATTCTACACCTAGGCCAAGGACATGAAGAGCGATGGTTATCAGAACTCCGGGGTAACGATGGAATCCTACACCGATAACGACAAGGACAGATACTACGGAAGGATCGAGGAGATCTAGAAGCTGAGCTACGCTGGAGAGAAGGTCCCGATGTTCCGTGTCAGATGGGCCAAGAACGTCATAAAATAAGACCGGTATTTCACCACCATGGTTATACCCGAAGCCAAATCCAAGACCGCGGGCGCAAACGTCACCGCGAAAAATGAGCCATGGGTACTGGCTTCCCAAGTGGACCAATGCTTCTTCATTACCGACCCACCAAAGCCCAGTCGTGTTGTCGTGAGGAGAGGCAAAAGGAAGATCATCAGAATGGATGGAGTAGCCAATGAGCAAGACTTCGACAAGTACGGCGACCCGAGGATCGAACATGACGACGATGATGAAGTAGCAGCATACACCACAAGAAGAAGCAGAACCACCCTACCTAAAGGACGTCCGTTCCACAGAAGAACTCCATTTGCGAAAAAGAAGGGCAAGAAGATTGTGAACAGATAGCTAGCTAAGATCGATTGTATTTCATGGGCACTTTTTGAACTATCATGAATATTTTTAAATTTTATGGACACTCGATCTCGATCCCCCTCCATATCGATCGCTATCCCACCTCGCCAGATCCGGCCCCCCTCGCCGCCAAGCACCCCCCGGTCCACCGGCCGCCGCCGCCGACCCCCCGCACCCCTCCCCTACTCAACCGCCGCCGCCTACCTCCCGCACCCTCGCACCCTCCCCCGCTCCACCGGCATTACTGTTTGATGATATTTTAAAAAAAATTATTACTGTCTTATAAAAAATATTACTGTTATGATTTAAACAAGTTTGAACATATTTAAACACAAATAAGTATCAAACAGCATTTTAAATGCATAAAAAAAATTTGTGGAGCCTGGGAATCAAACCCAGGACCTCCTGGTGTCAAAACTGGCTGCTGACCAGTCGAGCTAGTAGAGGGGACTTGATGTGGATCAGGTCAGGTGGTAGATAACCTATTGGCTCAAGCAAAAATAAAAAAAATACTAATGGCGCACCAGGGTGAGATGCGCCATTAGCATGGATGTACTTATGGCGCACCGAGGGGTGGTGCGCCATTAGTATTGTGCCGCCCCATCCATACTTCCTCCCCGGCTCTCTCTCCCTCGCCCTCGCCCTCGATCCCCTTCCCCTCTCCTCTCCCGACGCCGCTGCCCCGCCGTTGCCCCGACGCCGCTGCCCCGACGCCGCTGCCCCGTCGCTGCCCCGACGCCGCTGCCTCGACGCCGCCGCGCCGCCCCGACGCCGCTGCCCCGCCGCTGCCCCGCTCCTTCCCTCCACCCCGAGCGCGGCCGCCGCGCGTCACCGCGGCCATCGACCACCCCGTCCTCCGTCGTCGTGCCTAGGAGCTGCGCCAGGAGCAACACCATCATCACCTTCATCACCTACGTTCACGGATTGGAGCCGGGTCATCAAGGATCGAGCGCATCGACCTCTTCTTCCTCATCACCGACCACTGCTTCTCGGCTTCGATCCGTGCTGCCCCGACCACCCTCAGCCTCTTCGTGTCCTTCCCCAACTCCGCGGTGAGCGTCTACATCGATTCCCCTGCTTTTCTCCTTGTTTAGTCGCCGTTTGTGCCTGCGGGCTCGTGCTCACCACGCCGGCCGCCCCTGGGAGTAGTACAGAGATGTGACTTTGGAGCAATCTGTTTTGGTGGCATACCGTAGTAGTACAGAGATGTATGCTCAAAGTAGTTCAGGAGAGTAATTTTGATGCAACACAACCTTAGAGATAAACGGTTCTAGAAAATTACAATAATGTGATTTGTTAAGACTTGTAGTAATTCATCCAATACAACCATTCTGGGAGTTGTTGCTCCCTAGGAGTCAGCATCACACAAGAACTGTTTCATAATAACGTTTTCTGGTCCAGATACATCAGAGAGGCAATAATGCAGTGTTCATCAGAGAGGCAATAACTCTGATGATGTGAACTTCTGTGGATCCAACATCGCGCACACTTAATTTTCTCAATAATCCCAACCTGTACTCTATTTCTCAACAACAACCTGTACTATTACTTGTCTTCTTACACAAGTAGTGATGTGTCCTACTCCTTTCAATGACATCGATTCATCTGTTTAATTTCCAAACAGGGTTTTCTAGGCTTGCTTACACATTTGCTTGAGTACTACAGATTCTTTGCTTGAGTAGAATTGATTGTGCTGCTACAATAGAATTTGACTGATGCAGGCATGCTTTTATATTTCGAGTGTGGTGGTTCACTATGGAGTGAACTTGGGTGATTAGTTATCCAAATTTGTACTAAACTTTCTGCTGCCTGTATTGGTTTCTGCATACCAATGGTTTTGGAGAACTCCTACCTCCATGTATTCGGTTAACTTGGCGTACAACGAAGGTGATGATGTAGTAGAAGACATGACCAATGATCATCATGCAGCTTAAATTCTAAACTTACATTTGCATCTTATGGACAGTGGCTTAGTAAATGATCAGTTGTCTGCTAATGATATAATATGTCAAACTGCGCTAATGGTATAACTTCTGAAATCAATTTTCTGTACTGCTAATGGTTTAAAAAGAAAAAACTCTTTGCCTGTGGCATGTTTCAAGTAGAAAAATGTTGTTACCAAAACATTGGCAAGCTGTGCTTGGATTGTAATATTCATATTTTGTTAGGGATTTATTTTCCTCGAACAGACAATGCTCCAGAAGGCTAGCAATATGCCATCTTAGTTTGCGCTTTTTGTTCTGGTAGGCAGCTTAAAAACTCTTGGAGTAAAACTTCAGTCTAAAAGTCAGTTAAAGTTTGAGTTTTAGAGTAATTTTCAGTTTGTAAAACTGAGAAGTGTATTTTTCTATTTTGAAACTTAGTGTAACTATTTTCAATTTTGATGGAAAATCAGTCTAAAAGTCAGTTTATACTGCATTTAATCAGAAAATATTGCATAATCATGCACACATGTATCCCCTACTTCATGGTCCAATCTCCAGTTAGGTAGCAGCACAACTGGCCCAATTTGGTCATGGTTTCAGACCTAACTATTGCAGCTGGACCCATTCACCACATGTGTGCTAAAATCAAACTAGATTAATTAAATCAACTGCCACCACCACCATCTGCTTAAATAATACACACTTTTTGAAATAATCTGATTGGATGGCAGGTGATCTATGCATTCATATAATGATCTAGCAGCATATATAATGATCTAGCAGCTAGATCAACAGCCATGTGCTCTGTACTTTGTATACCAGCAGGTCAATGGCCAGCAGTATCTCTGTAGATTGCATATACAGATTTGTTGAACAGTGCTATTAATTACAAATAGAGCAATGTTGAAAATGAAACAAAAGGAATTGGAAAACTAGAAAGATAGGCATTCTATTGTAAGTAGGCTAAGATAAAAAAGTGTTTACTTTAAGTAATTATTTACAACAAGCATTGTGTAGGAAAATGTCATGCAGGCTGTAACTTGATCTTGAAGAACTCCTTAGATAGTTTTTTAGTCTCCTTATACAAAGCAAGTTGAAGTTTGAAACCTATTTCTTCTAAGTAGACACTGAAAAATTGCATATGTTAAATCCTGATTGGACTATGTGAATCAAGCCTGAAAAAGTATGCAGTTTGCTGTAGCCACTACGAAATAAACTTTCAGATAAAGATATAACATATGTCTCCAGATCTGCCTTCCGGGCCAGAGAATTTCTTTATATAAATTGTTGTAGGCCCTGCTAGAGAATAAATACTGCTATTTTTACTGTTTGATTCCATCTATTTTAACTTACCCGCATTTGTAACTTGGGCAGGGTGGCCTACGTTTATTGATGGGTCTGGCCCAATGATTGACCATATTTTTGTGAGCATGATGGTAGAACTGAATTAGCACAGGCCTTTTTTTAACACTGGGCTTTGCCACCTGTTGTTTGTCTTGTAAATAGAGCATTGGACAGAGATTTAAGCAAGTAGCACATTGCCTTGTCCACCTGGGATAATGATTTTGCAGGTACCCCGAGAGGCCCTTGAGTTTGCCGGAATGTCGATTAACTTCCGTTTTGGCAAATTCGGGTACTCCATATGTCCTATTTTCAGCAAAGGTCATGCTGAAATTTTCCGTGAATTTTAGCATGACTTTGCTAAAAATAGGACATATGGGGTACTTGTGACTAATGCATGGGCCGGGGTATCTTAGTAGTTAATTAAGTAGGATCAAGTGCCCCGGCGTACTTGTGACTAATGCATGGCTTTTAGGGTGCCTCGGTGTCGATAAAAACCGAAATGATGAAAGCTTAGGCTTTTAGGGTGCCTCGGCGTCGAAAAACCCTCAATGATAAAAGCTTAGATTTTAGGATGCCTCGGTGTCGACAAACCCTAATTGATGAGACCATGATCTTGTTCCTTGACAATGACCAACTTTTTGACCAAACTTTGTTTCTATTTTGAGAGAAACATGGCCAACAACGATGAGGCCGGGGGTTCGGGCGGCAAGGCATTCTGGGAGCTGTCCCAGGAGATGGAGGAACAACCTCACTTGTATGAGGACGCCGCCTTCCCCACCGATCCTGATACCACTGATGGTGCCGCCGAGGATGACCCCACTGATGCCACCACCGGTGGTGCCGCCGAGGATGCCACCACTGCGCACAGATGGCAGCCAGAAGAGGCAACGGAAGGACCGGCGCCCGACCGTGCTCCGCACCCTCAAGGAGGAAGTTACTTAAGTGGACTCCGACGGGAATCCAACGGCGCCCGAACGAATAGTCAAGAGGTACTCGCTTCAGCTTGGGTGCATTCTCCGGAGCACCGTCTCGATCAACACCGAGAACCTGAGGCATCCTGACGGAGGGAATTTGCGCAACCTCCTCTTCACGAAGCTGCACGAACGATACAAGTTCCCCGCTGAATTTGAAAACACAAGCCTCAAAGGGAATAAAGTGAACAATGCTGCCCTCACGAAGATGAGCAAGGCCCTGTCTACTTGGAAAAGCAATGTGAAGAGAATGATCGAGAAAGGTGAGAGTTATGAGAAGATCAAGGAGAAAAATCCTTCGATCAGCGAAGATGACTGCAACGACTTCAAGATCAATTGCTCGAGCACCGCACACTCCGAATCAAGTAAGTGGGGGAAAGAAATGCGGGAGCTGAACTTAGGGGAACACACACTCGGTCCCGGCGGTTACAGAGTGGCGGAGCCTATATGGGACAAGGAGGAGGCGGACCGTGTCGAGCAAGGCCTACCGCCCCTCTTCGATAAATACGGTGACAAGCAGACCAGGAACTATGTCAGGGCCCGGTACAAGAAGGACCCGAAAACAAAGGAGCTTACCACTGATCCGAAGACCAGGGCGCTTGAGCTTGTTCTGGTAAGGAATACACCCCCGCGTAATTAGCTCCATATGGTTGCATTCTAATTAATGAAGCCAAATTTCTAAATGGTTCACATTCCTTCCGCAGGCGACAGAAAGCAGTAGCGCGGGGTCGACTAAGAGCAACCCTTGGGACACCACTCTAAATAGGGCGTTGAATGTAATGAAGAACAAGGATAAGCTCAGTAAGCCGACGTCATCTGGTCGTGTGACCGGCAAAGGCTTGTCGACAAAATGGGGGTCATACTATAACACTGGTGGACGAAAGGAGAAAAAGACCAGCTCGGAAAGCCAGGCGCGCGAGGTTCAAGAACTCAAGGCACAGGTGGCGTGGATTCCGGAGATTGTCCAAGAGCAAGTGCAACAACAACTCGGAGCGACGATCACCGCCATTGTGCCTACCTTGATCCAGGGGTTGAGTGCGTGGATTGCGGGCGGCCAACAGGGGCCGCCCCCGATTCCTAGCTTCACGGCCAGCAACTCGCAGAACGCGATGGCGAGGCCATTGGTGTCTCCGACGGAGGCGGCATTGGTGTCTCCGACGCCGGCACGGGAGCTTAATGCACCCGGGTGTACGCCGGCCGGCACCTCTGCAGCAAGCGGCCCCTCCGTCAACTGCACGCCCGCCGTTGGCGGTGCCTCGACATTAGCCGAGCTCGACGCCATCATCAAGGTAACTAATTAAGCCTCTCTTGGCCGAGGACTTCATCTCCTTGCCTTTGACTGGGCATCCCTGATGCCCTACATGTTTTCGCAGGGCGCCGCCGACGTTCCGTGCACTCTCCTGCACTTCGTGAACAATGATTTGGTCGATGTCGCCAAGGGAAAAATCGTTCAACCGGGCAACCCCTTGTTCCACGGTACCCAGATGCCACCCAACTTGTTTAGGGTTCAACTGGTTCGGGTGCTGCCAGGCTGCGACGAGTTGTTACCTCCGATTCGACCCGTCGGGGCCGACGATGATGACGTGATGACCCTCAGCGCCTGCCTGAGTTGGCCCCTGCTTTGGCCGAAGAGCCAGATTCGTTTGGGGGCGGGGGACACCACCCCGAAGACAACACCGCCAGTCGTGCCGGCGCCAAGTCGGCCCCATGGCAAGACCGCCGCAACGGTGCCGGACATCCCTATGCCACTGGATCCAAACATGCATATGGCACAGGATCAGAACGACGATGACGACGATACATTTGGCAACGTCGATCGGTACTTTGCCGATCATGGGTACGATGGCGACTTCATGGGGCCTCCTTCTCAAGAACCCAACCCAACAAAAGACGTGCGCGATCTAGCTGGTACCGCGGAGAAGCCAAGTTGCAACATGCGCCGTCTGCCGTTCAGCTCTCAGGAGACGCCTCCAGCTGCCGACTTCACCGAGCCTCAGATGGGCGAGGTGCGAAATATTCTCAGCCCCAACACACTCAAGAAGGCGGTCTGTGAGCAGAACTCGGTCCCATTACAGGAGAAGGAGAAGCACGCAAAAGAAAGACTAACAAGGGTGCGGGCCAGCCGGCACCGAGTACGATCCGTGCTCAGGACGGGCCACCTTCACATGAGGATTTAATGAGGAGGGTGCATGTGGCGGGTAGGCTGATGCTACCGAGAAATATGCTCGATGTTGCAGCCGGTGCTATGCGGAGTCTGCATGACAGTGTTCTTTCTTTGGAGAAGCGGCGTCTCAGAGAGAAGGATGTGGCATACCCGGTTTTCGTGGCCAAGGTGCCAGAGGGCAAGGGCTTTGTGGATAACTCCATCGGGGGTACGATCGTCCTGCGGTTTGATGACATCCATGCTATGTTGAACCTTCATCCGCTGCACTACACCTTCGTTCGGCTATTTTTGCTGAGTATGGAGATGCGGATCATTCGCGACAAGACCCCGGACATCGTGATAGTCGACCCCTTCTACATGTGTGCCAAGATCTTGGGCAGCGCTGCGGACCGGCAAGTCGCGAGTTCTTACCTCGAAGGCATCATTCTGGAAAACCCAGATAAGGATAACTTCCTCGTGCCTTACTTTCCCGAGTAAGTCCTCCCCTCAACCGCCCCGTAACATACGAATTCTTAGATTTCGATCGTTTTTCTTTTAACATTCCGTGTTTTCTGCAGTGACACACATTGCACGCTCATCCTCCTAAGCCCCAAATATTCCATGGCCACGTATTTCGACCCGTACCGTCAGTCGAACATAGACTACACAAATGTCAAGAAGGTTCTTGATGATGTTCTCCCCGGCTACGCCCAATCTGGAGGCACCTTCAACAGGCCTATTCATAAGTACGGCAAGCATGTGTTCTCATACAATACGACGTTCTGCTGCGTCAAGCAGCCGCCTGGCGGTCAGAAGGGTGCCTACTACGCCATCCATCACATGCGGGCGATCGTACGGGACCATCATCAACTTCTGCTACCGAGTAAACTCAAAGATTGGGCCGCGAGCGTGTCGGCAATCCAGGATGCGGACATCAGACAAGAATTCTTTCGCATCCAGTCGGAGTTTGCGGAAATCATCCATCAAGATGTCCTTCGTACCTCAGGGCAGTTCTACCTCAGAAATCAACCGTCCAACAGTGAGATAGACGGAATGCTACAAATGCAGGCTGACAACGCCCGTAATTTCATGACTCCCACGATAGACGGCGGCTTCATCCACACTCCGGTCCCTTGAGTCGAGTCGAAAGCAGTGATGCTGTGTCTAGTTCTGAAACATCGATTGGCTCATGTTGTAATTAAACTTTAATGAACTTGTATGATGTCTCTTTGGTTTCGAGAGTCATTCAACTTAGATGTAATTGATGCTATTAATGTCTTGCTTTTCTCTTCTGATCGTTCTGTTGCATACTTATATATTGCTTATGTATTGTCTGTGAATTGGTACTAACGTTTCGTTTGGCTAGTGCATAGCGATGCCGTCGTATGTCGTGTACAAGGGTAAAGTTCCCGGAGTCTACGACGACTGGGAGGACTGTTGGAGACAGGTTCACCGATTCAGCGGTAACAGTTACAAAGGGTACACCACTAGGGCCGAGGCCGAATCTAGATACGCCCGCTATCTAGCGGGAGAGGGGAGGGAGCGTTGGAGGAACCGGATGAAGACGAGTTTCATCGTGATGATGCTCATCGTGATGACCGCAGCTCTCTTCTATGTGATGGTAGTTTAGATGATCGATATCGACTTGTAATGTGAAGACAAACTCGCTACTCGCGGTCTCGAGACTTGTAATATAATGTTCTATCTTTGTTCGGTCTTTTCAATTCGGAGACTAATATGATGAATTGTATTCGGAGACTAATATGATGAATTGTATTCAGAGACTAATCTTCTATTGTATTCGATGAATCTGTTGTTGATGTGTGCTGTCTATATTTTGTCCAATTATACATTTTGTAACCTGTGTAAAAAAACAGAAAATTAAAAAATTAAAAAAACCTAATATTCATACTAATGGCGCATCACACCACAGTGCGCCATTAGTATGCCAGAGGATACTAATGGCGCATCCTTAAGCAGTGCGCCATTAGTATGCCGAGGTTACTAATGGCGCATCCTGTTGTCGTGCGCCATTAGTATGCCAAAGCACTTCGGTATACATGACCCCTAGGAGGCATACTAATGGTGCACCGTGGCTTATACTAATGGCGCACCAGTGGTGCGCCATTAGTATACCAGATACTAATGGCGCACCTGTGGTGCGCCATTAGTAAAAATTACTAATGGCGTGCTAGTAATGGCGCACCGCTAATGCGCCATTAATGGCCAAATTAGGTGCGCCATTAGTAGCCCTTTTTCTAGTAGTGTGAAGGGAGCGCGGCGGAGCTTCCGATTATGGAAGATATCGGCCTGCCGTCAAGGTGCCAGAGAAGCCTGGGCCATGGTGAAGACGCGGTATACCGGGGCTGATACGAACCACATGGCCGAGGTCGGATTTGTGCGGCCCGATGGGAAAGAGATCCCTGTTAGTCTAATGTACGCACAAGTAGAATTGGCCGCAAAGTATTCCCAACAGGATTGTAAGCTAGACATCCTGTTGGATGGTTTAGAGGAAGAATTTAGTCAGTCAAAGTGACTATCTAATTAAAGTGACATTTGTAATGCCTTCTAGCCGGATTGTAGATCATTTGTCATGGCGGACCTTTTCGCTTCGAATTCTGGACCCAATAGTCCGGAGTGAATACGAATACCGTCTCGGTTATGAAAAAACTGGGGCATGCGTGGAAACCAGGCGTAGGGGTCATTAGTGCTCGAACAGACAAGTGCCCAACTAGTTATGTTATATTACATGGTTAGTAAGAAACGTCTTCCAGGGAGAATAGTTCCGTTAGGGGTTCCTTTCCCTGGGTATGCATGCACTAAAGTGCATGTCCGGACTGCGAAAAGAATCGCAGGAAAAAACATCTGGGGCATATATAAAAAATAGTTAAAAAATCGTCTTTCGTTCACCGACTGAATATTCCCTTAAGAATGCTAGCTTTCGGCTTCACCCAGTGTGAGATACACATCCGGCTGACCCGGCAGTAACAATCACAGAGGTGCTCCCCTTATGCCCTAGCCGAATTAACGGGAACGTAGGGCATAAATACAAGAGCCAGGCAACCCAGCTTGGCCAATAGTTAAGTCATATCGATGCATATAATGGTGAATAAAAGGTACATGCGGAAGGATAACACATGTGTTGGGCATGAATCCCGTATAAATAAATAAGCTTCTATGAAAGAAGCCCCCAGGTATAATGAGCGCGGATAGCACGTACGTTGTGTGCAAACAAGGCACAAATTGGCCCTTAAAGGCTGTGAGGGAAAAGAAGGGCAGAAGGAGAGAAATAAAAGACAAACATTGTATAAAAAATGGATAGAGGAAGGAGACGAACATAAAGTCCGGCGCTAGGCGTAGAATCTTCGGAGTCTGGCTGCGTTCCATGGGTTCGGCTCGAGTCGATTATCTGATGCATCCCGCTGACGGTACGCTCCACCAGTCAGAACTTGGTCAATAATGAAGGGACCCTCCCATTTGGGCTTGAGTTTGTCCTTTTTTTTTCCGGCAGGCGTAGAACTAATTCGCCAACATTATAAGTTTTGGCCCGTACCTCTCTGCTTTGGTATCTTCGAGCCTACTGTTGATAGAATGCGGAACGGGCTTTTGCCATGTCACGCTCCTCCTCCAAGGCGTCCAAACTGTCCTGCCGATCAAGCTCGGCTTCTCTTTCTTCGTACATCCGCACTCGAGGTGAGTCATGAATTATATCGCAGGGCAGAACAACCTCTGCGCCGTATACCATAAAGAATGGTGTGTATCCGGTGGTGCGATTCGGCGTGGTTCGCCGCCCCCAGAGTACGGAGTCGAGCTCATCTACCCAGTGCGTGTTAGATTCCTTTAGGGACCACACTAATCTGGGTTTGATGCCGCTCATGATAAGACCATTTGCTCGTTCGACTTGACCGTTAGTTTGTGGGTGATAGACGGAGGCATAATCGAGCTTGATGCCCATGTTTTTGCACCAGAGTTTTGCCTCATCGGCTGTGAAGTTTGTGCCGTTATCAGTGATGATGCTATGGGGGATGCCATAACGGTGTACGACCACGGATATGAAGTCTATCACCGGTCCAGATTCAGCCGTCTTAACAGGCTTGGCTTCTATCCATTTGGTGAATTTATCCACCATGACCAGCAAGTATTTTTTCTTGTGGGTTCCACCTTTAAGGGGTCCCACCATGTCGAGCCCCCAGACCGGGAAGGGCCAAGTAATGGGGATTGTGCGGAGGGCGGTGGGCGGCATATGGCTTCGGTTTGCAACAAGTTGGCAACGTACGCATCATTGGACCAGGTCTAGTGCATCTGCCCGGGCCGTAGGCCAGTAAAAACCTGTTCGGAAGGCCTTGCTTACAAGGGCCCGGGCTGCTGCGTGGTGGCCGCCGAGTCCGGCATGAATTTCCGCCAGAAGCTTCTGCCCCACCTCCTCGGAGATGCACCTTTGAAGGACTCTGGTGGTGCTTTTCTTATAAAGCTCTCCCTCATGGACCCTGTAGGCTTTAGATCGTCGTACTATGCAGCGTGCTTGTTTTGGTCCTCGGGGAGTTCCTGCCTAGTTAAGTAGGCCAGGAATGGTTCTGTCCACGGGGTGATGACGACCATTATAACGTGGGTTGAGGGTGTTATTTCGATGGCAGAGCCTCCGAGTATGTCAGAGTGTTCGGAATCGGGCTTTGCGGTTGGGTCCGGTCTGTTATTACCTGTGTCCCCTTCCCATATCACGGATGGCTTGAAAAGCCTCTCCAGAAAGATGTTTGGGGGGACCGCATCGCGTTTTGCGCCGATGCGTGCAAGGACGTCTGCCGCCTGATTGTTTTACCGGGCTACATGGTGAAATTCGAGCCCCTCGAACCGAGCTGACATTTTTAGGACGGCATTGCGGTATGCCGTCATTTTCGGATCTTTGGCATTGAAGTATCCATTTATTTGGGATATAGTGAGGTTCGAACCCCCCCATCCCCCCCCCCCGCACCTCAAGGCGTTGAATGCCCATGGATACTGCCATCCGGAGACCATGTAGAAGGGCCTCGTATTTGGCTGCGTCGTTGGAGTCTGTGTACATTATCTGGAGCACGTATTAAACTGTGTCTCCGTTTGGGGACGTCAGAACGACGCCAGCCCCCAGACCAGCCAGCATTTTGGAGCCGTCGAAGTGCATGATCCAGTTGGAATATGTGCTGTACTCTTTAGGGAGTTCGGCTTCCGTCCATTCAGCGACAAAGTCGGCCAACACTTGCGACTTAATGGCTCGCCGTGGTTTGTAGGTTATGTCGAATGGGAGGAGCTTGATGGCCCATTTGGCAATCCGGCCCTTGGCGTCGCGGTTGTTTATAATATCATTGAGTGGCACTTCCGAGGCTACTGTTATCGAACACTCTTGAAAGTGGTGCCGCAGCTTCCGGGATGCCATGAATACCGCGTATGCTATCTTTTGATAATGCGGGTACCGTGACTTGCATGGGGTAAGGACAGTGGGGACATAGTAGACCGGCATTTGAAGGGGAAATTTATGTCCGTCCGTTTCTCGTTCGACGACGAGCACTGCGCTCACAACTTGATGGGTTGCCGCAATGTATAACAACATAGGTTCGCCAATGTTTTGCGCTGCCAGGATTGGGTTTGTTGCTAGTATGGCCTTTATTTCTTCCAATCCGGCTGTGGCGGCATCCGTCCACTCGAAGTGTTCGGTGCGTCGTAGGAGGCGGTAAAGGGGTAATGCCTTTTCTCCCAGGCAGGAGATAAAGCGGCTTAGAGCCGCCACACATCCGGTGAATTTCTGGATTTGTTTGAGGTCCGTTGGGATATCCAACTGTGACAGGGCTCGGATCTTGGTCGGATTTGCTTCAATTCCTCTGCCGGATACAATGAAGCCCAGGAGCTTTCCGGTTGGTACACCGAAGACGCATTTTTCCGGGTTGATCTTGATGTCATATGCTCTAAGGTTATCGAATGTGGGCTTTAAGTCGTCTACTAGAGAGTCGACATGTTCGGTTTTGACGACCACATCGTCTACGTACGCCTCCACTGTTTTGCCGGTCTGGTTTGCCAGACATGTTTGAATCATGCGCTGATATGTTGCATCGGCGTTTTTGAGCCCAAGAGGCATTGTGTTGAAGCATAAGGGGCCGTATGGTATGATGAATGTCGTGGCGGCTTGGTCGGACTCCGCCATCTTAATTTGGTGGTAACCGGAGTATGCGTCGAGGAAACACAATGAATCGTGTCCTGCTGTCGCATCAATAATTTGATTGATGCGGCGGAGGGGGAAGGGATCCTTTGGGCAAGCCTTGTTGAGGTCCTTAAAATCGACGCACAGGCGGCAGGATTTGTCCTTCTTTGGTACCATCACCAGGTTTGCTAGCCACTCCGGATGTTTTGTCTCTCTAATGAATCCGGCTTCCAATAACTTGGCTAGTTCCTCTCCCATAGCTTGTCTCTTAGGTTCAGAGAAACGCCGAAGAGCTTCCTTGACCGGTTTAAATCCCTTTAGGATATTAAGGCTATGTTCGGCCAGCTTGCGTGGGATTCTGGCATGTCTGAAGGGTGCCAGGCGAAAATGTCCCAATTCTCGCGCAAGAATTCTCGTAGTGCAGCCTCTACGGCGGGGTTTAGTTGTGCCCCGATGGAAGCTGTTTTTGTAGGGTCCGTTGGATGGACTTGGAATTTGACTATTTCGTCCACTGGTTTAAAGGAGGTGGACTTAGATCTCTTATCGAGAATCACATCGTCCCTGTTCACCGGGGAGCGCAGCGCAGTCAGTTCCTCAGCCGCTAGGGCTTCGGATAATGCCTCGAAGGCCAGTGCGGCTGTCTTGTTTTCGGCGCGGAGTGTTGTGTCCGGATCACTAGCAAGAGTGATAATTCCGTTGGGCCCTGGCATTTTGAGCTTCATGTACCCGTACTAGGGTATGGCTTGGAAGATTGTGAATGCCTCCCGCCCTAACAGGGCGTGGTAGCCGCTACTGAACGGGGCCACTTGGAACGTAATCTCTTCAGACATGTAATTCTCCGGCGCGCCGAACACCACATCTAGTGTGATTTTGCCTCTACAGCGCGCTTCCCGACTGGGGATTATTCCTTTGAAGGTTGTGCTGCTTCGTTCGATGCGGTTCCAGTCTATTTCCATTTTTTGAAGGGTTTCCTCATAGATGAGGTTTAATCGGCTGCCGCCGTCCATGAGTACCTTGGTGAGTCGAAAGCCATCCACAATTGGACTGAGGACCAGTGCAGCTGGTGCTCAGGCTATTCAGAATTTAGGTTCGTCACTGGCATTGAAAGTAATAGCCTTGTCACTCCATGGGTTTATTGTTGCCACGTGGTGGATTTCGGCAAGGCTGCGGAGTGTTCGCTTTCGCCTATTATTTGATGCCAAGGTCTCGAATACTGTTAAATATCGTACTGGTATCCCTGGGATGGTGCTCTGTGGCTTCTGGAATTAGAAGATCCTCGCCACTTTTGGCTACCTACCGGAGTATCCAACATGCTCTAAGGCTATGTGTTGGTATGGCGCCCACTGTACTATGAATTTTACAGGGTCCATTGAGCCATCCCTCCAGTACGGTTCCATGCCGTGTAGAGGGTTTTTTTCTTGGTAGTTGACCCGGGTGTCTTTTGATAGTGCACCCTTTTAAGGCCGGATTATCCCAAAAATTTGTTTCAGTTTTCCAGGCACTTTCCATCGCACAGTAATTTCGTACTATGGACGCCAAGTCAGCGAAGCGTGATATTTCACGGCGATTTTAGGCATTAAGGATTCCCTTGTCCGTGCAATTATTGCAGAAAAATAACATCGCGTCTTCCTCACGACAGTCCTTAACCTTGTTCATCATAAGGAGGAGTCTGGCCCAATAGTGATGTACTGTTTCCTGGGGCTCTTGCCTGATGTGGGAAAGATCGCTTGTGTTTGGGTGGGTGGGTGGAATTGAATCCGAACCCTTAACCGATCTGGGATCCAGGGGCCGAGGAGTTTCCAATTTTGGGAATTCTGGTTCCGGGGTGTTGCCCGGTAATCCTGGCCCGCTGCCTGACTTTAAGTTCAGAGATTGGATGCTGTCCTCCCGCGAATGGGTATCCGGCTCGAAGAGCTCGGGAATCCGGACATAGTTGGTCCTCAATATGGAGGAGAGGTCGCCGCATTGTTCCTCCACCACTGCAATATGATGGGTGACCGGCGGAGAGTTAATCTCCCTTTGATCGGGTTTAAGCCCAATCCGATCATAGTCCGTAGCGACTCCCAGGGCGGCGATGCGATCTAAGAGCTCGTTTAGGGAGGCGAGCTCCATTGGATCCATCTGTTCGGCGAGTGCCAATTTGACGTGGAGGCTGTTTTCGATGACCCGAGAGGTCGTTGTTGGCGCGGCGGCCGAACAGGCGGTCATGATGAAACCGCCTAGCCGGAGAGTTTGGCCGACAGCCAAAGCTCCCCCAACGGTAGTACCTTCTTTAAAGACGAGATAATACATCCTTCCTTCTGGCGACGGCACAGTGGAACTCTCAATGAAAGCGCCAATGTTGGTGTCAAAACCGGCGGATCTCGGGTAGGGGGTCCCGAACTATGCGTCTAGGCGGATGGTAACAGGAGACAAGGGACATGATGTTTTTACCCAGGTTCGGGCCCTCTCGATGGAGGTAAAACCCTACCCCTGCTTGATTAATATTGATGATATGGGTAGTACAAGAGTAGATCTACCACGAGATCAGAGAGGCTAAACCCTAGAAGCTAGCCTATGGTATGATTGTTGTTGTTGCTGTATGGACTAGACCCTCCGGTTTATATAGACACCGGAGGGGCTAGGGTTACACAGAGTTGGTTACAATGGGAGGAGATCTGAATATCCGTATTGCCAAGCTTGCCTTCCACACCAAGGAAAGTCCCATCCGGATACGAGACGAAGTCTTCAATCTTGTATCTTCATAGTCTAACAGTTCGGCCAAAGGTCATAGTCTGGCTATCTGGACACCCCCTAATCCAGGACTCCCTCAGTAGGTAAGAACTGTTCTTGCTAAGCCCAGTAGCAGCCACGTAAAACTTGCAACAACAAAGTCGAGGATGTCTAACTTGTTTTTGTAGGGCATGTTGTGATGTGATATGGTCAAGACATGATGCTAAATTTTATTGTATGAGATGATCATGTTTTGTAACCAAGTTATCGGCAACTGGCAGGAGCCATATGCTTGTCGCTTTATTGTATGAAATGCAATCGCCCTGTAATGCTTTACTTTATCACTAAGCGGTAGCGATAGTCGTAGAACACTACTAGGGAAAACCTTATACACAGAATCTTAGCAGCAGCGCGACATAAAAAGAGGCGTTGTTGCTAAATATTAGCAATGCGGCTACGTAAAGCTCGCTACTGGTGCAAACTTAGCAGTAGCGCGTGACGCTTAAACCGCGCTGCTACAAAAATCCACCGACAGTACACAACGACATAAGTTTACCAGTAGCGCGGCGTCAGGAAGCGCGCTGCTGCGAATGCCATAGTAGCAGCGCACTTATTTGTCACTTCGCTGCTGCTAATTTTGAAATTGTGCACAGGGTTGGCCCGTTTAGCAGTAGCGCGTGACAGGAAAGCGCGCTGCTGCTACGCTCTTAGCAGCAGCGCGCTTTTGTATACACACTTAGCCATTATTATGCAAGGGTCCAATAATGTAATATATATGTTCCTATTTTGCATACATATTTAACCGTCAAATGATGCAATGTATATCGCCTTCCCTTCATTGAGGAAAAGAAAATGGGAAACTGGTTATAGCAGTAGCGCTTTAGTGAAAAATAGCTACAGCTAGTCAAGATAGAAGTAGCGCTTCACTAAAAAAGAGCTACAGCTAGTCAAAATAGCAGTAGCGGTTTCTGTATAAAACCGCTACAGCTAGTAAATAGTAGTAGCGCGCTTCGTGTAAACGCGCTACTGCTACGTCCACTTAACCCAAACTATTCACTCTCCCTGCTTCATCCCGCCTCTTTTCCCCCAAATCCCCACTCTCTTCCCCGGCCCCGTCGCACCGCCGTGCCCGACCCCGGCGCGCTCGCCCCCGACCCCGCCGCGCCTGACCCCGGCGCGCTCGCCCCCGACCCCGGCGCGCTCGCCCCCGACCCGTCGGCCCTCGCCTCCCTCCCCTGCTTCCTCCCCTCCCAACCGCGGCCGTCGTCGGGCCTGCCTCCTCGCCCCTACACCCTCTGTAAACCACCCCTCCTCTCTCTCTCTGCTAGCTAGGGTTCTTCTGTTAATTTACTTAGGTTTTAGTTAGGGCAGTATGTTAATTAGGTTATCTATTTAGTTATGAATTTAGGTAGTTTCAAAATTAGCTGAATTTATATGCAAATTTGAACTTGACATGTGATATGTGGATATGTCATGTTTTGGACATGTCAAGTTTGGAATTTGAACATGTCATTTGGACATGTGATGTTTTGGTTCAATTTTGGTAAATGATCCGAGTGGCCTATGTTACGCCGGAATGTTGATTCATTTTCGTTCCGGTGAATTTCAGGCGCTCGATATGTCCATTTTTTAGCAAAGGTCATGCCGAAATTTCCCGTGAATAAAGGCATGATTTGTGCTACATAGTTGGCATATCGAGTGCTGGCACATATATTTCTGTTTTATGTGATTTCTCATTTATTCATACTTTTAGAAATAAATGAGGACACTTAATCATAGGAAACATGTCGAACAACGAAGAAACTGGGCCTTCTGACAAAGATGCATCCGAGATGGATTATCAGGGTGAACAAGACTACCTCGACTATTTGACTGCTAAGCAAGGTTCGAAGGTCCACCTCGATGATGGCACTGACGCCGACATCGACACCGACGGCGCCGGCACCGATGGCGGCGTCGAGACCGGTGGGGAAGGTAACGATGGGGAAGATACCGGCGGGGAAAGTACCCGCGCCGATGCCGGTACCGAAAAGAGGAAGCATAAGAAGCACAGGATA
The DNA here is from genome assembly GCA_032464435.1 of Aegilops umbellulata. Lineage (NCBI taxonomy): Eukaryota > Viridiplantae > Streptophyta > Magnoliopsida > Poales > Poaceae > Aegilops > Aegilops umbellulata. Next base: position 18,099,465 of record CP136054.1, read on the forward strand.
CGAAAACCTAACAAACTAGGGATTGGACGACTTGTGATCACAAAGATGGCACCTGGCAAGTTTGAGCCGTTAGAGCTGGAAGAACCTCCCAAGTGCTATGGGAACTAAGTAGGATGCATCCTACGGGAATGCGCAAGCATCAACGACGATGACTTAAGGAGTAAAGAACATTTGACGCAGTTGCTCCTAACGAAGTTGCACAAGAGATTCAAGTTCCCCGACCGGGATGATAACATAGAACAACCGTGGGATGATCCAAAGATGAAAAAGATTAACAATCACACCATGGGCATGTTCAGCAATGATTTGGCCTCCTGGAAATCGAGGGTGAAACGAGCTATTGAGGCTGAGGAACCCCTGTCCAAGATTCTGGAGGAAAATCCGACACTTACGGAAGAGGAGTTCGAAAAGTTCAAGGACACTTGCGCTACCGAGGACGCCAAGGCTAAGGCTGCGAAATTCAAGAGCCTTCAGCAAAGGAACACGGGGAAGCATCGCCTCGGAAGGCGTGGCTATCTTGGTAAAAGGCCCATATGGGATAAGGAGGACGCGGAACGTGAAGCCGCGGGTCTCCCAGACCCCTTCGCAAAGTTCACCAACCCCTTGGAGCGTGACTTCATCAGGGCCCGCTACAAGTGGGACAAGGAGAAAAAGGTTTTTTACACGGACAAGATCACGAGGAAATTGATTAGACTACTGGAGAAGCATCACCAGCTTGCAGCCGAAAGCCCTACTTCTCTGATGAGGCCCAAGTGGGACACCCCTCTCAACCGGGCCTTGAACGAACTTAAGGGACTCCCTTCGGGCCAGCGGCCGCAATATGGTCGTGTGCACGGCGCTGGAGACGGCGCCACATGGAAGGTGTTTTACAACGAGGGCCCGGAGGCCAAGAAGCAGAAAAAGAAGTTTAGTCAGGCGGACATCGACGCGAAGTTGAAGCTTGCGGTCGAGAAAAAAGCAGCCGAGGACGCAAAAAAGCAGTCGATGACAAATATGAGTTGTTACAGCAGGCAGTCAATGCAGCTGTAACTGCCTGCAGAAATGATTTCGCTACTAACTTGGTTCCAGTTATCATCAACTGGACGAAGGAAAATCCAGACAAGACGGTACATGATTTCTCGTTGCCCAGTTTCGTCGGGAGCAACTCCATGAACAACAACATCATCGCACCATCACTTGCCCACGCAACTGGGCCTCCTCTCGCAGCCGCTCCTGCTCATAGCAGCCCGTCCTCAGTCTCTGGCACGCTCGGTGGGCCTTCGTCTTTGGCTGAGTTGGACGACATCACGGTAATTACATGTCGCACCACCATGTTTGCAGGCGAAAGAAACCCCGTGCACCATACTCTACTTGATCAAAGGCCAGAAGGTGGACGTGGGAAAGGGGATGATAATGTACACCTTGCAACCCACGTTCCACAACCAGCCGATCCCTGCTGGGCACTTCAGGGTTAGCTTGTCCAATGTGAAATCGGGGCACGAGGATTTGCCTCCTCCAGTACAGCATGTGGGAGCGGACGACGAGACCCCGCCGCGGATTGGAAGCTGCAAGGGTTGGGTGCTGCTATGGCCGAAGAATCTTATTCGTCTGGAGCCGGCCAAGAGCACACCAATAACCACACATCAAGAAGCATGTGCGGAGACCACCACCCCGCCTACTCAATTACCAGCTCCTGTAGTGCCGGGTGAGAGCGGCGGACGACATGATGAAGGGGGTGCAATAGTGCCGGCTGATGTAATTTGTCCTGTAGAACAGAGAATGGATGATGAGACGGAGGTCGACCCTATGGATTACCTCAATACAAACGTGTATGACTGTGACATAGAATTGATGAGTCAACCATATGACGAATCGGGCTATCAGCTTGCTAATGAGGATATGGATGATATGCCCGGGCAGGAAGGTCGTAGCAGGGATTGCAAAAAGTCTCTCTTCATGAAATCCTCACAGGACACGCCTGAAGATGCCGCCTCAACACAGGCTCAACTATCCCGGCGCGAGGGTCGTACAGTACTTAGCCTGGGAACACTGGCGCAGGGGTTAAGGAAGGGTCTAGAAGGTGTGCCCAAGAAAAAGGAGAGAAAGAGATCGGGGAAGATAGCTGCCTTCAAACAAGCCAGAGCACATAGCAGCCAGACAATGCATTCTGAAGAGCGTGTACCCGTGAAAGGTGCGGCCATGTTCCATCTCACGGGTGAGCCAATGCTACCGCCGAAACCACTGGACGCACTATCAGGGGATCTCAGGAGACTGCACGACCATGTGCTGTCGACTGAGAAAAGCCTACTAGCCTCAAAGGATCCAGGATATCCGACATACGCGGCTCGTGTGCCTGAGGGGAAGTGCTACGTCGAGACATGGCCCGCGGAGGTGTTCTTCCTGCGGGTTGACCATATCTTTGAGATGTTTCCGACAAGGCGGCTCGATTTTACAATCGTCCGCCTTTTTGCGCTACATATGAGCTCCGTCATGAACAGTGAAGAACTCTCGCAAATCTGTGTGGCGGATCCGTACTACATGCACGAGTGTTTCTTGATTCTTGGCGACTTTGAGCGTGAAACTGCTAGGGAGTAGCTCCAAAACTTCATGGTACAGAATAAGGACCGGGAAATTGTCCTCGTGCCTTATCATCCAAAGTAAGTCAGTTTCTAACAAGCCTTTCATACATTTCAATCATTCCTTCTCTCTCTATGGGGAATAATTTGAGGTGTCTTTTCCCCGCAGCAACGGGCGCGCCGTCCTTATTGTTCTTTATCCGCAAGTCTCCCACGCTGTGTATTTTGACCCTTCCAGAGACTACAAGAAAAAATATTACTCCCACATAATGAATATTCTAGATGATGCTCTCCAAGGCTTCAGCTTTAGAGGTGGCCACTTGCAGATCAGGAAACAAAGGAACAAGAAGACGGGTTTCGCGCATAAAACTAACTTCTCCTGCATCCATGTCCCAAAACCAAGCAAGAAGGATGGATTCTACATCCTCCATCTCATGATTCAGTTCAACACGGATCACCAAAAGCTTCGCATGAGAAGCAGAAATGATGATCATATCCACAAGTGGCTAGAATCTCATGGAGAAGCGGATTACAAACTTAGAGATGACTTCTTTCGCATCCAAAGCGACATTGTGACGATCATCATGAAAGAAGTCGTCGATGAGAAGGGGATGTTCCACCACGGCCCTATATCGCGAGCTGACGTCCGAACTCGCATAGGCATGCAACGTCTAGACCTCACGCCGTTCTAGAAGCTAGGGTCCATCCTCGATGATATGGAAGGATGGAACTTCTAGTGATTTATGATGCCGATGATGATCATATGTGTCGGTTGAACTTCTATACTATTTGTAGCAATGAAACTTTGTGATGTCCACGATCCCTGCCGAACTTGCGTAACGCTACTTTGTTAGTTTGCGTACGATGACCTGCGTACCTCTAGTTAATTAATTTGCGTACTGTATGTTGCATCTAGTTGCTAACCTTTCTTTTTCGGTGTTCTCCAATATATTTTGTTGCATATATATGATTGTACATCCTCTTCATGAACATGCATCTCTAACAGGTACCTAGTTTCTTGATGGCGAGATGGAACTGCTATGTCGTGTACAAAGGGAAGGTTCCGGGGGTGTACAACGAGTGGCATGAGTGTTAGGCGCAAGTGAATGGGTCTTGGACGCCAGCCATAAAGGCTTCAAAAGCAGACAAGAAGGAGAAGCTAGTTACTTGAGGTTCACGCTAGCGCGAGAGAGGACTCGTAACCGCCATCTCATGTACTGCATAGTTCCGCTCTCACTCATAGTGATAGCTCTTCTCGCGTATACCTTTGTTTAGAAGGATGACGTTGTAGTTGCAAGTATTCGAGACTTGCATGTATCGCTATTTTCGAGATGATGACAAGATACCACTTTGTGTTGGATGATGATTATGACGAGACTATTTGTATGTATATGCTATGATTACATTTGTGGTCTCGCAGGCATTTGTATGTGTATCATGATGACATTTGTATGTGCTAAAGATTCTTCTATAAAACCTGTTCAAATACAAAACAAATATGCCAAAAAAACAAAAAACTACTAAAATTAGCAGTAGCGAGTGGAGAAAAGTTAGCAGCAGCGCGGTTGTAGCAGTAGCGCGCACAGGGGAAGCGCGTTGTAGCTATTAGCAGCAGCGAGCTTCCTTTAAGCGCGCTGCTGCTACACTTGTGTAGCAGTAGCGCTGGTACACCGGCGCTACTGCTATAAGCTCGCTGCTGCTACACTTGTGTAGCAGTAGCGCTGGTACACCGGCGCTACTGCTATACGTTAGCTGTAGCGCCTTATTAGTAGCGCCGGTCCCCGCGCTACTAATAGGCCCAAAACCCGCACTGCTGCTAGGCTTTTCCCTAGTAGTGGAAGCATAAAATTGGCGAGACGACAATGATGCTACGATGGAGATCAAGGTGTCGCGCCGGTGACGATGGTGATCATGACGGTGCTTCGGAGATGGAGATCACAAGCACAAGATGATTATGGACATATCATATCACTTATATTGATTGCGTGTGATGTTTATCTTTTATGCATCTTATCTTGCTTTGATTGATGGTAGCATTATAAGATGATCTCTCACTAAATTTCAAGAAAAAAGTGTTCTCCCTGAGTATGCACTGTTGCCAAAGTTCGTCGTGCCCAGACACCACGTGATGATCGGGTGTGATAAGCACTATGTCCATCTACAACGGGTGCAAGCCAGTTTTGCACACGCAGAATACTCAGGTTAAACTTGACGAGCCTAGCATATGTAGATATGGCCTCGGAACACTGAGACCGAAATGTCGAGCATGAATCATATAGTAGATATGATCAACATAGTGATGTTCACCAGTGAAAACTACTCCATTTCACGTGATGATCGGTTATGGTTTAGTTGATTTGGATCACGTGATCACTTAGAGGATTAGAGGGATGTCTATCTAAGTGGGAGTTCTTGAGTAATATGATTAATTGAACTTAAATTTATCATGAATTTAGTACCTGATAGTATCTTGCTTGTCTATGTTGATTGTAGATAGATGGCCCTTGTTGTTGTTCCGTTGCATTTTAATGCGTTCCTTGATAAAGCAAAGTTGAAAGATGATGGTAGCAATTACACGGACTGGGTCCGTAATTGAGGATTATCCTTATTGCTGCACAGAAGAATTACGTCCTGGAAGCACCGCTGGGTGCCAGGCCTGCTGCTGATGCAACTGATGACGTTAAGAACGTCTGGCAAAGCAAAGTTGATGACTACTCGATAGTTCAATGTGCCATGCTTTAAGGCTTAGAACCGGGACTTCAACGATGTTTTGAACGTCATGGAGCATATGAGATGTTCCAGGAGTTGAAGTTAATATTTCAAGCAAATGCCCGGATTGAGAGATACGAAGTCTCCAATAAGTTCTACAGCTACAAGATGGAGGAGAATAGTTCTGTCAGTGAGCATATACTCAAAATGTCTGGGTATAATAATCACTTGATTCAACTGGGAGTTAATCTTCCGGATGATAGCGTCATTGACAGAATTCTCCAATCACTGCCACCAAGCTACAAGACCTTCGTGATGAACTATAACATGCAAGGGATGGATAAGACGATTCCCGAGCTCTTCGCAATGCTAAAAGCTGCGGAAGTAGAAATCAAAAAGGAGCATCAAGTGTTGATGGTCAATAAGACCACTAGTTTCAAGAAAAAGGGCAAAGGGAAGAAGAAGGGGAACTTCAAGAATAACAGCAAGCAAGTTGCTGCTCAGGAGAAGAAACCCAAGTCTAGACCTAAGCCTGAAACTGAGTGCTTCTATTGCAAGCAGACTGGTCACTGGAAGCGGAACTGCCCCAAGTGTTTGGCGGATAAGAAGGATGGCAAGGTGAACAAAGGTATATGTGATATACATGTTATTGATGTGTACCGTACCAGAGCTCGCAGTAGCACCTGGGTTTTTGATACTGGTTATGTTGCTAATATTTGCAACTCGAAACAGGGACTACGGATTAAGAGAACACTAGCCAAGGACGAGGTGACGATGCGTGTGGGAAATGGTTCCAAAGTCGATGTGATCGCGGTCGGCACGCTACCTCTACATCTACCTTCGGGATTAGTTTTGGACCTAAATAATTGTTATTTGGTGCCAGCGTTGAGCATGAACATTATATCTGGATATTTTTTGATGTGAGACGATTATTCATTTAAATCGGAGAATAATGGTTGTTCTATTTATATGAGTAACATCTTTTATGGTCATGCACCTTGAAGAGTGGTCTATTTTTGATGAATCTCGATAGTAGTGATAAACATATTCATAATATTGAAGCCAAAAGATGCAGAGTTGATAATGATAGTGCAACTTATTTGTGGCACTGCCGTTTAGGTCATATCGGGGTAAAGCGCATCAAGAAACTCCATACTGATGGACTTTTGGAACCACTTGATTATGAATCACTGGGTACTTGCGAACCGTGCCTCATGGGCAAGATGACTAAAATGCCGTTCTCCGGTACTATGGAGGGAGCAACAGATTTATTGGAAATCATACATACAGATGTATGTGCTCCGATCAATGTTGAGGCTCGTGGCGGATTTCGTTATTTTCTCACCTTCATAGATGATTTAAGCAGATATGGTTATATCTACTTAATGAAACATAAGTGTGAAACATTTGAAAAGTTCAAAGAATTTCAGAGTGAAGTTGAAAATCATCGTAACAAGAAAATAAAGTTTCTACGATCTGATCGTGGAGGAGAATATTTGGGTTACGAGTTTGGCCTAAATTTGAAACAATGCGGAATAGTTTCGCAACTCACGCCACCCAGAACACCACAGCATAATGGTGTGTCCGAACGCCGTAATTGTACTTTACTGGATATGGTGCGATCTATGATGTCTCTTATTGATTTACGGCTATCATTTTGGGGTTATGCTTTAGAGACGGCCGCATTCACGTTAAATAGGGCACCATCAAAATCCGTTGAGACGACGCCTTATGAACTGTGGTTTGGCAAGAAACCAAAGTTGTCGTTTCTTAAAGTTTGGGGCTGCGATGCTTATGTGAAAAAGCTCCAACCTGATAAGCTCGAACCCAAATCAAAGAAATGTGTCTTCATAGGATACCCAAAGGATACTGTTGGGTATACCTTCTATCACAGATCCGAAGGCAAGACATTTGTTGCTAAGAATGGATCCTTTCTAGAGGAGTTTCTCTCGAAAGAAGTGAGTGGGAGGAAAGTCAAACTTGATGAGGTAACTATACCAACTCGTGAGGAAGTTAATGATGATGATCATGAAACTTCAGATCAAGTTATTACTGAACCTCGTAGATCAACCAGAGTAGGATCCGCACCAGAGTGGCACGGTAATCCTGTTCTGGAAGTCATGTTACTAGACCATGATGAACCTACGAACTATGAAGAAGCGATGGTGAGCCCAGATTCCACAAAATGGCTTGAGGCCATGAAATCTGAGATGGGATCCATGTATGAGAACAAAGTGTGGACTTTGGTTGACTTGCCCGATGATCGGCAAGCAATTGAGAATAAATGGATCTTCAAGAAGAAGACCGACGCTGACGGTAATGTTACTGTCTACAAAGCTCGACTTGTTGCGAAAGGTTTTCGATAAGTTCGAGGGATTGACTACGATGAGACCTTCTCACCTGTAGCGATGCTTAAGTCTGTCCGAATCATGTTAGCAATTGCCGCATTTTATGATTATGAAATATGGCAGATGGATGTCAAAACTGCATTCCTGAATGGATTTCTGGAAGAAGAGTTGTATATGATGCAACCGGAAGGTTTTATCGATCCAAAGGGAGCTAACAAAGTGTGCAAGCTCTAGCGATCCATTTATGGACTGCTGCAAGCCTCTCGGTGTTGGAATAAACGCTTTGATAGTGTGATCAAAGCATTTGGTTTTGTACAGACTTTTGGAGAAGCCTGTATTTACAAGAAATTGAGTGGGAGCTCTGTAACATTTCTGATATTATATGCGTGGATGACATATTGCTGATTGGAAATGATATAGAATTTCTGGATAGCATAAAGGGATACTTGAATAAGAGTTTTTCAATGAAAGACCTCGGTGAAGCTGCTTATATATTGGGCATCATGATCTATAGAGATAGATCAAGACGCCTAATTGGACTTTCGCAAAGCACATACCTTGACAAAGTTTTGAAGAAGTTTAAAATGGATCAAGCAAAGAAAGGGTTCTTACCTGTATTACAAGGTGTGAAGTTGAGTAAGACTCAATGCCCGACCACTGCAGAAGATAGAGAGAAGATGATAGATGTTCCGTATGCTTCAGCCATAGGCTCTATCATGTATGCAATGCTGTGTACCAGACCTGATGTGTGCCTTGCTATAAGTTTAGCAGGGAGGTACCAAAGTAATCCAGGAGTGGATCACTGGACAGCGGTCAGGAACATCCTGTAGTACCTAAAAAGTACTAAGGATATGTTTCTCGTTTATGGAGGTGACAAAGAGCTCATCGTAAACGGTTACGTTGATGCAAGCTTTGACACTGATCCGGACGATTCTAAATTGCAAACGGGATACGTGTTTACATTGAACAATGGAGCTGTCAGTTGGTGCAGTTCTAAACAAAGCATTGTGGCGGGATCTACGTGTGAAGCGGAGTACATAGCTTCTTCGGAAGCAGCAAATGAAGGAATCTGGATGAAGGAGTTCATATCCGATCTAGGTATCATACCTAGTGCATCGGGTCCAATGAAAATCTTTTGTGACAATACTGGTGCAATTGACTTGGCGAAGGAATCCAGGTTTCACAAGAGGACCAAGCACATCAAGAGACGCTTCAATTCCATCTGGGATTTAGTCCAGGTGGGAGACATAGACATTTGCAAGATACATACGGATCTGAATGTTGCAGACCTGTTGACTAAGCCTCTTCCACGAGAAAAACATGATCAGCACCAAGACTCCATGGGTGTTAGAATCATTACTGCTCCTCGATCAAGGAGGTGACGTTGCCACCGCATAGGCAGCCTCCGTGTTGGCGTCCGCCTGCACCTCTGCCAAGTCCTCATCTTCCGCCGCTGTCAACTCATCTTTCTGCCGCTCCAACATATGGTAGCGGACGGATTGCATGATAATTCTAGCGCATGCATCCAAAAAGTCAAGATATTCAAGGTCAACATCTTGGCGTACTCTGCATTGGCGGCGATCTTCACCCTCTTTTTCTCGAGTGCGGCCTTCTTCTCCTCGAGCGCCGCCTTCCTCTCTTTGATTATGTTCCTCCTCTCTTCGAGCTTTATCTTTTTCTCCGTCGCCTCCATCAACTGGTCAAACTCTCCGCCTTCCTCTCCTCCTTGATGTCCGAGCGCCTCACACATGCCTCTTCCTTCTTCGCCAAGATCTCCTCGAACTTCTTCGTCGGCTTGGCCGCCGCACCTTCTCGCTTCGCCCTCTCCTCTCCCCGCAGATTTCTTTTATCCTTCTTCCGCGGTTCTTGGGATGGGTCGGTAGGGTGACGGGTTTCTTCCTCGTTGGCGTGGGTGGTGGTCTTGGCAATGAAAAGTTTCCACTTCGGTTGCACATTCAACTCTCCAGCAATGCATGACGGTGAAGGACTTTTTCTCCAACTTCTTGTACACCACACAGGCACGAGTAGGCTACAAAGTGAAACAATGCATATCAATCTAGCGATCAACAAAACAATACATGTTTGGCTAGTGATCAACAAAACTAAAGCATATTCGGCTAGTGATCAAGAAAACTAAAGCATATCCAGCTAGTGATCAACAAAACTAAAGCATATCAGACTAGTGATCAACAAAACTAAAGCATGTCCGGCTAGTGTCAACTTACTTGCTCGGTGATTTGTGCACCGCTAGCCCACCGTGCGATGAGATGCTTCAAGTGCCCGCAATACTTGGAGACAGCCTCTTGGATGGTGTACTATCAATGGTTGAGGCACTTCCACTCACGGTTGCGGATCAACATGGCGGAGTAGGGCGCAAAATGCTTATGCTCATGGAACCATATGTGAATGTTCCTCCAAAAGGTTGTGCCCTTTTGCTCCGTGTCATGGACAGGATCGAGGCTAGTGGCCAACCATGCATCGCACAGCAGCTCGTCCTCCCGCATATTGAAGCTTTCTCCTCTACGCTTCTTCTTTGGACCGCCGGTTGTATCATCCGGATCATCGTCGTCGCCGTCGTCGTCCTCCTCCTCCTCCCCCCCTCCGGATGCTGCTCTTCGGTGGCCTAGTGTCGCTGTTGTTGTGTGCCATCGCCGGTGTGGGTGTAGGACTGTTGCGTGGCCGTCTGGGTGTAGGACTGCTGCTGCTGGTAGTTGCCAGACTGGGTGAGATCCGAGTCTTCCACCTTCCCATCCTCATATCCCCCTCCTCCTCCATCGCCTCCGTCGTAGATGATATCGAGCATCTCCCTGTCCGCGTCGCACACATGCTCCCCTGCTCTCGGCATTGCAGCAAACAGCGTGCGGGCACCCATCTACTCTCCGCCCACCATCCTCACCCGGACGAGTGATAGTGAAGTGAAGGAAATATGCCCTAGAGGCAATAATAAAGTTATTATTTATTTCCTTACATCATGATAAATGTTTATTATTCATGCTAGAATTGTATTAACGGAAACATAATACATGTGCGAATACATAGACAAACTGAGTGTCACTAGTATGCCTCTACTTGACTAGCTCGTTGATTAAAGATTGTTAAGTTTCCTAGCCATTGACATGGGTTGTCATCTATTTATATATAAAATGTAATTGACGGGCTCCCAGAAAAAAGATAAATAGACTAGAAAATTCCACAATAATTAGAAACATCCAACCATCTATTTAATAGATTAAATATTTAGAGCTATTAAATGTGTTTTATGTGAATAAAAAGTAATTGACGGGCTCCCAGAAAAAAGATAAATAGACTAGAAAATTCCACAATAATTAGAAACATCCAACCATCTATTTAATAGATTAAATATTTACAGTCATTAGATGTGTTTTAAGTGAATAAAATTACCCACCATTGCCATTACTAGAAAAAAAACGTATAAAAAGTAATTGACGGGCTCCCAGAGAAAAGATAAATAGACTAAAAAATTCCACAATAATTAGAAACATCCAACCATCTATTTAATAGATTAAATATTTACAGCCATTAGATGTGTTTTAAGTGAATAAAATTACCCACCATTGCCATTACTAGAAAAAAACGTTTCGTTTCAAGGAAAAAAGGGTAACGTGATGTGGGCTGATTCCTCCATATATACATGCATTAGCGTCCTAAAAAAGGATGTGGTGAGGTGGCCTTACTCCTTCCTATATGCACGCATGCATTAGAGTTGAACTTTCCTAAAAAACAAATCTAACGTGACATGGTTTCATGTCTTTGTTTATACATGCATTTATTATTCCTTTTATATGGGCGCATGAAAAGGAAAAAAAACTAATTCTGTTAATGCACCACGTTAGCCAGATCATTAAACTTAGCTTGATGGTTGGGTCCATAATTTATGACTAAGACTAGCAAAAGGGCCCGTGCGTTGCAACGGGAGATTTCTTTTTTCATAATCTTCAATGGCTATGACCATATTTTGTTGCATCATCGAGATACAATACCACTCTCAATTTCATGAAATTATGAACAATTTTTGACATCATGAACATTTTTTTTAACTCGTGCACACATTTTAAATCATGAAATTTTTTCAAATGAACACTTTTACAATTTTTCAAACAATTTCTAAAATAAAGAACATTTTTTGAATTCATAAACATTTTATACTATTTGCAAAAAATTGTGAACATATTTTTTTTCTATTTTATGTGCAAATGGACGAACCAAACGACGGATGAAAATCTGATAATAAGGGACGTACGAAAAATGGGAGTAAGAAACATCCATGCCTTTAATAGAAAAGGAGAAGTACTAGTCAATTTTGCACATAAAAATAATTAACATGCAAGATAATATCATATTTAGAATCTACAATTTTTTCTGAGCTATTTTCATAAATAGCGTGCTAAATTTAGAGCTTGGGTTTGAAAGACATGAATATCTTAAAAATACTTGAATCTGCACACAAAAAATTTAAAGAAAATATTTTGGTTGTAACTGTACTGTGTAGACCATCTGTTAAGTGACACTTGGCAAGCTAGCTCTAAAATTTGATGGACATTTTTGTCAGATTCACGAATTTGTTTCGAATACACGATTATTTTTTCAAAATCATGAACATGGTTTTATTATCGGATATATTTTTCCAAATTGTGATTTTTCTAAAATTTAAGAACAATTTTGTAAAATTACTAATATTTTTAAATTACTAATATTTTTGAAACTGTGTAAATTTTATGATTTCCCAAATATTTTTTTAATTCAAAAATATTTTATAATTTCTCGAACATGTTTTTCGAACTTCGCAACATTTTGAAATTTGGAGAAGGGAAAAACAAAATGAAAAATGAAAAAAACAAACAGACAAAAGATGAAAAAAAACAGGGGCATCGCGCCTGCGGGCTGGCCCATGAACGCGCATTGGTGGAGGGGGGTGCGTGACAAAAATTGAGGGAAATTTTGCCGAGTCTGTGGGTGGAACCCCAGTCTCCGGGTGGAAAGAGACAAGCTCCAGCCACTGTGCTATCGATGCCCGTGTGAATATAGGTGGTAACGTCCCTATAAGAGCTCCAGTCGCAGCAGAGACTTTGGAAACACAGAATCGTTTTTTGACTTACGGGTGGCATTGGTGTGTAATTTTTGTCAATTTATAGGGTAAATTACACGACGTACCACCAGAAGCAATAGGTGCTTTATTAGTAGGCATAGATTTAAAGAGAGATTTTTTTGTGTCGTACAGTCCTTGCCATGTACGCACGTTAAAATTAAATCCATCTTGCACTGAACTTGGACTCCACGCACGTGGTTTTTCTTTCACTCCTCAACCACATATCTTATTGTGGTACACAGACGTACGTTAACCAACTATTAAGGTGTTTTTCAGAAGAAAAAAAAATCAAGGTAGCTGCACGTACACTAGGTACATCTTATATATTATTTATTTGTACGCATAATAAATATAAATAATGAATATTTATAGAAAGATAATCAAACATATTTAAAAAAATATGCAATATTATTAATTATATGCATAAATATAAATAATGATGTATACTACCTCCATTTCAGTTTACAAGTCCTACGCGTATACCTAGGTTGCCAATTTTATCACCCTAATATAAACTATATAACACAAAAATTATACCTTTTAAAAATAGAAACTCCGAAGTTTATGTTGGTATATTTTTTGTAATATATGACTTGTATTAGATTGGTCAAATTGACGACCTAGGGGTACGCGCACGCCCTGTAAACTGAGAGAGAGGTAGTAGAAAGATCATCAAACAAAATTTTAAAAAATTAATATGATATATTATTATTTTATTAAGAATTAATTGCTATTACTAATTAGAGTGTAAAAATACAAACTAGGTCATGCATTGGAAAAACACATTTACTAGATCATTCCCCTTAAGTCCGACATCTCTTTGTATGAACGGGGAAACAAAATTTTTGAAAATATTTCAGAAAAGAATATTTTTTAAGTAAAGAAACAATAAAACCTTTTAACATTTTCACTAATTTTTCAAGGATAAAGAAAGAGTCTACATAACAAATTTACCACGTCATATGTTTGAAATATAAATGCTACGCGTAATGTCGCATAACAAATACACATATATTGTTCCTGTAAAAATATACATATATTGTTATCGTTCCTAGATGCCTGGTGCCTTCAAGCTAGGGGAGGTGCAAGAAGCTGGGTATGCCATTGTTCTAGACTATATTTCTTGATGACTCGGTTTTACTGTGAGACTAAGTAGTTACAAATTACCATACTGATTCTCTTTTGATAGAAAGAATATATGGAAGACTCGTATATCATAAATTTGAGCACCAGCATTTGAACCATGCTAGAAGGGGTCATGCCACCACAACTCCATCATCGCACTAGTAGGCGCTTCAAAAAATTATCATATTAATCACATACTAGAAATATTTGCATCCATGGAAACGATAACTTTCGGCCATCAACCGGGTGAACCATCCTTTTATTAGTAGATTGTAATCATTAGATCTTCGTAAGTAAATCTTGGAAAAATCAATCCTGGAGATACTCATATCTTCAACTAATACCACAATTCAATAGGAAAAGAGGGGCACCGTAGTAATTCCCAAACAGAAAATAAAACTTTTGGTCATCAATCTGGTGGACCATCTATTTGTTAGTATGCCACATCCGACATATCATAACAAATAAGAATAGCTAGATGTACCTCATTCAACCCTTATATACCACTTAAAAAAGAATCACATGTTTTTCCAAGATTTGAAAGAAATATGATGAAATATTTAGCACGAACAGGAATTTCGTAAATTACATTATATTTGTTGAATCGCACAAACACGGGAAAACGATATGAAGAAGGGAGAATATTACAGAGTCGGAAAAGGAAAAATAGTGACCTGTAGGTCGAACTTCAGAGAATGTTCCCGCTATGGAGGATGAGGAGGATGTGCCCACCGCGAGCGAAAATAGAGAGACTATCCATCTGGCTTGCGCCCTTGTGAAAGAAAACGTCGCTGACAACAGAAGCTGGATCCAAGAGGGTTGCGGGTCTGCGGGAGATGAAATCAATGATCAAGCAAAGGCACGGACGCCACCATCTCTGTTTATCAGCCTAGGAGACAAATCAGCCACCGTCTAGGGTCAATGTGTGGCCGAACCAGCTGCGGGGGTGGCTCTAGGTGTGGACGATCAAACAAAATGCAACAAATCAACAAAGGAAGCTGATGGGAGCATTCCGACAGCATCAATTGTTGAGTGAGAAGAAATATTTAGGGAAAGAGAAAGGGGGTCAGGGAAGATGGAAAATCTCAATGTGTGAAAGTATGAGTAGGGGAAAGAAGACGGAGAAGTCAAGAAGTACTATAGAATGGGAAAGTGATGAATTGGTGGGATCCATTAAAAAATGACATTTTCTACATGCACCTTGCTACTGTGAGTGCACGTGTCTCATATATCAATCCAAAATATATCAAGGGTTCTTTTTTGGTTGTAAGAAAAAGGGACTGATATGATAGCGAAAATATACCATGGGTGGCTTATATTTTGCTCTCACAGTGTGCACCCTTGGTACTGGTGTCCACGTCTATGGAAGCAAATAACTAACAACAAAGAGTTTATGGATATCTATACTATATAAAAATCCAAAATCAATTTCAGTACAAACTCACTAAATAAATATGCCAATCTTGCATACCGTTAGCAAAATAACTTATGACTACATGAAAAATAATGAGAACTACTGATTTTTTATTTACAGTAAAACTAAGCAACATGATAAAAATGCCAGCCAAAAGATACAAATATAATTTGAAGAATGTCGTCGATCAGCAAACTACAGTTAGTATAACGTGCACAATTAGCAAGTAAAGAATGAAGGAAAACACATATATTTATATATCAATACAAAAATTATGCATACCAAAGACACAAATATGTTTGCAAAATTCATATATTTGAAAATGAAATCATATTTGCTTTCAATTTTTAATTGACAAATCAAATAATATATTCTCAAAGTTTGACTTCATAAAATCCTAGTCCGCGCATCGAGCAGGCCACTTTGCTAATTTGATTAATGGGATCACATCATTAGGAGAATGATGTGATTGACTTGACCCATTCCATTAGCTTAGCACTCGATCGTTTAGTATGTTGCTATTGCTTTTTTCATGACTTATACATGTTCCTATGACTATGAGATTATGCAACTCCCGTTTACCGGAGGAACACTTTGTCTGCTACCAAACGTCACAACGTAACTGGGTGATTATAAAGGTGCTCTACAGGTGTCTCCGAAGGTACTTGTTGGGTTGGCGTATTCCGAGATTAGGATTTGTCACTCCGATTGTCAGAGAGGTATCTCTGGGCCCTCTCGGTAATACACATCACTTAAGCCTTGCAAGCATTGCACCTAATGAGTTAGTTGCGGGATGATGTATTACGGAACGAGTAAAGAGACTTGCCGATAACGAGATTGAACTAGGTATTGAGATACCGACGATCGAATCTCGGGCAAGTAACATACCGATGACAAAGGGAACAACGTATATTGTTATGCGGTCTGACCGATAAAGATCTTCGTAGAATATGTGGGAGCCAATATGAGCATCCAGGTTCCGCTATTGGTTATTGACCGGAGACGTGTCTCGGTCATGTCTACATAGTTCTCGAACCCGTAGGGTCCGCACGCTTAACGTTTCGATGACAGTTATATTATGAGTTTATATGTTTTGATGTACCGAAGGTTGTTCGGAGTCCCGGATGTGATCACGGACATGACGAGGAGTCTCGAAATGGTCGAGACATGAAGATTGATATATTGGAAGCCTATGTTTGGATATCGGAAGTGTTTCAGGTGAAATCGGGATTTTACCGGAGTACCAGAGGGGTTACCGGAACCCCCCGGGGGTTAATGGGCCTTAGTGGGCCTTTGCGTAGAAGAGGAGAGGCGGCGAGGGCTGGGCTAAGCGCCCCTCCCCCCTAATCCGAATAGGACAAGGAGAGGGGAGCGGCGCCCCCCTTCCTTCCTCTCTCCCTCCTCTTTCCCCCCAAGTCCTAATCCAACTAGGAAAGGGGGAAGTCCTACTCCCGGTGGGAGTAGGACTCCTCCTGGCGCGCCCCCTCTAGGACGGCCACACCTCCCCCCTTGCTCCTTTATATACGGGGGCAGGGGGGCACCCTAGAGACACAACAATTGATCGTTTGATCTTTTAGCCGTGTGCGGTGCCCCCTCCACCATAGTCCACCTCGATAATACTGTAGCGGTGCTTAGGCGAAGCCCTGCGTCGGTAGAACATCATCATCGTCACCACGCCGTCGTGCTAACGAAACTCTCCCTCAACACTCTGCTGGATCGGAGTTCGAGGGACGTCATCGGGTTGAAGGTGTGCTGGACTCGGAGGTGCCGTGCGTTCGGTACTTCTTCGGTCGGATCGTGAAGACGTACGACTACATCAACCGCGTTGTGCTAACGGTTCCACTTTCGGTCTACGAGGGTACGTGGACAACACTCTCCCCTCTCGTTTCTATGCATCACCATGATCTTGCGTGTGTGTAGGAATTTTTTTGAAATTACTACGTTCCCCAACATGAAGAACACTCGGAGAAGAACGACACCGCATTAATGTCGATGATGTAGGGAACCGTACTAGCGGGGTTTGCGAGCTGCTTGGCGGTGTAGCAGTACGAAGGCTTGTAAGACTTCGGCCACGACGCCGTCTGTATTGTGGGCGCGCTTGTCTGGCGGCATCTGCCACGGCCTCGCCGACCGCCTCGTCCGCCATGCCCAACACATCCATCGCCACCACCAGGCCCACCACCAGCCAGACGCTTCTTCAGCTTCTCCTCCTTTGCGGCCTTTGCTTTGACACGACAATTTTGCCGAGAGCCGATCTTCTGGGTGAGCGTGATGCTCGGATCCTCCGGCACCTCAGCCGGCTCCATGTCCGACAGGTTCTCCGACGGTTCCATGCCTCGGCGGCGGAGGGAAGGAGAGGGTGGGATAAAAGAGCAGGAATTGGGCGGAGAGCGGCGGGGAGTGGGAGAAAAGAGCGGGTAGCACCTTAACTTGGTATTTAAAATACAAATTATTACTCTCTCCGTCCCAAAATAAATTTCTCAACTTAAGTGTCTCAACTTTGTACTAACTTTATTACAAAGCTATGCTAAAGTTGAGACACTTATTTTGGGACAGAGGGAGTACATAACAAGTTGGAACATGAACATTTGAAATTGTCTAAATTTCACGTGCAAACGGTAAAAAGGAAGTATAATTGCGTCAAATCAACTTGTTGTCCAAATCTCAAATGCAAATGATGAAGGAAATGTTTCTTGGAGTTCAAACATTTTAGGTTGGCTTTGAATGCTATGGTAATTCTTGCGTGATGAATATAAGGTTCGAACATGAACGTTATTGGAACATTATATTTTTAGAACACATTTATTTTTTATATATTATTTTACAAACAATAAGAATCATGTAAATGTATGGACTTTCTTAGCAAATGTTTGTAATTTTGTATACTTTCTAGACACAGGTTAAAGAGTTTCGATTCCAGATGCATCAACCATGGAGCTCATGGTTGTTGTATGTGTTTATAGTGGGGTACAACATAGACACTTTAGCAGTGTAGCTGGTTTTATGAAAAGAATTTACCAGCATATAGTGTTGATGTTGTCACCATACTGGTTAGTATTAGTTACCACCATGCTGATGTTATATTTGCTAGACTTTTTAGCACAAGATAACACCATAATGACAATGTACATATCATGCTTCACGATAACTTATTATGAAAATGGTATAATAATTGCATTGGTTATCACCATATAGTTATTACACTTCGTAGTACTACTCCATACTTGGAGGGTCAAACTAACTAACTTATACAGGAAGTCCAGGGGAAAGGTTGACCTGATCATGGTGATAGCGTCGAGCACCAGCGGTGCACCTCCTAGCTCGCCAAATGCTCTGGCGGTAAGACATGCAGATGGCCAGCAGTTACAGGTGATCGACGGCAAGACTTCACGAAGGGGTGGGGATACAACACCGGAGTCCATAATCCCCCTGCTGCTGGCATCAGTGTGCTATGGCTCCGCCGGTGCATTGAATTTCCTTTTCAACAGGGAAGATGCAAAAGTGGCACCAATGATAATTCCTACTCAGGCATTTCTTGACTTGTTAGTGGGATACACCCCTAGTAGGAGACTGACCGTGCTGCATGCTTCTGGCGGTGTAGAAGATGTCGTTGATCAACTTGATTTGCAAGCAGCAACTCCGCTTCTCAAGGGCATCACGGCCGAGGGGGATACCGCGCTACATGTGGTCGCGAGCCATGGGGACAGCCTGGAGTTTTTGGAGTGTGCTAGAATCATCGTCAAGAGGTACCAAAGCACTATTATTTTCTCTAAATAATAAGGATGACACGCCCTTGCATTGTGCTGCTAGAGCCGGCCATTCCAAGATGCTTTCTTATCTCATTGAAGTTGCTACAAGTCACAAGAGGCTGCATGAACTATTGACACAGGAGAATATGCTTAAGGAGACGGCCTTGCATGATGCTGTACGGATTGGAAGTAACGATATTGTCGTGCGGTTGTTGGCAGCTGATTCCGAATTGGCTAATTATCTTGAAGAAGGCACTTCATCATTGTACCTAGCAATTTCACTGCAAAAGGACATCATTGCAAGGACACTACATGAGAAGAGCGGCGGGAATCTTTCATATTTCGGACCAAATGGGGGAAATGCGCTACATGCTGCAATTCTTTGAGGCACAGGTACCCGAATTTCTATTCTAAAACTTATCAGTACACCAGATTACCATGGGTTTAGATGTAATAATTCTTCAAGCTTATACATATATCCATTGCTCGTCTATCAATTCTGTACACCCCCTTTTTTTGGTGCGAATACACCTTTTTTTAATGTGGCCATGTGCTTACTTTTCATGATGTGTGGCACAACACTTTCTCACTCTTTTTCTGTTGAAATAGCAGTGATAGTCAAACTATCTAGACATAATTTTTTTCAAGATAACCTGTGTGGAAATGTGTCGGTATACCTATTTAAGTTATGTCGTGGAATCAAATATGTCATTAACCCCCATAAGTAAATGGCACCCCGGAAGTTCCGTGATCAGTTCATAGGGGAACCCATTCTTGGTACGGAAAAAAGATAATAGACCTAGCCGTAAGGTCATATAAAAAAGTAAAGTTTGATATTTTTTCTCGTCCATAATATCCTGCCCTTCATCATGTTGCTTTACATAGCTTCGACCGAGGAACAAATATCTCATTTTGAGGGATCACGGAAGATCTGTTGAAGTGGACAGAGATGGGAGTACACCTCTTCACTTTGCCTCATCTTTCTTGGTATCCGCTGGATTCAGGGAATTATTCCAAGCTAACCCAGCAGCGGTGTATCAAGCAGACAACAATGGATTGTTTCCCATACATATTGCGGCCTCCATTGGTGCGGAAGTTATCATTAGATTTATTCTTGAAAAGTGTCCTAGTAGTGCCCGATTGCGCACTGCTCAAGGACGGACATTCCTTCATGTTGCTGTTGAGGAAAGAAGATTGAACATAGTATCCTTTGTTTGTCGAACGCCATCTTTAGCATGGATCTTGAATATGCAGGACAATGATGGGAACACTGCATTGCATTTAGCTGTCCAAGCTGGGAAGCTTCGAATATTTTGTTCTCTATACCGCAATAAGGAAGTGCATTTAAATTTACCAAATAATAGTGGACAAACTCCTGTTGATTTATCCAGAAGCTTGGTTCTACCGGGGATGCATTATATTGAGGTAATATACCCTTGTTACTACTATTTATCAAAGCTTGGGCACTTCAAGCTTAAGAAAAATAATCCATGGCTAATATCTTCGTATGGTGTTAATGATACCTTTTTCAGAACAATGAATGGAAGATACACATGGCACTCACAATGATTGAGGCTAAACATATTAGTCTTCCCTGGAATGAGTTTTATGAAATGTATAATTGCCCACTTAAACCAGAGGACACGGTGAAAGAAGCAGAGAAGGTGAAAGATTTAAGCCAAATGCTGGGCATTGGTTCAGTTTTAGTAGCAAATGTGACCTTTGGTGCAACTTTTGCTATTCCTAGAGGTTTCGTTGCGGTTGATCATAAAAATAAAGGCACACCAACACTTGCTGGGATGTTTACCTTTGACGCATTTATGATGGCCAATGCATTAGCTTTCATTTGCTCCTTAATGGCTATGATTGGTCTTCTATGGTTGACTCGAGGATCCGCAAATGTAACTTGGGTGCATCCGTGTTGTTAATGGCGAGTTCAGTAACAAGCTTTTCTGTTGCTTTTGCATTGGGCATGTATATAGTGCTAGCGCCCATAGCTTTTCCTACAGCCATTGCGGTCTCTATGCTCGTTCCTCTTGTAGTGCTATTTGGAAAATTTGAATACTTGGTAAAATGGGCTATTCCTATAGAACCGCTCTATGTTCGAATGGGTTACCTGGCACACTGGAAGTTAGTATGCTTGGTCGTTGCCCAAATGGTCATGGTACTCTAGCCCTTCATAGTTATCTTTGGTTGGACCACAATTGCATGGAAGCTCCAGAACCACTGATGATAAGAAGCATCAAATATGTGACGAGCTGAATAAATGAAGTGGTTCTGTACATAAGCATCTGTTTCTTCAGGAGCTATACTATGTATAGTTTAATTTTGTGTTGCTCTTGACATGGCTTGTACCTTTTCTTTCTTCAAAGTACTTGAATTTACTAGCGCACGTGCAATGCACGTTAATACTCAGGCAATGTATTAATTGAATGTGGATATTAGGTATGTTATTATTTGTGTGTTAATTCTATGATCAGTGCAATATTTGGTATGATATTAATTGCAACACATTGAACACTCGCCATTGGAGCAGCCTAGGTCGTTGGATTGACTTAGTTCGATGGCCGTGATCAGTTGGGTCTGCCCTTTTGGGTCTTTTTATATTGGTATAGATATATAAGAAGTAAACAATGTTACTCCCTCCGATCCAAATTAGTTAACGCTCATTTATCACAACTTCACTTTTGAAGCTGTACTAAAGGAGCATCAATTAATTTGGATCGGAAGGAGTACTATATCTTCTAACAACTAAATGCCGAATGGTTGTGTGATTGATTGACGCTTGTGCCGAGTATCCATCAATTATCAGGTCGCGGCTCTCCCACAACCCACTTCAGCTAGATGTGCCATGGCCACCGGTCAGGATGAGTGGATAGATGCTTTTGGCTTTGACCAGGCCTCTGCTCTCGACACTAAGCAGTTCACTGCAGGAATTTGTTTGACATCAGGGCACATAATACGATTACTGCAGTGACATATGTTGAAATAGATTGCCTGCCTTTCTCCATTAATTCAAACTTTTGAATGAGTTGGCTGGAGCATGAATTCAATATGGTATCCGAGTCTAAGTAAGCCTAGACGTGAGGGAGAGTGTTGAAATATATTGCCCACATCTCTCCATCAGTTTGGACTTTTGGATAAGTTGGCTGGAGCAAGAGTTCAATAACAGACACGGCCGTTTAAGATCTGACTAGCTACCAATGCCTGAGACAGTGTTGTCTAGTCGACACCATTTGGCGGCCATCTCGATCAGGAGCTGATGCGGTGTGGTATCTACCATGCCAGTGACGGATGGTCTAGGCTGAGTAGCATAGTGGAATCTTGCTGATGGACATGTGTTGATGAACGCACGTTGGGAGGTGGGGTTGTCCAGTGTCTTGGTGGCATCGACGGCAGTTGGGCCTGATATCTGCTGAAGTTGGGACGGTGAAAGATGGTGATGGAGGATTCTAAAGCATGCGCATGTGGTGTGCGCTAAGGGTCTGATAGACCGGTAGGTGCTCTTGACTCGCCAGGGGCAGCTTGGTGAGGCAGCCGAATTAGATGGTGTGTGCGATGTGATGTTAGGGCACATCATAAAATTAGTAGGTATAGCAACATTAAACACCAACAAGATGGCTTTGAGTTGATCCATGTATTTGTTTTATCACTGTGTTGAATAATATAAGGAAGATGGTTGTGTGCATCACTCGATGCAGATGCCGGGGTTATCCTCCTTTCTAGAAAAAATGTTTTCCTTTGCCCATGTTTTGTTTTCTTCGGCCATGTTTCTTGTCGCAAGATTCATACCACCATCAATTGCTGCTGCTGGTTATTTTTTGTAATGACACATCAACTACAGCTATGTGCATGTTAGGTAGGTCAGGCTACTTGACTCAATGAACGGGCAACAATTTCACACAGACAAGGAGACTGAACAACAACACATAATAATAGAGCAAAGTGTACCTCTCAAAATTCTTCTCTATCACAGACCAGAAGTCCTATGATTTGCAAATTTGGACCATCAATTTCAATCTCATGAATGAACTTACCAAATCACACAGAAATCTTACTTTTATCAGATGAGCATTGATCTTCAGAAGAAGTTGGAGCAGATATATGACCTGCTCTCAAGAATCTGTTCCCGTCTCCATCAGCAGCTCTAGTCTGTTTCTGACTTCAGAATGACCCAAGATGCTTGAGCCAACCAATTTTTGTGAGCCTGCTTTTACAATCCCATGTTCTATCTTTGGAATCAGATCTTCCAACAGGAGCATAAAAAAAAGACATGCATATTCAGAAACTGAACCAAATTGGTAACAAAACAACATAGTGGTACTCTGTATAACATACACATAACCTATTTATCACAACTCAGTGTTAAAGGGGTATGCCGATTAATTCGGTATTGACCAGTATGCTGATGTTCCTACTTTCTTTCTTCGAAATCCCTAAAGGGGTACGAAAGCGACTTGATTTCTTCAGATCTCGTTTCTTCTGGCAGTCAGATGAGGCCAAAAGAAAATACCGACTGGCGCGATGGGACATCCTTTGCTGGCCAAAAGACCAGGGAGGTCTTAGTATTGAGAACTTAGAAATCAAGAATAAATGCCTTATGAGCAAGTGGCTCTACAGGTTGGAGACAGAGCCGGAGGGCATATGTGCACAACTTTTGCGCAATAAATACTCGCAGTCGAAAACGCTCGCCCAAGTTACCATGAGACCAACTGACTCGCCATTCTGGAAAGGGCTTATGGGAGTGAAAGATTTATTCTTTCGTAGGGTCAAATTCTTGGTTGGCAATGGGATGTCAACAAGATTTTGGGAGGATATGTGGTTAGGAGCAACACCCCTGGCCATACAGTATCCCACCCTTTATAATATTGTACAACGCAAGGAGGATTATGTAGGTACCGTGTTCCAAACAATCCCCTTGAATATCCAGTTCAGGCGTGCGTTAGTTGGTGAGTGATGGACTACTTGGTTGCACTTGGTTCGGAGATTGATAGATGTTCGACTTTCTGACCAGCTGGATTCGACGCAATAGACATTAGCTAAGAATGAAGTTTTCACGGTGAAATTTTTTTATATAGATTTGATTAATTCTGGCCCAATCTCGCGATCGTTGCATATTTGGAAGATTAAGGTTCCCTTGCATATTAAATTTTTTATGTGGTTTGTCCACAAGCAAGTTATACTCACTAAGGACAACTTTATCAAGAGGCGATGGGTAGGTAGTTCACGTTGTTGTTTTTGTGATCATGATTAAACAATACAACACTTATTCCTTGAATGCCCTCTCGCTAAATTGCTTTGGGCAACTATCCATATTGCCTTCAATATTAATCCTCCAGCTAACATCAAATTGTTATTTGGAACGTGGTTAGCCGGGGTTGAACATGATACTGCTGCTTGTATTCGGATTGCAATATGTGCGCTTTTATGGGCTATATGAAACTGTAGGAATGATTTGATTTTTAATAGACAACACACTTTAACTTTCTTGTAGGTTATCTTCAAAGCTACCGCTTGGATCCGTATGTGGTCCTTACTCACTCCTACGGACTCCAGGGAGCCTTTGGTTACTGGGTGCAACCAATGGGAGATGGTAGCACGGGGTATATTCAACCGGTTCGAATCGCGGTCGCATAACAAGATAGTAGTCTAGGGAGCTTATCCTCTTTTTTGCCTTACCGGTTGTATTTCTGAGCATGTACTTTTATTTTCTTTGTCGTTGCTCCGCTTGCAAGCTGTAATACCTTCATGACTTTGGGATACTTCGAGACTTTTTAATAAGATGGCTGTACGCATCATTATGATGCAGAGGCTGGGGGCACGCCTCCATTTCCAAAAAAAAAACAACAACTCAGTGTTAAATGACTAAGCCTATCAGTATGTTATATATTCCAGAGTTACACTACTACTCCTATCAAAACAGAAAAAAATTATCTTTCAAAAAAAAGGGAAATAATAAACTACCATACAATACTTAATGAATCAGAGTATCATCACACATTTACACATATCTGAATATGGAACAGTGTAATTAGCTGGTAACAAAAATGACATAAGTTTAATCCTCCTCACTGTAATTAATCTATGCTTCTATACTCTATACAGATAGAAGAACATTTCGTTCTAGTAGCTGACAATGAAAATGGCTGAATTTGTTTATGTGAAACTCAGAACGAGCTGCATTCATAGAACCCAAGTACTCAGAATCTAGCGTACTAGTTGAATTGACACAAAACATAGCCAAACTTCTGAGAACGTAGCCGTCAAAATCGAGCCTGCAAACCAAATTTGGTTGAAAACCAACCAAATCGGGCAGGAGATATCCTAGAGTTCCATCCCAAACACGAAGGTAATACAGTCACTCACCCTCAACTAACTGGATGCAAAGCCTCTCCTCTTCCTTCTATCCTGAAGCCTCTGGCGCCACCGCATGACTGCCCCTTTGCTGCTCACTTTTCCTTTCTACAACGGGGTGTGAGTAATTGGGCGATGGGGAATCGAATCCGTGTTTGTGTTTTTGTAGTTTGGTCATGGGTAAATTAGTGCTTGGTACTTTACCAGATGCAAATTGGTTGCAGCTTGCAATACATACATGTATAGCGACCAGAATGCATTGCAGTGAGTAATGCATTGCTGTGTCTAGGAAACAGAGAGATGGCCGAGTACATAACAAACATTGATACAATCGGTCAAGCAAAACGAAGCAGCGGTAAATAAGCTTATATAAATGAAACAAACTCATTCATTTTAGTTCCTGATGGCAAGGCATGCCTGTGTCTCAGGAATTATCAGAAACAACCAACAATTCATGACAAGATGCAGTTGCAAAGAAACTAAAAGCTGTAGTGTGATACTATTACAGCACCATAGGACTCATTACAAATAATTAAAAGCATGCACAAGAAATTAATATTATCAATTATGACTTTTTCATTAATTGATCAAAATAACCAGTTCATTACAGTACAACAATAGAGGGAATGGTAAAGAAGGTAGCAAGTTTGGGCACTAATAGGAAACCCGCTGCTGAGTGCTCGTTCTCGAGCACCCACTACGGGGCAAAAACCTATTATCACTACCCAAAAGAGTCTATAGCAACAATGATAGAAAAAATAAGGCTTACAGCAAAGTACAGACTTCCAGCAGCAGAAGACAACGGGAGGACACGAAAAGAGCATGACTAGGCACGTAGCTCTGTAACATGCTTCATCTTGTTGTCCATCTCCTTCTGATCCCAGTCATCCTTGAAGCCCTTGTGCAGGTACAGCATCCAGAGCTTCTTGAGAGATCCAAGGGATTCGATGCCACAAGGGACCGTACTCAGCTCCGAGAGTGACATGATGTAGATCCCATCAATGTATGGAATGGCGCCCTCTAAAATGTCCAGTTTCTTGACATCAAGCATGTTCTTCAAGACGAGTGTCTTAAGCTGAGGGAAGCACCCTGCTGAAAGAACCAACACACCTGCACATCTCACCTTGTTTAGAGTGAGGTAAGTGAGAGCTGGCAGATGAGTTGCAAGTAACTCCAGGGGGTCTTCTCTCCCAAGATCGCACCAACTTAGCGCGAGATACTTGAGATTCTTCCCATGACCCTGAAATATTGGACAATTGAGTGTCCCATCGGCCCAGCCACCTCTAATGATTAGTCTGTGGAAATTTTTGGACACTGGCTTGAGTGCTTGGAAAGAAATTGTCTCCTTGACATCACATGCAGAGAGAAGTAAGCTGGAAAGTTGGGTCCTATCTGAGAGGGTCTTGAAAAGGTCATCACAATTAGATCCATTGACGTTATCAATCCAAACAGTCCGCAGCTCTTTCATTTCTTTCAGTTGTAGTGGCAAGTCCTTGCTGGCATGGACGGTCTCAAGAGTTTGCAATTCTTTAAAGTTGGAAAGCTTTTTCGGCGCTTCCACTCCGACAAAGTACCGGAACTCCACCTGCTTCTCGTCAGCAAACTTGTCAGCTAAAAGGTGTCGTAGCCTCTCAACCTTTACAATACCTGGTGGTAGCTTTTCTATTCTTGTTTGCTTGACATCCAAGGTCTCGAGGTTTGAGAGTTTTTCAATAGTATCTGGCAGTGACTGAACTTTGGTGCGCCTTAAGCCAATGTAGCGAAGATTGAACAGATTCCCGATGGATTCTGGCACTTGGACTATTGCAGAGTCTTGAAGCTCGAGAACTGTAAGGTAGCTGGATCCAGACAAAACAGAGGAAATCATGTTGGTAGAGGACAAAGCCGCTGAGAGTGATATCACGGTCCTGAGTCGTGGAAATTCAACTTCTGGAGCAGCTGCCATATTATCTCTCCAACCACATGTTGAGAATCGGCGAACTTCTTTATCCATGTCCTTCACTTCGCTCTGATCACTCGCGGAGCCAAACCTCTCCTCTTTAGCAACAGCAAGAGCCAGGTCACGAACAAGGTCATGCATCTTACATGTACTAACCCCGAAGAGCTCATCTCTCTCCAGAACTTCCAACATATTTCGGCCGATGAGTTCCATGAGATTCCACTCAGCCACTTCCTCCGGTGTGCTGTTATCTTTCTTCTTTGCAAATCCTTCAGCAACCCACAACCGCACAAGATTCTCCCGTGACATTGCATAGTCTTCACGAAACAAGCTGCAGTACAGGAAGCAGTTCCTGAGATCACCAGGCAAGTCATGGTAGCTCAGATTAAGTATAGCTTGGACATGGTTATCCCCCCGCAGCTCGCTTCGGAGATGGTTGTACACATCATTCCAGGCATGCTCTGTCGGTTGCTTCCTCGATAATAGGCTGGCAGATGATACAATGGCCAATGGTAGGCCACGACACCGCTCAACTATAGCAGTAGCTACCGCATGAAGCTCTTGAGGGCAATTGTGGTCCAGGCTGTTGTGGAAAGCCCTGGAGCAGAATAACTTGAATGACTCGACGCTTCCCAATGGCTCCAGTACTAGACGACGCCTCGGTGGGGCAAGAGCCGCAACATCTTCCCTCCGTGTCGTGATCATAACACGGCTTCCTTGGAGACCCTGAAATGCAGTGCACATCAGATTATATGCTTCTGGATTCCACACATCATCAAGCACGATCAAGCATTTCCTATCTTGCAATATCTTCTTTATCACCTCTGTTAACTCATAAACATCAGGTTTAGCGCCCGCCTTGAGAGGTGACGGCGGAGGTGACTCTTGTGTGTCATGTATCTTAGTGAGCAATGTCTTTAGTAAATCCACTACATCATATGCCTGTGACACCACAATCCAAGCGTGCGCATCAGGGAAGTTGGTTTTCTCCCGATCATACACATTTTTCACAAGGGTTGTTTTACCCAAGCCTCCCATACCAGAAACTGTAATCACTGTGCTTTCGTTCTCATTGGTGGTCAGCCATTCGGTCAACTTGCTTCTGTTTGCATCAATTCCCACAAGATCCTTGTCACTAACACGTTCCGGGAAGCAGCCTCCAGATCGCTGCCTATCAATCTCTGCATGCTCATTTTTAGCAGGTTGGACTGCATCACTCCAATAATCACGCAGTCCTTTGACATGCCTAATCTCCTCCTCTAGCTCTACAACTTCCTCGGCAATTTTACTGAACACCTTGATATGGCGTGAACCTCTGAAGATGTACCGATCTAGGAAGCCTTCATCCTTGAGCTTAAGAGCCTCATACGAGTACTTGTCAATAACATCCTCAACATGGTAGGCCAGCTTCCTCACGTTTCCAATCCAACCATTGATGACCTTGTTGCTGAGTTGTGTTGTACCCAAGTGTTGAATCACATCATTCATCGTATTCAGTTCTGTATTGATTCTTTTGATCTTTGCTGGCAATTCCTTTAGGTTATCAACCTTCCTCGATAGCTTGTCTATGACATCCAAGACAGCTTTATTCAAAATGACCGCCCCAATCTTTGACACAGCGAGCAGTATAGCCTCTGCCATTTGATTCTGGAAAAACACCGACACGAAACAAGTTATATCAGTCTCAGCTTGTACAAAACGTGGCATAATGGACAAAACGTGGCATATTGCATTTATAATATAAAGGATGCTAAACAGTAAACACCACTATATTGTTGCCTAGTGTTTAAAAGGTTTAGCCATTTTTAATTAACTGAGCTTAATTATCTTCTGCCCCATAACATGTACGAATGAAAACAGCTGTTGTACTCTGTTTTATTCTGGATAGAAAGGAGCATGGCTCCCAGCTTTCATTTCACTGAAAACCAATATGGTGATACAGCCAATAGAATTATTCTTCTCCACACAACAAGTGGGCACAGCACAGAGCATACACAGTAGTAACCTGATACGCAAAAACTGAAATCTCTGTTGATATTAGGCATGCCTAGAACTTTACATCACAACTACAGTAAAAAATATAAATTTTTTGCCTCGTTTCAATGAGGTCACTATTCGTCATGAGTTTACAACCTTAATCCTTGTCCAATCAAGTACTCCCTTCGTTTCTTTCTACTCCGCATATAAGATTTGTTTGAAGTCAAGCTATGCAAAGTTTGACCAAATTTATATCAACATCAACAATACTAAAGCTATATGGGATGAAAATTAATTTCATGGCCCATCTAATAATATTGATTTTATATTGTGAATGTTTATACTTTTTACCTATATAAAGCTAGTCCAACTTTGCAGAATTTGACTTTGACCAAATTTTACATATGTAGATTAAAAAGAAACGGAGGGAAGTACTAGATGGAGCACGCAGACAACCATGATAGGATTGGGCGAGATCTCTCTCCATCAGATCACAGGATAATAACCACTAAAGGAAGACCCGAAAATTCCCCGTGCAGAGAAATAGAGTAGTAGTAGTTAATATCATCACAATGGTACTTAAGAAATAAAAAAAGTTAATTCTAAAGCTATCCTCTAATGGTTTTACCACCCGCCTATAATTGGTGTATATGTAATCACTGTGCAGCTCTGAACCCAAATCACTAATCAGGGTGTATCACTGCAACAACATCCTGTTAGAATTGGGCCCATTATTTGGGGCAGCCCAATAAGCAAATTCTAAAATCTCAAATGGGCCCATGTTTGTGGCAGCTCACTTGCTAGTGGAGTGGGGAGTGGGAGCTAAAGTTTAGTCCCACCATGGAAGTTGGAGGAGATGTACACCACCTTATAAGGTGGAGTGTTCTACTACTTGTAAGTGAGTGAGAACAGGAGAGCCTCTCGCGCACTCCTCCTCCGACGACGCCGCCGCTCGCACGCACGCACCGCCCGCCCGTCTCGTCACGACGCGCCGCGCCGCGCCGCGGGTTGCGGGAAT
Source organism: Aegilops umbellulata (assembly GCA_032464435.1). Classification (NCBI taxonomy): domain Eukaryota; kingdom Viridiplantae; phylum Streptophyta; class Magnoliopsida; order Poales; family Poaceae; genus Aegilops; species Aegilops umbellulata. The sequence continues at coordinate 18,129,760 of CP136054.1, forward strand.
CTCGCCGAGCCGAGCTTATTTTTGCTGTGCAGGAAAAACGTGACAGACGTGTCAACTGTTAGCCAATTCGGGTCGCTCCCGGATCGTGGGCTACTGTAACCGACCCGAACGTGCGCGACGTGGACTCGGCCCACGTTCGCCTCCGTTAGGGTTTTTCTGAGCCGCACTATATAAGTCGTGCACTGCCTGCGACGCAAACCGTCGAAACAAATCTAGGGTTTTGCTACTCTCGTTCCTTGCGCCGCCACCGAAGTCTACTCCATCCCGAGAGCCGGCGTGCACCGTCGAACGGGAGAGCAGGTCTCCGGAACCACTCGCTCTTGTGATCCTGTACGGGAGAGGGCGAATTAGGTTTTTGGGAAGCGCCTCGCGCGACTGCTCGCTGCTTCCACCACGGCTCGTCTACCTGCTGCTGCGGCGGTTCGCCACCGACGCCGTCTTCGACCGATCATCACCAACGTTGTCATCAACAACATCGCCGCAACGGGCACCGCTGCTTCATCTGCAAACGCTCGGTACGTGCGCAGTGTCTCTGTTCGTTGTCTAAACATGTTTAGTGTGTACGTGTTTAGCGATCTGTTGATGCTATTTTGCATGTTGATTAGTGCATCTACTGTATTGGAGTTTCACATGTTAGTAGCTGCTATCGTCATGTTTAATATGCTGGAATTAATCATGGAAACAATGCCTAATATTCCAACAATCCAAAAACCTAATTGTAGGCATTTTCCTAATTTATCAATGGCTGGATTTACCGATGCGATGAAACCGGATAAGTTTACCGGGGTCAACTTCAAGAGGTGGCAGATTCAGTGCCAACTCTGGCTTGAGGCCCTGAAGATCTGGGAGGTCAGTAAGGGCAAACCTGAAGGAGCTATGTCTGAGGAAGATCAGACTAAGTTCAAGGATGCCACTACTGCCTTCAGAGGCTGTGTTCTGAGTGTTCTTGAGGGTCGTCTGCGAGATGTGTATATGCACATAACAGACGCCAAAGAGCTCTGGGATGCACTGGATGCTAAATTCGGTGCAACCGATGCAGGCAGTGAATTGTATGTCATGGAGAGCTTTAACGACTACAAGATGGTGAACAACCGTGGCGTAGTCGAACAGGCTCATGAAATACAGGTCATTGCAAAGGAGCTTGAACTACTCAAGTGCGTCCTACCTGACAAGTTTGTGGCTGGGTGCATAATTGCAAAGTTGCCTTCTTCGTGGAGGAACTTCGCCACAACGCTCAAACATAAGAGACAGGAGATATCGGTTGAAAACCTGATAGCGTCTCTTGATGTTGAGGAGAAAGCTCGGGCTAAGGACGCTCATGAGAGAGGTGTTGAGGGTCAGTCTAGCGCCAACATGGTGCAGAAAAACTCACACTACAAGAACAGCAACAACAGCAAGAAAGGGAACTACAAGCCTCCGACAAATGTGCCTGTCAATACTACTTCCTTCAAGAAGAAGAAGAAGCCGAACAAGCTGGCCAGACTAGGGTGTTACACCTGTGGAGTAGTCGGCCACTTCTCCAAGGACTGCCCAGACCGTGCAGACCGGAAGAAGAATGTCAACGTCGTGACCGCTAGCGGGGCTGATGGGTACGGTAATTTACCGTTTGTGCTTTCAGCTTTTCAATCTCCAAGTTGGTTGATTGATACGGGTGCTAATGTTCATGTGTGTGCTGACATCTCTATGTTCACTTCTTATCAGGTCGTCCGAGATTCTCCCGTCATAATGGGGAACGGTTCGCATGCTACTGTTCATGGTGTTGGCACGGTAGATCTGAAGTTTACTTCGGGAAAGATCGTGCAGCTGAGGAACGTGCAGCATGTCCCTACTATAAACAAGAATCTCGTTAGTGGCTCCCAACTCTGCAGAGATGGGTTTAAAGTAGTATTTGAGTCCAATAAAGTAGTTGTGTCGAGATTTGGACAATTTATTGGTAAAGGCTATGAGTGCGGAGGCTTGTTCCGCTTATCACTTTCTGAGTTTTGTAATAAGTCAGTATACCATATTTGTGACAATGTTGATTCGGATGCTAATGTTTGGCACTCTCGTTTATGTCATGTTAATTTCGGTTTACTGTCTCGGCTTTCCAGTATGAGTTTAATTCCGAATTTCACTATTGCCAAAGGTTCTAAGTGCCATAGTTGTGTGCAATCAAAGCAACCTCGGAAGCCTCACAAGGCAGCCGAGGAGAGAAACTTGGCACCTCTAGAACTCATACATTCTGATCTGTGTGAGATGAATGGTGTGTTGACAAAAGGTGGAAAGAGATATTTCATGACGTTAATTGATGATGCTACTAGATTCTGCTATGTTTATCTGTTGCAAACTAAAGATGAGGCATTAGACTACTTTAAAATCTATAAGGCTGAAGTTGAAAATCAATTAGAGAGAAAGATCAAACGTCTTAGGTCGGATCGTGGTGGAGAGTATTTTCCCAAAGTTTTTGATGATTTCTGTGAGGAACATGGTATTATTCACGAGAGGACGCCTCCCTACTCGCCTCAGTCAAACGGGGTTGCTGAGAGGAAAAACCGCACGCTGACCGACTTGGTGAATGCCATGTTGGACACTGCTGGTTTATCTAAGGCATGGTGGGGGGAGGCTTTATTGACTTCATGTCATGTCCTGAATAGAATTCCGAACAAGAATAAAGATAAGACCCCTTATGAGGAGTGGGCTGGGAGAAAACCATCACTTTCTTATTTGCGCACTTGGGGATGTTTGGCTAAGGTCAACGTTCCAATTTCCAAGAAACGCAAACTCGGACCAAAGACAGTGGATTGTGTCTTTCTAGGCTATGCTCAGCGTAGCGTTGGCTATAGATTTTTAGTGGTTAAATCTGAGGTACCTGATATGCATGTTGATAGTATTATGGAATCTCGTGATGCAACATTTTTTGAGAATATGTTTCCTATGAAAGATATGCATAGACCTGCTAGATTTTCTTCTGAGCTCATTCCTGAATCTAGTACATCTAGTGATTATTCTGAACAACCACATGTTGAGGAAATCCATGAGAAGGATGACAATGAAGCTCCCAAGAGGAGTAAGAGACAGAGGGTTGGAAAATCCTTTGGTGATGATTTCATTGTGTACCTTGTGGACAATACTCCCACGTCCATTGCAGAGGCATTTGCATCTCCTGATGCAGATGACTGGAAAGAAGCTGTCAATAGTGAGATGGAATCGATTCTTTCCAATGGAACTTGGGAGTTATCTGAACGACCCTATGGTTGCAAACCAGTGGGTTGTAAGTGGGTGTTTAAGAAGAAGCTAAGGCCTGATGGTACTATTGAAAAGTACAAGGCACGACTTGTAGCCAAGGGCTACACTCAGCGAGAAGGCGAAGATTATTTTGACACCTATTCACCTGTTGCTAGACTGACCACCATTCGTGTACTACTTTCCCTGGCTGCCTCTTATGGTCTTATCGTTCATCAAATGGACGTAAAGACAGCTTTCCTTAACGGAGAGTTGGAAGAGGAAATCTATATGGATCAGCCTGATGGGTTTGTGGTAAAGGGTGAAGAGAGAAAGGTGTGCAAATTGTTAAAATCTTTGTATGGGCTGAAGCAAGCACCTAAGCAATGGCATGAGAAGTTTGACAGAACTCTAACTTCTGCGGGCTTTGTCATTAATGAGGCTGATAGGTGCGTTTATTATCGCCATGGTGGGGGCGATACGGTTATACTGTGCTTGTATGTTGACGACATACTGATCTTTGGTACAAGTATGAGTGTGATAACTGAAGTCAAGTCTTTTCTATCAAGTTGCTTTGATATGAAAGATCTGGGAGAAGCTGATGTGATTCTGAACATTAAGCTGATTAAGGATGAGAGTGGGATTACGTTAACGCAATCACATTATGTTGAGAAGGTCTTGAGCCGGTTTGGCTTTATAGACAGCAAGCCTTCTCCAACGCCTTATGATCCCAGCGTGACACTGCGAAAGAATAAGAAAGGACCGAGAGATCAACTGAGATACTCTCAAGTGATCGGTTCGCTCATGTACCTTGCGAGCGCAACACGACCTGATATCTCTTTTGCTGTGAGCAAATTGAGTAGGTTCATGTCTAACCCGGGTACTGATCATTGGCATGCACTTGAAAGGGTCATGCGTTATCTCAACGGTACAATGAGCTATGGGATACACTATTCAGGGCACCCTGCTGTGCTCGAGGGATACTGTGATGCCAACTGGATCTCAGATGTTGATGAGCTCTATGCCACAAGTGGATATGCATTTCTTCTTGGAGGTGGCATAGTGTCATGGAGGTCTTGTAAACAAACCATATTGACGAGGTCAACCATGGAAGCAGAACTTACTGCTTTAGATACAGCCACTGTTGAGGCGGATTGGCTGCGTGAGCTTTTGATGGACTTGCCGGTGGTTGAAAAACCATTACCGGCGATCCTTATGAACTGTGACAACCAAACAGTAATTGTCAAAGTGAACAGTACAAAGGATAATGCGAAGTCATCAAGACACATTAAGAGACGTCTCAAGTCTGTCAGGAAAATGAGAAACTCCGGAGTGATAACTGTCACATATATTCAGACAGACAAAAACCTGGCAGATCCCTTTACGAAGGGACTATCGCGTAATGTGATAGAAGGTGCATCGAGAGAGATGGGTATGAGACCCGTGGATGTTACACCATAGTGGTAACCCAACCTATGTGATCGGAGATCCCGTGAATTAGGACCTGGGAAGAACAAGCTATTGGTTTAACTGAGGAGAGTTCTATGTGAGACCCTCTCTAGTGAAGATGCAGAACTCTCAAGTGCTGTAAGGCAGGTTGGCAATATTGCCTTAATGTGTTCATGTTGGCTATTCATAGCAAAGATGCTGTCCTACAGAGCATTCTTGAAAGAACACACCTATATGAGTCCGACTGTCAAACGTCGCAGTCTATGAGATTTGGGTGATCTCTAGTAAACTCATGAAGAGACCAGGGAGTACGACGTATATGCTCCACCCGCGGGGTAGGCTACTGGCAGCCAGGTACTGGTTATGACTTTGAGTGAAGTCTGTTGGCACAAGCTTGCAATTCAAGGCATAGTCCATTGTTCAAGTTGCTGGCAGATGTAGCTTAAAGCTCTAGGCGGAAGTTCAACTTAACAGTCTCTGCCGAAACACTGGTATATAAACAAGTAGCGAGGATTGGCAAAACTCTAAATGGGCATTTGAGATCTGGTGGGGGATTGTTAGAATTGGGCCCATTATTTGGGGCAGCCCAATAAGCAAATTCTAAAATCTCAAATGGGCCCATGTTTGTGGCAGCTCACTTGCTAGTGGAGTGGGGAGTGGGAGCTAAAGTTTAGTCCCACCATGGAAGTTGGAGGAGATGTACACCACCTTATAAGGTGGAGTGTTCTACTACTTGTAAGTGAGTGAGAACAGGAGAGCCTCTCGCGCACTCCTCCTCCGACGACGCCGCCGCTCGCACGCACGCACGCACGCACCGCCCGCCCGTCTCGTCACGACGCGCCGCGGGTTGCGGGAATCTCGCCGAGCCGAGCTTATTTTTGCTGTGCAGGAAAAACGTGACAGACGTGTCAACTGTTAGCCAATTCGGGTCGCTCCCGGATCGTGGGCTACTGTAACCGACCCGAACGTGCGCGACGTGGACTCGGCCCACGTTCGCCTCCGTTAGGGTTTTTCTGAGCCGCACTATATAAGTCGTGCACTGCCTGCGACGCAAACCGTCGAAACAAATCTAGGGTTTTGCTACTCTCGTTCCTTGCGCCGCCACCGAAGTCTACTCCATCCCGAGAGCCGGCGTGCACCGTCGAACGGGAGAGCAGGTCTCCGGAACCACTCGCTCTTGTGATCCTGTACGGGAGAGGGCGAATTAGGTTTTTGGGAAGCGCCTCGCGCGACTGCTCGCTGCTTCCACCACGGCTCGTCTACCTGCTGCTGCGGCGGTTCGCCACCGACGCCGTCTTCGACCGATCATCACCAACGTTGTCATCAACAACATCGCCGCAACGGGCACCGCTGCTTCATCTGCAAACGCTCGGTACGTGCGCAGTGTCTCTGTTCGTTGTCTAAACATGTTTAGTGTGTACGTGTTTAGCGATCTGTTGATGCTATTTTGCATGTTGATTAGTGCATCTACTGTATTGGAGTTTCACATGTTAGTAGCTGCTATCGTCATGTTTAATATGCTGGAATTAATCATGGAAACAATGCCTAATATTCCAACAATCCAAAAACCTAATTGTAGGCATTTTCCTAATTTATCAATGGCTGGATTTACCGATGCGATGAAACCGGATAAGTTTACCGGGGTCAACTTCAAGAGGTGGCAGATTCAGTGCCAACTCTGGCTTGAGGCCCTGAAGATCTGGGAGGTCAGTAAGGGCAAACCTGAAGGAGCTATGTCTGAGGAAGATCAGACTAAGTTCAAGGATGCCACTACTGCCTTCAGAGGCTGTGTTCTGAGTGTTCTTGAGGGTCGTCTGCGAGATGTGTATATGCACATAACAGACGCCAAAGAGCTCTGGGATGCACTGGATGCTAAATTCGGTGCAACCGATGCAGGCAGTGAATTGTATGTCATGGAGAGCTTTAACGACTACAAGATGGTGAACAACCGTGGCGTAGTCGAACAGGCTCATGAAATACAGGTCATTGCAAAGGAGCTTGAACTACTCAAGTGCGTCCTACCTGACAAGTTTGTGGCTGGGTGCATAATTGCAAAGTTGCCTTCTTCGTGGAGGAACTTCGCCACAACGCTCAAACATAAGAGACAGGAGATATCGGTTGAAAACCTGATAGCGTCTCTTGATGTTGAGGAGAAAGCTCGGGCTAAGGACGCTCATGAGAGAGGTGTTGAGGGTCAGTCTAGCGCCAACATGGTGCAGAAAAACTCACACTACAAGAACAGCAACAACAGCAAGAAAGGGAACTACAAGCCTCCGACAAATGTGCCTGTCAATACTACTTCCTTCAAGAAGAAGAAGAAGCCGAACAAGCTGGCCAGACTAGGGTGTTACACCTGTGGAGTAGTCGGCCACTTCTCCAAGGACTGCCCAGACCGTGCAGACCGGAAGAAGAATGTCAACGTCGTGACCGCTAGCGGGGCTGATGGGTACGGTAATTTACCGTTTGTGCTTTCAGCTTTTCAATCTCCAAGTTGGTTGATTGATACGGGTGCTAATGTTCATGTGTGTGCTGACATCTCTATGTTCACTTCTTATCAGGTCGTCCGAGATTCTCCCGTCATAATGGGGAACGGTTCGCATGCTACTGTTCATGGTGTTGGCACGGTAGATCTGAAGTTTACTTCGGGAAAGATCGTGCAGCTGAGGAACGTGCAGCATGTCCCTACTATAAACAAGAATCTCGTTAGTGGCTCCCAACTCTGCAGAGATGGGTTTAAAGTAGTATTTGAGTCCAATAAAGTAGTTGTGTCGAGATTTGGACAATTTATTGGTAAAGGCTATGAGTGCGGAGGCTTGTTCCGCTTATCACTTTCTGAGTTTTGTAATAAGTCAGTATACCATATTTGTGACAATGTTGATTCGGATGCTAATGTTTGGCACTCTCGTTTATGTCATGTTAATTTCGGTTTACTGTCTCGGCTTTCCAGTATGAGTTTAATTCCGAATTTCACTATTGCCAAAGGTTCTAAGTGCCATAGTTGTGTGCAATCAAAGCAACCTCGGAAGCCTCACAAGGCAGCCGAGGAGAGAAACTTGGCACCTCTAGAACTCATACATTCTGATCTGTGTGAGATGAATGGTGTGTTGACAAAAGGTGGAAAGAGATATTTCATGACGTTAATTGATGATGCTACTAGATTCTGCTATGTTTATCTGTTGCAAACTAAAGATGAGGCATTAGACTACTTTAAAATCTATAAGGCTGAAGTTGAAAATCAATTAGAGAGAAAGATCAAACGTCTTAGGTCGGATCGTGGTGGAGAGTATTTTCCCAAAGTTTTTGATGATTTCTGTGAGGAACATGGTATTATTCACGAGAGGACGCCTCCCTACTCGCCTCAGTCAAACGGGGTTGCTGAGAGGAAAAACCGCACGCTGACCGACTTGGTGAATGCCATGTTGGACACTGCTGGTTTATCTAAGGCATGGTGGGGGGAGGCTTTATTGACTTCATGTCATGTCCTGAATAGAATTCCGAACAAGAATAAAGATAAGACCCCTTATGAGGAGTGGGCTGGGAGAAAACCATCACTTTCTTATTTGCGCACTTGGGGATGTTTGGCTAAGGTCAACGTTCCAATTTCCAAGAAACGCAAACTCGGACCAAAGACAGTGGATTGTGTCTTTCTAGGCTATGCTCAGCGTAGCGTTGGCTATAGATTTTTAGTGGTTAAATCTGAGGTACCTGATATGCATGTTGATAGTATTATGGAATCTCGTGATGCAACATTTTTTGAGAATATGTTTCCTATGAAAGATATGCATAGACCTGCTAGATTTTCTTCTGAGCTCATTCCTGAATCTAGTACATCTAGTGATTATTCTGAACAACCACATGTTGAGGAAATCCATGAGAAGGATGACAATGAAGCTCCCAAGAGGAGTAAGAGACAGAGGGTTGGAAAATCCTTTGGTGATGATTTCATTGTGTACCTTGTGGACAATACTCCCACGTCCATTGCAGAGGCATTTGCATCTCCTGATGCAGATGACTGGAAAGAAGCTGTCAATAGTGAGATGGAATCGATTCTTTCCAATGGAACTTGGGAGTTATCTGAACGACCCTATGGTTGCAAACCAGTGGGTTGTAAGTGGGTGTTTAAGAAGAAGCTAAGGCCTGATGGTACTATTGAAAAGTACAAGGCACGACTTGTAGCCAAGGGCTACACTCAGCGAGAAGGCGAAGATTATTTTGACACCTATTCACCTGTTGCTAGACTGACCACCATTCGTGTACTACTTTCCCTGGCTGCCTCTTATGGTCTTATCGTTCATCAAATGGACGTAAAGACAGCTTTCCTTAACGGAGAGTTGGAAGAGGAAATCTATATGGATCAGCCTGATGGGTTTGTGGTAAAGGGTGAAGAGAGAAAGGTGTGCAAATTGTTAAAATCTTTGTATGGGCTGAAGCAAGCACCTAAGCAATGGCATGAGAAGTTTGACAGAACTCTAACTTCTGCGGGCTTTGTCATTAATGAGGCTGATAGGTGCGTTTATTATCGCCATGGTGGGGGCGATACGGTTATACTGTGCTTGTATGTTGACGACATACTGATCTTTGGTACAAGTATGAGTGTGATAACTGAAGTCAAGTCTTTTCTATCAAGTTGCTTTGATATGAAAGATCTGGGAGAAGCTGATGTGATTCTGAACATTAAGCTGATTAAGGATGAGAGTGGGATTACGTTAACGCAATCACATTATGTTGAGAAGGTCTTGAGCCGGTTTGGCTTTATAGACAGCAAGCCTTCTCCAACGCCTTATGATCCCAGCGTGACACTGCGAAAGAATAAGAAAGGACCGAGAGATCAACTGAGATACTCTCAAGTGATCGGTTCGCTCATGTACCTTGCGAGCGCAACACGACCTGATATCTCTTTTGCTGTGAGCAAATTGAGTAGGTTCATGTCTAACCCGGGTACTGATCATTGGCATGCACTTGAAAGGGTCATGCGTTATCTCAACGGTACAATGAGCTATGGGATACACTATTCAGGGCACCCTGCTGTGCTCGAGGGATACTGTGATGCCAACTGGATCTCAGATGTTGATGAGCTCTATGCCACAAGTGGATATGCATTTCTTCTTGGAGGTGGCATAGTGTCATGGAGGTCTTGTAAACAAACCATATTGACGAGGTCAACCATGGAAGCAGAACTTACTGCTTTAGATACAGCCACTGTTGAGGCGGATTGGCTGCGTGAGCTTTTGATGGACTTGCCGGTGGTTGAAAAACCATTACCGGCGATCCTTATGAACTGTGACAACCAAACAGTAATTGTCAAAGTGAACAGTACAAAGGATAATGCGAAGTCATCAAGACACATTAAGAGACGTCTCAAGTCTGTCAGGAAAATGAGAAACTCCGGAGTGATAACTGTCACATATATTCAGACAGACAAAAACCTGGCAGATCCCTTTACGAAGGGACTATCGCGTAATGTGATAGAAGGTGCATCGAGAGAGATGGGTATGAGACCCGTGGATGTTACACCATAGTGGTAACCCAACCTATGTGATCGGAGATCCCGTGAATTAGGACCTGGGAAGAACAAGCTATTGGTTTAACTGAGGAGAGTTCTATGTGAGACCCTCTCTAGTGAAGATGCAGAACTCTCAAGTGCTGTAAGGCAGGTTGGCAATATTGCCTTAATGTGTTCATGTTGGCTATTCATAGCAAAGATGCTGTCCTACAGAGCATTCTTGAAAGAACACACCTATATGAGTCCGACTGTCAAACGTCGCAGTCTATGAGATTTGGGTGATCTCTAGTAAACTCATGAAGAGACCAGGGAGTACGACGTATATGCTCCACCCGCGGGGTAGGCTACTGGCAGCCAGGTACTGGTTATGACTTTGAGTGAAGTCTGTTGGCACAAGCTTGCAATTCAAGGCATAGTCCATTGTTCAAGTTGCTGGCAGATGTAGCTTAAAGCTCTAGGCGGAAGTTCAACTTAACAGTCTCTGCCGAAACACTGGTATATAAACAAGTAGCGAGGATTGGCAAAACTCTAAATGGGCATTTGAGATCTGGTGGGGGATTGTTAGAATTGGGCCCATTATTTGGGGCAGCCCAATAAGCAAATTCTAAAATCTCAAATGGGCCCATGTTTGTGGCAGCTCACTTGCTAGTGGAGTGGGGAGTGGGAGCTAAAGTTTAGTCCCACCATGGAAGTTGGAGGAGATGTACACCACCTTATAAGGTGGAGTGTTCTACTACTTGTAAGTGAGTGAGAACAGGAGAGCCTCTCGCGCACTCCTCCTCCGACGACGCCGCCGCTCGCACGCACGCACGCACGCACCGCCCGCCCGTCTCGTCACGACGCGCCGCGGGTTGCGGGAATCTCGCCGAGCCGAGCTTATTTTTGCTGTGCAGGAAAAACGTGACAGACGTGTCAACTGTTAGCCAATTCGGGTCGCTCCCGGATCGTGGGCTACTGTAACCGACCCGAACGTGCGCGACGTGGACTCGGCCCACGTTCGCCTCCGTTAGGGTTTTTCTGAGCCGCACTATATAAGTCGTGCACTGCCTGCGACGCAAACCGTCGAAACAAATCTAGGGTTTTGCTACTCTCGTTCCTTGCGCCGCCACCGAAGTCTACTCCATCCCGAGAGCCGGCGTGCACCGTCGAACGGGAGAGCAGGTCTCCGGAACCACTCGCTCTTGTGATCCTGTACGGGAGAGGGCGAATTAGGTTTTTGGGAAGCGCCTCGCGCGACTGCTCGCTGCTTCCACCACGGCTCGTCTACCTGCTGCTGCGGCGGTTCGCCACCGACGCCGTCTTCGACCGATCATCACCAACGTTGTCATCAACAACATCGCCGCAACGGGCACCGCTGCTTCATCTGCAAACGCTCGGTACGTGCGCAGTGTCTCTGTTCGTTGTCTAAACATGTTTAGTGTGTACGTGTTTAGCGATCTGTTGATGCTATTTTGCATGTTGATTAGTGCATCTACTGTATTGGAGTTTCACATGTTAGTAGCTGCTATCGTCATGTTTAATATGCTGGAATTAATCATGGAAACAATGCCTAATATTCCAACAATCCAAAAACCTAATTGTAGGCATTTTCCTAATTTATCAATGGCTGGATTTACCGATGCGATGAAACCGGATAAGTTTACCGGGGTCAACTTCAAGAGGTGGCAGATTCAGTGCCAACTCTGGCTTGAGGCCCTGAAGATCTGGGAGGTCAGTAAGGGCAAACCTGAAGGAGCTATGTCTGAGGAAGATCAGACTAAGTTCAAGGATGCCACTACTGCCTTCAGAGGCTGTGTTCTGAGTGTTCTTGAGGGTCGTCTGCGAGATGTGTATATGCACATAACAGACGCCAAAGAGCTCTGGGATGCACTGGATGCTAAATTCGGTGCAACCGATGCAGGCAGTGAATTGTATGTCATGGAGAGCTTTAACGACTACAAGATGGTGAACAACCGTGGCGTAGTCGAACAGGCTCATGAAATACAGGTCATTGCAAAGGAGCTTGAACTACTCAAGTGCGTCCTACCTGACAAGTTTGTGGCTGGGTGCATAATTGCAAAGTTGCCTTCTTCGTGGAGGAACTTCGCCACAACGCTCAAACATAAGAGACAGGAGATATCGGTTGAAAACCTGATAGCGTCTCTTGATGTTGAGGAGAAAGCTCGGGCTAAGGACGCTCATGAGAGAGGTGTTGAGGGTCAGTCTAGCGCCAACATGGTGCAGAAAAACTCACACTACAAGAACAGCAACAACAGCAAGAAAGGGAACTACAAGCCTCCGACAAATGTGCCTGTCAATACTACTTCCTTCAAGAAGAAGAAGAAGCCGAACAAGCTGGCCAGACTAGGGTGTTACACCTGTGGAGTAGTCGGCCACTTCTCCAAGGACTGCCCAGACCGTGCAGACCGGAAGAAGAATGTCAACGTCGTGACCGCTAGCGGGGCTGATGGGTACGGTAATTTACCGTTTGTGCTTTCAGCTTTTCAATCTCCAAGTTGGTTGATTGATACGGGTGCTAATGTTCATGTGTGTGCTGACATCTCTATGTTCACTTCTTATCAGGTCGTCCGAGATTCTCCCGTCATAATGGGGAACGGTTCGCATGCTACTGTTCATGGTGTTGGCACGGTAGATCTGAAGTTTACTTCGGGAAAGATCGTGCAGCTGAGGAACGTGCAGCATGTCCCTACTATAAACAAGAATCTCGTTAGTGGCTCCCAACTCTGCAGAGATGGGTTTAAAGTAGTATTTGAGTCCAATAAAGTAGTTGTGTCGAGATTTGGACAATTTATTGGTAAAGGCTATGAGTGCGGAGGCTTGTTCCGCTTATCACTTTCTGAGTTTTGTAATAAGTCAGTATACCATATTTGTGACAATGTTGATTCGGATGCTAATGTTTGGCACTCTCGTTTATGTCATGTTAATTTCGGTTTACTGTCTCGGCTTTCCAGTATGAGTTTAATTCCGAATTTCACTATTGCCAAAGGTTCTAAGTGCCATAGTTGTGTGCAATCAAAGCAACCTCGGAAGCCTCACAAGGCAGCCGAGGAGAGAAACTTGGCACCTCTAGAACTCATACATTCTGATCTGTGTGAGATGAATGGTGTGTTGACAAAAGGTGGAAAGAGATATTTCATGACGTTAATTGATGATGCTACTAGATTCTGCTATGTTTATCTGTTGCAAACTAAAGATGAGGCATTAGACTACTTTAAAATCTATAAGGCTGAAGTTGAAAATCAATTAGAGAGAAAGATCAAACGTCTTAGGTCGGATCGTGGTGGAGAGTATTTTCCCAAAGTTTTTGATGATTTCTGTGAGGAACATGGTATTATTCACGAGAGGACGCCTCCCTACTCGCCTCAGTCAAACGGGGTTGCTGAGAGGAAAAACCGCACGCTGACCGACTTGGTGAATGCCATGTTGGACACTGCTGGTTTATCTAAGGCATGGTGGGGGGAGGCTTTATTGACTTCATGTCATGTCCTGAATAGAATTCCGAACAAGAATAAAGATAAGACCCCTTATGAGGAGTGGGCTGGGAGAAAACCATCACTTTCTTATTTGCGCACTTGGGGATGTTTGGCTAAGGTCAACGTTCCAATTTCCAAGAAACGCAAACTCGGACCAAAGACAGTGGATTGTGTCTTTCTAGGCTATGCTCAGCGTAGCGTTGGCTATAGATTTTTAGTGGTTAAATCTGAGGTACCTGATATGCATGTTGATAGTATTATGGAATCTCGTGATGCAACATTTTTTGAGAATATGTTTCCTATGAAAGATATGCATAGACCTGCTAGATTTTCTTCTGAGCTCATTCCTGAATCTAGTACATCTAGTGATTATTCTGAACAACCACATGTTGAGGAAATCCATGAGAAGGATGACAATGAAGCTCCCAAGAGGAGTAAGAGACAGAGGGTTGGAAAATCCTTTGGTGATGATTTCATTGTGTACCTTGTGGACAATACTCCCACGTCCATTGCAGAGGCATTTGCATCTCCTGATGCAGATGACTGGAAAGAAGCTGTCAATAGTGAGATGGAATCGATTCTTTCCAATGGAACTTGGGAGTTATCTGAACGACCCTATGGTTGCAAACCAGTGGGTTGTAAGTGGGTGTTTAAGAAGAAGCTAAGGCCTGATGGTACTATTGAAAAGTACAAGGCACGACTTGTAGCCAAGGGCTACACTCAGCGAGAAGGCGAAGATTATTTTGACACCTATTCACCTGTTGCTAGACTGACCACCATTCGTGTACTACTTTCCCTGGCTGCCTCTTATGGTCTTATCGTTCATCAAATGGACGTAAAGACAGCTTTCCTTAACGGAGAGTTGGAAGAGGAAATCTATATGGATCAGCCTGATGGGTTTGTGGTAAAGGGTGAAGAGAGAAAGGTGTGCAAATTGTTAAAATCTTTGTATGGGCTGAAGCAAGCACCTAAGCAATGGCATGAGAAGTTTGACAGAACTCTAACTTCTGCGGGCTTTGTCATTAATGAGGCTGATAGGTGCGTTTATTATCGCCATGGTGGGGGCGATACGGTTATACTGTGCTTGTATGTTGACGACATACTGATCTTTGGTACAAGTATGAGTGTGATAACTGAAGTCAAGTCTTTTCTATCAAGTTGCTTTGATATGAAAGATCTGGGAGAAGCTGATGTGATTCTGAACATTAAGCTGATTAAGGATGAGAGTGGGATTACGTTAACGCAATCACATTATGTTGAGAAGGTCTTGAGCCGGTTTGGCTTTATAGACAGCAAGCCTTCTCCAACGCCTTATGATCCCAGCGTGACACTGCGAAAGAATAAGAAAGGACCGAGAGATCAACTGAGATACTCTCAAGTGATCGGTTCGCTCATGTACCTTGCGAGCGCAACACGACCTGATATCTCTTTTGCTGTGAGCAAATTGAGTAGGTTCATGTCTAACCCGGGTACTGATCATTGGCATGCACTTGAAAGGGTCATGCGTTATCTCAACGGTACAATGAGCTATGGGATACACTATTCAGGGCACCCTGCTGTGCTCGAGGGATACTGTGATGCCAACTGGATCTCAGATGTTGATGAGCTCTATGCCACAAGTGGATATGCATTTCTTCTTGGAGGTGGCATAGTGTCATGGAGGTCTTGTAAACAAACCATATTGACGAGGTCAACCATGGAAGCAGAACTTACTGCTTTAGATACAGCCACTGTTGAGGCGGATTGGCTGCGTGAGCTTTTGATGGACTTGCCGGTGGTTGAAAAACCATTACCGGCGATCCTTATGAACTGTGACAACCAAACAGTAATTGTCAAAGTGAACAGTACAAAGGATAATGCGAAGTCATCAAGACACATTAAGAGACGTCTCAAGTCTGTCAGGAAAATGAGAAACTCCGGAGTGATAACTGTCACATATATTCAGACAGACAAAAACCTGGCAGATCCCTTTACGAAGGGACTATCGCGTAATGTGATAGAAGGTGCATCGAGAGAGATGGGTATGAGACCCGTGGATGTTACACCATAGTGGTAACCCAACCTATGTGATCGGAGATCCCGTGAATTAGGACCTGGGAAGAACAAGCTATTGGTTTAACTGAGGAGAGTTCTATGTGAGACCCTCTCTAGTGAAGATGCAGAACTCTCAAGTGCTGTAAGGCAGGTTGGCAATATTGCCTTAATGTGTTCATGTTGGCTATTCATAGCAAAGATGCTGTCCTACAGAGCATTCTTGAAAGAACACACCTATATGAGTCCGACTGTCAAACGTCGCAGTCTATGAGATTTGGGTGATCTCTAGTAAACTCATGAAGAGACCAGGGAGTACGACGTATATGCTCCACCCGCGGGGTAGGCTACTGGCAGCCAGGTACTGGTTATGACTTTGAGTGAAGTCTGTTGGCACAAGCTTGCAATTCAAGGCATAGTCCATTGTTCAAGTTGCTGGCAGATGTAGCTTAAAGCTCTAGGCGGAAGTTCAACTTAACAGTCTCTGCCGAAACACTGGTATATAAACAAGTAGCGAGGATTGGCAAAACTCTAAATGGGCATTTGAGATCTGGTGGGGGATTGTTAGAATTGGGCCCATTATTTGGGGCAGCCCAATAAGCAAATTCTAAAATCTCAAATGGGCCCATGTTTGTGGCAGCTCACTTGCTAGTGGAGTGGGGAGTGGGAGCTAAAGTTTAGTCCCACCATGGAAGTTGGAGGAGATGTACACCACCTTATAAGGTGGAGTGTTCTACTACTTGTAAGTGAGTGAGAACAGGAGAGCCTCTCGCGCACTCCTCCTCCGACGACGCCGCCGCTCGCACGCACGCACGCACGCACCGCCCGCCCGTCTCGTCACGACGCGCCGCGGGTTGCGGGAATCTCGCCGAGCCGAGCTTATTTTTGCTGTGCAGGAAAAACGTGACAGACGTGTCAACTGTTAGCCAATTCGGGTCGCTCCCGGATCGTGGGCTACTGTAACCGACCCGAACGTGCGCGACGTGGACTCGGCCCACGTTCGCCTCCGTTAGGGTTTTTCTGAGCCGCACTATATAAGTCGTGCACTGCCTGCGACGCAAACCGTCGAAACAAATCTAGGGTTTTGCTACTCTCGTTCCTTGCGCCGCCACCGAAGTCTACTCCATCCCGAGAGCCGGCGTGCACCGTCGAACGGGAGAGCAGGTCTCCGGAACCACTCGCTCTTGTGATCCTGTACGGGAGAGGGCGAATTAGGTTTTTGGGAAGCGCCTCGCGCGACTGCTCGCTGCTTCCACCACGGCTCGTCTACCTGCTGCTGCGGCGGTTCGCCACCGACGCCGTCTTCGACCGATCATCACCAACGTTGTCATCAACAACATCGCCGCAACGGGCACCGCTGCTTCATCTGCAAACGCTCGGTACGTGCGCAGTGTCTCTGTTCGTTGTCTAAACATGTTTAGTGTGTACGTGTTTAGCGATCTGTTGATGCTATTTTGCATGTTGATTAGTGCATCTACTGTATTGGAGTTTCACATGTTAGTAGCTGCTATCGTCATGTTTAATATGCTGGAATTAATCATGGAAACAATGCCTAATATTCCAACAA